>OU015545.1:11057830-11657830 GCA_907165065.1 Caprimulgus europaeus
TTTTTCTCCAACTGGTTGCAATAACACAGAAGGTTTAGTGTGAGAATAAGTGATGATGGATGTTTCTGTTGGTGGATGAGTTTGCTCAGCCTTACCCGGTCTGAGGGACCATTTCCACTTCCTGGATCCTGTGGTGGGCAAGCCAGGACATCGTGTTGCACAGGAGACGCTGTGCTGCTGGGAGAACGCTGTGTGCATTTCTAGACAGCACCAAGCTGCTGATAAATCAAAAGACAGTAAAAGGACAACCAAAAAGTGATGGAAAGGCTGGGAGTGCTGCCTTGGACTGAGGAAGGACTCAGAATTGCATCTCTCTGGCTAAAGGAGGTGGAGAGGAGCTCCTGTGACATTCAGAGGGAGCACATATGGGAAGGGAGAAGTTGTTCCCCATGGAATGATTAGGAGTAACAGGATGAAAATGATCAAAAAGACACTAAAGGAAGATTCTAGGGAATCTTTTCAGGGAGGAGAAATCCATTCATCTGGGAGGGGAGTGTTTTTTGAGCCCTATCATTTCCAGCAAGGTTGTAGAGCTCCATGGAGCACGTTCCATAAGGCACAAGGCTGCTTTGGACCTTCCCTGGGAGAAAAGAGACTGGATGTAGAGGTGGGAAATGATTGTCTGTGGGTTGAGTCCAAGTCCTGCCTGGTAGGTCCAGGAGGGTTCCCAGAGCATCTTCCTCCACATCCTCCCACTCACCACTGGCACCAAACCCTTCCCAGCACTCCAGGACGTACATGAACCAGGTTCTGTGAAGGAGGGAGGGAGCTGAGCAGCAGAAGGGGCAGAGGAGGAGACACCAGTTGAGGAGCAAATGTCTTGTGAACCCTTACACTGCCAAGGTGAAAAAATCAGGGTGGGGGAGAGCATTAAATGTTTTGCTGCTTCTGCTGTGCACATTCTGTGCTACACCATGATCTTGAATCCCTGGGATCCGTTGGGAATGCCCAGGAACATCCTCTGAGACTCAAGATCCTGTGTCAGGTACTTCTGAAGTCATCACCCCTGTAGCAATAAGAACTCCCCTTTCCTCAGCACGTGGGACCTGTCCCTGTGCCACTGGTTATCATCTTCCTGGGGCCTCTGGAAATGTCACTGAGCAGAATGGTCATGTGGAGAGGTCACCCCAGGCACAGCTCTGAGCTGAGACCTCCTCAGTGCTGGGAGAGTTTGCTTTCGCTAGGCCAGAAATGGTGAACCAATGAGAGTGTATTGCCCTGAGATTCCATCCCATAGACTGAATATTTGAGGGGGTTCTGTTTCATTTTGTTTGGGGTTTTTTTGTTTGGCTGCTTAGTTGGGTTTTTTTACTCCTCCTGTTCAGAGTCCTTTGTTTTAGAACTTGATGGAAGAGTTTTGCTCGCGTTAGAGCACAGCGGACCCAGGAGACCCTTTAGGGTTTAATGATCTGTAGGCAGCTGAGTTGGAATTGTTTTGGAACAGCTTCTGAAATGAGTCACAGAAATGGCTCATGGATGCACAGCATCAACCACTGACTGAGAGGATTCTCTTCCTTCCCACCCTTCCAGCAGCACTGGCAGTGCTCAGCCTGTCTGGGGCCCCGGGTGAGCAGCGCTGCCTTACCGATAGGAGGACTTGGTGCTGGAGCTGAGGAGCACAGGCACGTCCAACCTTTCCTTTTTACAACCAAAGTTCCTTAAACAAGACTCTTCCAGCCTCATCAGTGCTTGTTTTCAGTCTTTTAGGGGTTCTTGTGGGGGTCTCTGCAGTGGGGGTAGGTAGGATGGGTTGGTTTGTTGGGTTGTTGTTGGTTTTTTCCAGTGGGCTGGGGGGTGGGAGAAGGGATTTATTTTATTTATTTTTTTTACTTGCTGTCTGTGGAGAAGGACCTTTCTGCTCAAGGAAGGAGGGCTGTGTTCTGGAAGGAGCAACCATCTTAGGACCTGTTTTCCACCGTCCCTTTAAACTTCTTGGGACTTTAATTTGTTTATTATCATTATTATTTTTAATTATTTCAAAGGAAAACTGATAACAGATGAACTGAAACATTCATGACAGGTGACAGCCAAGGCTGTGAGTGCAGGAGGATCGAGCACACCTCATCCAGACCTTGAGGGTTCTGGTCCACGCTGTAGCTAGGAAGTGTCATGTCAACAACAACCAAACAAACCCAAAGCATCAGGAAATCCTTGTTTCCTTGTTTGCAGCCAGTCTGAGCAGAGGAGCTGTTCTTGGTCGTTCCATTCTTTACTCAGAACCTCCTGTTGGGAGTTGAATTCTTCTTGTTTTTCACCCAGCAAACCAACAATGTTCTCCTTCCCCTCCTCCCCCTCCCTCCCCTCGGTAACTCGTGTGCATTTCCTTCCTTTTCTGTAGATGCAGATGTTCTAGGCAATACCACGGGCACACCCTCGTGTGTCTCTACCTGCGAGTGCAAGAATCTCATGGTCATCTTAAATAAAAAATAAAAAATAAAAAGACAAAAAATTAAAAAAAAATTACAAAAAATATACAAAAAATATCTTTTTTAGGCCAGAGTTTTCTACAGGTATTAATGAATATTTTTCTTAATCCTTATAAGTTTTATGTGTTTAATATTTCTTAATACCGGTAGCATTAATTTATACTTTTGTAGCAACACAATATTTTTATAAACCGCCACCGCTGGCTTTGTCTTCATAAAGAGGAGAGGCGTGGGCAGCTGGCCCCGCGCCGGACCATGTACTGTATTTAAAAGGTTATCTAATGTCACACTTGCTGTGTTAATAAACAAAACAAAAACCTGTTTGAAGTCTCATGTATTGTTGGTGTGGATCGAATGACTCAAGAGAGAGCAATATTGCACGGGGTTGAGTTGCTGATTTTCATTGTGATCTATGAACACTTGAGGCCAACTCAAGTTCTTCTGATTTTTTATTTTATTTTATTTTATTTTATTTTATTTTAGGATTTTGGTTTGGTTTTTTTGGTTTTTATTTGTTTTATTTGTTGTTTTGGTTTTTTTTTTACAGCTAAATAAATTCAGTGCTGTTTGAAACTTAAGACTGACGTCAAATGAAAAGGATTATTAAAGGAAAAAAAAATAAAAATAAAAATAAAAATCAAGGTGTTTAAATGTTGCTGTTTTTACAAGTCTGTTGCTGTCTGAATGGAAATATTCCCCAAGAGAGGAGGAATAATTCCACTTGGCTTCCAAACGAGCTGAGGGCTCCGGGCCAGAGCTCGGTGATTTGGAAATATCTTAGAGACGTGTTTCTGCAACATTCTTTTCAGAGTTGATGCCAAGGCAGAAGACAAACTGTAACTGTAAGAAAGCATCCGTTGCTTGAGGATTTTCATGTCAGTGTTGTATTTATGGTTTTACAATAAAACAACCTTTAGGAAAAAAAGAAAATAAGTGTCTGGGGTTTTCTATTTTTCCAGCTCACCAATGGGGCGTCAGCACCCAGTGCCGGGTGTCTCGGTGTGAGGAGGGTAAAATATTCATTAAAACAACCTAAATCTCAGCAGCAGTCGCTGTGATGGACCCACTTCAACCATAAAACTCCACTGGGGGCTTCTCCCTGTGTCCCTTGTGCATCCAAAGCTCCCAAAAGCCTTTTCCAGAGCATCCTCCTGTCTCAGGCTTGGTCGCCGGTGCAGTGATCCTGCTCCTCTCTCAGTGAGAACATTTATGTGTAGCAGGAAGTTACCAGGTCTCCTTGGCTGGGTGGAAGGGTTGGGTGTGGTGTAACACAGTGAGCATTTGCTTACTGGTACCTTCTAAACCTTATCTAATCCACAGGCAGTTATGTGACTGGAAAGGATTTAGCAGCAAGATACAGAAATCCTGGAGTGGTCGGAGTTTAAGATGGAAACTCAGTGTTTGTCTGCAGCTGAAATATTATAATGGTCCTTGTGAACACCAAGGAACCTAAACTTGAGTGAAAAGCCAAGGTCTCTGCTGTAAAAACTGTTTAATGTCACTCCTCAAGAGAGAAACCTGTAGATTGCAGTAATAAACTGTTGTCATAAGTGCCAGAATGAAAACTCTCCCATACCCATCTCTGTCTGGTCCATGATGACACCACGTGAGCTGGCAGTGAGACACAACGACCATTCTGTCTGTAAGTTGAATAGAAAGAGATAAAAGAAGAGATATTTACAGCTCCAGGACAGATTCAGCTCAGGCTGATCCTGGACAAGGAGGTTTTAATTCACATGGGCCATGTTTGTGCCCAGTGTGGCCAAAGGTTTTCACTTGTCTGAGCAGATCCACCCATGAATTTGCTTCCACCCCAGGAGAAAAAGAGGCATTTGGGCACTGAGTGGGGTCACTGCTTTCCACAAGGCCAGGAAGGGCCCTGACAGCTGTTTGTAAGGGGAGACACAATGTGGAAGGGCACAGAAGACTTTGTGTAGTGCCAAGCTCAGGCTGGACCCGCACTGAGGTGTCTCACAGGGTCACAAGGACCCACCAGTGAGTGGGGACCACGGGCAGTTCTGTGTGCAGGAACACAGCCTTGCTGATGCTGTCTGGAGCTCCAAGACCACCTCCAGATGAACCAAAAACGATCAGGGAATTGTCCCAAGTGGAACAAGACCAGGGTTAAAGGAGAAGGGGACCAGTTCCACCTCTAGAAAGCCCAAGGTACGTAGTCCATCACCTTTCATGTGTCCTTTTCTTTGACCTGTTCTGAAACCCTCTGGGGTTTTCTAACTTTGACACCCAACCCCTACATCCCCCACAAAAAACCCCCCCACAATCCAATAACAAAACCCAAAACAAGCAAAAAAAACCTGTTTAAGAATTAGGAAATTCATAGTAAATTTGTTAGTTGGGGAAAAAACAAACCTCAAAGACAGGGGATGACCATAGGTCTGGCAGCTGGATAAACTCTCTTGGCTAGTGGTCAAGTGTGAAGATAAGCCATGACAATAAACAACTGTCAGAATAGAATCCTGAGAATGGCTGGAGCTTTGTGGCAGGTTTGGTGTAAAAGTGATTTTCAGTGAGCAGATTGGATGCCCTCAATCCTGAGCAGGTAGGAGTTTGGATTTGTGTGAAAATGGAAATATGTGAGTGGATAATGTGTCACCAAAAGGCAGAGAGGACTGGAGGACACTGCTCCTCAGCATGCTGGTGTGTCCCAGCACTAAATTGTCCCTTTTGTTAGACCCATTTATAAGGATAAATAAGCAAATGGAAGCAAAAGAGGATTAAACTAATCCTGTCTTATTTCCCAGTTCCCTAATTTCTGCCTTAACAGAACACAACTGCTTCAGCCTTGGTCATAAAGGAGATGGGAGCTCAGAATTCAGGTCCTGCTGGAGGTATCCTGTAGTTTCCTCTAATTTCAGGAGGTTTGATGAATCTGGCAATGTAATTTAACTCCCAGTCTCTAATCTGATCCTCAACCATTTGCCTTCCCTGGAGTTTTGTTCATCCTGAGGTCCTGTATGTGGGAACACAGTGAGGAGCAGCAGCCCAGACTTGTGCTGTGCAGGTAAAGCCTCTGTGTTGTGTCTGTGGATGGGGACCTCTGGGGGCCATGTGCCCCCTTGAACATGTGGGTGAACATCTTGACCCACACCGTCTAATGTGTCATCTCTCTCCTGGTAGTAGCAATTTCTGCCTCTTGCTGCTTCTCCATCACCCATCACCAGGAGAGTGGCTGCTCCCTAAGGAATGGGGTGCTGGGAGCCAAGGGGGTCCCACAACCCCCAGGCAGGACGGACAGGGCAGGCCCCAAGGTCATGGCCAGGCTCAACCAAGAGTTGAGATCATCAGGCAAGCTCATGGTGATGAGGTCAGGCTGGGAAATCAACCTGCAGGTCAGAGTCGGGATCTAGTGAGGGTAGCCAGGGTCAGACACAGCCCAGCAAGTGCTGGGCAGGTCCATGGTGATGGGACAGGGTGGAGGTCAAGCTGAGAAGTCAATCTTTGCTCAGAGATCAGATCAGCCAGGCATGGGCAGGTCTGCAGCTGAACTGGAGACTTCCTGGGCCATAGCCCAGGACAGGGACTGAAGGTCCAGAGCTCAGCTGAGCTGGGGCTCCTGGGCCATGGACTGGGAGTGGATGAACACCCCAGGTGTGGCTGGTCAGGGCCATGAAGACGTGTTGGTGCTCTCAGGTCCATGAGAGGCTCGGGCTGTTGAGTTGGACAATACTCTGTCAAAGCTCCTTCCTGGAGATCCCCTGTGGCTCCTGAAGCAGGACAGCATGGACCAGCCCCAGAATCACTACTCCCACATAAGAACACCCCATGAAAGGGTGAAGAACAACAAACCAGGAACATGAGATCAGTCATTAAAAGATTTTAATAGTGGAATATTGACAGCGCAACAGCCAGATGTGAACGGCCAAGGCAGAGCTGCGACCGTGACCTGGGCTGCTGCCAGGGTGGGCGATGGACTCTGCGCTGGCAGGGGGCTGTGGTGGCATTTTCTGGCTCCCAGCTCCTGCTCTGTGGGTTAATGGTGAAGGAGGAACCAGAAACCCCAGCAAAGTGCAGAATGCACGAGGCACAGGCAAGCGCAGAGCGTGCGAGAGCGGCAGCGACTGGGCTCCTTGGGAAGCTCCAGGGTTTGAGCATTTGCTCTTGCTGGTTGTCCTGGTTTCACCAGGACAGAGTTAATTTCCTTCTCAGGAGCTGGAATAGCTGTGGTTTGGCTTCAGTGTGAGAAGGATGTTGGTAATGTACTGATGGTTTTAGTTATTACTGGAAGGTGAAGGACGTTCCCAACCTCCCCGTGTTTTGCTGGTCTGCAGGTGCAAGGGATTTGGGTGGAGCACAGTAATTAGCAAACCCAAATTGGCATTGGCTCTACCAAGGGGATGTTCCATCTCATATCACACCATGCTCAGTGTATTCATGAGGGTTGACTGGAAAGCTCTGGGGGATTCTCTCAGGGATCACTCAGGCTCTTGCTCTTCTGGGATTGCAGTTTCAGGACTGTCTCTGCTCCAGGATCACTATCCAGGAACGGGCATCAGTCAGTGGTGTTGAGAACTGCGCTGTGCAGCACTCATTTGAATATTCCATTATTATCATTATTATTTTATTTACATTATTAAATTGTTTTTATCCCAACCCATGAGTTTTCTCATTTTTACTCTTCTGATTCTCTCCCATCCCACTGGGGAGGGTGAGCGAGCAGCTGCCTGGTGCTTGGCTGCTGGCTGGGTTAAACCACCACACTGGCTGTTGGCTTAGAGTAACTGAGTCCAGCTAATGACACCAGGTGGGCTCTGGCTGTGGAGGTCACGGCTGTCTCTAGGGTGCACAGCAAGGCAGAATTTGGCCCTTCAGTACAGAGCACATGGACACAAAGCACAGGAGAATCTAGGCCAGTTTTTGACAGATTTGGAGCCCAGTGTAGGTAAATGATCCCCATGGTCTTCCCAGGAGGTACATTTTTATCAGCCAACCATGTACCCAAGGTATTGCTGGAATCCAGGAGCTGCCAAAGCAGCATCTCATTCCCATCCTTGACCTGCAGAGTTGTCAGTGTCAGTGATTTGGTCACTAGGATAGTCCCTCTGCTTCCCAACTAGGTGCTCCATGAGGAGTTGTCTCATGCAAGAGCTCAGCAGGCTCAGTGAAGGCCACAGGTATGGTAAGGGCATGGTGGGCAGCTAAACCCCATGCTGTCCTGCTTCTGCCAGGGAGAAAGAAGATTACACACGTCTGTGGGCTTTGCAATCACACCTCTGATGCCATGCAGACATCAGCCAAGGCTCCCCTGGAGAGCTGAAGCAAGCCCCAGCCAGGACGATGGTGCAGAAGCCGCAGCAGGCCTGGCTGGGAAAGGACACTTGAGGAGATAAAAGGCCACAGGAAAAGCTTTTCATAGAACTACTCGAAATGAGAGCAGCAGTGAGAGACAAGGGCACTTAAAGGCAGGTCTGGCAAGCTGGGTTCACGCCCAGCTCGTAGGTTGCAGCACAGGTACAAGAGCAAGCGTGTGACACCCTTGGAGCTTTGATGCCCTGGACATGGGAGGTAAGAGAAGATCTCCAGGGCTGAGGGTCTTCTCATTGTGCCAGTGCCAATATTTGTTCTCTTGGTCATGCCTTGCCCAGCACCTGAGAGCCTCTGGCCACCTTCTGCAGTGGAGTCCTCACCAGTCCAGGGTCTCCTTCTGCGCCGGGAGCCTTGTGCTCTTCTCGCTGTAGAACTGGGCGTACCAGCGCCGGTGCTTCTGGATGCTGGAGTCCTCTCTGACCAGCAGCGGCTTGGGCAGGTACTGTTTGTTATTCCAGATGGTTATATCACGCTCAAACTGGGGTGGGGGGAGGAGAAGGATGGTCTCATTCAGGTGGAGAAGCTGAATCAGCAATTTTACCTGAGCTACCTGCACACCAGGTTTATTTTTTAGCCTTTCTGCCACGTGGCCGGTGTGGGGCTGCTCCTGCTGCTTGTAACTTGTGGAGCTACAGCTCTGGCTGCAGTTAGCAGATGTTTGACCCATTGTATCTCCCAAACAAGAAGCCACTTTCATCTTAGACTGCCTTTGTCACAGGAGATACTGAGAATGAAATGGAAGTCGTGTAGGTGGATCCTGCCCCACCTGAAATTTGTGATTCTTTGGGTGGCTCCAGCCAACCAGGGCTTTAAGATGCATCCACATCTTAAACTCTGCTCTAGACACCTCTACAGTGAGATTTATGGAGGAAAAAAACCCCAAACCCTTCTTTCCCTGTGAAGAAGTCCCTGCAGAAATGAAAGCTGCTCATCCACATTAGTAAGAATGCAAAATATTAACCCAGCATTTTTACAGTACAAGTGAGGACAGCCAAGATTGAGTGAGGATCTTCTAACAGCCTTCCAACACCATGGGAAAGCTGGGGAGAGACATTTATAAGGGCAGGGAGTGACAGAACAAGGGGTGATGGCTTGAAAGTGGCAGAGGGGAGATGGAGCTGAGGTGTGAGGAAGAAATTCTTTGGTGTGAGGGTGGTGAGACCCTGTCCCAGGTTGGCCAGAGAAGCTGTGGCTGCTCCTCCCTGGAAGTGTTCTGGGCCAGGTTGGATGAGGCTTTGAGCAACCTGGTCTAGTGGAAGGTGTCCCTGCTGCTGGCAGGGGGGTTGGGACTGGATGAGCTTGAAGGTCCCTCCCAACCCAAACCAGTCTGGGGTTCTGGGATTCTATAGGACAGGGTTTTAGCATCTAAACATCCTCTTTGGGCTATTTTTACTGTAGTACCAGTGAAACTCTCTCTGGTCAGACCAGTTTCCTAACTTTAACCCCTGACAGAGGGATGTCATAAACTCTTCTGACTGCTTGAAAGGGACGATGGAGTCAGATTTTTCTTGGTAATTCCAGCTGGTACAACAAGGAGGAACAACCACAGATTGCAGGTTGAGAAGTTCAAAATGGTCATTAAAAATAAAAACTAGCAATATGGGTAGAGCAATAATGGAACAGGTCACCCAGGGAGCTGGAGAGATGGGTGTGCTCTCCACAGGAGGAGGCCTTCAAGGTCATGACTGACCTGAACTTGGCAATAGTCTTGCCCCAACGGGAATATTGAACTGGAGACCTCCAGAGAGACCTTCCATCACTTCTATGAATCCCTGCAGTAAGGACCTGGAAAACCTCTGTCAATAGGGGAAAAAGTTGCCCAATCTCATGATAATTTAACAGCAGGAGGATTTCTTGGCACAGTTCTCACCAAAGGGTCACCAACCTGGGCTGCTGGAAATCTGGATGCAGTTATTAACTCTCTCAAAGGCTTCCTGCAGCTTGGGAGATGTTGCCTAATCCTTGTGCCACAGGGGAGGAATAGGCACCTCTCTGCCATCATCAACTGATGAGCCACCACAGGGACCCTCTTTACTCAACCTCTAGTTCAGCTCTTTGGGCTGCTAAACCCAAAAGGCCATGCCAAGCACTGGAAGGATCTTGCCCATGAGGGCTTTGCTCCCACGTCCATCTGAGCCCACATGGGCAACTGCTCTTTCCTCTCACACCTTCTATCCACCAAGCTCCAGGGGACAACCTTTGGCTTCTCTTCTTCAGAGGCCTTACCTGTATGCACTCTGCTCTCAGGATGAACTTGGGGATGATGGCTGGCACGTTCTTCTGGTAGTAGATTTTGTGGACAACCTTCTGCAGGAGAGGCTCCAGGGGAGTGACCGTCTGCAGGATGATCCCACGGCCCAGGAAAGCGTGGTCAAAGATCAGGAAAACCAGCCCTGGTCCCACCTGCAGAGCAACAGAGCACCCTCAGGGAACAGTCCCCCGTGGTCCAACCCTCTGGGACACTCCCACAGCTTGAGACCTCCTTGAGATGTCTCCTAGACTGTGCTCAAGTCCCCCTTTACTCTGTCTTGCATCAGATATAGGCACAAAGTCAAGCTACACCTCAGGACCATGAGTCATGGACTGGTTGCCAACTGCTAATGCTTCCCAGGTCAAGGGAAACCCAGCAGAGCCACACATGGGCCTGGGACATTCACAGAGGTGTCAGGGCTGGATGGCTTTGCTGTGAGCCCACAGGAATTTGTGAGTCCTGGTCCCAAAAAGTTTAAAATCTGATCTTCTAGGAAAAGCTTCCAAATTTTCACTTGGTCTGGTGGTTTATCACTGAATTACCCTCAGGTCATCAACAGTTATTGGGCTGCTGACACCAGCCCTGGGCTCTGGTCTGTGTAGCAGCGATTGCAAGACAATGTGGAGGTAACACAACATCCCTGCTCCTGCTCTGGCTTTCTCCTTTGCAGCTACCTCAGGGTTTAGCTGAAATCAGGTTCAGCTTTTGTCTTGCACGACATGAAGTCCTCGTTCTCTGCTCTTTGACGTGATCCAGACCTGCAGATGCACAGTCCTACACTTGGTTCTTTGAAGCAGTGTAGATATTGCTGGGTTTTTCACTACTTTATTGACTAATCCTTCAATGTTTGAAAGGTTCAAACTCTTTGGAAGGTTATTTTAATATCTTTTTTTTCTCCTGTTCATTGATATCGGTGCTAAATAGCGCAGATCGAAGAACAATCAACATCCACTGTGTGATAATTCCCTGTTTACACCAAGATTTATCCCTTATCAAAGTTTTGTATCATGATTTGTTTTGCTATTGCTCTGAATTTGCAACATGGGAATAGGTCAAATGCCTTCAAAAATCTACAGGTACCAGTTTTATCAGGCAAGCTTAGCATTTCATCAAAAACCCCCCAAAACCCCCCAAAAACCCAGCCACAGCCAAAACTGAAAGTGAGAACATCCAGTTCCCATTGGGTCATGTTCAGTGGCATCATTTCTCTTTTCCTTTGATTCTTCATCAGTTTGTGTCACCTATTTAATGACCTCATTCAGGGCTAATCTTGGGCTACAAGATGTGCTGGTTCTGATTTTTTGGAAGTGGAGAAGGGAAAAAGAAGTGAAGGGAAAGAATCAAAACCCAAAAACACAAGAAAGGAAGAAAATCAGAAAAGGAGCAAACTTTTAATTGCAGAGGAGCTCTTGGCACTAGTATGAATTTATTTCTTTAGCAGAAATGTTTGGAAAGTGACAACTCTTTGTGCTTTCCAGAAAGTTGTCTAAAAAAAACCCTGAGGTTTGGGGGTTTTTTTTGGATCACACAGATCAACATCCTCAAAATGTTTCTCTGTGCACTGAGTGGTCCCACACCTTGCCCAGGCTCATTCACCATGGACTGAAAATGTCCACACGTATTGTAAAGTGCCGTGACAATGTGGCATGGGGGTCCCTTGGCATTGTCACCAGTGTTTGCTCAGGTCCCAGCTATTGATTCTTGTCAGCTGCTCTGTGAGCAGAGCAGCCCTTACCAACCCTCCCTTCCCTCCTTGCTGCCCAGTTGGATGCCAGTGGGTAGGTTTTGGCCCGTGTGTCTGATGCACGTGGGTAGGAAAGGCTGCACTGGGCAGGATGGGCAAGGACTCACTCAGCCTTTTGGGTGACAAAAGCCTTCAGCTCAGGGTGCTGGTGGACAGTAGTGTGGGACATACCTGCCTGGCTGAAACTGTCAGATCCATCAAGGAGAAGTGCTTCCCAAAGATGGTTACGGTGTGTTGGACCAGCAGCTGGGAGCAATGCTCGTTGGGCTCCGGCTCCGGCCGCCACTCAGCCTGGAGGTATGGAGAAGGATCGGCTCAGTCCAAGGGATGGAGAAGGATTGGCTCAGTCCAAGGGATGGAGAAGGATCAGCTCAGTCCAAGGGGTGGAAATGGATCAGCTCAGTCCAAGGGATGGAGGAGGATTGGCTCAGTCCAAGGCGTGGAGAAGGATCAGCTCAGTCCAAGGGATGGAGAGTACAGAGCGAGGGGAGGTAGCAGCGAGCTGGTGAAGACCATCTAGAGATGAGCACAGAAGAGGCAGCGCAGCTCAAACCCTCAGAGACACAGAGAAGGGATTTGAAGGTGGGGGGATGCAGCAGAGGGGGTCAGGTGGGACTGATGCTTTGAGGCAGAAAAGGGACCTGGTTTGAAAGACTTCAACCTCCTCATGGCTTAGAGAGGAGCTAAGGTCTTACCTTCCAGATGTGCTTCATAAAATCCCACATCTTGGACCTTGTGTATCTCAGGTCAGATCCGCCCAGGACAGCTGGTCCGTGGAGAAAGGCCAGGTGAGCCGTGTCAGCCGCGTTCTCGGGGATCTCCTGCCGTTGGGGAACAATTTGTCACTGCTGAGAGCTGACCTGGGTGGAAGCTGCCTGTATTTAAGAGCAGGACTCCAACAGCTCTGGGGTGCAGCCCAGCACGGCGCTCCGAGCAGAGCAGAGATGCTCACAGGTACCTGACACAGCAAGAGGCAACTGAGTGAGCAGAGGAAGGGGCCTCGGGACAAACTGACCCAGGACTAGTTCTTAATTAGTGTATTGAGAGAATTTAAACATGAAGCTCAGAAAATCCAGAGTTAATCTGAAGCTCAGAGCAGTCTATGCGTGTTAACTCCTGCAGCCACACCAGCTGGCACTCCAACTAAGTCCTTCTTTTGGCCCTGTAATAATTGCAAGGAATAAAGCACTTTTGTGCTTGTGCTCCTAGATTAGATTTCACAGATTTTAAAGCCCTGAAACCCCACCAGCCTGCCCACAAAATGTCACTTCTGGGGAAGCTTTAACTGCTTTATTATTCAAATGCACCAGCTCGGCAAGTAGCACAGACTGGCCCCAGTGTGAACCCGTGTGCAGTGGCTTGCACTGAAAAGCAGACATGAAATCAATATGACAATGCCACCAACCTCCCAAATTCTCCCTGCTTCTCGTGTCTCTGCCCACTCCCAGAGCTGCATCTCCTGTGCCTCACACAACCTCTTAATTTCTTTTAATTCTTCTTTTCTTTCTAACCCACTCACCATAGTCGTGATTTAGTCACCAGGCAGGCGCTGCCCTTAGAGCTGTGCTTTAGATTCAGGGTCATTTTTGTCACTGGTATTTACAGAGACACATTCTGCTCGGTGGCAATTATACAAAGATCTCCCAGGGTCCAAAATCCCAAGGGATTGTCTATTTTCAAAATGGTTGCCACCTCCCATTGCTCTTCTGGAGGAGCTTCCACCCACAGCTGCCTCTGGCTCCCTCCGAGGATGGCAGCTGTGGTCACTTCAGTTGAGCACCACGGAGCAGTTCCCCTTTTCCAGACTCATTTCCACCAAGAGGTGATGGAGGCAACAACCATTTCCTTCCCTGTGACACAACTGTCGGCGTAGGATGGTGACCGGGAAGATCAACAGCAAAATAACTGTGCATTTCCATTTTTGTGACTGATGAGTTCCACTAAGTGAGTGCCACAGTTCTTGGAGAATCTTGTTTTAAATTACATCAGTTATAAGTCAAAGCAAATTAAGAGATTCCCTGTAACTACCTGGAACATCTGCTCTCTGCTCAAGAAGCCCAAATCCATGTCTGGGGAATGTATGCCTTACTCTGAGTGGATGGTGCAGACTATGCTTCATAGAATCCCAGACTGGTTTGGGTTGGGAGGGACCTCAAAGCTCATCCAGTCCCAACCCCCCTGCCAGCAGCAGGGACACCTTCCACTAGACCAGGTTGCTCAAAGCCTCATCCAACCTGGCCCAGAACACTTCCAGGGAGGAGCAGCCACAGCTTCTCTGGCCAACCTGGGCCAGGGTCTCACCACCCTCACACCAAAGAATTTCTTCCTCACATCTCATCCCCATCTCCCCTCTGCCACTTTCAAGCCATCACCCCTTGTTCTGTCACTCCCTGCCCTTGGCCAAAGTCCCTCCCCAGCCTTCCTGGAGCCCCTTCAGGTACTGGGAGGCCACTGGAAGGTCTCCCCAGAGCCTTCTCTTCTCCAGGCTGAACAGCCCCAACCCTCTCAGCCTGTCCTCACAGCAGAGCTGCTCCAGCCCTGGCATCATCCTCGTGGCCTCCTCTGGACTGGCTCCAGTAGAAGCAAGCTTCTAGGTCTGAGCTCTGCCAGCAGCAGTGGTGACAATGGGCGCAGGCATGGCCTGGTTAATTGAGAGCAGATGTCCCTGAATGGGATAACTGGGAGGAGATGTCCCTGAACTGGTCTACAGGAGAGGACCCAGGTGTGGATGTGCCCCAGGGAGGGACCAGGCTCCCTACCTGGATGTGTGCATCGACCAAGTGCTCCGTCTGCCCGCGGAACACCCACTCTTTGGCGGTGATCTCCCGCTGCTCCGGCACTGCCCACGTTGGCCCAACGCCTTCGCAGTGGTACCAGACCAGCAGCATCCCGTTCACCTCGCAGGACGGCCAGGTCCGGACCCTGGCAAAGGCTGGCACTGGGGAGGAAGGAGAGGGTTCCATTAAAAGTGGCATCTCCCAGCTGGTGTGGCTGCAGGAGTTAACATGCATAGACTTCTCTGAGCTTCAGATTAACTCTGGATTTTCTGAGCTTCATGTTTAAATTATCTCAATACACTAACTAAGAACTAGTCCCGGGTCAGTTTGTCCCAAGGCCCCTTCCTCCACTCACTCAGTTGCCTCTTGCTGTGTCAGGTACCTGTGAGCATCTCTGCTCTGCTCGGAGCCACGTGCTGGGCTGCACCCCAGAGCTGCTGCAATCCTGCTCTTAAACACAGGCAGCTTCCACCCAAGTCAGCCAAGGGTCACCTCATCCCAGCTATGGCTCAGAGATCATCTTTATGGGCAATACCCACGTGGCATAGACTGTCTGGTGGCACTTGGAGCTTTCAGGTTGCTGAAGAAGGACAAAGCTTCTGAAGGTCACAGAAGAGAGCTTGTGTAGATCAGTTTTATTTCAGTTGGGTGTTTGGCAGAAGTCTTCTAGGGAAGGAGCATGGTGGGCTGCTCTGCAGCCTTCTGTCACTACTCTTTGATTAAGGAAATGCCTGCTGCATCAATAGACCCTCCTCAAGTTTCAATGAGCTAAAGGAGATGCTTTTAGATGTTAGTAATAGATGTAGTAGAGATGTAGTTACGGATGTGCAGAGAGTAAAAGCCATCTCCAGCTCTCGAGTTCAAGTCATCCTCCGTTACAACACTGCAGCACCAGGCGTTGCTTTAAGAAGGTCCCTGCTCTCCCTCCAGTGAAATTAATTTTGACATTTCTATTTACCCAACTGTCAGCAAATGCAGTTCCTACAGGACTGGGAAGCTTTTGCCTTCATTACTGATTTTTTGTCTCTAATTAGCCAACAAGCACAGAGGATGGCGCTTCCTCGTTGTTCAGCCCGGTGCAGTCACGGGGAGGTGAAATAACAGGAGAAATTGTGTTTCTCCTTCAGTCAGTGACAATCAGAGGGGGCAGGAGGAGACCTGCACTGAGATTTCTGATTGAAACAAACCCGGTGCTCTGGGTGGGCTGCATCTCCTTCAGCTTTACAGAGAGTTCCATCTGCCCACACAGACACAGAACCGTTCTGGCTGGAAAAGATCCTCGAGTCCAACCATGAACCCAACACTGACCAGTCCCCACTAACCCATGTCCCTCAGCACTGTGTCTACACGACTCTTCAATCCCTCCAGGGATGGGGACTCCACCACTGCCCTGGGCAACCCCTTCCAATGCCTCAGAACCCTTTCAGCAAAGAAATTCTTCCTCACATCCCATCTCAGCTGCCCTGGCCACAACTGGAGCCCATTTCCTCTTGTCCTGTCCCTTGGTCCTTGGTAGCACAGACCCACCCCACCTCTCTGCACCCTCCTTGCAGGGACTTGGACAGAGCCAGAAGGTCTCCCCTCAGCCTCCTTTTCTCCAGGCTCAACACCCCCAGTTTCCTCAGCCGGGAACTCAGCACATTTGTGCTTCAGACCCTTCCCCAACTTCATCCAGCAGCACCAGCCTGGGCTCTGTGGATCTTCTGACCAGCTCCCAGTCCTCTGCAAGCCCAGAACTGGGGAGTTGCCCATCCAAGCTCTCCAAAATACCTCCCCATCAAAGAGACCTGCATGAGCACAGATGGTTTTATATCTATTTAAATCCACCTGACCCATTTGGGCTGTACTGGGAGCAGGGCAGCTGTCTGCAATTTGGTTCCTTCAATAACCATGGATAAAACTGACTGAATGCAGCCATTTCAGAGGAGACAATGCATCTTGGCAAGCATTTGCTTATGTCCAGAATATTCATTCCCATTCTGTGATGAAACACATCTTTGCTCATTACTTGGCATCAAATTTTCATTTGAATGCAGCTCCTGGGTGTGTGTGGGGAGAAGAAGACAATATTCATCTTTATTCTGGAAAAACCCTCACAAAAAAATATAATAAAAAAGGAATTGCTGTTTGATGAGATCTAGAAATTGTTGATCTTAATACATATGGATGAAAAGTTTCTTACACTCTGGGAAAAATAGTCTGGCATAGAAAGACTGAGTTTTGCTGCTAATCAGTGTTTCCATTGCTATCCCAATCAATCCCAACCAGAGAAAGTTGAGCTTGGGGAAAAGCAAAAGTCAAGGGAAGGCTGTTTGCTGGCTTCAGTCACATTTAGAATTGGTGATTTAAATTATTTAATGCAGCCAGATCAAGTCATTGTTCCATGTGAACTTTATGTAAGACACCCATCTTACACAGCCAACCCAAAACACATCTCAATGGCAGGGGCATGCGAAGAGCTTTCCTGGATTCTAACCAGGAGCTCCCTTCAAGCCTTAAAAGGAGAAAAAATTGGCATGGAGAGACTCTCATGTCGTGCTAATGTGACAGATTTAAGCACTGACACGGTAGCAGCTATCACTGCTGAGCACAGAACCACTCCTGAAACCCAACTGCTCCCCAGGATCCATCCCCGCTGGTGCAGTGGGTGACTCAGAACTAAAATTACTCTTGCACACCCGGCTTGCTGAACACAGGAGCTGTAGGACCATCAAAATCAAGAATTACTGGTTAATTATGGTTATTTAACTAGATTAAATTCCCAGTTATCATCAAACATAGGAAAGGGCAAACATTATACCCCAATGTGGACATCCCAGGAGGAAAACTGGGGTGCTGCATGAAACAGGGGAGCAGGATGGAGGGTGAGTGACTACAATGACTGCTTTTCCTTAATGAAGCAGCTTTTAACGAGGGCACACAAGCCACTACCATTTCTTCAGATGCTATCTGTGGATTTGGGGGATGTTCACCTTTTTCAGCATATGGGATGTGGGTGCATTTTCCATCTTCTCCTCGGAACTGCCAGCCATGAAACGGGCACTCGATGCAGCCGCCCACGACGCGCCCGCCAACGGCGAGGTTAGCCCCAAGGTGAGGGCAGTACCCATCCACCACGTGGGCTTGGCCATCCTGGGCACGAAACACAGCCAGCTGCTCTCCTGCAGAAACGAGAGGTTGTGAGGTTGTGAAAACACCATCCCCACATCAAGGGAGACAGGGAGGACACACATTGCTCAGCCCCTTCTGAACAGGCAGCACCAACCAGCACTTTACCCAACACTGCATCTGCCTGTGCAAAGGCATGCAGAAATATCCTGCTGAGAATTCATAGTGGAGGTTTTCTTTCCTTTCTCGTGGAAGAGCAGTGGGTAAGACAAAAGAAGGTTGCTCTGGAGAAGTTATTTAACCAGGAGATGGCACCAGGCAGCTGCTGGAGCTGGAGCTGGAGCTGGAGCTGGTGCTGCTGCCCAGGGCTGCAGGCAGGAGGCATTTGCTGACCTTGCAAAAAGGGCCATGCAAAATGGGGATGGCAGCTGCTGGAGCCCAGGTGTGGTGGCCAGCAGCTCGCTGATGGGGTTTATAAGACACCCTGGAGCAGTTGTGCCAGGACCCATGGTGGCAGGTTGGCAGCACGTGGAGCCAGGCGGCTGCCCAGTGTCCCAAGGGGCTGCTGTGGTACAGAAAGGTCCATGCTGAAGGGCATGGCATTGCTCCAGGCAGGGGGAGCACAACTGCTCCTGGTCACCTCTAAACCCTCATGGCTCTGCCCCTCAGCCCTGGTTTTGGAGCTCTCGAAGGCTGCTCCAGCTGCAGGGTAAAAGTTGCCTTCACAGGAATGTACCCTACTGGAATGAGTCCAGAGGAGGCCACCAGGATGATGCCAGGGCTGGAGCAGCTCTGCTGTGAGGACAGGCTGAGAGAGTTGGGGCTCTTCAGCCTGGAGAAGAGAAGGCTCCAGGGAGACCTTCCAGTGGCCTCCCAGTACCTGAAGGGGCTCCAGGAAGGCTGGGGAGGGACTTTGGCCAAGGGCAGGGAGTGACAGAACAAGGGGTGATGGCTTGAAAGTGGCAGAGGGGAGATGGAGCTGAGATGTGAGGGAGAAATTCTTTGCTGTGAGGGTGGTGAGACCCTGGCCCAGGTTGCCCAGAGAAGTTGTGGCTGCTCCTCCCTGGAAGTGTTCTCGGCCAGGTTGGATGAGGCTTTGAGCAACCTGGTCTAGTGGAAGGTGTCCCTGCTGCTGGCAGGGGGGTTGGGACTGCATGAGCTTGAAGGTCCCTTCCAACCCAAACCAGTCTGGGGTTCTGTGAAATATTTAAAGATTGAGGATGCTTCCCCTTCTAAGGGAGGGATCCAGACAGAGCAGAGCAGTAGCTGCACTTAAGGATAAATCTGTTCCTGTCCCTTTGCCTGTGAGATCCAGAGCAGAGCACAGGCTCTTACATCTCAGGAACCTCTGGTAACAGCAGCTGGAAGGGGAAGCTCTTCATTTGTTTGCTCGAGGACTCCAAGAGCTGCCTGCACTGCAGCTGGGCAGTGGGTCCCTTCCTCGGGCAGGGACAGCCTGTGCTGCAAGCCAGAGCCCTGACATCTCCTCAGCTGGTGCTGCAAGCCAGAGCCCTGAGATCTCCTCAGCTGGTGCTGCAAGCCAGAGCCCTGACATCTCCTCAGCTGGTGCTGCAAGCCAGAGCCCTGACATCTCCTCAGCTGGTGCTGCAAGCCAGAGCCCTGACATCTCCTCAGCTGGTGCTGCAAGCCAGAGCCCTGACATCTCCTCAGCTGGTGCTGCAAGCCAGAGCCCTGAGATCTCCTCAGCTGGTGCTGCAAGCCAGAGCCCTGACATCTCCTCAGCTGGTGCTGCAAGCCAGAGCCCTGACATCTCCTCAGCAAAAGGGAGTTTTCTGGGCAAGCAAAGGGAAGCCCCAAACTCTGGTCTGCTCCACGCAGGGAGTGGAGGGTCAGTGCTGGTGTGGCTGGGGCCGTATCGCCCCGGCACTCAGACTGGCTTTTCTCCATCCTTAGTCCTGATTCCTTGTGCTCCCTGAAGCCACGTGAGGTTTTCCCTGCTGGGATTTGTCCCTGCACGCTTCTGGGATCACCCTCTTCCTCCCCACCCTCAAGGCAGCACTTCAGGAGCTGAGCAAGGAACGATTAAATTGGAGAGACAGCCAGGAGCTGGGCTACGGCCAGAGATCTGTTCATGGCACTGCTCCACCCAGCTGAGTGCAGCAACCACAGCTGGATGGCATGTCACAGTGTTATCTTCAGCAATCTTCTTCCTGGAGGGATTGAATAGGTGCCAGGTGCTTTTCTGGCCTGGCACAGAGCTGCTGCAGCACCCACAGACCTGCCAGCACCCACATCCCAGCCAGCAGCTCCAAGGAGAGGGGCTGCTCATCCGTGACCTGGCATGAAAGCAAAGCTGGACCTGCTGCCCCAGCATCCCCTCAAGTGGTGTCCTGGTTGGAAGGGGATGAAGCTAGTCTGGGAGGTCAGGAGCACTTGGGAGCTGTTCATACAGATTTGGCCACTGAGTGATGGGTCCAAGGTCCTCTCTTCAGTACTGTGCTTCATCTGTGCTCAGATCTCACCAGCTTGTGAAATCAGATCCTTACAGTGGTTTCTGCAATGTAAAGCTCAGCAAGTGAGGTTACACCAGGCTAAACTTTGGGAGCCAGGCCCTGTCTGTGCTTTATCAGACAGCCACACTGATGACAAGTGGCACAGTGTGAGCTATCCCACCCAAAACCACTTTCCTTGATTGAAGCTTTGTGGTCTGGGCCAAGAAAAGGAAACCCTGCAAACTCTCCCAGCCTTTGAGCCTAGGCAGGATTATCTCTGGTATCTGGCAGAAGTGAGATGTTGTGGAGGTCCCCCCTTACCCAGGGTGCCTGGAAGGCTCCCACACATCTCCTGGCAGCCAGCACAGGGCAGTGGAGGCAGGCAAGGTGCAGGTCCTTCCCCAGGTAACAGGGATTCATCCTGAAGCATCAGCATTTTCTCTCTCTACCTGACCTGAGGTTCAGAGCAAAGGGAGGAAAGCAAGGACAGGGGTTCTGCCTGTTGTTGGTGGTTCACCAGGAGCAGCAACAGTGTGGAAACACAGAGGAGCAGACTTGGGTGAGTCAGAGCAGAGCTCTTGGAGCCCACGGGGTCCCAGCCACATGCCCCAAGGAGCAGCCCAGCAGCCTGGTGCTTTGCCCACTGGAGTTTTAAGACTGTTTTCCTCCAGGAAGGTCCCACCTCTAGAGCTTTCCTTCTCATACATGCAGTCTGGAGCTCTTCTACCTTGAAGATCTGAAGCAGTGCCCATGGCTGGACTGTCCAAAGGCCCACCCTGGACTCCTGAGTGCATGCTGCTTTTGCCTCCAGCCTTTGCACTCTGGAGCCAGCAAAACAAGAGGAGAAGTTGATCTTTGCTCTGGCTTGTGCATCAAATCTGACATCTCTCCACTTGGAAGGACAGCATCCTTGCCTAGGATACACTAAAACCCGCTGTTGCAGGTGAATATTAGAGTGTGAACAGCCACATACTGATGTTTCCCTATTAAATTGTATTTCTTTTATGGAAACAAACAGCAAGAAAAGCTTATGGGACCTAAAGAGTCCCAAGGCCAGTTCTGGGCACTTGGCTCAGAGGACCCACACTGGGGTTTCCCTGTGCAGGAGCCTCACTGGGGTCTGGGCAGCTTCCCTGCAGCGAGCACCCGGCCAGCAGTGCCCTGCAGATGGGAGCAGCTCTCACCCCACCTCCACAAGCTCAGGAGGGAATGAAGCTTTCCTGCACGCTCTGTGCTGTGTTTTGGAAGGTGTCTCACACCAAAGGATGAGGCTTGCAGGGACTGAGTCAAGTGGTTTTTACTCTTTCATCGCCTCTGGTGCGCTGCCCCGGAGCAGGGCTGCATTTCCAGGCCATTCTCAGAGCTGTATAAATGACATTAAATTATGTGACACACCTACAAACCTGGAGGCTACAGGTTGTCCAACTGTTTTATTTACTGGTAATCCTCCTGGCACCGGGACACTACTGTCACTCTGCCTCTCCAAGTGATTTTACCTGCACACATCAGCCAGACCCAGAGGACTGGGTGCCAGGAACCAGGCTTTGGGCAACCAAGGGTGTCCTAACAGATGGGCCTTCTCCTGGAGAACAGGAGGATGAGGGGAGACCTTCTCAATCTCTACAACTCCCTGAAAGGAGGGTGCAGAGAGGTGGGGTCGGTCTCTTCTCCCAGGTAACAAGTGATAGAATGAGAGGAAATGGCCTCAAGTTGCAGCAGAGAAGGTTGAGATTGGATCTGAGGAAAAGCTTCTTCACCCAAAGGGCAGTCAAGCACTGGAAAAGGCTGCCCTGTTGGTGGTGGAGTCACCTTCCCTGGTGGGATTTAACAGATGGGAGATGAGGTGCCTAGGGACATGGTTTAGAGGTGGAATTGTCAGTGTGAGGTTCATGGTTGGACTCGATGATCTTAAAGGTCTTTTCCAACCAAAACAGTTCTGTGATTCTATGGTTCTAGATAGGCTGGTGGGAGCTCTCTAGGACGTGTACATTGAATTACAGAGGTCCCATTAGATAAAAATAACTAAACCCAAACAACTTCACAGGAGAGGATGGCTCTCGAAAACAGAAACCCCCCCACTTTCACCACTGGGTCTGAGGGATTTCAATGCAGAAACATCTTTTCTGATGCAGAAGGCACCAGCACAAGTACCAAACCATCTTCAAGGCAAAAGGACCCTGGAAAAGCGCAGCACTCCCCTGGATGTGGCTGTGAGGCCCCATCCCCATCTCCCAGGACATGTGGAGCTGCAGGCAGCGATGCCTGGAGAGGAGAGCTCAGAGAGTGAGATGCTCCGGTGTCCCAGCAAGGAGCATGGACCAAGGTCCCCTGCACATGCTCAAGGAGGCTATGCCATGATGTCCCCAGTGACCCAGCAGGGACACTCAGTGCTCACACAGAAGTCCAGGCTGTGACACCCTGGGTGCCTATGTGGGTGCTAGCTGGTGTGCTCTGACAGGGACACCCAGAAGAGTTGTCCCAGTGCCACAGCAGAGCCTCCAGGCAAGGATGTCCTGGCAGGGATGCCCTGCACACTGCCCTGTGCTGGCTGGGATGCCCCAGTGCCCAGCAGGATGCCCAGGCTGGGGTGCTTCAGTGCCCTGGTGAGGATGTCCATGTGAGGATGTCCCAGTGCCCTGGTGGAGAAGCCTGGGCGAAGATGTCACAGAGTCCCAGAATTGCCTGGACTGGAAAAGCCCTTTAAGCTCATTGAGTCCAACCATGAACCCAACAATGCCAAGTTCACCACTGACCCATGTCCCTCAGCACTGTGTCTACACGACTCTTCAATCCCTCCAGGGATGGGGACTCCACCACTGCCCTGGCCAACCCCTTCCAATGCCTCAGAACCCTTTCAGCAAAGAAATTCTTCCTCACATCCCATCTCAACTGCCCTGGCCACAACTGGAGCCCATTTCCTCTTGTCCTGTCCCTTGGTCCTTGGTTGAACAGACCCAACCCCACCTCTCTGCACCCTCCTCCAAGGGACTTGGACAGAGCCAGAAGGTCTCCCCTCAGCCTCCTTTTCTCCAGGCTCAACACCCCCAGTTCCCTCAGCCGGGAACTCAGCACACTTGTGCTCCAGACCCTTCCCCAGCTCTGTTCCCTTCTCTGGACACGCTCCAGCACCTCCAGGTCCTTCTTGGAGTCAGGGGCCCAACACTGAACCCAGCACTCGAGGTGCAGCCTCACCAGTGCCCAGGGCAGGGGTAATGCCTGGGCAGGGATGTCCTCTCTCCCTGGCAGGGATGCTGTCCGGGACTCCCTGGTGCCCCTGCGGGGATGCCTGGGCAGGGATGGGCCGGTATCCCGGTATCGATGCCCGGGCACGGATGCCCCACACACCGGCCGGGCTCCCGATCCCCACCACCCCCGTTGCCCGGGGGATCGTGGTGCGGGCCGGGGTGCGGTGCTGACACTCACCGAGCAGGGCCAGGCTGCAAGTGGCGCCGCGGGGCAGCTGCGCGGAGTCCATCAGGCGGTACCAGCCGTTGGGGAAGGGCGGCGGGACGAGGCCGGGACGGCGGGCGCGGCGGGCGCGGGCAGCGGCCTGACGCCTGCTCAGCCCCGGGGCCGGCAGGTAGCCCACCTGGCCCGGGCCCCGCCGCAGCGCCAGGGGCCGGGAGCAGCCCAGCAGCAGCAGGACAAGGAGGAGGAGAAGGAGGAGGAGGAAGAGCAGCGTCCCGCTCCCCGACCCCACCGTCAGCAGCTCCGCGCCGCACCACCCGCTCCCCATAGCGCGCCCAGTCCCGCCGCCGCCGGCCCTTATAGTGCGGGGCCCCGCCCGGGGAGGGGCTCGGTGAGCGCTGGGGAGACGGGACACCCCACCCTGAGGACCCCCCGACGTCCCCGGCTGCCTCCCGGGCTGCGGATCCCCGGTGCTCGGTGACCCAGCATGGCCCCGCTCGGGAGGGGAGGCTGGACCGGGGGGTCCCGTCCCTGCTGCCAGCTCGGGGCTGGGGAACGGAGGGAGCCGGGCTCTTCTCCGGGACACAGAGCAGAGAGACCCCGAGCACGAGCTGCAGCAAAGGGAACTCTGCCTCCACATGGGGAATAAATAATGTTTCCTTGAAAGAGTGACTTACATGGCTACTGCCAGCACCAGTGTGGCCAGTAGGACCAGGGCAGTGATCATTCCCCTGTCCAGGGCACTGGTGAGGCTGCACCTCGAGTGCTGGGTTCAGTGTTGGGCCCCTGACTCCAAGAAGGACCTGGAGGTGCTGGAGCGTGTCCAGAGAAGGGAAAGGAGCTGGGGAAGGGTCTGGAGCACAAATGTGCTGAGTTCCCGGCTGAGGGAACTGGGGGTGTTGAGCCTGGAGAAAAGGAGGCTGAGGGGAGACCTTCTGGCTCTGTCCAAGTCCCTGCAAGGAGGGTGCAGAGAGGTGGGGGTGGGTCTGTTCAAGCAAGGACCAAGGGACAGGACAAGAGGAAATGGGCTCCAGTTGTGTCCAGGGCAGTTGAGATGGGATGTGAGGAAGAATTTCTTTGCTGAAAGGGTTCTGAGGCATTGGAAGGGGTTGCCCAGGGCAGTGGTGGAGTCCCCATCCCTGGAGGGATTGAAGAGTCATGTAGACACAGTGCTGAGGGACATGGGTTAGTGGTGAACTTGGCATTGTTGGGTTTACGGTTGGAATTGATGATCTTAAAGATCTTTTCCAACCTAATTAATTATGTTCTCTACTTCTGTGATTCTAAATCCAGTAGATATGTTAATTACATCAATAAATACCCCAGCACCTCCCTGAGCTGCCATCCTGCACTTTGAAAGGGGGAACCCAGTGTTTAGGCTCGCTTTGACATCGGGCACCTGACAGGACCCTGACACATCTCAAGAGTTCAAGAGCATCCCAGATTGGTGCCACCACAGAGAACAAGGGTAACGAGGTTGGAAGCAGAGATATCCCTTGGAGAGGACCAGGCTGCCAGTCCTGTCTGAACAGGGGAGAGGTGGAAAGCAGCAGCTCTGGCAAGTCAAGGATCAAGTCAAAAGAAGGCAGGACAAGGAGGGATTTTCAAGAGAGACTTGCTAAGGGTATAAAAGCACATAATAAATAAATCTGTAGCACAAAAATGGAGACTTGGTGGGTGGTCTGGGGACCAGCAGACCAATGAGTGTTGTGCTGGGCAAATCCATGGAAACATAGAATTACCACAGACTGGTTTGGGTTGGAAGGGACCTTCAAGCTCATCCAGTTCCAACCCCCCTGCCAGCAGCAGGGACACCTTCCACTAGACCAGGTTGCTCAAAGCCTCCTCCAACCTGGCCGAGAACACTTCCAGGGAGGAGCAGCCACAGCTTCTCTGCCCAACCTGGGCCAGGGTCTCACCACCCTCACACCAAAGAATTTCTTCCTCACATCTCAGCTCCATCTCCCCTCCGCCACTTTCAAGCCATCACCCCTTGTTCTGTCACTCCCTGCCCTTGGCCAAAGTCCCTCCCCAGCCTTCCTGGAGCCCCTTCAGGTACTGGGAGGCCACTGGAAGGTCTCCCTGGAGCCTTCTCTTCTCCAGGCTGAACAGCCCCAACTCTCTCAGCCTGTCCTCACAGCAGAGCTGCTCCAGCCCTGGCATCATCCTCGTGGCCTCCTCTGGGCTGGCTCCAGTAGCTCCATGTCCTTGTGCTGTTGGTGGCCCCAACTCTAGGCAGCACTGCAGGTGAATCCCTGTTTGCACAGTAAAATTGTGCCTCACAAACAGGTCTGAGGAGTCAGCAAGCAGGTGCCTTTGCTCACTTGCCTTTTCAAGACACTTTCTCTGTGGTATGCTGGTCCTTGAATAATTCTGAAATAGCAGCAAGGACCCACTCTGCTTTTGTGACTGGAGAGAAGACAGGAACCAAAGAAAAGGAATAGGTGCTCAGCTGTTACAACAAGGAGTAGTGTTGCATTTATTTCTGCAGAACCTGGGAAATGGGACAAACAGATGTCGAAATCATCTGATTAAGATGATTCTAAATTATTCACCATGGTAAAATGTGAAGTTGACTGTGAACCACTGCAAAAGAAACCTCACAAACTTCTCAGTGACTGGGCAGTGTCTGCCAGTGAAACATAATGCATGTGGTGAAGACCCACAGGAGAGGGTCAGCTGTTAATTAGCACTCAGAAAGAGATCTCAGCATTACTTGACTTGGGCTTTGAACACATCTGCTTCCTGGTCCACGCTTCTGAAAAAGACAAATGCAGTGTTAGGAATAATTAGTATTAATGCTTTTGTAGGCATGATGATCTGAGAGTAGAAAAGAAGCAAGGTCCATAGAGGACAATAATTATTTCCTATTAGATGAGCTGATACAGCTGGAAAAAAAGTTGACAAGCTTTCAGGCATAATAGCCCTCCTTCAAGGATAATTAGGAATGTAATTGGGAACAGAGCAAAAAACATCTGCACGTTTGGTTTGCAGCAAGGTGCATGTGTTGGTGGCCACCTCATTTTGTATGGAGTAAACCTAGAGGAGACACAGAGGAAAGAGAGTGATCAGAAACAGGGAGTGGCAGGAATAGGGTAGACTTGAAGTCTTGAGAATCAGAAGGTGATTTACCCATCCATTACGAGTCACTGGGCTGGATGGGGCTCTGTCTCAATTTAGCACTTCCCTTTTCTGCTCATATTTGACCCCTTTTCCAAATTTGAAGGAATTTATGAGTGGGCAGAACTGGGTCAAGTGAGAGGGAAATCAGAAAATGAAAGGACAAACGGGGGACACGGAGAGCCCCAGGGTGTTGTTGGGCAATGACCTGCAGGGGACAGTCCCAAGGCAGTTGGGAAATGGAAAAGGAGGAAGATGGGACATCTGAGTCCAAGCAGCAGTAAATGTTTCTGTAGATTATGTAAAGTGAGTATAATTAAGCATTGGTGAGGTAACTGTGGCTTCTGCGGGCTATTATCTCTGTGTTTGTTTTTAGGATATCTTTAGAGTCTTTTGAGTGGTGCAGAGTAACCTGAGCTGTAGGAAAGTGTTTGTTTGGGCTCTGGAGTAGTGCCCGTGGTTACAGCCACTCCACGCTTCTACCGTGTACCAAACCCCAATCACAAACACTTCTGAGTGTGCTGAATTAACCACCCAGGGCTGAAATGCTTCACTCCACAGGTCTGACACAGATAAGAGCAGTGGTCATGGTAGAGAGGATTCATCTTCTTCAAGAGGTTGACAACATGAAGTTTAACTCTGTAGGAAAATGAAGAAAGGAGAAAGGTGGTGCTCAGACAGCACGGCTGGGGCTTTCTAGCAGATCTCTGCATGAATGAGGTCCCCCCTCAGCCTCCTCTTCTCCAAGCTAAAGAGCCCCAGCTCCCTCAGCCTTTCCTCATCAGGGAGATGCTCCACTCCCTTCATCATTTTGGTGGCTCTGTGCTGGACTCTCTCCAGCAGCTCCCTGTCCTTCTTGAACTGGGGGACCCAGAACTGGACACAAGATTCCAGATGTGGCCTCACCAGGGCAGAGTAGAGGGGAAGAAGAACCTCTCTTGACCTACTGACCACAGCCCTTCTAATGCACCCCAGGATGCCACTGGCCTTCCTGGCCCCCAGGGCACAGTGCTGGCTCATGGTCACCCTGCTGCCCACCAGGACTCCCAGATCCCTTTCCCCTACACTGGTCTCTAGGAGATCATTTCCTAACCTATACTGGAACCTGGGGTTGTTCCTGCCCAGGTGCAACACCCGACACTTGCCCTTATTCTATTTCATCAAGTTTTTCCCTGCCCAGCTCTCCAGCCTGTCCAGGTCTCTCTGATGGCAGCACAGCCCTCTGCTGTGTCAGCCACTCCTCCCAGCTTGGTATCATCAGCAAACTTGCTGCCAGTGCATTCAATTCCCTCATCCAGGTCATTGGTGAATATATTGAATAGTACTGGTCCTAGTACTGACCCTTGGGGGACTCCACTGGACACAGGTCTCCAACTGGACTCTGCCCCATTGACCACCACTCTCTGGCTTCTTCCCACCAGCCAGTTAATAATCCATCTCACCACCTGATCATCTAATCCACACTTCCTCAATTTGTCAGCAAGGATGCTGTGGGAGACCGTGTCAAATGCTTTGCTGAACCCTACCTGTGTGTTTGTCTTTCCAGGAAGCCCACCTTGAGACTATGTGTCTCACTTTCCAGATGTGTTGACTTCTAAGTACATTATAGGTATCTTCAGGGAAGGAGATGAGATAAAAGCAGTGTTTTCTTCAAAACCAGCGCTGTTTAGCCTTGTCTCATCATGTTTTTATTAGTTTTTAAGCTGGTTTTGTAACAGAGTTTGTGCAATCAATCTTTCTATCTGTCCTCAGCAACAAGGTTTGGATCTTCTAGCAAATGTCAATCACACGTGACAGGAGGGCACAGCTCTTGAGGGGACATGTTTGCTGTCACGTTCCTGTGCTCTGGATTTTACTTTTGAGTCTTAACCCATCAATTATCTGTTCTGGCACGTGATGAAGCACACCCAGTCTCCACACTCCAGCCTGCCAGCTGGCTCCTGGGGTAAGGTATGTCAAGTGCAGCAGAAAGTCTGGTGCCACTCAACTCCTGCCCCCACATGCCATATTGACACAACTGGGCCAGCTCTGGCTTTATGTGGCTTGCTCAGCATCCTCCAAAGCTACTCCCGAGGCCATACACCTCTCATTTATCAAGTTTGGTGTCTTTGAAAGACACATCTGGCAGGTTGGAAAGCAGTCCTCTGATTTTTCCATTCTCCCAAAGTTCAGAACATTGACATGGGAGCTGCACGGGCTGGGGAACCCCTGGAGCAACTTCCACATGTGCAAAGACATGAAAATTTCCCAGCAGCATCATGAAGTACTGAGAGCACTGAGGTGTCCTGGGCACCATTCACTACAGGGGGACAGATCCCTGTTGGGCTGGAGCAGCCCAGAGCTGGGGCACAGGATGTGAGGGAGCTCTGAGTGCTGTGGTGGGCTCCTGGGAAGGGGACAGGAAATTTGGAGATGCACACAAAGGAGCTCTGCTGAGGAGATGTTTGCTCAGGCAAAGGCAGGTTTCAGAGGTAGGAACTCTTGTGTGTTTCTGCACCCACCTCTGTGAAGACAACGTCCTATCTTTGAGGACGCTTGTCTCTGGGAAGGTTGCAAGTTCTGGAGTGCCTCATTTGTCACTGACACCCTTTTCCTTCCCTCTTTTCAGCTTTATCACAGACCAAAGAGGTTGGGCATGCCCAGAGGTCTCACTCTCCACTTGATAGGGCACCTCTGTCTACCAATGAAGCCTGCAGCCACCTGGACTCTACTGGGCAGACACACCCACCTGGAGAAGCCCACGTGGCCCTTTCCTGGTTTTGGCTGGGACAGAGCTAATTTCCCTCTTAGGAGCTAGAACAGCTCTGTTGTTTGGTTTCAGGGTGGGATTTGTTATGAGAAGAACATTGATAACGTGCTAACGGTTCCAGTTGTGGCTGAGGTCGAAGGACTTTCCATCATCCCCATGTTTTGCCGGTCTGCAGGTGCAAAGGATTAGTGAGGAGAACAGTAAAATCAGCAAACCCAAACTGACATCTGGATATGCCAGTGGGATATTCCATGGCATGTAATGTCATGTTCAGTGTATTAATGAGGGTCTCTCTCTCTCTCTCTCCCTCTTTCAGGCTCCCACTCTTCCAGGATTGTGGCTTTGGTTCAGGATTGTCTCTCTTGCAGGATCATTATCCAGGAATGGACTGAGCTAGATTGTTGGGTGGTGAGTGGTTGCACTGTGCATCACTCATTTGTATATTTATTATTATTATTATTATTATTATTATTATTATTATTATTATTATTATTATTATTGTTGTTGTTGTTGTTGTTGTTGTTGTTGTTGTTGTTGTTGTTGTTGTTGTTGTCATTAATATTTGGAGTTTTATTTTACTCCAATTATTGAATTTTTATTGTCTCAACCAACAAGTCTCTTTACCTTTATCCTTCCAATCCTCTCCTCTATTCCCTGGGAGCAAGAGCGAGCGAGCGGCTGTTCGGTGTTTGGCCGCCAGCCAAGTGAAACCACCACAGTCTTCTTTGGCACCCAGTGCGGGGCTCGAGGGGTTGAGATAACGACAGATCTGAGCAGAGAGTGTTTTAACAAATTGTTATTGCATTGGTTTAACAGTTGCTGCTCACAGCATTGATTTATTTCATGGTAGGGTTGTGAGTAGAGGCTTTCCCAGGGAATTTGGCCCCTCCAGTCTCTTCAAATGGTGTCACCATTTCTGCTTGTGGAAGGTGCTGCACAGGCACAAACCACCACATCTTGCAATGAGCAGGGCCACAGGTTATTGGTGTAACAGCAGACTCTGGTGTCCCAGTGTCCCCAGAGAGTCCCTGGAGATGAAGTAAATCTGACAGCCCTGGATGTAAGCTCTACCTTGTGAAGCAAGGCAGCCTCATCCCATGGACAAGCTTTACCATGGACACCCGAGTTGTTGGATTGAGCTCCAGTCTGGTGGGCTGTGCACTCTGGGAAGCACCAAGGGCTGCACAGGGGCTGATATTCCCCAGTGTGCTCCATCTCCAGCCTCTCTGCACCAGTGACTGCATCACTGCATTACCTGGGGCCAGGCTCCAGCATCCTCCGAGGTGAAGATGTACATCCCCAAGCAGTGACTGATCTCTCTGGGCTCCTTTACAGCCTCTGCTAGGCAGCAGTCCCAGGGGACTGTAAGTCCCTGAGGAGAAGTTGTCCCATCTCCTGGGACACAATGCACAAGCAGCTGAAGCTCAGCCACCTCTTGGCTGGTGTTCCAGCAGAAAATTGGAATTTTGTCAAGAGCACTTCAGACACGGGAATGCTGGTTTTCCCTCAGAAAATGTTTCCAGTGGAAATTCCCACCCACTCCTCAGGACCTTCTTAGGGACTGTGTTCAGTCCTGGGTATCATCCAGAAAAGAATCCCAGAACCCCAGAATTGTCTTAATTGGAAAAGACCTTTAAGATCATCGAGTCCAATCTTTAAACCTCACATTAATGAGTCCCCACTAACCCATGTCCCTCAGCACTGTGTCTACACGACTCTTCAATCCCTCCAGGGATGGGGACTCCACCACTGCCCTGGGCAACCCCTTCCAATGCCTCAGAACCCTTTCAGCAAAGAAATTCTTCCTCACATCCCATCTCAACTGCCCTGGGCACAACTGGAGCCCATTTCCTCTTGTCCTGTCCCTTGGTCCTTGCTTGAACAGACCCACCCCCACCTCTCTGCACCCTCCTTGCAGGGACTTGGACAGAGCCAGAAGGTCTCCCCTCAGCCTCCTTTTCTCCAGGCTCAACACCCCCAGTTCCCTCAGCCGGGAACTCAGCACACTTGTGCTCCAGACCCTTCCCCAGCTCCGGTGCCTTCTCTGGACACGCTCCAGCACCTCCAGGTCCTTCTTGGAGTCAGGGGCCCAACACTGAACCCAGCACTCGAGGTGCAGCCTCACCAGTGCCCAGGACAGGGGGACAATCACTGCCCTGGTCCTACTGGTCACACTGGTGCTGATCCAGGCCAGGATGCCCTTGGCCTTCTTGGCCACCTGGGCACTCTGCTGACTCATGTTCAGCAGGGGGATAACACATGACAGCAATAGCTCAAGCCAAATGACTCCTCAGACACTTTCACCTTGACCTCCACCCCATTGTTCCCCTCAGCTCTCATAGAAATGATGCTCCAGGCACCTGAGCTCTGCAGACACCAACCATTGCCTGTCAGTCTGGCTGGATGGCTGACACTGTGACAAGGACGTCGTCCTGCTGTGTCCCAGCTGCTCACACAAATCTCACACCCCAGTGGACTGATGGTGGGGAATGCACTGTGCCAGCCTCCAGGCAGATGGTGAGGAGCTCCAGGGGGTCTCTGCACCCCCTTTCCTGTCCATCATCCCTGCCTGCTGTCCACCATCACCTGCTGCCCACCCCGACCTCACGCTGGGGTTTAGTGCCATTCTCTGTCCCTGTCCCAGGCCATTCTTGTGTTGGTCACACAGTGGAGAGCCACTCACCCAGGGTGGATTTCTTCTGCCTGGGCATGGGACTCACCCAGGAGGTGTCCAGATAGGAACAGGAGATGTGATGAAGCTGGGCAGAAGGCTCTGGCCACATCATGGAGACTGAGCGAGGAGGGGAGGGTTGCAGAGCATCAGGGAAGCTTTCTTCTAAATTCATCTCCCTGCCTAACCTGGCTGTGCTGGAGCCAGCTTGCACTGAGGGAGTGACTCTGGAAACAGCTTCTCCAGTGCTCAGATCTGCTGGGGAAAGCATCTGTGCAGAGACAGTCCTCTGTCATCGCTCCTGGTAGGCACTGCCTGATACTGCAGGCAGCACTCTCCAAGTCACCCACTCTCACCTCTTCTGTAGCAGCTCATGAGGAGTTTTTTCTCCAAACATCCTCAGGGTCCCTTTTCTCTGTTTATTCTTTGTAAAGGGTGCAGTTCCCAGATCTGTGGGCACCTTTCCCATCCAGGATTCCCCAGTGCTCCATACAGAGACCCAACCCACTGCCGGCTGCTGCTGTGATCCCTCAGGGGCACATCCGAGGACAGCACTGTCTCCTTTTTGGTTTGAAATCCATGATCTCTGACCCTCTGGTCAATATTAGAAACCACCTTTCTGGTCAATGTTTCCACTGCATCTTCAGTCCTGGCCTAAGGGCAGGACCAACCATACTTGCTTCTACTCTACATCGCTCTGCGTTGACCATCTTAAAATATATTTCACAGCTTTGTTCATCAAACAATCCAAATTATTTGCCATCAACATTTGCTGCCTCACAGATCTTATCAGCAGTGATTTCTTCCAGAGCATTGGCAGAAATACTGAAGTATCAACCACATCATAAATCCTCTCATCGCTGTAGGAATATCTCCATCTCGATGCAGTTCTTCACTAAGAACAGAATCAGAATCTCAGCTTTGCCTGGGTTGGAAAAGCCCTTTGAGATCATCGAGTCCAACCATGAACCCAGCACTGACCAGTCCCCACTGACCCATGTCCCTCAGCACTGTGTCTACACGACTCTTCAACCCCTCCAGGGATGGGGACTCCACCACTGCCCTGGGCAACCCCTTCCAATGCCTCAGAACCCTTTCAGCAAAGAAATTCTTCCTCACATCCAATCTCAACTGCCCTGGCCACAACTGGAGCCCATTTCCTCTTGTCCTGTCCCATGGTCCTTGGTTGAACAGACCCACCCCCACCTCTCTGCACCCTCCTTGCAGGGACTTGGACAGAGCCAGAAGGTCTCCCCTCAGCCTCCTTTGCTCCAGGCTCAACACCCCCAGTTCCCTCAGCCGGGAACTCAGCACACTTGTGCTCCAGACCCTTCCCCAGCTCCGTTCCCTTCTCTGGACACGCTCCAGCACCTCCAGGTCCTTCTTGGAGTGAGGGGCCCAACACTGAATGCAGCACTTGAGGTGCAGCCTCACCAGTGCCCAGTGCAGTGGGACCAACACTGTCCTGGTCCTACTGGCCACACTGGTGCTGATCCAGGCTAAACTGCTCTTAGAGCTCTGCCATGGCCACTCTCTATGTGCTTGACTTATTCTTCTGCCTCAGATTAACCCCTCCTGTGCCTTGTGGCTGGATGTAAAGAGCATTTCCATGGCCCACGTTAGAGCTGTGCAGTTGCTGCTATCCATTACATTTTAACTTTCTCAAAAGAATAATTCAGTTGGTTTGGCAGCTCGGGGACGACTGGCACCAATCAGATGTTCCTGGTGCTTGATTTCCTCTTTTATGAAATTCCATATTACCTTCTCCATCACTTGGACTGATGCCTTACCCCAAGGCAGATGAAATCTCCAACTGGGTTCAATGCTGCTCCCCTGAAGTCTCCAGGTTTTACATTTACTTACTCTGGCCACTGGAGGAATTAGAGCATTCACAGGCCATGGGACACCACCCACACACCCACCCCATGCTCTTGTCCAACTCCTCTGCCTCCAGAAGGTGCCAGACAGAAAGAGCAGGATCACACTATGAACGTGCTAATTGCAAGCAGGCAACTGTGTTCAGATCTTGTGCCAAACCATGGCTAAGAGAGTTGCCACAATATGCCAGGAGGCAGCGACAGGAAAAGCAAAGACCTCTGCTCGCTGCAGAGTGCTCCCAAGGATCAGCTGGTGGATGCAGTCCTACTCACCATTTACACAGCTCCCACCCTGGGAAAACCCTGCGTGCACCCACTGCCTTCAGATGATCAAAGCTCCTGAGGACACAGCAAGGGTGGAAGGCGTGCGGTGACAACGTCTGTGCTGGCTGAGCCTGGCTGCCGGAGGTTGTGATCTGGGCTGTTCCTGATGCCAGGACAACACATCCTGGTGGGAGGCATGACCTGCAGAGGAAGCAGGAGTTCCTCAGATCTCTGCAATGGTGCCAGGAACAGGAGTCTCTGGAGACAAAAAAGAAAAATGAATGGAGGCACAGAGGGAAGACTGTGACTCCTGAGGACAATCATCCCAGATGAGGGGCTGGGTAACTGTTCTCCTTTTTGTCCCTGCAGGGAAGCTCAGATAATAAGGAGGAAAGACCTTCTACATTCCAGTGTGAGCAAGCCAAATAATATTTCAAAGCCTGCCTTTTTCCTTCACCTCCTCTGCTAAGTCCCCTGCTGTGGCCAGGTTCTTGCCTTTATTATTCTACTACCATCACACCCACCATGGTCCAGGTCTGTATAGGCCACTCCAAACCAGTTAATTCCCAAACAACGTACTGCAAAGGCACCTGATGGGCAGAGGATGAGATGAAGGGTCAAAGAGTATGGACACAAACTCTCTTTAACTTGAACCCTTTGTCCCTTCAGGACAGCACTTGGGCCCCTCAGGGTGGACAGAGACACACCACGTGAGTACTGCAAGGCCCCCATCTCCATGTGTGGAGGAGGAGGAATGACACAGTGACACTGCAAAGGGTGTCTGGAAATCTGTGCTGAGACAGCAGCAGGACCAGCGTGGAGCTCCATGCAAAGCACTGCAAGAGTTAAGGTGAGGTGGGGCCATTTTCCTTCTCTCATGGAGCACGTCATAACTGCCATGGGTGTCATTGATCCCCCAAGCAGTTGTCTGCAGCTTGTCTGAGGGGGTCTCCCAGCTGGATGGGTGCTGTGTAGCACACAAGCCCTTCGCACATGAAGGCCCTGTGGCATTACACAACGGCCATTTTGCTTCTGCAGCTTCTGTGGGCAACGTGGGACACAGACAAAATGGTTTCCATGGCAACTTGTACTTCAGAGATGCCAGTGAGAAGATTTGCGTTGGGGGAAAAATATTTCTGCTTCAACTCACGTTGCAAGCGAGCGCAGAGGTGGGCTGCAGCAATACCCTCGGAAAAGGCTGATGTAAAAATATCTCTGGGGATTTTTCTTCTGCAGTGCTCAGCCTGCCCTTCTTGGCCAGCGTACAGTGGGCTGGCTGATGGCATTTGTCCCATGCACTTCACAAAGCAACACCCTGTCACTCTCCACAACCCCTTTGGTGGTTTTTTTGTTCCAAAAAGTCCAAAGCAGAAGCTCTGGGGAGTCATGTGCTGTTCTGGCCACCTCACCCCTCTTGCCCTGGACCTGGAGACACATGGTCCAGAAGTGAAACTCAATCTCTTTCAGCCACAGAGCTGGAACGTCCTCCAGATGTTGGCCACTAGCTGCTATGCCTCCATTTCCTTTGGGGAGGTTAAAGGTAGCCCAGAGGTAGATAGATAAAGAGAACCCCAAGAAATCTCCTCAGCAGACAACTCTGAAGGTCATATCTTGGAGTAATGTGGTGAATTTAATGGAGAAAAATGGCCATTTGCCCTGTGAGCTCATGTCTGGAAGAGCGGTGGCTCTGTCTGGAGGGACAGAGTGAAGCCAAGGAACCACAATGAGTATCTACTTAACATCCCTGCCCAAGAGGTGTGTTGGTCAAGGGAAGGTTCTCCAGCACTAGAGTGAACACAGACCCTGATGGTGTTCATGTCACAAGCAACTCTCCCCAGCCAGGGCTGGGGAAGCCTCTTGTTCAGAGATGCTGCATAACTGGAGCACAAATCCTGAAGGCCCTGGATTACCTCCAATCTGGTGTGATTATGCCTGGAGAAGACCCTGTTTTACCCCAGTCTGGTGTGATTATGCCTGGAGCAGACCCTCTGGTGAGATTCTGCCTGGAGAAGACCCTGATTTAGCCCAATTGGCTGTTATTATGCCTGGAGAAGACCCTGGTTTACCCCAGTCTGGTGTGATTATACCTGGAGAAGACCCTCTGGTGAGATTCTGCCTGCAGAAGACCCTGCTTTACCAACACCTGGTGCCTCCCAGAGACAGGAGAACACCAGACTGGGCAGCACAGGCCGGGCTGGGACCCCCAGGAGATGTTACTCCCCCACAGCCGCAGATTCAGCCCCAAACGAGCTCCGCACCCCCTGCCCCAGTGATGCGGGATCCAACCCCGGCCCCGCAACCTCCCCCGGGGTGTGTGGCGTCTACATCTGTTCACAACCCACCCGCAGCAGCGCCCGGGGGTCCCGCCGCGCTCGGGGGGGCGGTGCGGGGGGCGGGCGCTGCGGCAGCGCGGGGCCGGGAGGAGGCGGCGGGCGGAGCGGAGCGGTGCGGATCGGCGCGGAGCGGTGCGGGCGGTTCAGCACCAGGGAGAGCGGCCGGGCCGGGCCGGGCCCCGTGCGGGGCTGCGCTGAGCGGGGCGGGTAGCGGAGGGTCGCGGGTGCGGGGCCGGGCGGGGGGGCCCGGTGGGCTCCGGGCCGGCCGTGGATGAGCACCATGCGGCTGCTGCTGCTCGCCCTCCTCTTCTCCTCCTCCTTCGCCCGCGCCGGTTGCGACCCCAAGATCGTGAACATCGGCGCGGTGCTGAGCACCAAGAAGCACGAGCAGATCTTCCGCGAGGCGGTGAACCAGGCCAACAAGCGCCACGGAGCTTGGAAGCTCCAGCTCAACGCCACCTCGGTCACCCACAAGCCCAACGCCATCCAGATGGCCCTGTCCGTCTGCGAGGACCTCATCTCCAGCCAGGTACCCCGGGCCGGCGACACCATCCCCCCCTCCCCACCGCCACCCCCGCACCCTCCCCGACCCCCGAGGGCATCGAACCGCAGGCACCCCCGCAGCCCCGCAGTGCCCTCCGCCACCCCCGGGGCTCGGGGCGGGCAGAGCGCGACCAGCGGGGTCCTGCCCCGGGGGCTCGGGGTGACGCTGCCCGCATTGCAGCCTTTATGTAAGCGCGGGCGGGCGGCACGGTCCCCGCATGGGCACCCGTACAGCCCCCGGGCACATACAGGCACCCGCACACCCACCCTGGGCACACACAGGCACCTGCACACAGAGTGGGTGTGCAGGCATGTCCACCCAACCCCATGCATGCCGACAGCAACATACTTGCACACATGCACCATGCACCAGACACGCATCCCCGTGGGTACATCCATGCACACATGGGCATCCACACGCCATGGGCAGATGTGGGCATGGGGAGCACCATGTGAATCCCTGTGGGCATGGCCATGAGCTGCTCTGTGTGCACACACACATGCCATGTGCACACATGTATCACTGCTAACACGGGTGTGCACAGGGAACACTGCATGTCTGCGCTCACACCAGCATGCTGTGTCACCTGCATACACGCACACGTGTGCACACATGAGCACCAGGTACACACGCACACATGCTGCCACCCAAACACACCCCACTGCGTGCACTGAGCACACGCACACGTGTGTACACTGCTACACGTGCACACACCCCTGCACACCCCCCCAGAGAACACACTTGACTGCCTGTACCCCACACACCCACACTCCACACAGCACTGTGGCCACCCCAGCACCCCACGGAGCAGGCACAGCAGCGCACCCACTGACACACACACACACGTGGGACACGGGCACAGAGTGACAGAGAGTGCAGAGACACGGACACAGCATGTACACAGGGAGCCGTGGGCACGCACACTGCACGCAGCACACGCCTGCACACACGAGCACAGGGTCCTCCTCCCTCCTGTCCACTCTCAGAGCACACGAGGGAACAATCTGCAGCCGTGGTGGGTGCCCTGGGTGCCCTGGGCAGCCTGTCCACCTCCCCCCCCCGTGTGCTCTGGGTGCTGAACCCAACAAACCAGCCCTGTTCCCCCCACTCGGGGCCATTGGGTGGGCAGATGGGCAGGTACAAACCCATCTCCACCTCAAACACACCTGTACACACACGGGATGGTGTAGATGGACCCATGGATGGCATGAACACCCGCACACACACACACACACACACATGTATGCACGGCCAGGAGCACAGAGCCAGTGAGAGGGGAGGGAGCTGGAGGGCCAGGGGTGCACAGCAGAGCGGAGCTGACACCTCCACAGCTCCGTGTCCCACCGTGGAGATGGAGGATGGCTGGAGACACCCCAGGGGACACTGACCGAGGTGGGTGGGACACACAGCATAGGCTGTAGAAGACACCCGCTGCCAGGCAGGGAACAGAGCCAAGGCTCAGTCGGGTCCCTCGCTGAGCCAAGGCCCCATTTTAGCAACCCCGGCTGCTGGAAGCCTGTGTCCCTGCCACCTCTAAGCCTTGTCCCCATGGCAAACCCCACAGAGCCCCAGGTCGGTGCGGGGTGGCAGGTGCTGGCACTTCCCTACATCAGTGGTGGGACGTGGGAGAGAGCTAAGCAGAGGGGGCTGTGTGTGCTGCGGGTGCTGGGGTGGCCACGCTGTCCCAACATGCAGGGGTTCTCCTGGCCCCATGGCCCCAGCGTGGGGCACAGCCACCCTCGGTCCTTGCTCGCTGGTGCTGTCCCCGAGCAGGGGGTTGTGAGGCAGAGGAAGGGCTGAGAGCCCACGCACGCAAAATGGCTCCTCTCGTCCTCTGCTGTGCGGTGCAGCACAGCCCTCTCCCCCACACAGCCCCCCCAAGGCCAGTGCCCCAGCCCTGATGGGTGCAGGTCCTCGCCCACCCCATATCAGCAGGGCATGGGCACCCCTGCGCAGGGCACTGCCCTCCTCCTGCCTCCCCAGGTGACCTCCCCAACTCTCTCCCCAGTAATTCCTCCTCTCTCCCATAGTAGGATCTCCAACCCCTGCCCCAGTTCACTCTGCACCCTCAGCTCACGCTCACCCAGTGCCAGGCAGGGTCTTCCCTTCTCCCCACCCCACCCAGACCCCAGGTCCCCTTCCCCAGCCATACTTCATCCTCCCCTCCCATCCAAACAAACCGTCCCTCCAGCCTGTGCACAGAGCACATCCCAGGGCTCAGGAGATGTTTGGAGAAGGAAGAAGTGTTATTTCCTCCCCAACATCAAAGTCCTTGCACTGATTCACCCGAGCTGGAGACCTGTCACCGGCTGGGGACATTCCTTGTGCTGTGGAAGGGCATTCGTGTCACAAAGGATCCCCCAGGGATTACCCAGCTCCTTCCTCTCGGTTCGACAGAAAATAGGATCCTGCTGGAGACCAGGCTCAAAACCTGTGATCACAGCAGGGTCTTGCTGAGATCCTCCTCCCCCAATTCAGTACCACCCAGATCCCCTGCGCCCCACTGCCCTGGCGTGCTGAGGGCAGACCCCAGCTCCTGCCCCCCACACCCCCTTCCCTGTTCTTCTCATTCCCCTTGGTGCTCAGAGCCAGATGGCTGATTTCCTCCATGGCTCTGCGCTCCTTCTCCAGGTCCCAGCTGACCACTTTGTTTGTAATAGTCCTCGGAGGGGAATTACAACCCAGTATTAAATGTGTGGTTAAAGAAATCGCATTACACAGTGTGACTGTGAGGGAGATGTTTCCCTTTAATCTGTAATCCATGAATGTTATTAGTTTAGCCAGCGGAGCGGCTGGGCACGGCGTTCCCATTAAGACAGAACCCTGTGCAGAGCCATCCCCTTGGCTGTCCCCCGTTATTTGAGTGCTGTTCTGGTGTTCACACCTGGGGCTGTTTGACATTGCAGAAAAGAAAAGGGAAATAAACACACTCGGTGGCCGACGTCCTCCTGTGAAATAATGTTTGTGTCGTGTATCCTGTCCTACAGGTCTATGCAATATTAGTTAGTCACCCTCCTGCTCCCAACGATCACCTAACACCAACACCCGTATCATACACAGCTGGCTTCTACAGGATCCCTGTCATTGGTCTGACAACACGCATGTCTATATATTCTGATAAGGTAACTGCTGCATGTTTCTCCTCTCGTACCTCATACGTGTGGTGTGAAATCAGGAGTGCCCGTCAGGAGGGGTCATGATGTCTACACAACCCTGCCTATCTGTCTGTCTGTCTGTCCATCCATCCTCTCCAGTTAAATCTGCAGCTCCCTCCCCCCCTCTCTCTCTCTCCCACATTCCCCTGTACATTATTTTTTCACAGCTGCCAGTGTTGACCTACATAGTGCTGGATGATTTCTGCAGCGTTCCTCTGCCAGGCTGCCGAGCTCACTGCTCTTCAGCCAAGGCAAATACACCAACTAGCTCCTGCCCTGCTTGCTAGTGACAGCCAGGGGGTCCTGGGTGCTCCCTGGGTGTGGGGGGGAGGGGGCCTGTGGAAGGGCAGGAGGATCCTTGTGGACCCTGGACATCAGGCTGGGGCTTGGAGGTTGGTTGGTTGCATTCACTTCTGTGAGCTTGTGTCATATTGGTAGGGGAGATAACAGAATTGACTAACGAGTTATCCCGAGGCTTTCAATGCTGTTCAGTCCAGCCAGAATTCAAGAAAGAGGTTCAAATCCCAGGGTCACTCTCCCTATGGAAACACGGAGACTTTCAGGCTGGATGAGGTCCTGCTGCATGGAGGGGCTGGGGGCAATGTCCTGTCCTGGTCCATGACATGCTGCCATGGTCGGCTCTTCCACCAGCTGCTCAGCTCACAACCTGTCCTCCCAACACACCTTGTGTTAGGAAAAGCAAAAGCAGGAGCTGAGCAGAGCCAGGTGGACCATGCACCATCACAGACTGGTGATGGTGGAGGTTTTCATCCAGGTGGGTGAGACCAGGCTTGTTTCGAAGGACGAATCGGTCTGTGCTTGGAAAATGTGAATATTCACAAATGCAAATGTTCAGTGCAAAAATAGTCACTCCGCCTCCATGCTCAATGAAGTCAAATTTCAGGAGGGAGGAGCAGAGGCTCCCAGAGCTGCAGCCTGAGGGACTGCTTGGCTGGAGCAGCAGCAGGTCTTGGCATCTCCCACCAAGTAAAACCATGGTAGGACAACCAGCAAGCCAAGACCACAGCAATGACAGCAATGGTGGCTGCCAGGGGCTGGGGACCTTCCTGCCCTGGCAGGGTCCCATCAGATAGTGTTAGAAGGAAAGGGACAGGAGCAGAGCTGGCAGACCAAGGGAGAGGGCAGGCAGCATGTAGGAAGGGTGCAGGAGGAATTTGGTTCCTGCTGCCATGAGGAGATAGGTCTGATCAGCAAATGTCACTCAGAGGGACCTTGTCACAGTGCACATGATGGCAGGGAGAAGGGACTATCAGTCCAGCTTCATCTCAGCAGAGCTGTGCTCACCAAAGCCAATTGGCCACACTTTCCACAGCACGACCTTGTGCTGCCTTTGTGTGCTCACCCTCGGGGTGGGAGCTTCCCGGCACACTCTGCCTCGGCTTTTTAATCTTTTTTCCTATTTAAAACACATTTTCTGCAGAAGTGGCTCATGAAACCCACCTGGCTCACTTTGGAGATGGAGGAGTGACCCACTGAGGTGGTGGCAACCCACTGCAGTGGCAGGGAGATGCTCCCCACTGAATATTTGGGGTGTTGGGCAGGTGAAGGGCTGTGGGGTGCACTCACCTGGCAGGGACTCATCAGGGAGATCACGCTGCCTGCACCGGGCACGTTTCACACCTCTGGGCCCTCCTGCCTCTTGCTCAGTCTCCTTCCCCCAGAGACAGCTGGTGGCTTGAGGACTTGGAGCTCTTTGCAGAGCTGCAGGCAGGAGATGGGGCAAAGGCAGAGGCTGGGTGGGTAGAGGAGCAAGAACGTTGAATAGTGGACTGGCAGCAGCAGGAGGGGACAGCAAAGGTGGGAGTGGAGTGGAGAACAGCAGAGCAAAGGGACAGGATGGTTCTGCACACCCCGTGCAGGACAAGCTGGCTGGTGCAGCACAGGGGCGTTCAGCTGGTTCCCTTTTTGATCTCCACTATCAGCTGGCCTTTTTCTTTCTTTTTTCTCTTTAATTCAGGAAATTATATCTTTCAGCTGAGTTTCTATGGAAACAAGCTGGTAAGATCACTTTGTGTGGATGCCCCTGTTTGGTTTTGAAGGCATCAGCCAATTTTAGCTAAATTTCACAGGGGGGGTTGAAGTCTCAGAGTTAATTATGGTCGTCCAAGGCTAAGCTGCCAGGGAGAGGAAAGGCGTGGGCCCCAACAGACAGGTTTGCCCAGTACCTTTTGATGCTTTCAGAGCATCTCCAGTTGAGCACAGCAGCCCACGAGCTTCTGCCAGTCTTTGAGCAAAGGTACCTGAGGGAAGCAAACTCTATTGCTCCCCGTGCTCAAAGAAGTGTTTGTTCTAAAAATGACACTGCAGCTACCAAGCTGAGCACTCTGCCTTGGCAGCCTTTGTTTGGCCTCCTTGTGCTTACATCTTAGATGACCTGTTTCTTCACCAAGATCTTCACATCATTCAGCACAGCCCTGCCTGAGTGGTGAGGGGGTCTCTGGAATTCCCATAACCTCTAAGTGAGTGGGAGGGGAGCAGGGAACTGCAGGAGGAGAGAGGAAGGTCTCGTGGTGAAGGCAGCAGAGTGGTACCCATGGCTGTGGTGGCCATCACTGTGGAGAACCCTTCATGGGCTCTGCATAGACTGAGCATTGCAAACATCACAGCGTGACCTCCTCATGCTGGAGCTCCTGAATGGACAGGCTGGACTAGTGCTTTGGTGCTTCTGCTCCCCATGTGTCACTGGGGGGATTTATATCTCCTTTACATCTCAGCTCAAAAAATGAGATGCCATTGATGTCTTGACAACACGAGGAATGTGAAATGACACCGAGAGCATGAGAGTGAAGCTCGCAGGGAGATGCACAGCTCAGGAGCTGGGAAGGTCTGGTGCCATTCATCACCACCATGTGGGACCACACCTACGTGATGGGGATGAAGGGACATGCTGGGTGCCCCAAGGTTCTGAGGCCCACACCATCCCCTTGTTGGAGAGGCAATGCAGTGGGGGAACAAGGGTGGCTCTTGACTGAGACCTGCTCTGCTGCTGAAAGAAGTGGAAAGTGGAGGTCAGTCATTCTGCACTTGGAAAGTCATTTCAACATCCAGCACCTGGTCCTGGTAGTTGAAATGAAGTCTGTCTGTCTGTCTCTCTCCAGCCTGGACCTGGGGATGGATTTTCCCCCTGGTCCCTGTCTCAGTGTAACCACTCCTTGCCCTCCTGGGGGTTATTGCCCACAAAGGGGGTTTTATTGATTTATTCCTGTTCTCAACCGATGCTCTGCAGAAATGGTGTTAGTCAGCGTGGGAAGCTGCACTGGAAGTGGGGAGGAAAGTGATTCTCCTTGCCCAAGGTCAGGGTCAGGACTCCTTCACTGGCCCCTGCACGAAGTGACTGGAGAGGCTGGTTAATGTAAGGTGGAGACCTTTGCCCCGGCGCTGGGTTTCACAGCCCCCACTGAGCAGCACAGCCAGCAGCAGGGGTGACCTGCAGTGCCTCAGAGCAGGTGAGGAGCTCTGCATGCTGAAGCCTGTGCTGATGGCAGTGATGGAGCCCACTCATCCCAGCAGAGGAGAACTCTTTGCAGGCTCTCAGGATTTGAGCTGGGAGGTGGACAAGAGCAGCCCCACCACTCCACAAAGCTACTGCTGCAGTGCTGGGCCATTCCCCAGAGGGTGACAAGTCCTCTCCTCCACACACTGCAGGCAAAGGTGGGTGATGTGTTTGCTCCTGAGCTCCTGGTACATCTGCCCCCGCTAAAATCCCTCCCAGCACATGTCTAAGCTACTGCAGAGTTATCTCAGCTCCCTCCCACCTCTGCAGCTATCACATGGGGTGGTGGGCAGGCTGCCTTCTGGTGGGGCTCAGGGACACGTGTGCTGGCTGGTGGGCAGAATGAACAGAGCAGGGGACAGAGCAGCCCGGGCTCCTTCCATGGAGACACTGGCCAAGGCCTCTTATTCATACCCAGCTGATTATTTTTGCTAAATTATCAGGAACTTTATATCCTGGGATCTCTGCCAGTCTCCTTGAAGCTGCTCAGATGCTCAGTTTTGAGGAACGTTGCAAAATGGGGGTCTGCCCTTCACAAGTTGTTAACCTTTGGAGGGACTCTACTTTCATTTTTCTGCCAATCTTTGGGCCCTGCTCTTTTTTCCTTTCTCTTCTGATTTTTCTTCCCCCCATTTCCATTTTCCATTTCCATGGATTTCCTTAAAGCAACTAAAAATACCCAGAGCCATCTTGTGTGTCCCTGGCCTGAGCTGTGGAGCTAGGCTTGGCAATACCCTGGTATCTCTGCTGACTCCAAAGAGAGCTTGAGCACCATGCTGGTGTGGAGATCATGGTTGTCCTTCCATTGTTTGTCCCAATGGGACTTCTTCTTGATCCCATTGATTGGTACTGGGTTTGTGGGGTGAGCTGCATGTCTCCTGCTCTCTGTGGAATTGGGAACGTTTCTATCAGTCACACAAAATTGCTACAGCTCTCCTGGTTTGTTTCCTCCTTCGATGAAACATCCACAGCTCTTCTTGGTCTTCAGAAATTAGGAAAAGTTTCCAGCACTTTGGTATTTTTGCTGCTGCCTCTGTCATTTGTGTGTTTTGGGCCAGGGCAGGAGAACAGACACGATGTTCCCCTACAGAGAGTCCTGAGCACTGCAGGGGCTTGCAGTGTTCTCTCTACATTGCATGGTTCAGTTTGACTTTATCATTATCTGTTCTGCCCGTCCCTCCTGTGCAGGTCCATGGTGGACATCACACACTTTCTCTTCCAGAGTGAATTACTTTGACTCATTCAGGACATTTCTGACCCTTGCTGGGTAGGGTTCCTGGATGAGCAGGTCTGGACAAGCCTTATTTGGTCCAGAGGACCATCTCAGCCTTAAAAAATAAATATTATGGTGCTTTCCTTTTTGTCCTCTCCTGTTCAGACTTCTACCTGCCCCCAGCATGTGGGTGGTTTGTCAAGTAGTGTCCATGCTGAGCACCAGCACTTTCATTTCCTAACATTTGACTCTAGAGCCTTTTGGAAAAGCTGCATTTTTTTTGAATCCTCTCTGTCAGCTCCAGCTTTTGGTCCAACTGCTCCCCAAAGAGTGTGGTACTTAATTAGGCTGGAATTGCTATTGCTCAATCATCCAACCATAATGATGGCTTAACCAAATCAGATAGGTTGGCTGGGGCATGAGTCCAGAGCTGCCTCCCGTGTGCTGCTGCAGAACAAGCTGACCTAGAAACAACCAAACAGCACAATGGAAAATTGCTTTTCTGACCTTCTCTCATGATGGGCAACCAATGTGTACCTGTGTCTACCTGCTCCTCGTTGCTCTCTGGAGGGAATTTGTTTTCTTTTTGCTGGCCTTTGCTCAGTGATGTTTTCAAAAGTCAGGAGGAAGGGCTGTATTTGCACTGAATGAATTTGCACTTTGCCATGCTCTGGGTTAACCACAGAGAGGTACAATATTGCAGCCAGGGTTTGCTTCTCAGCCAGAAGAAAGGAGTGCAGGTCCCAGGGGCTAGCTCAAAGTGTGCAACCCAGAGGTCTACTCAAAATTGTTGCTCTTCCTCTTTTGTCTTGTGATCCCAAGCCCTGTCCCTGCAAACCTGCCCAGGTTTCCAAGATGCAAGACCCTGGCTAATGACCCAACCAGTCTATGTTGAGCTCTTGTTCTTCCTTGCAGAGCATCCACCTGTCCTTTTTGCGCACAGTCCCACCCTACTCTCACCAGGCCAACGTCTGGTTTGAGATGATGAGAGTCTTCAACTGGAATCACGTCATTCTGATAGTCAGTGACGACCACGAAGGTCGTGCTGCACAAAAGAAGCTGGAGACCCTTTTGGAGGAGAGAGAATCCAAGGTCAGTTCCTGAACATTGTCTTGTAGCTTTGTTTAAGCAACAACAACAACAAAACTAGAAGTCTCGGGCTGTTGTATGTATGTAGATTTCTGTATGTAAAACACCTTTTCTTTCCATTGTAACATGGCTGACATGCTTAAAGCATCAACAGTGTCTGACTAGTACCTGACAGAACTTTGTACTTTATTCATTTCACTTGCTTTGCCATGGTCAAAATCTCCTACATGTAAAATCGACCACAAAATGAAGGGAAGGATAACCTGGAGCTCTGCAAATGCCTCGCCCAAGATTCCCACCTAAGGAGAGGAGAGGACCAGTCGCTCAGCTTAGGGAAGCACCTGCCCCATGACAGCCACCCAGGGGCCAGGCAGACCCAACAGTGCCAAACCCACCCTGAAAAGCAGCTTCTGAATTGGCTTTCCCGGAGCTCACCTTAGTGGCTTAGAAGGGGTGAGGGCAGCCGGCGCGGTGATGCTCGGAGGTCTGATGCCCCCTCCCTAGAGAGCTGTCAGCTCTGCAGCTGCAGGCTGGTGCCCCCCGTTCCCATCTCCATCGAAGCACATGCCAAACGCTGCTTTCCTGACACCCCACATGCTGGTACGAGAGGGCGGTCGCGGCTGGCGGGAGCGGCTTTATCGAGGAGGTGCCCTCAGGGCCCCACGGGGAGCAGGGAGGGGAGGCAGGGGAGGTCCCCAAGCCTGCTAGAAACTCAGGAGGACTACCATAGACCTGCTGCCAGTGAGTAAAAGGATGGAGCAAGCGTTCAAGAGAAGCAGGGAAGAACACAGGGAGAAGTTCAGCTGCAGTGCTTCAAAGGCAAGCGCCTGTCTGGAAGGCAAGGAACCACCTCCTGCCCTATGGGGTGAAGTCGCAGCACATCCTCTTGCCCGGGCCAAGATGAGGTCCTCTTCAGGTGGGCAAAGTCCAAGCCCAACTCCAAGTCTCCAGCAGCATCAAGGCAGGCACCCATTCCTGGCTTTTCCCTCCTGGGTCACAAGCAGGGACCACAACCTGCTTCTCCAGCCCCATCAGCAGCTGCTGGACATGTGGCAGTTGGCTGTTGAGGAGATGTGACCACAGACACTTCTTGTGCTTGAGAGACCAGACAGAGCAGTCTACCACTGGTCTGCATCTCCTCTCATCAAGCCACGGGAGGAATAACTGGTGCAGAGGTGCAGGCTGGCACAAGCCACACTGACCAACAGACTTTTGTTTTTGGTGGTGGTTTCCAAGAAGTTTCATCCTTGCTGCATCCTGGGCCATTGTTAGACACCAGTGTGGCTCCAGCCATGGTGGGATCCTCCTGCCTCCAAAGGCAGCTTCTCTCTGGGTGACAGTGGACCAGTATTTCCCTCCAAAGCCTCTTCCCAGTACAATGTTCCTCACCCAGGGAGAGCTGTGGAAAGGTTGTCCCCACCATCAATCTGTCATCCCTTTCCTTACATCTTTTGATTTCCACTTTCTGTTCTTCTGCAGCTCCTGTGCATCCCCTTCTGCTGCTCCCTCTCATGCCTCCACTCCCTGCTTGCTCCATGCAATGCTCCCAAGCACTGCCTGCCCATCCTACAGGAAAGCCTTTGAGATCTGGGGCTTGAAATAGGGGGAGGGAGGGTCTGTCCTCAGACCTGCCCCACACTTACAATGCATCTACAACATGTCTTGGTGTCTCCTGGCAGCCATTGGTCTACTGCAAATGCACTGGCTGCCCTCCAACCTGGGCACGTGCTCTGTGATGGTAGGTCACTTTGTCTTCCCTTTGGGGTTTGCCACCTCATCTTGTTTCTTTTTCCTTTGAGGAACTTGCTCTGGTCAAACTGACTGGTCTGGAGATGGTAGATACCCTTGTTGGGGCTTTCTTGTCTTCCTCAATCTCTTCTGATGTCCAGTTACTCTTCTAATCACTGGTGTGTTGATTCTCTTTGTGCCATGAAGTGGTACCCTGGACCACTCCTCAAGGGCAGCTTGGGCCTTGGGGAGGGAGCAGGCAAGAGATCTGCTCTCAACCTCTTCAAGGCTTGGATCACAACCCCTGAGGACCTGAGGGATCTGCTATGGACCACCTGCCTACCTGAGCTCTTGGATCTGAGCATGGCTCGTCCCCTGGAGCCTGCACCAGCACTGGTGTCACTCAGGCACTGTTGTGTGAATTTGCACTTCAAGCAGGTGTTCAGAGCCCAGCACTTGGGCCAGGCTGGCCCATCCTGGTGCTCCCAATGTGTTAGCCTTGTCTTAGGTCTGTCTGCAGTAACTCTCAGCTTGGAGCTACTGCTTCATCCCAGTACAACTCTGCTCGTTCACCTGGGCAGGCCACCACTGCACCACCACTGCTCAGGTTTAGGAGGGACTGCCAGAAGCTGTGGAAATCAGAGTTTGTCCAGGTCAGAGGTGGTAGGTCCCTGCTGTGCTGGCTCCCTTTCTCTGGTACAGTGGTGTTCATCAAAGTGGTAATTGACTGCCAGAGTGCCCAGTCAATGCTGGAGAACATGGTGGAAAGTGACTTTTTAATTTGTGGGTCCCTGTCTGAGGAGCAGGGAAGGGCTGCAGGACCACATGGGAAAACAGGAAAGAGATGAGACATTACTGGTCTAGTTCTGGTAATAGGAACAGTGACAGGGTGATCAGGTGCCATCAAGTCCAGCTTTGTTGCACCCAACACTCTGCTTCACTTTGCTGACCAGCTTGGGTCAAGGTACCAGCACATCCTGGGCACACAAGGTGATTCATAGCTGGAGGCTGCAAGATGAATGGTCCAATTTCTGGCTAAATTGATGGTGCCTGAGAAAATAGTTGCCAATATCTCATCACTGGAGAACATTCATACTGTCCTGCTGCAGCTCTGCTCTCCTTGGTGGCAGATGTTACTGCAGGTCTCACTGTGATCTGAGCAGACTCTAAGAAGCCATTGCAGAAATCCCCACCACAGATGTCATCAGAAGTGAAGGCAGACCTGGGCTCCAAGCAGATTTTGCTTCCTCAGACACTTTTCCTTGCAAGGACCCAACTTCTCTGAGCAATGAAAAACCTGTCAGGCTGTGCCCAAGAAGAAGGAAAGATGACATAGCTACACAGAAAGAGACCTGGCTAAATGTCCTGCCCAAGACTGGTCTGAGTCCTCAGAAGAAGAAAGCTATTTAGTTTGGAAAGCAAGATGCAGAGATAAAACCTGGCTGCTCAGGAAGAACCTGGGAAGATGAACCCTTGCATTATGGGGGTTCCTGGCAGGGAATTGCCATTGCAATAAGAGGCTGTGAAATGGAGATCAGAGTAGAACCGTGTCCCCTACCCCATACACACCCATCAGGGATGCCCAGCTGGGGTGGGACAGAGCCCAGAAGAAGAGAACAGATTATGTTCCACCAAAACCTGCCAAGCACTGTCCTGCAGGAACTATCAGGTTGGTGTTATTGGCCTGATCGTGGAGGCTGCTCCTAGGAAGATCCATGGGGCTCTGTGCATGCTGCTGCAGGGTCAAGGCTCCTGAGAGCAGAGGCTGCTGACCCTTCAGCAGGATGCCTGGAGGAGAGGAAACCTCCATGTCCCTGGCTCCTCTGGGGCCAAGCAGTAGAAGCAGCTCAGGCAGGAGACAGTGGGAGGAGCAGGCTCTGTGCTCCAGTCCATGATCTGCAGGGTCAGTGCACACTGAGCCACCTGCCCCTAGTCCAGGTGTGATGCTCTGGCCAACACAGCATGGAGACCACCAAGCAGTGAAGCCCACTAGCCAAGCGTAGAGCCAGGTTATGGTCATCGTGTTCTCCAGCAGTTGCACCACCCAGGGCCACCCGTGTGCTGCAGAGTCACGAGGTGCCCTTGGAACTCCCCAAGGACCAGGTAAAAGCTGCAATGTCATCCCATGATCACCATTGCTTCATCTCTCCACGCTTTGAGCCAACATGGGACGTAGAGAGCTTTTTTTTCCTTTCTCTTTTGGACGGCAAGAGAGCTCCAAAAAAAGCTGCTCTCTCCTTGCAGGAGGTGAGAAGTTCAGCTGAGACACCTCACTTGCTGTGCACTCTCTTAGGGCGAGCAGGATTGTCCTGATAAGAGTGATGGTAGCAATGCTCATGCTCTTAACTGTACCAGTTTGCCTTTATCCAGCACTTTCCGTACACAACATTTTGTCCTTTCCTTCCACAGTAAATCCATGGAAAAATCCCACCAACTCTAGGCCCTTAGAGATGGTGTTTAAGATTTTAAATATATAGATATATATAAATAAAACAAAAATGTTCTTGCTGAAGAATTGCCCAGTCCCACCAGGGCACCGCAACTGCATCGCGCTCACTCTCTCCTGGTAGCGGTTTTTTGCGAGCTCCAGCGTTATAGAGACCCTTTAGCAAACAGTGGAGGAGGAGGTGGATGTTGGATTGCTTTACTACACGTCATTTTCAACTGTTTATAATATTCTTCTGTGTCTACATATTTTCTCTGTGCACATTATTCATCAGAGTAAAAAAAGGAACTATGAAAACCTCGACCAACTTTCCTATGACAACAAGCGAGGACCCAAGGTATATATGCATGGAAATGCACGCCGCCCACCAACCTAACTAGAGAATGAAAAATAGCCACAACCACCTGAAAAAATAAATAAATACATAAATAAATAAAAAGAAAATTAAAAAAAGAGAAAGAGAAAAAAAAAAAAGAAAAGAAAAGAAAGAAAAAAAAATAAAATAGATAAAGATCCATGACTATGTTTCTTGGTAGCACGTTGAGATAGTTTGGTTTGGACTTGAGAATGGAAACCTAGCCAGCTCTACCCTGGAAGGATTTCTTTTGGAAACATGCATGTGAACCAGTAATTAACTTGCAAGTTTTTTTGGGGTGTTTTTTTATTTTTTTTTTGAAAAGTTGAACCAAACCCCCCTTTCCTCCCCAAAGGAAACGGTTCCTTGGTGTAAGTTGCTCACTTCTATTCCCAAAGGTTAACCCTGTGCAATATGGTTGTTTTTTGTTGGTTTTTTTATTTTTCATTTCCCATGTTTTGGACAAACAACACTCCTTTGCGTTTCCAATTGCATTTCAAAGCCTTTTTCTCTTTCCTGTACGATGCACGCCTCTTCTTGGGTCTTGATTGACTTCAGTTTGCATGCACAGTGCAAAAAAAACAAATGATAATTAAAAAAAAAAGAGATAAAAACCAAAAAAGTCAAAACCTTAAAAGAGAAAGGAAGGAAGGAAAGAAAGAAAAGAAAGAAAAGAAAAGAAAAAAGGAAAAGTAGCTATAACCAACCTTATTTAGCTGACTTTTGTGCAGTTTAATGAATTCTCTCGACCCTTTTCTAGATAGCATGGCTCTCACAAGCAGTGCTGGGGCTCCTGCACTAACCAGCTCTGCTCACACTCACCACAGGCTGAGAAAGTGCTTCAGTTTGACCCCGGAACCAAAAACGTGACGTCGCTGCTGCTGGAGGCTAAGGAGCTGGAGGCTCGTGTCATCATCCTTTCTGCCAGGTAAGAGCTGGATCTTCTCCTCACAGCTCTGATTTCCTCACTCTTCTGGCCTGGGGCTTGTTGTCCTTTCATGCCAAGGGATGTGAGAGAAAACCCACACAAAGCCCCATGTCCCAGGTGGGTGGTGGATGCTGTCCTGTGCCCACTGCTGGCCAGGGAGCTTGTAATCATGAGCATGGTTGAGATGTCTGGCTGTCCTGCAAAGTGTTAGCAGCTGCAGAATCATGGAATCATTGAATGTTGTGAGTTGGGAAGGAACCACCAGGATGATGGAGCCCAACTCCTGTCCCTGCACAGGACAATCCCAACATTCACACCATGTCCCTGAGGGCCTTGGCCAAATGCTACTGGGATCTTGTCAGGCTTGGTGCCATGAGCACCTCCCTGGGGAGCCTGTGTCAGTGCTCCACCACCCTCTGCCTCAAGAACCTTTTCCTCATGGCCAACCTCACCCTCCCCTGCTGCATCTTCCTGCCGTGTCCTCTGCTCCTGGTGTTGGTGGCCAGAGAGAAGAGCTCAGCGCCTGCCCCTCCTCTTCCCCTTGGGAAGAAGTTCTGGTTCAAGAAGTTACAATTCAAGAAGTTCCAGTTCAAGAAGCAGCAGCAATAGTTACTGATGATGATTCCTGATCCACCTGCAGAGGAGGGGAGTCTGATTGCCCCTGTGCCTATAGATGGAGAGGAGCAAGGAACGGGCGAGATTTGCAGGTGCTCAGCAGTGTCGGGTGCTGTGGGATTAGATGGAACTGAGATACAGGTTCCCATTGTGTCAAGGAATTAACCATTGCCCAGGAGAACCAGTTATCCGAGGGGGACTGTCTGGGGAATGCGTTTTCCCTGGCACTGCTACCCCCTTGGCATCCAATACGGGAGAAAGGAACCATCCAGCACCTGGAGCCACCTTGCCATTCCCTTCTTCTCGTTGCAGTGAGGATGATGCAGCCACGGTGTACAGAGCAGCAGCCATGCTCAACATGACGGGCTCGGGCTACGTGTGGCTGGTGGGGGAACGGGAGATCTCGGGCAACGCCCTGCGTTACGCCCCTGATGGTAGGCAGCCACTGGAGACACCCATCCCCCTGTTGGCCAGGCTTGGAGGAGCCTGCTCGGAGCTGGGATGAGGTGTCCCTGCCCTCCTGGGGACTCCTTGGGGCTGGGGGAACGTGATGCTGTGGTGGTCCCAAGTGAGTGACCCTCCCAGTGTGTGAGGGTCCCACACTTTGCTCTCCGCTCCCATTGCCCACATGGGGAGATGACAGGTGGGCAGCCTTGGCCATGATGCCATGCCCCAAATCCAGCTCACTGGAGCTTTCCAAGCTGGGGGTCACCTGCAGGAAAGGCTTGGGCAATGCAATGGGGATGGAGCACAGGGTGTCAGTGGTCCACGTGGCTGTCCCCAGTCCCCCTCCAGCACACAGGACCGTGGCCAGAGCCACTGTAGTCACTTCCCCTGCCCAAAGCTCAGACAACTGCGCAGCTGCATCCAAGGGTTCCTCAGCCCACCACCATGTGCTTGCTGGTTCCCAAACCCTGTGCATGGGAGGAAGGCTGGAGCAGCCAGAGTGCCCAGGGGTGCTGACCTTCCTCCTCCCTTCACGACAGGAGTCATCGGTTTGCAGCTCATCAACGGGAAGAACGAGTCAGCCCACATCAGTGACGCCGTGGCAGTGGTGGCCCAGGCCGTGCACGACCTGTTTGAGAAGGAGAATATCACAGACCCACCACGGGGCTGTGTGGGCAACACCAACATCTGGAAGACAGGACCCCTTTTCAAGAGGTATTTGGGAAAGGGTCCTGCTGGAGGGAGCAGAGGATCTGATGAGGGAGAGCTGGAAAAGGTGGGAGCATGTGGGAAAGGTGCAGGAGGGCAACATGGCAGCTTTGTTCAGAGAACTTGTCACTAAAGCTTTGGGACATGTGGCGTAGGACTGCTTGGACACTCCTTCAATGATTGGGATGTGAGGGCCACATCTCTTCTAGAAAATGAGCCAGGACATGGGCTCAGGTCCCCAGTTTGTCCAGGCTGCTAAGGCATCATGCTGGTGACTGGCACCAATTTGGTCCATGCCAACCCATGCTCTCCTGGACAATGCTTGGGCAGCTGGGATCAGTGTGGGCAGGGAACGACTCTAGGAGGAAGAGATCTGGGTCCATGATCTCCTCCAGTCTGGATCTTAATTCTGTGGGTGGAAGAGGGAATTTTCTGCCAGATCAAGGTAGGGGGATGTCAAACTGGAGCTCAGTGCTGCTGCCACGTTTCTTGATGAACATTTCAGGGTTGAGGCATGGGTCAGTGTGCTGCAAGTAGGACTTGGGGTCAAGAGACCTCCATGCATGGGTCAGCTGCTCTCTGCTGTAGCAAACACTGCTGCTGTGGTTTTGGTTGGTGGGATCTCAGCAGATCAGAGCATGAGTGTGTTGGATCTTGCTGAGGTGGGCAGTGTGATGATGCACACACTTCCCAGACCATGATCTTTGTGCTGTGAGGGGTTTTGTGCTGCACCTCTGCAGATGCTGGAGCCACAAGGGCCTCTGTGGGCTGAGTGGTGGTAAAGCAACAATTCCCTCTGGAGCAGAGCTCCCTGGCACCAGGCTGTTGCTTTTGGCTGTGGGATCTTGTGTCAGAGGTTGCTCTCTGCAGACATGGTTGTGTCATCTATGAGATGCCCTTTCCATGGATCTGGGTTTTATTGAGCATGGAATTTGCAAAGCCTGAAGATTTAGAAAATTTTCTGGCATCTTCTGCAGCCACTCCATCCTTGGCATGAGCTGTTTGGAGTTGTTCTCTATGGTGCACTGCAAGTGGCTCAGGCAGTTCTTCTGTGTCTTCATCATCATCTTTCCAGGGTTTGGGGGGCTGGATCTCCCCTTGATGGTGTATGTGCAGCCTGGGGCTGTGGTGGGCTGGTGCCAGACAGAAGCACCATGGGCAGTGGCAGGGACACAGGTCCCAAGGGACCTCCAGAGGAAGGTGCTGTGAGACAGATCATTCCTTAAGGGAATGGGACTGATCTGATGGGAAATAAGGGACAATGACAATAGATATGGTAGTGCAGCACTTGGGAAACTGACCCTGTCCAGCAGGAAGGGATGACCACAGGTCCATGAACAGACCATGGGCAGCCTTGGCTGGACTTCTGTAGGGTAGTGGGCACATGGCAGGCAGCTGAGAGAAAGCATTTGCCTTTCTGACACCTTCTTAGGTGTTCCAATGGCCACTACAGGTATTCTAGGTTGTCCCTGCTGTGTTTCTCTCCACAGGGTTTTGATGTCCTCCAAGTACTCAGAGGGTGTCACTGGACGGGTGGAGTTCAACGAGGATGGGGACAGGAAGTTTGCCAACTACAGCATCATGAACCTGCAGAATCGGAAACTGGTCCAAGTTGGAATTTACAATGGCAGCCATGTAGGTACAGGCCTTGGCAGGTTGGGTAGGAGGGCTGTGTGCACTGGAGTGTCTACCTGTGGCCTCATGTCCATCTCCTTCCTCTGGGATTGATCACAGGTCTTGACCAACGACCGGAAGATTATCTGGCCAGGGGGAGAGACCGAGAAACCTCAAGGCTATCAGATGTCCACCAAGCTGAAGGTAACAGCAAACGGCATTAGAGGGTGGCAGGTCTTCTTCAGCTCTCTGCATGGAGGACTGTGACTGTCTCCCACTTCCACTGCTGCCTCTGCAGCTGCCAGCAGCGATTGCAAACCCAGGGCACGTGCCATCGCAGGGAGGATATGGCAGAACAGCTTAGAGAAGGTACTGGAGGCTGTTCAGAGCTGGGGCACAACTTCCAGCTGGAGACAGACTAGCCAGGGTGGCAGGCATATTTGGTTTGGAAAGAGACAGCTGGAAAGGGGATATGAGAGACAACAGCAGAAGAGGGATGGGGAGATGAGGTGTTCACCATTCCTCAAGGCTTGGGAGCCAGAGGGCACCTGGCACAGGTTTGCAGGAAACACAAGGATGGGCTCCTTTGGCCAAGGCATAGTCCAGTTCTGGAGCCCACTGCTGCTAGACAGTGCAGAGGCCAGAAGGAAACAGGTTCAAAAGGAGATTAAACATGCTAGTGGAGGGTGGCTGGGCTGGTGGCTGTCATGTTGGGCTCTGGAAATCCCTGAAGAGCTGATGGCCAGAAGCTGGAGGTGACACTGGGAGAAGGTCCCTCCACTCTTTCATTGCTTCTCATGCCCTTCCCTTACATGTAGGCCAGCAGCCCTGTTAGTGACTGGATCCTGGCAGGCTGGACTTACCAGTGTGACCATTCCTTTGTCCTACTGACCAGGCAAGGGTCACACACATCCCCCCCGGTGCTGAGCCCTTACTCCTGCAGAGGTGGTGCAGATGCAAGTGTGGGTGTTTGTGCTTCACCTTGCAGATCGTGACAATCCACCAAGAGCCCTTTGTGTATGTGAAGCCCACACAAGCAGACGGGACGTGTAGGGAGGAATTCACCATCAATGGAGATCCTGTGAAAAAGGTCTTTTGCACTGGACCCAACGAGACCATCCCAGGTAACTCAGTCTGGTGGTGAGCTCTGTGGCTCCCCCAGCCCACCCAGCCAATGAAGACTCCTGTCCCAAGAAGGGGTCCTCAGGAAGGGTTCTCAGTCACATAGGAAGCCCAGAGGATGAGGAGCAGAAAGGCAAGAGCACATTCAGCCCCAAACTCCCCCCATCAGCTCAGCCCCACAGTAGTGCTGTGTAGTAACTGGGCACTGGGATTCAGGTTTTTGACCCCAACAGATGACCTTCCCACTGTCTCTCTTCTGGGTGGGCTCCAGGTCTGTTCTGGGGGATTGCATCCCATGTTTCTGTCTCCTCACATGCTCCATTTATCTTTGGCTTGATCTCAAGCAGAAGCAAGAACCCTGAGGCACATTAGCACCTGCTGCACTGCTACTGACACCACCAGTTTCAACCCAGTTTGATATGGAAAGCTTGTTTCAGGGTTAGGAGTGAGCATCTGGTGGAGAGTGTGAGCTGCTCAGCAATGTCAGGCTTGACCAAATCCACCTGAAGTGCATCCCCTTGGCCCATCACACTTTCCTGTGTACAATGTCTGCCCAGCCCTGAGTTGTGCCCTGGGCTGTCTTCAACCTGATGGGTTCATGTGAGCCCCCCTCCAGCACAGCCTGCAGGCACCAAGCCCCTTCTGTCCCCTACAATGGGTCAGTAGCACCAACTCTGAGCCCACCTCATTGGGACATAGCAAATGAAGGAGACCCCTTTGCCCCCAGCTTGCCAGCACCCATAGATGATGGAAGCAGTGGGAGAGAGTCATCAAGGCAGGTGGCCATGCCTGAATAACGTGATTACATCTCATATGAAACCAGAGCCATGCAGGTGGCTGCTCTTGCTGGGGACAGCCAGGGATCCTGCATGAGGTCCCTGGCAAAGAGCTGCCTCCACTTGTCCCCTCATTTTGTCCCACCACAGGCCGTCCCACCGTAGCACTGTGCTGCTATGGCTTCTGCATCGACCTGCTCATCCGGCTGGCAGGGGTGATGAACTTCACCTACGAGGTTCACCTGGTGGCTGATGGTAAATTTGGTACCCAAGAGCGGGTGAGTTTGGGCAGCCTGAGATGTCTCTTTGCTTGTATCATGTGTTGAACCCCCCCCAGGCCCTTCTCCAGAGCAGGGGTGGGTGAGAGGGCAGTGCAGGGAGTCTGCCACGCCTGTGGGGGTCCTGGCTGGTGGGGCAGAGGTGTCAGGGCAGTGGGCTGATCCTGCACTGGCTCTCTGACAGGTTAACAACAGCAACAAGAAGGAGTGGAATGGGATGATGGGGGAGCTGCTGAGTGGCCAAGCAGACATGATTGTGGCTCCCCTCACCATCAACAACGAGCGGGCACAGTACATCGAGTTCTCCAAGCCCTTCAAGTACCAGGGCCTCACCATCCTTGTGAAGAAGGTATGGGCTGGGCTGGGATGTTCTGTAAACAGGGGAGATGCCTTTTGCTCCCCAGCTTGACATGTGACATGCCTGCACCATGTCCAGCTCCCCCAGCTGCTGTCCCCTGTCCACCCCAGGGCAGCCACCGCAGATCCCAGCCTTTGCTGCGGGGTGACAGCCTCAAGGCTGCTGGTTTTATCACTGGGTCTTGTCTTGGCCACCCTGACCATTCCTGTGTAGCAGAGCAGGAGCTTGGAGCAGGGCAGGGGTCCTTGTGAGTCCAGGTGTGGTCATGATGGGTGCCAGCGATGTTCTCCTCTCTCCTGTGTGCCAGGAAATCCCTCGCAGCACCTTGGACTCGTTCATGCAGCCTTTCCAGAGCACGCTTTGGCTGCTGGTGGGGCTGTCTGTGCACGTGGTGGCAGTGATGTTGTACCTCTTAGACCGATTCAGGTGAGTGTGCTTTGGGTCACCCAAGGGCTGGAGGGGACAGGGACGTCCTCCTGGGAACCACCCCATGGGTCCCCACAGTGTCTTGCTCAGGTGCAGCCCTGCAGCTCTTTGGGAGGTTCTCACAGGAGCTTTTTCTGCCCCACCAGCCCTGGGCTGAGGTTCCTGTCCCTTCTGGGTGTTACTGTTGCCTGACCAAGGGGACCATCATCTCCTGGGCTCTGAGTTAATCCCCTTCCTTGTCCCTGAGGCAGCTCCTCTGAAGGGCAGGGAGCCTGTCCCAACCTCATCCATGTGCCCAGGGGCTTTTGTGGATGATCTGCAGTGAACACACCATGTTGTGTTGGGAGAAGCTCAGTCTGGCTGGGATTAGATGATCCTTCTTGTCTGGAGAGAAGCGTGGTGGGACCAGTACCAGTGTGAGCAGACAGGGTTACAGGTCATCAGAGGGGACATGCAAGGCAGTGGGACATGAGGGGTGAAGAGCTGCTTGGGGCATAGGCATAGTCTGCAGGGCTGAGTGATGCTGGGCTGCACCAGGACACTTAGGGCACAGTGGGGAGCCCTGGGAAGCAGGATAAGGGATGTGAGGAGAGCTCTCTGCCTTGGCTTCCAGCCCGTTTGGCCGGTTCAAAGTGAACAGCGAGGAGGAGGAGGAAGATGCCCTGACCCTCTCCTCAGCCATGTGGTTCTCCTGGGGAGTCCTGCTGAACTCTGGCATCGGAGAAGGTGCGTCACAGCACGTGGTGGGACCTCTCTGCCCTGTGGCCCCAGCCCTGAGTTGGGTCATTCTTGGGCTGCTTCTCCTGCCCAGGGTTACCCATCCACTCATGGTGAGACACACCATGTCCTGGAAGGAGCTGGGTTTTTCATGGTCTGGGTAACACAGAAGCTCCTTGCACAGCTCTCAGCACAGCAGGTAGATGCTGCACATCTGCAGCTGCTGTTGGTCTCATGTTGGGTGGATGAGGCTTTGGTGACCAAGCCAAGCCATTGTCGTGCTGGTCTGATCTCACCTCTCTTCCTCCAGGTGCTCCCCGGAGCTTCTCTGCCCGTATTCTTGGCATGGTGTGGGCTGGCTTTGCTATGATCATTGTGGCTTCATACACTGCCAACCTGGCAGCCTTCCTGGTGCTAGACCGGCCTGAGGAGAGAATTACAGGCATTAATGACCCCCGGGTAATGACCCCTCACCTGCTTTCCCCTTCCCTGTCCATCTCCAGGCAGAGATGCAGGAGATGCCTCCAGTGGGTATCTCCTTGCTCATACAATGTGGCTTGTGGTATCCAGATCCTGCCAGGGGGTTGAGCCCCAGGTAGATCTTCCAGGGGCTGTTGCTGGTGGGTCTGAGCCCCAGGTAGATCTTCCAGGGGCTGTTGCTGGTGGGTCTGAGCCCCAGGTAGATCTTCCAGGGGCTGTTGCTGGTGGGTCTGAGCCCCAGGAAGATCTTCCAGGGGCTGTTGCTGGTGGGTCTGAGCCCCAGGTAGATCTTCCAGGGGCTGTTGCTGGTGGGTCTGAGCCCCAGGTAGATCTTCCAGGGGCTGTTGCTGGTGGGTCTGAGCCCCAGGTAGATCTTCCAGGGGCTGTTGCTGGTGGGTCTGAGCCCCAGGTAAATCTTCCAGGGGCTGTTGCTGGTGGGTCTGAGCCCCAGGTAGATCTTCCAGGGGCTGTTGCTGGTGGGTCTGAGCCCCAGGTATATCTTCCAGGGGCTGTTGCTGGTGGGTCTGAGCCCCAGGTAGATCTTCCAGGGACTGTTACTGGTGGGTCTGAGCCCCAGGTAGATCTTCCAGGGGCTGTTGCTGGTGGGTCTGAGCCCCTGTGCTGGGTGGGAATGGACAGACACGGGGAGGGATCAGCAGGAACAAAACTTGTCTAGAAATAGCACGTACCCAGGGAACCTGCCCGCCAGTTCCTGGAGAGCCTGTCCTGACCAACGAGGAAACAATTCATTATGGATGAGTTATAACTGATGAAATTGTCCCTGTGGTGCAGTCAATACTCTCAGCAGATACCAGCAAGCCTCAAATCCATTTCCTGCTCTGGCAAGGACACAGCCACAGTTTATCAGTCCAAGCACGCAGGAATGTACCCCACAGCAGTGCTGACCCACAGCATCCCACACCCCGCTGTGTCCTCTGCCCATGGCACTGCCAGCCCCATAGCATCCATGGGCCTGTGTATCCTCAGTGCCATGGCATCCCCTGCCCCACCACCATGGTTCCAGAACATCCACTGCCCCATGGCATCTTCAGCTCTGCTGAGGAGATCAAGGTCTTCTCTGGGAAACAGAGAAGGAGATGGGAAGTGAGGAAACACAGCTTTGGGGTGAGGAAGTTTGGTTGCTGAAGGACAGAAGAAATAGGAGCCTTGCTGTTGCCTTTCAGCTGCGCAACCCCTCGGATAAGTTCATCTACGCCACGGTGAAGCAGAGCTCGGTGGACATCTACTTCCGACGGCAGGTGGAGCTGAGCACCATGTACCGGCACATGGAGAAGCACAACTATGAGAGCGCTGCCGAAGCCATCCAGGCAGTGAGGGACAAGTGAGTGGGGACAGCACCTCGCCTGGCCATGCTGGGAAGAGTTTCAGGGGGCTGCAGTTTGGTGGAGGAAGCAGGGCTGATGCAAACCTAGAGGGAGCTGCAGTCAAAGCATGGCTTGATGGGGCCTGCCCAGTGGGTGCTGGGTGGGATCTTCCTAGTCTTAGGACATTCTAGGTCTCTGGATGAAGAACACAAGGTCTGTGTGGGGAAAGACACAGTTGGAGCCCTAGCCATGGCCATGGCCTCGTTTTCTGACCTCTGCACTTGCTTCTCTGCAAGGCTGGGTGGCTTCAGATCTCATATGAACCCCTCACACCCCCTCTTCCAAAATTCTGCCAAGCCTTTTGCCTCCCAGCAGCACAGACCCTGCGGGGAGGAGGGCAATGCTAATTAGTGTTTAAATGAGCCCCTAGAGCACCCTTGCTGCTCCCACAGTGCCTGCAGACAAACTGAGCTGCCCAACCTTCCCTCTCTGTCCTCTCTTGGTGTCCAGCAAGCTCCACGCCTTCATCTGGGACTCGGCGGTGCTGGAGTTTGAAGCCTCCCAGAAGTGTGACCTGGTGACCACGGGGGAACTTTTCTTCCGCTCCGGCTTCGGGATCGGGATGCGCAAGGACAGCCCGTGGAAGCAGAACGTCTCCCTGGCCATCCTCAAGTCCGTACACAGCTCTTGCCATGGGGCTTGCCCCCAGTGCTGCATGTGTTAGCACGCAGGTAGCCTCGTGCCAGGCACTGCTGCCCCACTCTCCAACCCTCTGCAGGGGCAGGGACTCTGGGGACCTGCTTTACCCCATGAGCTCAGCCTGGCTGACAGCATGGAACTGCCCTGGCCTGATCTTCCAGGGGTTCCTGTCAGGTGGAGATACCTGTTGAGTCCAGCTAAGGCCTTTATACCAGCGTTAGCCATCAGGTTGAGGTGCCACAAGTCAGTCTGACATCGTGGCTAAAAAGAGATTTTCTTGTATAGGTTTGGAAATGCCACGCTGGCTGCAGACAGAGGAATGTGGTGATGGAGGAACAAGCAGCTGGGAAGCAGCAGGTGGAGGGAGGGGGACATGCAAGTTTAATGTTATGAAGAGTCAGGGTTAGGAGCCACCATGGTCCTGCCCAAGATGTGGAGATGAAAGGCCTGAGAGAGAGGATGGGCAGGGTGTGGAAGGCACAGGAAGGGCCCAGGGTAGTGTGGGGAACAATGGGAGCCCATCAATGGGGTGGTCTTACCATGGGGATGGGTGGTAGTGGGACAGATGGGATTTGTGACAACCATGTGAGAAGCCTGGAGAGGCAGCAGGAGTCCTTGGTGTCCTCCTGGGAAGCCCAGGGATGCAGGTGGCCCAGGAAGTTGCTGGGGATATGCCAGGAACAAGAGGGAGAGTGCAGGGGGACCCGTGGTGGGACATGAGCTCTGTGCCCACCTCCATCCCCACCGGTTTCTCAGGCAGAAATGGGCACTGTGGGGACATTGTTTCCTCCCAAGCTGTGACACCAAGTTGCTGGGGAGCCCCAACTCTCACTGGCACAGCAGGGAGCTGCCAGGCAGCACCTTTGCCCCTACCCTGACACAAAGGGTGCTGGTGACCAGCAGACAGGATTGGGTGACAGGATCACCAGACAGCTCCCAAGTGGCCCTGGCAGGTGGAGGGGACCATGCAGGAGGACACCAGGAGATGTGGTTCACATCTCTCTCCAAGCACTGCCTGTATCTGCCAGCTCCATCCCTCTCCTCAGGAACCAAGCTTACAGATGGCTCTTTTTGGCAGCAACCAGCCAGCTCCTCCAGCTCTAAACCACGGGGCAGTGGCACTGGGCAGCATTCCACGCAAAAACCACACACGCACACGCGTGTGCACACACACACACACACACACAGAGCATCAGTCAGGTGTTTGCAGGCTGCAGGCACGTGCAGAGTCTGGGGATGGAGGGCATGAAGGCACAATGAGCACATGTCCCAGCTGCCTGTGGCTGGTCCCCAGTGACTACTGTGTCCTGTCTCCTTGTGCTTCCAGGTCCCACGAGAACGGCTTCATGGAGGATTTGGACAAGACTTGGGTGAGGTATCAGGAGTGTGATTCCCGTAGCAATGCCCCAGCAACACTCACCTTTGAAAATATGGCAGGTTTGTTCTGCAAACCTCTTTCTTACTCTTGGCTGGGTACCTGCTTTCGCTCCAGACATTCTCCTCTCCGGGGCTCTCCTCTTGGGCCAAAGCTCTGCTTCTTCTGGGTTTGTGCTTTCCTAGTGCTGGGAGGCTGCTGTGTTGGGCTCCAATCCCACCAATGTCTGAAACAGCTCTGCAAAGCTTTCTCCACCTTCCCTGGGGTGGCTTTCTCATCGGTGGGGCTGTCCTGCTTTGACCATTGCTCCCCTCCCTCTGCTCTGGCCAAACTGCGGCTGTCACGGTGAAATCAGAGCTGTCGCCAAGGCAGAGAGAGGGGAGCAGCACCTCGGGGGAGGCGAGCGAGGACCCTGCTGCAGGAGGGAGCTGGTGCTGAGGGGCAGCCCCACTGCCCTGGGCAGTGGGCAGGGGCAGGAGGTGGATAATCCATGCAGAGGGGTTTTTTTCTTGGTCCCCCTTTGTGAGCTCCCCCAGACAGGTTGTCCCTTGGCAGCGAAGCAGTGCTGCTGGCCCTTCACCCAGCCAACGTGGTGATGGGGGGTGAGGGGTGTCCAATGGTACCTTGTCCTCACCAGCACCACAGACCAGGGCAGAAGCACTGAGAGAGGGGACACTTTGCTCCATCTTCTCAAGACACCACTCCCAAAATGCCAACCCCCAGGGTTGGAGCCAGCCAAGGACAGCACAGAGCGCTCGGTGGCTGTCACAGAATCCCAGACTGGTTTGGGTTGGAAGGGACCTTCAAGCTCATCCAGTCCCAACCCCCCTGCCAGCAGCAGGGACACCTTCCACTAGACCAGGTTGCTCAAAGCCTCATCCAACCTGGCCGAGAACACTTCCAGGGAGGAGCAGCCACAGCTTCTCTGGGCAACCTGGGCCAGGGTCTCACCACCCTCACAGTGAAGAACTGACTGTCCTTCCCATTGAGCTGAACAGGAGCACCAGAGCTGGATTTCTGGTGCATATGTCCCCACGAGACAGGGTCTGCCCCAGTGCTCGGTGCAGCACACACCATGCCATGCCTGTCCCCAGCATCGCTGCAGCGCAGCTGGAGACCTGTGCCCGGCCAACAGGATCTTGCACGGACACCCAGCACCCCAGCACCCTTCTGCCCATCACTTCAGGTGCTCAAACTGCAGCACCTGCCCTGCTCTGCTGGGTTCCTCTCCCTAGACCCTCCAGGAATGTGGGAGGGATGGTGGGGGGCCATGGGGACCCTGGGTTGGCAGATGCTCCCGTTGCTGAGCATGAGACAAAGGAAATGAAGTGTCGTGGTGCAATTCCCATTGCCCCCTGTAACTTTCCTGCTTATTTCAGGTGTGTTTATGCTGGTGGCTGGAGGTATTGTTGCCGGGATATTTTTAATATTCATAGAAATAGCTTACAAAAGGCATAAGGACGCGCGGAGGAAGCAGATGCAGCTGGCGTTTGCGGCCGTTAATGTGTGGAGGAAAAACCTGCAGGTAGGACAAACCGTTTTTAGAGCACATCTCCAACAGGTGCGTTCTCCATTCCTTCACCCAGTCCCTGAATGCAGAGCTGTGGATGTAGCATGGGGCCCTCTGTCCCTCACCCTGCACCCCAGTCACTCCAGACAGGTGTTACTGGGCACCTAGCAAGCTGTAGGGTAGGGTCCCTGCCTTATCCCTGGGAGCTGCCCTTGGCTGATGCCGTCTCTCCTGGGAGGTGTTGTGCCCAAATGCCCCCAGAGCTGCTCGGGATGGGGACCACGTGCCTGAGCCACATCCTGCCTTGACCAAGCAAGTGATGCTGGTGCAGATCCCTTTGCAGGTGCTCTGCCCTGCTGCCTGGCTCCAGCCATGCTCACCAGCAGACAGGAGGGTGCTGAGCATCCGTTGCTGCTGAGCATCACTGCCCAGGCTTGGGTGGAGAAATACTCCAGGGATGGTTTCCATCACCTCCCTCCCTTCCTGCTCACTGGGGGTGTGGTAGCCCTTGTCACATTTGGGACTGACTCTAAAAAGAGGTGGTGCGTGCTCTTGTCATTTGGAGACAAGGACATCTCCCCAGATGGGAGCCAGCAGTGCCGGTGCCTGTCAGCTCCAGGACTCCCCCGAGCCCCCTCCGTGGGGCTATTGCTTCTCCCGTCCCTCAAACACCTCCGTGCTGCTCAGGCCAGGGAGCCCAGGAGGGTCGGTGGTGCCTGGCAGTGACACTGAGCCGTGGGCACGTCCGTGGGCCATCAGCCTCACGTGTCCCTTACCCTGCTGTTTTTGGGGCTGAGCCCCACAGTGTTCCCAACCCCCAATTTAGGGCAGCTGGAAGCTCTGTCTGAATTGCCCAGGCTGTTTTTCATCCTTGGGGAAGCAAATGGGCAATTCAAAGAGCAAGAGACTAAAGGAGCCTGCTGTTGGCAGCAGAGCCAGTGAATGAAAAAGAAAGAAGGAGGTTGGGGAAGGCCAGAAGGAGCCGGGAGCGGTGGGAGCGGCGCTGGCTGGGGTGTGCGGGTGGGCTGCCCGGGTGGAGCGACCTGCCCGAGAGCAGCCAGGGGAACCACGAGGCCGGGCTGCTGTATCCTGGGAGCGCGCTGGGTTCAGTTCACTGATCAGAGTTTTGGAAAAGCCATTTCTCTATATCTTTTTTTTTCTTTTTTTCTTTTTTTCTTCTTTTTTTTTTTAATTCTTCTTCTTTTTTTCTCCTTTGCTTCCAAAAAAAAACAAAAGCAGCAGCACCGAGGGGGTTCAGGCTGCTGCTGGGACAGAGCACACTAGTCGCACTGCCATTTTTCACTTGCCAACCTTCTAGAAAATACTGCACTGGGTCCTTGGGCAGAGTCTGTGGGACTGTGAGCAAAGCATGCTGCCCTGTGGGGGTAAAACAGCCTCATGGTAAAGAGCCGTTTGACATTGTAAGACTTTTCCACAGGAGGAAACGTCAGAGCACTAGTATCTGGTACATTGCTAGAAGGTAGGCAAGTGGAAAGATTTATTTGTTAAAACAAACAAACAAAAATAATGGGGTTTTTTTTTTTGGTTTTATTTTTTTGGGAATCACAGTTTTGCCATGGCTATTTCCTGAGATGCCATGGAAGAAAAAAAAAAAAAGACATTTCATTCCATTCATCTTGCTTTCCTTTCCGTTTGTGCATGTCCGCAAAAGAGAGAACTGAGAAGGAGGAGCAAATGTATCCCCGAGCATGCTCTACGCACCAGCGGGATACATTTTGGTTACCCCCGTGCGGTAGCAGAGCCAGACCTGGTCACTGCGTCCCCCGTCGGAAAGGTCACACTCATTGGCACGAAAGCAATTGGGGAGGAATCGTTGTCGGCGCCCGCCGCAGAGCGCGGCCGGTCCCCGCGGCTCGCTGCCGCCGCACCATGGCGGCTGGTGCTCCCAGCCTGCGCTCACCAGGTCCGACTCGCTCACACCAACGCCTGCATTTTTCAGTTCTGTTTCTCTTTGAGTTCATCCCGACCCCGATGACATCACAGCGCTAACGCTTTGCCTCCTCCCTTTCTTTTCCTTTGTTGGTTTTTTTTTTGTGGTTTCCTTTTCTTTTTCTTCCAGTTTCCTTTTTTTTTTTAATATAAAAAACAAAAACCAAACTCGTTTTACTTTGGAAAAAAACCAAACAAACAAACAAACAAAAAAAACAAACCACGAACCACACCACCAACAACCACGTTCGGCTTTGCACAACTGCATCATTGAAATTTTTGAATACATTTTTTTGGTTTTTTTTACAGAATATTCATACAATGACTTCTCTTTCAATGCAGTCCTCTCTCTCTCTCTGGTGGCACTAGGATTCAGCCTCAGAAAAGGCCCTGAGCAATTTTTTTTCATTATTATTATCATTATTATTATTATTTTTTCTTTAGCGGTAGCTGCAGCATCTCACCTCTCGGTCTAGCCAGGCTAGCGGTGGAAGCGAGGGGCAGAGCCAGGCAGAGCATCCCCAGGAAGCGAGGCCAGCCGTGCCAGCCTGGAGACAGACACCCAGGAGAGCCGGGCTACTCCCCAAAGGGGTTTCCAGCACTCCAGATACGAGGCCAGCCCCATAGCTGTGTGCCCACTGTGCCGTAGCCATGGGTCACGGAGGCCCTTGGAGGACTGGGAGTGACAGGACACCTCCAGTAGCTTTCTCACCTAAATGAAGGCCATGACACGGGGCAGTATTCAAATAGATTTAGCGTTTCCAACAACACACTAGAGATCTAATCACTTATACATATTCATTTTAGGATAGAAAAAGTGGTAGAGCAGAACCTGACCCTAAAAAGAAAGCCACTTTTAGGTCCATCACCTCCACCCTGGCCTCCAGCTTCAAGAGACGTAGGTCCTCCAAGGATACGGTAAGAGGAAGAAGAACAATTCTGCCCTCTCTCTTTCTCTCTCTTTCTCTCTTCTGCCATCCCATCGACTGCCACACGCCCATCCCGAAGCTGCCAGTGTACATGCATAGCTCATGTTCGTCACCAGTCAGTCAGTCAGTCAGTGAGTCAGTCATCCCGTGTACCTGAAAGGATGCTGGGATCCTGGAGGGCAGGCAGGAGGTGGCTTGGAGTCCTGTGATGAGTTGGGAGATGCAACCGAGTTTTTGTTTTGTTTTGGGTATTTTTTTTGTTGTTGTTTTTTTGTTGTTGTTGTTTTCTTTTTTGCCTGGATGATTTCTGATGTTCCTCTCTGTGCTTTGCTCACCTTATGGGTGCTGACCTCTCGAAACAGATGACATTTTTTTAATTATTTCTTTTTTATAATAATTTTTTTATTATTATTATTATTGTTCTTGAGTGTTCCTGTCCCTGTTTGTCATTGTATGCCTAAAAACGATCACCCCTGATTTAATTTGGGCACCGTGTCACCTCACCGAGAGCCATGCGTGTCCCATTCTCTACGTGTGATTTTTGTTTGTGACAATTAGCCCTGGGGGCGCAGGAGTGACAGCTCTCTCTCTGGTTATGGGCAGCAGTAAGGCAGCTCTTAGAAAAGCGAACCAAAAGCTTGAAAGAAGAGGTGGTCAAAGACCCAACCTTGGTTCAAACTTGTGTTTTCCACCTGGGAGTCAAACTGCTCTCACGTAACCAGAGACAATACCCAAAGCTGCCTCCAAAGCCAAGCTGTTTTCCAAATGTCTGCTCATGCTGGAGCTTCAGACACCCTTCAGCGTCAGGTTGGGCTGTTGGTCTGTCGGACTGAGCCGGTGTCCCTCTGCATGTCGCCGTCTGTCGTGTGACACACTCTGCACTGTGGCTCCTCTGTTGTCTCGTGCGGCAGCGGCCGCTGCATTTTGCTGCCCGACCTCCCGCCGCGATGGGTTTGTCGAGATCACCTCGCCGGGGTGACCGGAGGGTTTCTGCCCAGGGTTGTTCAGAGCAGGCTCCACACCAGGCTACCCGAGGCGTGGGGCACAGCGGGGATGGGGGGACGGCGGCGGCGTGGGGAGATGTGGTCACCCACGATGGGGTGGCCCGTCCCCAGCTGCAGGCTCGGGGCGCCTCGGGGAGCAGCGTGTGATATCGCAGGGGGTCTCGTGGTCACGGCTCTGCGTGAGAAATGGAGGTGACTGCCTTTGACACCAATGCAGGCTCCATCCCAAGAAGCTCCTGCAGCACCCATGGGATGTGGCCCAGGGACAGCTGAGCCCTCAGCCAGGCTCAGCTGCCACCGTCTCACACAAAGTGCTCCTCTTGCTGTCACCTCAAAGCCTGGCAGGCATGGGGGGGATCCACACTTTTCCCACTCATCCCCTGTAGCCCATGGGGAAGACGGGCATCCCTGTCATCTCCTGCACTGCCTCCATGTGCCCCTGGTGGCACCTTGTCCCACTGATGACCCCAAGCCTGGGATCCCTGCTCCCCACTGCTGCACACCTCAAGCAGCTCTGCCAGAAGGTTACAGGTTGTGTCTCAGCGGCCTGAGCCCCGACCAGGGGAGAAGAGACAGAGATGGGGTGGGTGGTGCAGGGGGAAGAAGGTGGGAAGAGTGAGGAGGAGGAGGGACTGGTGGGATGCACAGAAAAAAGGGGAGAAAACATTGCAGAAAGATCTGCTGGGAGGACCCTCAGCATGTCCTGACCCCCCTGTTGTCTTGTGTTTGAACCACTCCACAGTTAAGAAACAAAGGGGTCCTGTCCTGAGAGAGCAGAAGCATCACAGTGCAGTGGGCACCTGGGGGGGACCAGTGTCCACAGTGGGCACAGGAGAGGGGGAGAACCCAGGAGCAATGGGGCAGCTGGCATGTGGCACCCCGGTACCTCTCACACCGCTCCCTGTTCAGGGAAGCATCCTGGACCTGATCCTGCCCTGTGGTGTGGCAACCACCCCACACCACACCAATCCACAGCCCTCTCTGTCCCAGGGTAGGAGCACCCGAATGCCCTGAGCTCTCCAGGTCCATGGGACACCTGTATCAGAGGTCCATTGGGTGAGCAATGGAGCCATGCTCTCCCCTTCCCTTGCCTGGTGGGTTCCTTGTGCTTTGGGTTCTGGACATGCTCTTCTTGGCATGTTACTCAGAGATGAGTTGTGCAGGGAGATGGCCCCACTCATCCCAGAAGATGGTAGACTGTCACAGTCATCTGCCTGCCATGGGGTGACATGGCCAGGGTCCTAGGACACCTTCCTCAGGTTAGTTGAGTCAACATCCAAGCCAGCATGGCCAAGATGAAGGCTAGCAGGTCCAAGGTCCAGCTATGGCAGGAGGCCCATGGTGAAGCAAGCTTTGTCGTGATGTTGGGCAGAGCTGTTGGTTGTTCCATGAGGTGAATGACCAGCGGGAGGGTGCTGCCACCAGCTCATGTCACAGCCTGCCATTTGGTGCCCTCTGCTTCCACGCAGCAGCCCTGGCTCAGAGACCCCAACGCCCTCCTGCTGTGGAAGGCCCCATGAGTACGTAGCATGTTGGGACACGTGTCCTGGGGTCCTTGTGAAGACGAGAAAGCAGCGAGGCGCTCTGTTTCACGGTGCTCGGCAGAGCCGCGGGCCCACACCAGGTCTCAGATGAGCAAGGCTTGAGAGCCCATGGGGCTGGAAGGCCAGGTTGACCCCAGCCCCATGGGCTCTCCTGGCTAGTGAGCCAAAGACTCAAACCTGGTGGCCTCGCTTCTTTCCTTTCCGTTGTCGGGAGTTTTAAAAATGGATTCTGCTCTGCAGCCCTGCAGAATGGTCCCTCAGGAGTGCCAGAGAGACAGGCTGGCACCATGGAGCCAAGACAGCCCTGGGAAGCTACCACCCCACTCTGAACGTCCTAGCGCCCACCATCACCCGAGCTGCACAGCCTCTCCGCGGCACATCATCCCCACCGCCCCAGGAGGAGATGCATGTGTTCCCCATAGGCAGCTCCTGCAACTCGAATAGCACTCGCAGAGCTGATGCCATCCATCGCAGCCACCCACGATACTGCAACCCCACAGAGAAGCCATGTGAGATGCATAAACCACACAGACACCTTCCGAGCCGGCACATTGCGTACAGACACGTTCATGAGGTGCACAGGTCCCTTAGTCCCAACCCACTGCAGCCATCATCAGCCCCCCCTACAGAATCACACTGTCCTCCCCCCAGCCAGACACAGCATGACACACGTCCCACGTCACCGCCAAGCCAGGGCCCGGCGCTGTGAGCCATGGGGATGGTGCCAGAGCTGGTCAAGAACCAAGGGGGTTGATGGAAAAGGTCACCTTTGCAGTGAGAAGGATCAGCCACCCCAAAGCCAAACGCTTCTTGGCTGAAAAAGTATCTAGTTTTTGGCCCAAAAGAACCAAAATTAGGTCAAAGGCAACTCTTTCATTTTTTTTTTAAGGAAAGTTGACATTTTCTACAGCAAGATTGAATTTAGCTGGAATCCTAATTTTTAACTGAAGAAAGAAAAAAAAAGCAAATCCCAAAATTCTTCCAGAGAATCTTCCACCAGCCAGGGACTACCATGAGCCCAGATTAGGTTGAAGTCATTTTTAAAGACATATTAAGTTCTTGTCTATATTTTCTTCCTGGTTGTCATTTAAAGTTTTTGGTGCCTTCACTTCACTTCCATACCTTAACATGTTTGAGTCTCTTCTACGGTTAATATTGATTAATTTCTTGGCTTTATAATGTTTGGTTTGGGGATAATTGCACCATCCCTGTAACATAATTTACCCTCAATGACTGCTATGTGCTTCTAGCTTTAGTTCTACTTGAACACAGTTTTGATATGACCGTTTTCTTGCTATTTTTTTTTCTTTTCCTTTTTTTTTTAATTTTTATTATTAAAAATTGCATGCATGAACTCTACACACAAAAACAAAAAGTAAATGAGAATGTTACCTTATGATAACTCTGTGATTGGAGGAGATATGCTTTCAAATCAAAAGCCATGCTCTTGGATTTTAATTTTGCTGGCCAGATTCCCCACTTTGCTTGGTTTATTTTAGCATTTCCCATCCCCCCTGGAGCTGTGCAGAGAGGCCAGAACGCCCCAACCTGCCCTGCTAGAGCCCCAGCTTTCCCCCGCCGCAGCCACACGCACACCCAGGCACACGCACACACCCAGGCACACATCGCTTTTTTCCCCCTCCCTCCACCCCCTCCCCACCCCTCTTGCATCAGGCAGGATATTGAACAAAGGATCTTTCTTCTCCCAGTTCCTTTTTTGTATCTCCAGTTCCTCCTTCTTCTCCCCCCAGTGACTCACCCCAACCTCTCCCCTTTCCCTGGTCTCCTCTTTGTAACCAAGCCCCATCCCGCCAGTGCATGCTTCCATTTTGCTGTGGAAAGGAAAGATTGCATTTCACTGGAATCCTAATTTTTCACTTTTTTTTTGGGGGGGTGGGCAGAAAGAGGTGTTTTTTGGTGGACAAAGACCAATATCTCCCCCCCAGGGTGGCAGAGCGACTTCAAGGTGGCCTCGGCCGTTCTCTGTGCAAACGGATGATGGCCGAGGTGTTGCCACTTAGCCAAGTGAGGTGGCAACAAGGTCCTTTTAATATTAGCCAGGCCCCTAAATGAAAGAATGATCCCATGAGATGCTCCCTGGGTGTCAGCACGTCCCCAGCACGGGTACCGGAGAGACGGGAGCACGCTGGCTCCCGCCCCAGCTCCTCCCCACCAAGGTGAAGCACAAAGGTGGGCAGAGCAGGGCAGTCCCGAGGACCCCACACAATGCTCAGGGGGACCCCAGACCTCCCCCGTGGCAGGAGGTGGGGTGTAGAGCCACACAGATTAGCCACAGTGCCAGAGCCACCAGCAGCACCGCGGGGGCCACAGTCACCACTGACCAACACCACAGGGGTAAAATCCCATCACCGAGGAGCCTCCCGGGAGCCCAGCGAAATGGTGGCCCTCCTGGGTAGCGTGGTGGAAGGGTTGGGTCAATGTCCCTGGAGAGGGTCTACACCACACCACGTGAGACCCCCCAAGACCCTTTTCTGCCCCAGCATCCATTTAGGTCCCCATTCAGCAATGGAAGATTCTCTGTGCCACCCGCTCTCGCAGCAGGGCTGGACAGGGCTTCCAGGTCAGGGTTTGGAGTTAGGAGAGTGGAACTGGGAGAGGAAGGGAGGATGGAAGGAGGAAGGGAGAAAATAACTGCCCAGTTGCAAATCCCTGCCTGGGGAGGAAGGACTTTTTTTTTTCTTGCCTGTTGAAGGGTATTTCTGCTCTACCAATTTGCTTACTGGTGGGACTGTGGCTGGGGGAATCTTTCCCAGGGGACATTTGCCGAGCCCCCCCATCTGCAAGGAGTGCAGAACCCCAAATCCAAGCCACGTCCCCAACACAGGCTGTATTTTCACATTAGCAACTGATGCTACAGTTTATCACAAGTCCACCACACCACACATCTCCTCACCTGCACGAAGGGACAGTCACAGCAGAGGAGGTGAAACGCCCTGGCCTCAAAGCACAGCTTGATCTGGTACCAGAGAGATACAAAACCCAGCCAGAGACCCTCCAAACACAGGTTCAGCCGTGGGCTGGGCTGATGAGTCACAGACTGTGGTCTTGTCTCTCTCCCAGCACGGAGGGGTTTGCTCAGCTGCTGCCTCCTGGGTCTCCTCCCTGCCCAGCTTTAGGGAGAGTGTCCACAACGACCTCTGCACAAGCTTGGATTGCACTGGGAGGGGACCTCAGCCAGCAGCAGGTTTTTGGGCCGGTGTATCACCCCCAAGAGATATCCTGTAGGGACACATGGGATGTAAGTAGAGGTTGGAGCACGTGCCAGAACCACCTAACACTTCTTTCTCCTTGTCTGTGTATTTGTGTGTTGCAGCAATATCATCCCACCGACATCACCGGCCAGCTCAACCTCTCCGACCCCTCAGTCAGCACTGTGGTGTGACCTTCTCCCCCGAGGGCCATCAGTCCTTACCCAACACAGTAGGAAGGCGCAGACAGGACTGCCTTTCAAGGGACACTGATGGGTTCTTCTGGGTGAGACGGGAGGAAAGCATCCTTCATCCATACACAGTGACTCCATTGTAGATCTCCCTCCCTTCCTAGGCCTGCTGCCATGCTCGTGCCCCAGATTGCACAGCAGAACCAGGACACGGTTTGGACTTCACTGTACAGAGATAATTGCTTCCAACCAGTGCTGTTGATAATTGGGATTGCCACTGACTGGCTATGTGCAAGGAGAAAGGACTTTGAAGGGCACGTGGTGACTGTTCTCCCATGGTAGCAGGGAAGAGCTGGTGCCTGACTACAAACATGTGCTTCACTTTGCAGGCTTCAGGCTTCTCAGCACATGCACGGCCCCTCAGATGTGTGTCCACATCTCCCACCACCCCACAGGGCTCCAGCCTGACGTGCTCTGGAGCAGCCAGAGCAGCCAGGGCAGTTGGGCAGGTTGGGCACGTGTTCCTGCTGTGCTCTGACCCCCACCTCTGCTGTAGGGGCTGGAAGATGTGTGCTGTGCTCCTCAAAGGGGATGAACCCCCTGTTCCTCCGTCCCATCAGCCCATGGCTATGACTTGGCTCTTCTATGTGGTCTGTTTGCAGCAGGAGTGCTCCCAGCCTTGCAGCCCGTGCTCCTGTGCCAAACGTGGTACTTGGGAGCTCAGAACATGCTGTCAGCCAAGATCCTGCACAGAAGACATCCCCAGGACCTGGCCATGGCCAGCATGTAGCTCTCACACTGTGGCTCTCCTGGTGAGGAGCTTTGCGATGGGAAATGTCTCTGGATGGCTGCATTGACCTTTAGCCAAGCTCTGCACGGCCTCAGCACCAGCAACACAAGGAGAGATGCTGCTGGACAGTCCTGGTTGGCTGTGTCCTGTGGTATCTTCAGTGGCCACCAGCCTGACCACAGTGTTGGGACAGCCCTGGCAGCTCCCCTGCTGCACTCACCTACAGGTCAAGCTTGCCAGCAGCTCCCACAGCAGCCCTGAAGCTCCAGCTCATGTAGCTGCATCTGCCTGGACATGGAGAAGTGGAAACCACATCCAGTTCAGGAGAAGGGAACCAAATGACAGAGGCTGCTGCGGTTCCTCCCCACACCTTCCTCCCCTCAAGAGTATGTGCCCATGTGCCAGCACCCCTGAGCACCCTCCTTGTGGGCACTGTGAGCGGGTGTGGGGACACCAGTGTCAAGGAAGCATCTGGCACCAGCCATGCTGGTGCTGAGCAGTGACAAGCACCCCTGAGCACCCTCCTTGTGGGCACTGTGAGCGGGTGTGGGGACACCAGTGTCAAGGAAGCATCTGGCACCAGCCATGCTGGTGCTGAGCAGTGACAGCACGTGCACGGGCAACATCGCATCCCCGTGGAAAACCCACCCACAATGTGGCACCAAGCCCCAGCAGCACCAACTGCCTTCTCCTTGCCCCAGCCCAGCAGATGGGGCTTCCCCCTGAGGGTTGGCAGGATTTCCAGATGGCAGCTGAGGTCTGTGAGCATCGTCCCACTGACTTGCAGTGGCTCCATCAAGTTCATCTCGCTCCAGCTGAGAAATTGGACCCATTCTACTTTGTACGTCGATGTCCCATGAATACCAAGTTTTTTGCAAGAGCTCAGTAAAGTCTAAGCTGGATCATGAAGTGGTTTGTCCCAGTGCCCTGTGCCTCTTTCCGTCTCTGCCTCCTGGCAAAGCTGGCAGGGAGCCCCGTGGTGAATCAGAGCCTCACCCAGCACTGCTGCAGGGTCTGCAAACAGTGAGAGGTGGGGGGACGGGGAGGAATGGAGAAGCCAGCAGGGAGAAAGGCCAGGAGCTCTGGGGAAGGGAGGTCACCACCCTGGGATGGCAGGCTGATGAACAGCCAGTGTGAGGGGACAGACCTGGCAGCACCAGGCAGTCTGAAGTGTCCAAATGCCAGCACCATGCCAGCTGGCTGTCACCCAGCTCCACCCAGGGGAAGCTGGTCCCCTGCCACTGCTGTGCTCCCCAGCTCCTGGGATCCAGTGGGCCACTGCTGGTGGGGCTGGCCCTGGGGCACAGAGGACTGACTGCAGGGGTGATGGCACCTGGGGCAGTCCCCCCACATCAGCCCATCTGTAGGGAGGTGACCTGAGGGATTTGCCAGAGAGGTGGCTCACCTGGGCTGAACTGAAGCACCACCACTCATTCCCAGCATGCTGCCCATGTGCTGAGACCACCAGCCCAACCTCTGTGGGGGTCTCAGCCTCAGGATGATTTGTAAGGAGGACTGGGGCTCAGGTGGCCACACAGGATGACAAGTGAGGTCCTAGCTCCAAATGGGAAGACCAGACCTTCTCGGGAAGGACTGAGTGCTGTCACTAGAGAGGGTCTGGGAGAGCTGGGATTGCTCCTGGGAAAGGTGCTGTGCAAGGGGTTGATCCTGGCTGAGGTCCTGCAGCCATCCTGGGTGCTGGGCTGGTAGCACTGGAGGAGCTGCTGCTTCCCCCAGCTCCCCACAGCCCTCACTGGAGGAGCAGCTCCACAGGAGGAGCCCGGTGGGAATCGAGCAGTGTGGCAGCACACTGGGTTGGTTTCTCTCTTGAAAAGAAAAATGGGAGCAAGCCACAGCTGAGGTGACACTTGGTTTATTCTCTGCATGATTTCTTTAGCCCTTGCCATGAGCTTGCCAAAGGATGCCTTGACCCCCGCCACATCCCTGGCTTGTCCTGCAGCTCTTGCATGGGCAAGAGATGAAGTGAACAATCATCTCATTGTGGCTCTTATGGCCTTGCAGTGTGTAAGAACTCACACCAGAAAGGGCTCTTGCTCCTCCTTGAGAGTTGCCTTTGTCACCCAGCTTGTGCTTTCCTCTGGAGAACAGCTCCAGACCCTTCCAGGCCATCTCCCACTATGCTCACTAAGCGTTTTTTGTCCCTGCTCCCATCACTGAGCTAATGTTAGACCTCAACCTTGGATGAGCTTCAGCCTAGAGGAGAATCCAATGGGGCAGGAACCACTGTGCAGCCTCACCCACCCCTTGGCAGCCCCTTTGCTGAACCACATCAGTGGGAGCTCAAGGTTTTATGTCTTTTCAATCCTCACCCGAAACCTCAGCCTGGCCCTAGATCTTGGGTGTTGTCTGAGCCTTCTCAGCACCAGCAGCCCAGTCTCAACAGGAAAAATCCTACCAAAAGAAGCATTTTGCAACCTGCCTTGTCCTTGGGCAGCACATGGAGAGGTCTGGGGCTTTCTGGAAGTCCCATGGAGGCTCTGGAGTGCCCTAAAAGCACCCAGAGATCTTCAGGTCACCAAAAGGCAAGTGCAGAGCTCTGGGGCACACCAAAAGGCAAACCAATGCCTATCAGGACACAGAAAGCCAAACAGATGGCATTTGGATGCAGGAAAAGCCAAGCCAAGGAGTCTTGAGAGCATGGAAAGGAACACTGGGGCTGCTGGGGTCATTGAATTGCAGATGGGGAGAGTTTGGGGCACCAAAGGCCCAAGGAGAGCTTTGGGGACAATGGAAAGGCACACAGAGACAGCTCCTGGGGTGCACTGAAAGGCAGAGCAGAGCATCCTCTCACTGGTCCCCAGGGAAATGTTTGCAACAGGGATTGGTGCAGGCAGCTGGAGAAGGGCATGGACCACAGCCTGGCCAGGGCTAAAGCTTGGTCAGCCTGTCTCAGCAGCCCCTGCACATGCGGGGTCTCCTCCAGAAGCGGGGTTCCCTGCGCAGGTTGTGGTAGACCACTGTGATGGAGCCCATGAAGGTGCAGAAGAAGATGCTGGCCATGAAGGAGAACGGTCCAATGATGAAGAAGGTGATGTAGTGCTGGACAGACAGTGAGGTCTCCTGACATTGCCTGAAGGACTCATTCCCAAAGGCCATGATTGGATACTTGTTCAGCTGCTCTGGGACTCTGCAGAGGAGCAAACTCTTCTCTGGAAGAGAAAAGAAATTCTGATGGGCACGTTGGGCAGCTGTGACAGGGCAGGTGTCAAGGACAGAGGGGATGGCAGGTCTGGATGGGACAGACAGGACCAGAGCAGGAGGACAGGGGCCAGGCTGAGCAAGATGACCCAGGGCAGGGTACAAAGAAGGGGAGCAGTGAGGGTTCAGGGCTCATCCTGCACCTCGGGGAATGGGGTGGGATGGGGAGGTGGGCACAGTGCTGGATGGGGCACTGGAAAATAGGTTTGGGGCAGGACAGTAGATGGGGCAGGCAAGGTGGTGGGTCTGGTTCCTGGGGGACAGATGTAGAGAGCAGCGAGCAGCCAGCCTGGAGATGCCACAAAAGGTCCCAGCCAGCACAGGTGACAGGCACACACCCAAGCTGGAAGCAAGCAGGAGTGGGTGGCAGCAGAGGGAGCGACCTTGCTGGCAGAGCTGTCTCACTGAGGGCCACAGGGGATTAAATGTGGGATGAGACCCTCGTTCATGAAGGTAGTGGGGAAGGGGCTGAAGGCACTGAGTCCTGGCTGGGTCAGCAGTGATGCCCACCCTGATACACAAGCTCTTCTTACCCCTCAGGTGCCCATTACCCAGACACCTTGTCCTCAGCATGGCAGGATTGGTGCCACTGCTGGGGACAGCTCTGGGTGCCCATCACTGGGACACTGCCCAGCCCTGCTCTCCAGGCAATCCCTGCTGGTGACCAAGGACCAAGGGTGGGCACCAGGTACCAGATCCAGGGAGGTAAACACCCAAGCAGACACAGGAGCTGCCGTGGCCTGAGGATGGGTCCTGGGGAACCTCATTGTACCCCCACAGGCACCAGCTATGCAAGCCCACAGCCAGCTGGCAGCCAGGGTGCTGGGTCCTACTTCAGCCCCAACAAGGTGACCAGCCAGCCTGGAGTGGGTGGGGGGCTTGGGGACAGGGTCCTCAGGACACTCACCTTGCACTTTTTCCCTGTTTTGGTTGAGCCAGCGCCAGAGGGGCAGGATGCTGCAGCTGCACGCCCAGGGGTTGTCCTGCAGCTGGAGGGCTTGGAGCTGGGGCAGGGCGCTCAGCACCCCGGGCTCCAGCCCTCCCAGCCTGTTGCTGCCCAGGTTGAGCTTGGCCAGGCTGGTGAGGGGCAGGAAGGTTTCGGGGGTGAGCACGGTTAAGTGGTTGTCGCTGAGGTCCAGCTCCTGCAGTGCCTCCAGCCCCACCAGTGCTTGGCTGTGGATCAGCCCCAGTCGGTTGTGGGTCAGGCTGAGCAGCAGCAGCCCCGGCAGGGAAGGGAAGGAGCTTGGCCCCAGCACGGTGATGAAGTTGTAGCCAAGCCACAGGGTGCTGGTGTTGGTGGAGAGGCTCTGTGGCACCTCGCGGAGGGCACGCTGGCTGCAGTCCACCCCCTCCGAGGAGCAGCGGCAGACAGCGGGACAGGCTGGCGAGGACAGCGGGTGCAGGAGCAGCAGCCAGGCCAGCACCGTGCCGGGGTCTCTCCACCAGCCCATGGCTTCCCACCGAGGTGGCGAGGACTCCCCGACCTCCTCTACTGGGATCCCTTGTGCCTGTCACCTCACCCAGCCACCCGTCCCTGCCGGCACCCTCGGTCGAGCCCAGCGGTGCTGAGCGGAGGTGCTGGGCAGTGCCTGGCTGCCAGGGGAGCGGGTGGACGTGCCTGGCTCCCCACAGCCACACGCATCCCCCCGGTGCCACTCGCCACCACCTCCCGTCTGCGATCTCGGAGCCGGCCGAGCTCCCAGCCCCTGCGATCCCGGAGCCGGCTGAGCTCCCAGCCCCTGCGATCCCGGAGCCGGGCTGAGCTCCCAGCCCCTGCGATCCCGGAGCCGGGCTGAGCTCCCAGCCCCAACATTTCCTTGGGGTGGAGCTGAACTTTTCTAAGCAAATATTTTTGCAGTGATGCCGCCCTGGCGAGGTGCGGAGCCGTGCCCTCGTCCCTCCCTCTGCCAGGCACTGCTCCAGCCAGGTAAGCAGCCAGCTCTGCACCGCCTGGGATTAACTGCTTGTGTGCATTGGGAGCTGGAAAGGAGCAGAACCAGACCCATCTCCTGGCCTCCATCCTCCCCATGGGTGTGTTGCCTCACCAGCCATGTGCAGAAGGTGCATGGATCCAGGACACCGTAGCTGGCTGGGGTGGGACAATGCTTAAATCATATCAGCAGGTCTAACCCCATCTTCTGTGATTCTCAGTGAGGAGCTCTGTTGGGATCCATGGGCCACCCCACTGAGACCAGCCCGTGGCTGCCTCTGCCCCTGGCAGGAGACCACAAGCTGTGCCAAAATGAGAAGGGTTGGGATGCAAGTCCCACGAGCCACCCTCCTCCTCCTCCTCAGCAGGGTCACCCTTCTGTGTGCACACTGGGGACACCCAGGGGCCCCGACACAAGAAGCCGTTGGAGAGGTGAGCTCGCTGGGCTGCAGCCACCCAAAACTTGTTTGCCCTCACCCCAACACGGTTGTACCGGTACAAGAGGGCTCAAAGTCTGCCTCCACCCTGTTTACACTTGCTCCAGTTTCAAAGCTGCCTGAAGCCCCACAGCAGAAGGCTGGAGGGGAGAAGTGTCACCTCCCAGTGCCCAACGTTCCTGGCAGAGCTCAACAGACATGGCACCTCATCCCAGTTGCTGCCCAGAGCAGGGACAATGTCCTCACACACACCCTGGCAGCAGCTCTGCTGTTTGGGACCTCAGCAATCTCACTCCTGGCACTTCTGCCTGATGGCCAAAGGGCTGGAAGGGCACTGGGACAGCAACGTGTCTGCACCCCAGGCCAGGACCAAGATGTTCCCAAAGCCGAGGGAGAAGCAGCAGGCAAGTGATTTATTAATAGCATCCAGAGGAGCTTTGGGTTGTTGCTCTGTCCTGCAGCCACACTCATTTGCTGCATTAATCCCCATCTGGAAATAATTCAGAGGAATCCACCAGCCCAGCCCAGCCCAGCCCAGCCCTGAAGCAGGACACAAACCCACAGCCACGTGGAGCTGCAGCACCAGCTCATCCCACCAGCAGCTGTGGGCTCTCTGGGGACCTGAATTTTTAGGAAGCCCTGTCCCAAAATGCTCTTCCTCCCCAGGGGTGGCATTGCCCATTGCCTGTGGCCATCTGGGGTCAGGTGAGAAGTGCAAAATTCATTGGGAAAAAAACCCCAAATAATTATTAAAAGCGAGGTCATTTCCAGTTTTTGTGCTCAGAGAACCCAGGAGGCAGCAAACCCCATCTCAGCTCCTCTGCCAGCCCCTCGCTGTCACCCCACTGCACACCTCCATTGCACATGGCAGGAGAGATGTCCCCAGGGACACTGGCCAAGCACAGCCTGTGCCTGGCCCTGCTCCTGGTTTGCATTCATGGCTGCACACCGCTGCCATCGCAGGCTGGTGACTCTCTGGGGTCCTGCACCCCAGCAGTGCCACCAACTCAGCTCTCCTCCCCTACTGGAGCAAAGCAGGTGGTGGAAAGGTAAATCCAAAGAGGTGGAGAAAGATGCTATGGCCTCCTAACAACTCATGTCATGCTACAGCAGCACCCAACTCCCTGTCACTGTCCCCTTCTCTGAAACAAGGGCACCCAGCACCCTGCAGGAAGAGCCCAGGTCCCTGTCCCCAGCCAGGGCTGCACCCACAGGTGCCCATTCCCTCACTGTGATGCCTCCTCCTGTGGTTTTGGACTCCATGTGGAATGGGACAGCCTGGCCCCAGGGCCAGCACCAGGAGAGGCTGCTCCCAGCACCCACTCTGGAAGGAACAGCTCTGGTGGCCTGTGCTGAGCGATGGAGGAGCCCCCCAAGGTGCAGGGGCCCTGCTCTGGCCAAGGGATGTACGTCAGGGTGCCCAGACTGCACACCAAGACCATTCCCATGATGAAGTGATGGAGGCAGATCTCCTTCAGGGACTGGCTGCTGGTGGGAGCAGCAGAGACGTTGGCACACAGCAAGGACCAAGCTTTGTGGCTTGGTGCTGGTGCTGGGGAAGGCAGTGGAGCAGGGTGGGAGCACAGAGGCAAGGACCTGGGGTTAGGGCCAGGGGGCCAGGGGTCTTTGTCACCCTCCACCGTTGGAAAGCTGGGACCCAAGGTGCTGGGCTGAGCACAGAGTCCTGCTGGCACCTTTGTAGGGAGCTGTGCCTGGGGTAGGGACACCTACACCTCCCCACCACCCACTGGGGAGTATGTGGGGAGAAGTGAAGGTAGAGGAGAAGGTGCTTTAAGACTCTGTGGTAGCTTTTATCCCATCCTTGGAAGCTTGAATTTATTGCATGTTTCCATGTCACTGAAGGTCCGAGGCAGACAGATGCCCACCCCATGGAGCTCCTGAGCCACACCACACTTTTACTGGGCATCTCTGCCTTGGACCATCCCTGGTGCTCCTGCTCCCATGGCTGGAGCTCCCCAGGTTGGGTTCTGCTGGGAACGTCTCAGCTCGGGGTTTTTTTATGGCAGGTGACACCAAGTGGCAGAATCGTGAATGGACGTTGTGCTGGGGTGGGTGCTGTGTCCGGGGTGGGTGCTGTGTCTGGGGTGGGTGCTGTGTCCGGCGTGGGTTCTGTGTCCAGGGTAGGTGCTCTGTCCAGGGTGGGTGTTGTGTCCGGGGTGGGTGCTGTGTCCAGGGTGGGTGCTGTGTCCAGGGTGGGTGCTCTGTCCAGGGTGGATGTTGTGTCCGGGGTGGGTGCTGTGTCCGGGGTGGGTGCTGTGTCCAGGGTGGGTGCTGTGTCCAGGGTGGGTGCTCTGTCCGGGGTGGGTGCAGTGTCCGGGGTGGGTGCTGTGTCCAGGGTGGGTGCTGTTTATGGCGTGGGTGCTGTGTCCGGGGTGGGCGTTGTGCCTGGGGTGGGTGTTGTGTCTGGGGTGGGTGCTGTGTCCGGGGTGGGTGCTCTGTCCGGGGTGGGTGCTGTGTCCGGGGTGGGTGCTCTGTCCGGGGTGGGTGCTGTGTCCAGGGTGGGTGCTGTGTCCGGGGTGGGTGCTCTGTCCGGGGTGGGTGTTGTGTCTGGGGTGGGTGCTGTGTCCGGGGTGGGTGTTGTGTCCGGGGTGGGTGCTGTGTCCGGGGTGGGTGCTGTTTATGGCGTGGGTGCTGTGTCCAGGGTGGGTGCTGTGTCCGGGGTGGGTGTTGTGTCTGGGGTGGGTGCTGTGTCCGGGGTGGGTGCTCTGTCCGAGGTGGGTGCTGTGTCCGGGGTGGGTGCTGTGTCCAGGGTGGGTGCTGTGTCCGGGGTGGGTGCTGTGTCCGGGGTGGGTGCTCTGTCCGGGGTGGGTGTTGTGTCTGGGGTGGGTGCTGTGTCCGGGGTGGGTGCTGCGCCCTGCCAGCAGCCCCCTCCTCACGCTCAGCTCTCAAAAGCCGCCGTCACCCCACAGCACAGGCACGGCCGGCAGCAGCCACCATCGGGGAACAGCACCGGTGGCACCGTGTCTTGGCACAGCCCCGCCGGCTGCTGGGTGACCACCTTCTCCTTGCACAAGCCCTTGGTGGCCAAGTCAAGCTGGGACCTGCTGGCCACCCGTGGCTGCTCCTTGTCAGCCTTGACAGCGAGGAAGGTGGCCAGGTCGAGATCGAGCATGGTGACGCCGCCGCGTGGCGTGGGCGTGTTTTGGCGGCACTGTGGGCAGGGGATCCAGCGCTGCTCGTTGGTGACAGCGTCCAGGCGCCTCAGGCAGGCTTGGCAGAAGGTGTGGCCGCAGTAGAGCCGGCGTGGCAGCCGCCCACACAGGTCATAGGATGAGTAGCAGATGATGCACTCAACCCGCTGGCTGCCCCTGCTCGGGGTGCGTGAGTGTGCCCCGACACACGGCCCCGTGTCCTCTGCCTGGGGGCTGTCACCAGCCTGGGACATGCTGGGAAAGGTGAGAGGAGCCATCAGACCCATGGCCAAGGTGTGAGATGCCACCTCTGAGTGCATCTGGTGGGTTGCAGACACAGGGACCAGCCCCATGTGGTGGGTTCCCAGGGGCATGAGGCTCCTGCCCTGTGGCCTCCTAACAACTCATGTCATGCTACACCAGCACCCAACTCCCTGTCACTGTCCCCTTCTCTGGAACAAGGGCACCCAGCACCCTGCAGGAAGAGCCCAGGCAAAGCAGGGTCCTGGCAAAGCAGGACCCTGTCACTACAGATGGCACCCGAGAAGATGTGCTTTCCCTGGTGCCACCCCAGCATCACTTCCAGGAACTCTGACAAATGCCCCCCCTTACGTCCCCGGGGGATCAGGGCTGGTTGGAGCTCAGCAGCCTGCCCAGGCTCTGGGTTGGTGGGGAAGATGGGGTGGGCAGGAGCGTGTTGGGCGGGTGGGCAGGGGAGCAGCACCCAGGGGAGCAGGCAGTGCCACTGCTCCTCACCAGCCCCAGGCTGTGCCAGGACACCATGGCATGGCTGTCAGCAGCAGGGGATGGGCACACAGGCTGACAGGGAGGAGCTGAGGGGTCCAGCCTCATCTTCAGGGGGGTCTGGTACCCACTAGTGCATTTGCAAGTCTCTCCTGGAGGCCACCAAGACCCCACTCCCTCTCTACAGGTGACCTCAATGTTTCAATACACCCAGGCACCCCCCTCCCCTGTCCCCCATCCCTACCTGTCATGAGATGATCCCCAGGCCCTCAGGGGAGGGGGGAGAAGGGCTGTGCCGTCCCGGGGGGCTGCAGCAGTCCCATGGGGAGCATGGGGGGCTCGAGCCACCAGCAGCTCCCCAGCCAGGTCCCGGTGGGTGCTGGTGGCAGTGGGAAGGGGCTCACCTTTCAGGGACAGGAGCTATTGGATCTGCTGCTGGGAAGCCAAGCCTGGGAGGTTGGGTTACAAGCACCTGGATAACAAAGAGCTCTGAAACCTAAACCCCAGGAGCAGTCATTAACCAGCTATCTCTGCTTCATTAGCAGAGGAGACCATCCCCGAGAGGCCAAGGAACTCTGGGCTTCACCGTGGGTGGAGAGGGCTTGGACATCGGCTGTACCTGGGCAGCAGCAGCAGCAGCAGCAGAGTCTTCCACATCCTTGGCCACCCACCATGACCAAGAACATCTGGGCAGATGTTGGCCAGCGGAGACACCCCATCACACTAGCCCACACATCCCCAGGTGATCCAGGCTGCGGGGACGGCTGTGACCGGAGCGGGTGGGCACAGCGAGGCTCGGGGCTCGCAGGGGTGCAGGGGCTGGGGCTGCTGTGGGGACACTGAGGCTCCAGACTGGTCCAAACTGGCAGTGCCCATGGATAGGGTGGTTCTCCTTGTCCAGTGCCTGGGGGTTACCACTGCCAGAGACACATTGGTGACATGTCCCTGCTCTGCCAGCTGGGGCTGTGGGCTCTGGTGCTGGGGCCAAGTCACCCTCGGCTCTGCCAGGGCCAGTGCTTGTCACCAGGCTGGGGAGAGCCCAGCACCCCTTGGTGACACATGCAAGGTTCATGCCAATGCATGACCCAGAGGAGGTGACAGCACTAAGGTGGTGGCAGAGTCGGTCCCCACAGCTGCCAGCCCCCTTCCTGGCCCAATCTTTGTGCAGAGGGTGCTCCAAGCAGAAGAAGATTCAAAATGGGGAGTGTGGTAGGGGGACAGGACCCAAGATCCTGGAGGAGAAGAGAACATCCTGGACTACCAGGACACCCAGCAGCATTTCTAGGTGGGAGCAGGAGAGGGCAGCAGCTCCAGGCAGGGACAGGCAGTGCCCTGCTGTGCTTCCTGCCCGCCCAGCAGTTCAGCATCCCTCGGGCTGTGTTTCCACCACCCCTGGGCACCAAGAACTGGGAGATGTGGAAACCAAGAACCTGTCCTGGTTTTGCAGAAAAACTCAACTCCTTGACAGCAGCACTTGGGAGAGAGGCAGCAGAGCATCCTGGGGGGCACAGCAGCCATGTCCTGACACAGGGTCCTGCCACGTCCTCTGTCCAGGCAGGACACATGGGGTGCATGTGCCTGTGGGTCCCCATAGCAGGGCTTTGCTCTCCCCTTGCCAGGCTGGTGGCCAGCTTGGGACAGAGTTGTGCCCAGGACCTCACCTTTGGCCAAACCCACCAGTCAAAGTGGGGACAAGGACTGTGTGCCCTGGGTAGATCAGGAACCAGCTGCATGGGGTTCCCACTGTGCCCTGGCATCTCAGGGTCCCACCCTGTGGGATGGGTGGCAGCACCCTGGATGGGCACAAGGAACACGTGCCCAGGGATGTGCAGGCAGCTGGATACCTGGGGATGTCCCAAAGCTGGCAAGAAGTCACTGTCCCACCCAAAGCATGGTGGTGGCCTGGCTCACCTGCTGTGGGGCAAGGGAAGGAGCAGGCAGGTGTCAGTCCCTTCAGGCCATAGCCCAAAGGGTCTCTGTGGTGAGAGGGATGGGCTTGGCTCTGTGCACAGTGGGGGATACCCCTGGCACTGCCCAGGGACAGTGACCCCCCCTTGGCTGCCTCACCTCGCAGAAATGTGCACACACAAGCTGCCTGCCTGACTGCTCAGTCCTGTCCCCTCCCAGGTGCCAGCAGAGCTGTGTCCCCTCAAGGCATTGTGCCCAGCTGCCCTCAGCCACTCCTGCCCACTCCATGCCAGCCCCCAGTGTGGGGCAGTGCACCCCAGCTCACCCGCCCTGCACCCCATAGGCAGGGCTTTGGGTGGGGGGTGCCCTTGGTGACATGGGCTGTGTGTCTGGCAGCCATGCAGGGTGACACCAAGGGACACGCTGCCTGGAACCAGCCTTCAGCCCCAGCTGGGGTCCTTCAGCCCTGCCCAAATCCCCGAACCCGGGCACGGGGGAGGCAGAGCTGCAGTCAGCAGCCACACACATGGCTGGGAAATGTTTTTTCCTGTTCCCAGGGCTCATCCTGGAGAGCTGCAGGGACCTTTGGCACAGCGACACGGGGAGTGGCACCCTCGGGGGAGTGCAAAGGTCTGATCCACACGAGCTGGAGCCACGCATCACCGCCCAGGCTGCACAGGCAGGAGGTGACAATGACCCAACACAACCCTCCGCGTCCCTGAGCACCCTTTGCAGGTGAAACACACCCAGGGAGCACCCATGGGACCCTGCACACAGCTGTCCCTGTCACCCAGGTCTGGGGTAGCATCCTGTGCCCTCCCCTGCTCACACCCCCAGCTTTCCCGTTGCCTCCAGATTAATCATTGCCCAGCCACCCTCTCCTGCCTTGTTTGTCATCACCCCAAGGTCAGGCAGAGCGAAGGGCAGCAGTGACACATTGCACCGCTGGCAGATGCTGCACCCTGCCAGCACCCAGCCCTGGCCAGCCCAGCACATCCCTCACCCCCCTGGTGATGCCAGCCTTGCCAGCCCAGGGCTCTGCCAAAGGTGTCACACACCCCTGGGGACAGTTTCCCCTCGCCAAACTGTGCTTGTCCCTGCAGAGTGTGTCACATCCCCGGGACACGGAGCAGCCTCTGTGGGATGTGGGTTTCAGCCAAACCAAGGTGGTGACGCCCACGGCCCCGCGGTGGATGGGCTCTGCGGCAGGGCAGGGCTGGCACCGGGGCCACCATGGCAAATAAGGGGCGGATCTGCTTGTCCCCAGGCCAGCACTGCCCACGGTCCAGGCTGGTTGAACAAATGCTCTCCTTGTGCAGGACAAGCAGTGTGGGGCTGTGTCCCTGCCAACCTCCTCCTGACAGCTGCACATCCCCCCTGGCCGCCCACCGGCATGGGACATGGGCCAGGCAGAGGGGTCAGGGCAGGGGGGCAAACTGGCTCTGCCCTGCACATCTGCCAAGCCACTGCCACCCCAGCCCAGAAGCTTCCAGGCAGTGCCTCGGTGGATTTCAAGAGTGATGGGCTTCCAGGCAGTGGTGGGCTCCTGGTGGTGGTGGGATCACAATGATGCTGGGCCCAGAGTGAAGGTGGGATCCTGGTGGGGGTGGGTTTCCAGGCAGTGGGTGGGAACCCAGTGCTGGTGGGCTCCCAGTGCTGGTGGGCTCCAAGCAGTGGTGAGCTTTCAGAACTGGTGGGCTCTCAGTGCTGGTGGGATATCAAGTGGTGGTGTGATCTCAGTGGTGGTTGTGATATAAGCAGTGTTGAGCTCCCAGCAGTGGTGAGAACCCAGTGGTGGTGGGTTCCAAGCAGTGGTGAGATCCCAGTGGTGGTGGGTTCCCAGGGCTGGTGGGTTCCCAGGGGAAGTCACAGCCAGCTGGGGCAATGCCACAAAGCCCAGCCAGGAACCTACCCCTTCCCCAGCCCCAAAGCCAGGCTCTCTCTTTCCAAAAGCCAGGCCAGCCACCCAGCTTGGCACGGTCAGGCTGAGCACCAGCCAGCGTCCCCAGGCAGGCAGGAGCCGGCTGTACTGGGAATGCCTGGGCGAGGGGAACATTGGGCCCAGGCTGGCAGCAGGGTGAGAGGCAGAAGAGCTCAGCATCAAGTCAGCAGTGCAAGAGTTAAGCCTGGCTTTGAGGGGAGAGGAGAGAAGAGGAGAGGAGAGGAGAGGAGAGGAGAGGAGAGGAGAGGAGAGGAGAGGAGAGGAGAGGAGAGGAGAGGAGAGGAGAGGAGAGGAGAGGAGAGGAGAGGAGAGGAGAGGAGAGGAGAGGAGAGGAGAGGAGAGGAGAGGAGAGGAGAGGAGAGGAGAGGAGAGGAGAGGAGAGGAGAGGAGAGGAGAGGAGAGGAGAGGAGAGGAGAGGAGAGGAGAGGAGAGAGGACTGTGTGCCCCCTGCACTGCCCTGACAACACCAGCCAGGATAAGCAAGAAGCAACGCAGGAATCCCGGAAACCCCAGGGCGGAGGAAGAGGGAACCTTGGCCAGGGAGGAGACGCCTGTAACTTTATTTGCAGCACCCTGAAGTCATCTGCTAACAGACGAGCTCTTTCCAAGCCCCTGTCCCTGCACACCAGGCAGCTCCTGCAGCAGCCGCCCGCGGGATGCCAACACAACGCCGGGCTTGTTCCAGACCGGTGGCGTCAGCCCCAACCGAAAACCCAGCCCGGAGCCACCCCAGCGCGCTGCCAAGAGGCTGGCGGGCTCTGCCAGGCTCTTTGCTCACCCTCCTCCATGCCCAGGGGGTTGCAGAAGGCAAAGGATGGGGATCTGCATCCCAACTGGGGTGTCCCAGTGCTGCCCCACTGATGGAGCTGGGCCAGCCCCCCGCACTGGACCCAGCCCTCCACAGCAGACCCAGTCCCAGCGTGGTGTGGAGCCCCGAGCCGGGATGCAGACGGGGCCAGGGGGTTCCTGGCACTGGGTCATTCACACCCATACCCATGCTGTGCCATCAGGTGCTGCTCCAAAGGACTGCCCAGCCCTCTGCCACGCTTCGTCTGTCTGTCCTTCCCATCTCCTGTCCCTCTGTCCCGTGGGCAGTGTGGTGAGGAGGAGCAGTACCCAGACATGATGCTGTGGGTGGGGGCACCGCTCAGTTCTGGGGAGGTGGGTCCCCATCCCAGCTGTGGGCATGTCCCTGGCTCCTCTCCACCACTCCAAGGCAGGACGAATCCCTCCTGTGCCAGGCACACGGGGCTGCCATCACCCAAACCTCCCCTCAGGCAGACTGGCAGGGTCACTGTACAGGATCACAGGTTCAAAGTGCTGCCCCATTCCCAGTGTAGGCACTTCTTGGTGGCATCTGCGTTGGCACACATCATCCTCAAGGCTTCTGGGCCTCAGCAGGGCAGGGGGCTCCTGGTCTTCTCCCCCACGACCCACAGTGGGCTCTCAAGACCTGGCAGGTGCCCATCACCGGTGTATTTGGCCGTAGAGCTCATGGGGGAAAAGAACCGCAGAGTCCAGCCAGTGCCACCTCCCAGCTGCCAGCTCTGCCAGGCATCGGGGCAGCTCCCCAGGGTGTCCAGGCCAGGAAACAACGTCCCCACGGGGCCACCTGGCCCCATCCCATGGTCAGCACATCCCACCAGTGAAGTGAGGACCCTTAGGAGATGACACAGCAGCACTTTCTGTAGCAGGGGCAGCGCTTCCAGCAGCCACATCCCCCACCAGGCTCCCGCTCCCGGCCCTTGGGTGGCTTGTCCAGGGTGACGGTGTAGAAGGAGTCGGGCGATTCCCCGTTGGGCATCCTCAGGCTGGCATAGGGGTTGTAGGGACGGGACCAGGACTTCTCTGTAGAAATGGTTGGGCTGTTCCAGCTGCCAGCAGCGTCTGTCTGCTCCTCCAGGCCATGGGTGGGCACGGCTGCAGGGTTGGCGATGACGGTGGGCACGGCTGCAGGGTTGGGCTCATCCTTCAGGTAGCGAGTGATGAAGCTCTGCTGGAACTGGTCTCGAGGGATGTTGACGCTGGCATAGGGGTTCTCCAGGCTGATGCCACGATCCATCTCCCTGCTCACGGCCAGCGTGCGTGGCATTGCCCACCTCCTGTGAGACAGAGACCCCCGTTAACCCGGGGTGCGGGGGGTGTCAGTGCTGAGGTTGTTCTCACGGCATGGGGAAGGGACCCCCAGCAGACCCCACTGGTTTGGGAGCAGGGTGCAGAGCTGTGCTCCCCCACTCCCCACCAGCTCCACGGGACCCCAACATGCAACCCCTATGCTTTGGTCGTGTCCCTCATGGCACAGCCGGGGGGCTGGGGGGGGCAGGAGAGGTGACACCCGGCCAGGGAGACATGGGGGTGGGCAGGGTGCTGGGGAGTGGGGGAGGCACTGGGGAGAGGAGGGGGGAGAAAGGGAGTGCGGGGGGAAGGAGAGGACCGGGCAGGGGCAGCGAGGAGAGGGGCAGGGACGGGGCGGTGGCGGGAAAGCGAGAACCTGGGCGAGGGGCAGGGGCAGGAGCGCAGGCAGAGCGGGGTGCGGGCAGGGTGCGGGCAAAGGGTCCCTCCGGGCACTCACCGACCGCGGGGCTCCGGCCGCCTGCGGGGCCGCTCCGCCGCCTCCTGCGCTTCCTCCTGCACGGACCGCCCCGCCCGGCACCGCCCGGCCCCGAGCCCGCCCGGCCCGGCCCCGCCGTCCGGCACCGCCCGCACAGCCCTGCCGCACAGCCCCACCGCCCGGCACCCACCGCCCTGGCTCCGACCGCCCGGTCCTGCACTGGGCGCTGGTACCAGGCAAGGGACACAAACTGGGCTCCAGTACCAGGCACTGGTCACTGGTCACTGGGCACCAGCACTGAAGAGGGGCACAGGGCAGGGGCACTGTGCAAGGGGCTACTGGCACTGGCACCAGTACTGGACAGGGGCAGGGGGCACTGGGCAATGGGAACTGGGCACTGGATGGAGGTACTGGGCACCGGGCAAAACCACCAGTACCGAGCATCGTGTGCCAGGCACCAGCACTGGGCACTGGCTCTGGCAGTGGATGACAGCACTGGTATCGTACACTGGCACCAGCACCACACAGCACACACTGGACACCACACAGCAGGTCGTGGTACCAGGCACTGTCAGCACTGCCAGGACTGGGCACTGACACCAGTACAGGCACCAGTACCAGCATGGGCACCACACAGGGGTGCTGGGCAGCAGGCAGGGGCAGTGGGGTGAGGGCACCACACACCGTGGGCCTGGGGGAAGCAGCAACCACCAAGCACTGGGCAGAGGGCACGGGGTACCATGCACAGGTCCTGGGGCAGGACCTGTGCAGGGCAGGGGACAGCAGGTACCTGCACCCACTGCACCCCCTGGCATCCCCCAGACACTCTGTGAAGGGAAAAGCCGCTTCCTTCTGGCTGCTGGAGCAGAAAACTGCCTTTCTCACCTGCACTGAGGTGCACAGGCTGGCTGGATCCTGCTCACCACGGTGCCAAGCACTGCCCTGCCCACCCAGCCTGGTGCCAGCTGAGTGGGGACACTGGGCTGGGGGCTGCACTCTTGGCACCCATGGAGTGAGCAGGAGAGCTCCCTGCCCAGCCCTGCCAGCACTGTCCCTGTGATGGGGAATAGGTGCTGGTGGGTGCTGAGCTGGCTGTGCCCTGCTGCCAGCACCCTGCCCTGCTGCCAGCACCCTGCCTGCGAGCCCCAGACTCCCCTGCCCGCTCTCTGTAGCTGCTACTTCCATCCCGGAGCTGCTGAGCTTGCAGCACCCAAGGTGTGGTTTGCCTTGTGAAGACACTCGTGACCTCCCAGGAGGTGGAGGGAAGGGCAGGGGGAGGCCTGGGATTATTTTTTTGGAGAAGCTGGGAGGTCAAACCCCCCTCTGAACACCTCCAGCACCAGGAGAGGGACCCTGTGCAGCTCTGTGCCTCAGTTTCCCCACTGAGACCTGAGAGTAGGGATGCAGCAGAGCATGGGCCGTGCGTAACCAGCAACACAGCACCCAGCTCTCGGGTTCAGAACGCTGCCAAACTCCTGCATGGACACCCCTGGGGCCTCTCTGTCCCCGCAGGGTCACCTGGAGGAGAGCCAGCAGCAGCCCCTGTCCCTTCTCTGGGCCTCGCTACTGCCAGGTTTCCCATCTAGAGCTGTGTCCCCAGAGAAAAATGTCACTTATTTTGCTAAGCAAGCATAAAAAAAAGAGGCAGCACCTTCCCAGGTGTCCTGCTGTCACCCAGCCCGTGCTCGGCGTGTCTCCGCTGACACGGGGGATGGCGCTGTGACACTCTCCAGCAGCCACTTGCTCTTCCTCACAGCGCCTCAGGACTCGCTCCTGTGGGGTTTTTGCCCCAGATTTGTAAGCAGTTCTGTGTGCAGGGAGCTGTGAGGCTGCACATCAGGCACAGCTCGGGTCTGGGGGACCCTGCAAGGACACCCCGTGTCCTCCCTCTCCCAAAGGGGCTCTGAAGCGAAGCCCCTCTGAGCTTTTTGGGGTAGGGATATTTTGAGGTGCAGACCCCACACAACCTCACCGAGCAGGGTGTTAGCACCCTGAAGCACCTCCACCCTGGCTGATGTCCCTTGCTGGCATCTCATGGTGGCAGCTCCCACCTTGCAGACCTTCTGGAGAACCCTGTTCCCTGCAGGCTCCTCTCTGCGGTGGCCGGGCTGGTTGCAGTCTCATCTTGGGAAAGCCCTTCCAGCCTCCACCACTGCTCTCCTGATCCAGATCTGGCCACCTTCTCCTTTCCAGCCTCAATTTCCTGATGGCCAATTTGTTCTTGGGCCAACAGTGTCTTTAATAGCTCCTTTCCTCCTGGCTGTGGGCGCAGTGGTGACGTACCTGGAACCGATCCCGCAGTGAGGGCCACAGGAGAAGACTCACGGCATCACTGGTGGGAATTGGGTTAACCCAGGTCACAGAATCCCAGAGTTGCCTCAATTGGAAAAGCCCTTTAAGGTCATTGAGTCCAACCATAAACCCAGCACTGACCAGTCCCCACTGACCCATGTCCCTCAGCACTGTGTCTACACGACTCTTCAATCCCTCCAGGGATGGGGACTCCACCACTGCCCTGGGCAACTTGTTCCTCCAGCAAGGAAAAGGACCAGGAGCAACTACATCCTCCGTAGACCCTGTAAGGTCCCTACCAGGCCAAGGTGACCACCACGGCACCTGTCATTTGGGCTGCAGCCTAAAGGCAAGGTGTCCCCAAAGGCTGATGAACTTGGGGTCACAGCAGCATCCCCGTTTCCTCCTCAAAGCTCACCAGCCTTGTGTCAGCCTCAGGGAGCTTCCACCCTCTCCTCCCACATCATGGATAAACTCCTGAGCACCAAGGCTGGGGAGGGCACTGCCACCAGGGTTGAGGTCCTGCACCCTCCTGGGGCTTGTTCATCTCCTTGGGGGTACTCTGACCCAGCTGGGGGTGACTCCCATGGGAGCTGGGTGTCCCTCAGGTGCCAGTGGGCCATGGAAGAAGTTACAGCTGAGTTTTCTTTCTTCTGACAGATGCTGAGGATGTGGAGGAAGAGGAGGTGGAAGCTTTGGCATATCAAGAGACCATGGGGACATCCTCGGCCAGGCTGCTGGGGACCTCAGGGATGACACAGAGAGCCCTTGTCCCACAAAGCCCCTGGGGCAGAGACCCTATAAACAACCCAAGTGCAAGAAGGACTTTGTACAGAGCTCTCACCTGTGCCCCTACAAGTGTCCCACCTATGAGGTGGGGGTGGGTCTGTTCAACCAAGGAGCAAGGGACAGGACAAGAGGAAATGGGCTCCAGTTGTGCCCAGGGCAGTTGAGATGGGATGTGAGGAAGAATTTCTTTGCTGAAAGGGTTCTGAGGCATTGGAAGGGGTTGCCCAGGGCAGTGGTGGAGTCCCCATCCCTGGAGGGATTGAAGAGTCGTGTAGACACAGTGCTGAGGGACAGGGGTCAGTGGGGACTGGTCAGTGTTGGGTTCATGGTTGGACTCAATGATCTTAAAGGGCTTTTCCAACTGAGGTAATTCTGGGATCCTGTGAAATGGGGCACTTATTTATGTTAAAAAAACCACAAACCAAAACAAACCACGGACACATCCTGCTACTGGGCATCCTTCCCCTGGGGACAGGCACCCATGTGGCATCAGGGTGGAGCCCCAGCTCCTCCCAGGGACTCTCTCAGTCACCAGGACACCAGGACACAAAACCTCATGGGCAGGTCATGTTTGCTGAGTGTTTCCCCTCGCTGGTGGCAGTCGCAGTGCCGGGCGCAGGCACAGGAGGGTGGTGATGCTCTTTGCAGCCCAGCAGGACCATGCAGAGCCGCGGTTCCTAGAGGGGAAGGTTTTACATCCAGCTCTCCCCGAGAGCCCCCAACGCAGATGGTGGCTTCTCACCAAACTGTGGTGGGACTAAAGATTTGTCTGAAGCTAAGTTGAGCTTGTAGGTGGTCGGTGTCTGAAAAGAGCCTAGGGATGGGTTGGGCCAGTGCAGTAAGGAAAGCCAAGCCCCAAATTCAGACTGGGCAAAACAAAGCCAGAGGGGTGGGATGATTTATTTTGGGACATCACAAAGCTCCCTCCTTGGGCCACTCTGCTGTGCCAGGTCTTCTCCAAGGTATTTGCCTTAATTCTTGTCTGTCTCCTCATTAAAAAGCAGAGTGAGGCTGGGGGTGGGAGGGGGGTATGGAAGGAAGACCATGGGGTGGCCCAGGGAGCAGGTGGCATTAGTGGGGTGAGTATCCATAAGGGGAACCCCATGGGGTCAGTGCCACGGACACAGGGGCTCAGCTGAGCACCCAGCAAGTGGGGAGGAGGTGCTGGGGGCTGGGGGGGCGAGGGTGCCATGGAGGGGAGCAAGGGTGCCATGGAGGGGAGCAAGGTGAAGCTCTGAGGGGTGACACAGGGAGCACAGACCAGCACAGGGGGACAAAGCTGCCAGGCACAGAGGGGTTTGGGGGTTCATGGCAGCAGGAGGAATTTGTGCCCCATGTCCATCAGCAGCACAACCCCATTTCCAGCACCCTGGGTGGGAAACCCCCAGCACCGTGCAAAATTCAGCTCATGCCCCCAGGCCAGGCTGGCAGCCTGTGCTCAGCATCACACCCCGGGGTTGGTAGGGCTGAACCCACCTTTTGGCACAGCACGTGGGCACAGGTCAGTGTGGGGACACAGCCTGGCAGCCCCATGGCCGTGCCCCATTGCCTGGGGCCTTGGCACCCACATGTTCCCAGTGTCTGTGTGTGGAGTGGCAGCTCTGCACTGCTCGGCTGCCTGTGGCATGCAGTGAGTTTGCTCAGTTCTCGGTGCCCTCTTAGGGAAGGTGATGTGTCCCAAAGGATGGCTGAAGCCAAAACAGAGCCTGGGAATGATCTCCAAAAGATGGGAGAGATACTACAGTGCCAGGACATGTCCCATCACTTGGGTCAGCACATGGGGCTGCACACACTGAGGTCTCCAGGCCATGTGTCCATCCTTCCACGGGCCCAGTCCTGCCCTCAACGCTGGCTCCTGGGATTCAGCTCTGTGCCAAGGGGCAGCTCAGGCTCCTCTGCAAAACCCCTGAGGCCCTGGTGCTCACCCCACGGCAGGAGCACATCCCCAGAAGGGTTGGCAGCTCCACAAATCCAACAGGATCCATCGTCAGCTCCGTCCTGCACACACTGCACCCTCCTGATGTGACCCCTCAGCCTCCCCACAGGCCCGTGGGTGGGGGACAGGGATGCCAGCAGCACCATGGGGACGTGCAAGACGCAGTGGGTGCACAGCTGGGGCACACGTGCACGTGTAGTGGTGTCCGAGTGCTGGCACCCACCCCCTGCCTGGTCCACCCCTGTCCCATGGGAGGGCTGAGGACACTGCAGAGGTGCATTTGCAGGTGTTTGGGATCCTCCAAGCCTGTGCCCCAGGTCATGTGTGTGCACAGGGGTGCTCAAGCTGCAGCTGCAGAGCCCAAAGTCTTCCTGGTTTAAGCCCCGCTCTGCCCTGGCACAGGGATGGTGCAACCCTCAAAGATAACGAGTTGGGTAAATCATAAAATCACAGAATCCCAGACTGGTTTGGGTTGGAAGGGACCTTCAAGCTCATCCAGTCCCAACCCCCCTGCCAGCAGCAGGGACACCTTCCACCAGACCAGGTTGCTCAAAGCCTCATCCAACCTGGCCGAGAACACTTCCAGGGAGGAGCAGCCACAGCTTCTCTGCCCAACCTGGGACAGGGTCTCACCACCCTCACACCAAAGAGTTTCTTCCTCACATCTCAGCTCCATCATCTCCCCTCTTCCAGTTTCAAGCCATCCCCCTTGTTCTGGCACTCCCTGCCCTTGGCCAAAGTCCCTCCCCAGCCTTCCTGGAGCCCCTTCAGGTACTGGGAGGCCACTGGAAGGTCTCCCTGGAGCCTTCTCTTCTCCAGGCTGAACAGCCCCAACTCTCTCAGCCTGTCCTCACAGCAGAGCTGCTCCAGCCCTGGATCATCCTCGTGGCCTCCTCTGGACTGGTTCTAACTGGTCCATGTCTCTCTTGTTTTGGGGGCTCCAGAACTGGACACAGCACTCCAGGTGGGGCCTTAGGAGAGCAGATAATAACCTGGTGTCCAGGCTGGCAGGGTCAGAACCGGCATCGCACCAGTCGGCCGGCGCCTGGCCCACTGCCGGCCTCTCCCCGGGCCCACGCCGGCCGCAGGAACCGGGAAAGGAGCCGGTTTCCTTATCACCCTCCAGCACTGGCCCTCTGTCCCTCTCCCCTGTGGCTCCCCAGCCCAGTCAGCCCCCAGGTCACGCCGGGGCTTGGCAGCGGCGTGGGGGAAGCAATGCATTGTGACTGCCCACTGCGGCCCAGCTGGAGGAGAAAGCAAGGATTTCCTGGCCTGGAGCAAGTCCTTCCCGTCTCCTCCCAGCAGCTGAGAGCTTTGGGGATGAGGGTGGGCTGTTCCCAACGGGCTTTGGACCAGGAGCCCGTGGCTGTCCCTGCACGGAGCTGCAAGCAGGAGGCAAGTACGGAACTGGGGCACTTTGATGGACACCATCCTCCAGCACCAAAACCTCCCTCCCCAGCTTGGTCCCACCATGTGCTGAATCCTCACTCATGCAGAGCTTCCAGCCAGCACAGAGATGTCCTACCCCACACCCTTGGTGCTCCCACCACGTGCTGAATCCTCACTCATGCAGAGCTTCCAGTCAGCATGGAAATGTCCTACCCCACACCCTTGGTGCTCCCACATCCTCACCTGCAATGTGCCACGAGGACAGGGATGGTGCAAGGTCACCTCGTGCCATTGCACAGGGACTTTAGGAATGGCAACTCACCCATTGCCAACCCCAGCCTGGCACCCACGGCAGGACAATGCTGTGGGATTTGTGTCCAACGAGCCAGAACCTGCAGCTCCTGGCTCAGAGCCAGGCAGCAGCAAACAGCCCGGGGATGTCTCCCAAGGCTGAACACTCGCTCGCACGCAGAGACCTGGGAAATGGGCTGTAAGAGCCCCACCTGGGGACACCTGGGTCACAGTTTTCCCTCCTCAAATGTCACTTCTCTTTCCTGCAAAGGAAGAAGCCGGGCTGAGGTGGGGGTGGCTGGTGTCACCCACCTCTGGGCGGGTTCTTTGCAGGAACTGCTTTTGCTTTCGCTGCAAACAGCCGCGCTCGGCAATGCCGCAGCTTCCGCCCTGCACAGCAACTGCACCTGCAGTGGTCTGGGGGTTTGTTTTTAGGACAAGGGGCTGATTTCCTGCTATTTCTCCATGATTCACAATTTCCAGTCCTGAGGACAGCTGTGGCAGAAGGGCTGTCACCCATCACCTGGCCCAGAGTGTCCTCACCACTTTGCTACTGTCCCCCTTTAGCACCTGCCCAGGGATGGATCCAGGATGGCCCCATCCCTCTCCGGGTGCGAGCTTTGCCGTGGCCGTCCCGGGGTGTTCTCCACACAGGGAGCAGACCCCACACAGACCCCACGCAGCACCCAGCTCCCAGCTCAGCCCTCAGCTCCAGCTCTCTCCCAGAGGAGGTCTGGTTTCTGTCCTGCTGTCTGCTTGTCCTCCCTGGCTTCAGACAGTCCCCGTTTGTTTGGCTGGAGCCGGGGCCGCGTGCCTGGGCTGCCCGTGCACAACGGCTCCTTGTTCGCCGCCTCCCTCCTGGCTCGCCCCTCGCCTGCTTTAGTAATTATCCCAATTAGCTGTGTCCTCTCCTTGCTCCCCGCCTGCTCCGTGGACCCTCGTCCCTCCTGCTCTGGTGGCAGCCGCGTCGCTGCCTGCAAGGGGCCACCCTGGGCCAGTGGGAAGTGGGCACCAAGGTGATGGCTGATGGCTTCTTGGGTGGGGAACGGGCGAGTTGTGGAAAATCCAGGTTTTGGGGGCTCAGGCTGGATCCCAGGGCTCTCTTCAAACCTCCTTGGGCTGGAGGGGGATGAGGAATCCCAGAATTGTCTCAATTGGAAAAGCTCTTTAAGGTCATCAAGTCCCATCGTGAACCCAATACTGACCAGTCCCCACTGACCCCTGTCCCTCAGCACTGTGTCTACACGACTCTTCAATCCCTCCAGGGATGGGGACTCCACCACTGCCCTGGGCAACCCCTTCCAATGCCTCAGAACCCTTTCAGCAAAGAAATTTTTCCTCACATCCCATCTCAACTGCCCTGGCCACAACTGGAGGCCATTTCCTCTTGTCCTGTCCCTTGGTCCTTGGTTGAACAGACCCACCCCCACCTCTCTCCACCCTCCTTGCAGGGACTTGGACAGAGCCAGAAGGTCTCCCCTCAGCCTCCTTTTCTCCAGGCTCAGCACCCCCAGTTCCCTCAGCCGGGAACTCAGCACACTTGTGCTCCAGACCCTTCCCCAGCTCCGGTGCCCTTCTCTGGACATGCTCCAGCATCCAGATCTGCAGCTCCCAGGGTGCCAGCCCTGTGCCACTGGTATCCACTTCTGCTCCTTCAAATTGCCTTGGTGGGTGCTGCCCATCCTGCCCCAACCTCCCAGGGTGCTCCCCCTGCCTCGCTCCCCGGCAGCGTGGGTGCAGCCAGCCGGCTTCCTGCGAGCTGTGACCCACGTGTCACCGCAGCGGCACCATCCTCCCACAGCTGCCTGCCTGGCAAGAGCCTGGGGCGAGAGGTTGAAGTTTCCACCTGCCAAGGAGGGGGATTTTCCACAGCCCCTCCTGGCAGGACCCAGTTTTGGGGCCACCTTCCCCTCTGCCCTCCTGAGCCCACCCCTGGGGAGGTGCTGGGTGCAAGAGCATCTCCATCGGCAGAGCCCAGCTTTTTCCTTCACCCTGGCTTGTGCATCCCCCAGATCTGAAATCCAGGGCAGGCAAAGCCCAAATCCTCTCCCCACAGCATGGTCCTGAGTCACAGCCAGCCCCTGCCGTGGCCACTGCAGCGTGGGCAGCGTGGGACACGTGGGCAGGATCCTGCCAGCACACTCTGCCAGCAGCACCACGCTGCAACTTGGTGTGGACATGGCACATCAGTGGGGACATGGCACTTTGGTGGGGACATGGCACATCAGTGGGGTCATGGCACATCGATGGGGACACAGCACTTTGGTGGAGACATGGCACATCAGTGGGGACATGACACTTTGGGAGGGACATAACACATAGGTGGGGACATGGCATTTTGGTGGGGACATGGCACTTTGGTGGGGACAAGACACTTTGGTGGGGACATGACCCGGCAGGGCCAATGACAGGATTGCCACTCCCAGGATGGCTCTGAGTGCCCTGTCTCGCTCTGGCAGCAGCCCTGGGCTCCTGTTTGATGTTCACCCCTTCAGCCAGCCTGTCTGCTCCCATCTGTGTCTGTCCTGCTGCCAAGGGATGCCAGCCCCAGGCTCACACAGCCTGGCAGCTCTGTGCTGGCACGTGGGCAGCTCCCACGCTGGTGCTGAGTCTCCTCCACAGGCTCTGCCAGCCCCAAACCTCCAGTGCAGGTCAGAGTCCTGCCAAAAGCCAGGGCCTGGGTGAGCCCTGCCAGGTGGGGAGGCCCTAGGGACCACTTCTGCCTTGCTGGACAAGTGTCCTTGTCCTTGAGCCTGCACCCAAACTGGCACCTTCTTCCCCATCCATAGGAGACTGACGGCTCCAGAGCACCCTGGGGGCTGTGTGGGTGCTCAGCCCCCCACACAGCTTCCCATCCCCTCCCAACCCACGCGTACTCCCAGCAGATAGGGACATGGCTCACAGTGGTACCAGCCTCTCTGGTTACCCCTGTCCTGTCCTGGGGACACAGAACAGGCACTGATGGCACCCTGGTCATGCTAGGTCCCCTTCCAGGCTGGAGACCTCATGGAAACACCTCACCTTTCCATGACACACTGGGGATGGAGCTGGCTCCGGTGTGACCACTCACTCCCCACTCAGGAGCACTGGGCTGCAGCAATCCCCCGTTTCTAGGGGTAGCCCTCATTCCCAGGGGTCCCCCTCCAGCCAAGGCACAGGGCAGGGGGTCCTTTCTGGAGGGAGCAGTGGGGAAAGACAGGCCACAGGGTCCTCCTGTAGCACCCCAGGATGTTTCCTGGCACCAAATATGTTGGCCAGGCCCTTGGAGGACTGAAGGAATCAGGGAGAGGAAAGTGGTGATGGAAATCCCAAGGCCAGATGATGCTCTCAGCCCCAGGAAGCCTCCTCAAGAGCCTGTTCCCTGCATGGTCCCTGCCCCACGGGATGCAGCCCCCTCCCACAGACCCTCTGCCAAGGGTTCCACACGGCTCCCAGCTTCCACCCAAGGCGATGCCGGGGACTTCACCAGCTCCCACGTTTCCTCTTGCCTCCCCCCTGCAACCACCCAGCCCCAGGTCTGCAAGCCACTGCTGTTCCCCAGCTGAAGCTCTTCCCACCACACTCTCAGAGCAAACAGCAGCTCAGTTCCCCATCATCAAACCGCAGCAAAGGAGCCTCTGTCTGCTCCGGCAGCCCCCGCGCGCCCGGCAGCCCTCGTGCCACAGGAAGCTGCCACCACGCCAGAGCAGGAGCCACCGAGGGGCAGGTCCCAGCCCTGCACCCACCAGCTCCCCAGGAGGGTTATGAGCACACAGGGAAAACAAAATCCTCGGGTCAACACTCAAACTCACCCAACTGACCTCAAAATTCAACCATCTGAGCACTGGTTGGCCAAACTGAGCAGAAAGGATGGGAGGAGACCCGGAGGTTGTTGCCAGCTGCTGGGAGCAGGGATGGGGGAGCACATTGTGCCCCCAGGTCCCGCTGGCAGCCCTGGGACAGTCACACTGGGACAGCAGGACCCCACACCCATGAGCATGGCCACGGCTTCACCTGTGGGGCTGTGTTCAGAGCAAGGGGTGGCAGCAACCCCATCCAGGAGGCGGGCAGAGCTGGGCAGGTCCCATCCCAGTTTGCCTGAAAAAGCTGAAATTCGGCTGCAAAACCAAACTGCTGCTTCAGTGCTGGGCTGCTCTTCACAGTCCTGCCCCAACCAACACAGCACCCAGGGGGGATGTGCAGCAGCTTGGGCACCTCTTCACCTGTGCCAGGACCACCTTGTCCCACCGCTCTGCTGAGGAGCATCTCGAAGGCGCCCGCAGCCACCGCGCTGCCTCCTCCTCCCTGACCCAGTTTGTGACTTGCAGCCACATCCAGGAGAGCAGCGCTGGCAGGTGACAGAGCCGGGCTTTCCTGGGGAGCCAGCAGAGCAAACATGGGATGTCACCACGATTACAAGGTGTCTGCTTCAGCCCCAGCATCACCAAGCACTGGAGCTGCTCCACCAGCCCAAGCCAGAGCAGGAGGGCTGGGAAGAGCGGCCACCTCCCCACGCTGGAGCACGCTCTGGTTTCTGCTGAGCCTCAAATCCCTCAGGCTCTGCTAAACCTGGCATCAGCTGGGCTGGAGGGGAAGGGGGAAGGTTTCTGCAGAGCTGCTGTTTCTATTTCTGGGCCACCCCTGTCCTGTTTTGCCTGGGCACAAGGTGTTTTCTAAAGGACGTGGGTCTTCCTTGTACCCTCTTGTCCCTGAAATGCAGATCTGGGTCTTTGTGGGCACATCTTGTCCCAGGGCCAGCAGCCCCCAGGGAGCTCCAGATCTTCCCACCAGCCCTTCTCAGCACCTCAGGACCAGGAGGGAGCTTCTGACCTGACTGGGCTGCTGCTGAGTCACCAGCAAGTCGTGAAATCCTCCTTGCCTTGGGAGTCCCTGGGACTGTGCACACACAGGGTGGGGGAAGTACAGGCTCCAGGTGAAGAAATGGGCTCTGGTGGCAGCAGGGGACCCCACTTGCCCCATGGGGACTGCAACTGGTCCCAGTCCCATAGCGGAGTCCAACGCCCCGCTCAAGGCATGGCCAGTGTGTTGTTCCAGACCTCGTGCAGGGCAGCTTTGAACATCTCCAAGCCTGGAGATCCCACCATTTTCATGTGCCCTGGTCCAGTGTTTGACCTTCAAAGTGAAAAAGCTTTTTCCTACACAGCTATAGGGAAACCCAGCTGGAATTTCCCACATCCCAGCTTGTGGCTGTTGGGCCTCACCCTCTCCCCCTCCTCCCATGAGGTAGCTGTGAAGAGCAATGAATTTTCCATGAGTCTTCTTTTCTGACAGCTGAGCAACCCCAGGCCTGCAGGCAGGGAGCTGGTGGGGAGGGGACTTAAGGTCACCACATCCAAGCAGAGAGAAGATGGTCTCTCTGGCCCCACTGCCTTGATCTCGCCCCACCCCACATGCATCCCTCCTCCTCCTCTTCCTCCTCCTCCTCCTCCTCCTCTTCCTCCTCCTCCTCCTCCTCCTCCTTCTCCTCTTCCTCCTCTTCCTCCTCCTCCTCCTCCTCCTCCTCCTCCTCCTCCTCCTCCTCCTCCACCTTCTCCCTTCCCTCCTGCTGTAGGTGCAGCACCAGCAAGGTGGCTGCCAACTTCACACCAAGGGCTCAGAACTGGCCATAGTATTAATTACTGAAAAGAATTAATATCAAAAATAATGATTATATTCCTTGGGATCTGTTTGGAGCTTTAGGAACATCCATCACCTTCAGGTGGGTCAGACCATGCATGTGGGTCTGTCGTGCTGTGGAGCTTATAATTCCTCTAGTCTCAAGGTTTGTGTGTGGTAGCACATGGAAGAGCCCCAGGTTTTGTAGACCATTTTGCAGATCTTCTGAGGACCATTTTTCTCATGGTGGAGTCTCTGTAGATGGCTGCAAGCCTAAATACAACCATACCCAAACCCCCATCAGAGCGTTAGGACTGTCCTGCAAGAGCATCAATGGTCAGGTCCTGACCACCAGCAACCCACAAGCTTCTGCTGCTTCAAACAGCAACCAGAGCAACTCTCTCTGCAGCAGCTGGTCGCCTCCTGAAGCACCCAGCTGGCAACAAGCGGTTCTGCTGGCTTCTTGGCAGATTTTTAATAGCATCCCTCCTTCAAAATGGTGTTTGCTCTGCCTGGGCAAGCTGCACAGCCCAGGAGCTGCAGAAAGCTCCTGTGATGGTTTTGGTGGAGCCATGTGGCAGATGAGTGGTGTGAGAACTGCCCTGCTTTCCACTTCTGTTGGTGCCAGCTGTTGTGTGGCTGATGCCACCTCAGCCAGGCCTGGAAGTTCTCAGTCTGGGAGGGTGGCCACGGTGACATTTGAGGTCCCTTCTTCTGATGCTGGGAAGTAGAGACAATCCCAAGGGGATGGAGCATGGTGTGCTGGAAGCATGGAGGATGAAAAGACTTAATATGGAGCGTGGGTACCACATCCACATCTCTCACAGCCATACTGGGCCAGGTTGTCCCTCCAGCACCTCCCAGCAGCCAGGTAGGTGCTGGCATAGGGACCTGGCCTGCTACTGACCTGCCAACAAAGCTTCTCTTTGGAAAGCTGCAGATGAGCTCATTTTTTGGTGGGTGACTTGTCTGTGTGACGAGTGATTCACCAGCACCAAACAGGATGGTTGCAAGAAACAGGCTGGATTTTGGTAAAAGCTGTTGCAGTGTGTGGGACCCAGTGGAACTCACCCTGCAAGGAGAGCAGGAAACAATCAACAAAAGCAGAGTGAGTCATTGCAAAAGCACCCCAGGTGCTGCCACCAGAAGCAAGGACAGCAAAGCACAAGCCAGGTCTGCACCCAGGGATCCGGGATGCAGGACAGGAAGGTTTGGCACGTGTGGAGCTGCTGGCTCACTGGGGTGAGGTGGAAGGTGAAGACACTCGTGTAGCCATGGCACAGGGTCAGCACCAGGTGAGGAAGAGAGCACCCTGTTAGAGCTGGTCCTTCTCCACAGGCATCATAAATCCAGAAGGGCAATAAAATCCCAAGTGTGCAGCTGGACAACTGAGCTGATGATGTCTGATGCAGATGATGAGGAAGAAATTTAGGGTCAAATTATGTTCTGGCATCACCATTCATCTCAGCAGAGCTGCATCAGGGTCTGGCCAGCCGTGTTACATCTCTCAGTGCATCTGTAAACCAAAGGTTTAGGAATGATCCATTTGTGACACTGGAAAGCAATGAGTTCTGCAGAAGGAGCTGTGGTGGCACACAGGGTACCAAGGAACAACCACCACTTGATTACAGAAGCAGATCTTTATTTGTCTGGATGGTGTGAAGCAAACCCACTGGCAAAGCTGCTCCTGCGTGTCTGTGCAAGCAGAGCCCGACACAGGACGTGGGAAACAGCAGACACACTTGAGCTTGAGAGCTGTCTCTGAACCCAAGGGCATGCTTGGCCTGCTGGAAAGGTCTCCAAAAAATAGTGAAACAAGTCAATGATGCTCATAAAACCCAGAGAAGTGTGTGCCATGTCCCATCACCAGAGCTCAGAAGACGTGCTGGGAGTACCCACATGCCCACAATGATGTAATTTGTGATAACACACAATACACTAGATTTTTAATGAAAGATAATACAGCACATGTCATATACGTCTATGTGACAAAGTTAGGTGTTCAACCCAGGAGTAAGGGTATGACCAGACCCAAAGGTTAGAGTTGATCACAGGGGCTGGAATTTGGTAGGGACATCACTCGAGAGCACGGCCATCCAAGCCCAGATGAAGATAAGGGTCTGGGCTTTGAAGGATGAGATTATATTCAGTTTGGGTTGGAAAGCAGAGATCTTGGTGGAGCAACTCATCAGAGAAAAGGGAAAAACTCTGCACCTCAAAAAGTAAGCTGGGGAGATCTCTGCAAGTCTCCTTGAGCACTCACACACTGGGATGAAAACATGGGGCCAAAACCTCCCTTGCAGAAGGCTTAACCAGTAGCACTTGCTCCCAAGGACTCCATCAAGCCTAACACAAGGTCTAGGAGAAAAAGGAGTGCCAAGCTTTGCCCTGGGCTGCAGAACACTTCACAAGTACCTGAACAGATGGAGGAGAGGCTGAGAGTGCTGCTGGGATGGGATGGGATGGGATGGGATGGGATGGGATGGGATGGGATGGGATGGGATGGGATGGGATGGGATGGGATGGGATGGGATGGGATGGGGAGGATCCAGTGCCACAGTCACCAAGCACCCAAAGCAGAGACCAGCAGAGCTATTGGGGCAACGCGAGGATCCTCAGCATCTTGGCACAAACACTCTCTTATTCAGCAGAAAAGATGCTTGATATAATTTATGATTATTTTTAAATAGAGCTGTTGCTTAACTCCCCAAACAGCAGCGTAACAGCAGCGCGTGGCTGGGTCAGCACGGGGATGCCACGGGAATTAATAACAGAAAATGGCTCGTGCTCACTCACTTCCTGCAATTTCCTTTGCTCTGGGAGTGCAGATCGGTTCTGGCTGTCTGCACCCAGAAGCCTGAGCAGGAAAGTGAGCAAAACCTGAGGCAGAGGGGCTGGGGAAGTGGGAGGGAATCCCTGCTCAGCGCTGTTCGGCTGCCAGACGCTGATCTGGGCAGGCGAGCAGATCCAAGAGTTACGCTCACAGGGACGAGAGGCAAAGTCGTTACCAAATCCCTTGTCCAAGGAGAGACTAGAAGGTTAAAAATACAACCACTAGCATGGTCAACAAGGGAGCATGGATGTCCAGGTGGAGGCAGGTGGTGGGTGAAGCTGCCTGGTCCCAGGCTCTAGGGTTGATCCAGCCCAAGGATGGAGCATGGCTGAGCCCTTGGGGTACCAGGACATCTGTCATCTCCTCCAGGCCAGGCATTTGGTGGGGGGGGATTTTTAGCATCATTGCCTGGAGCATGGATGGTTGGATCATCTCTGAGATGTGGAAGGCCTGATGGAGCTGAGCTTTCCTCCAGGCTGACAGTGCAGAGCTGTGCAGTGAGACATGTGAGCTCCAGCTTCTGTGTCCATCCCACATCAAAATCCAGGGAAAATCCTGGGGCTGAGTGAGCAGAGGGATGGAGTTTAAAGAGCTTGAGAGTGGCAGTGGGCAACAACCCCCTGCAGCACCCAAAGGAGCTTGGTGAGCACCCACCAGCATCCCGTCCCAGCCTGAGTGGGATGGAGGGACAGAACGCTTTTGGGTTTGGGTGGGTGCCTGTGTCACTGTCACTGAGGGAGGGGTTGGCTGTGAGCAATGGGCTCAAGGGTGGCTGGGAAGTTCCACATGGAGCTGGATGCCCATTTTGGCTGCCCACCTGCAGGCTCTCCATGCTGGAGCACCCATGGCAGGTTGGGGCAGCCCAGTCCATAACATTAATCCGTGAGGACACGGCAGGAGCTGGGACAGGCAGACCAGGAGTTGCCCCCTGGGGACATGTGGGGTGTCCCCAGCCCACAGGCTCGTGTCCATGTCAGTGAAGGGGGTCAGAACAGCAAGGCCCAGCAAGGCACGATGCTCCCCAGTGTTCCCCAGCACTGTGGGTACCCAGCAGCATTGGGACCCCCCACACACCGTGCTGAGCCCACCACGTCCCAGGGACCAGTGAGACCCTGTGCCCAGCTCCCCCCGCCCTGGGGCTCAGCAGGGACTGGGATGCTCTGTCAGATTTTGACCTCAGTGGGGCAGGGGGAGCCCCTCTGTAGGTCAGGGTCAGGCCTGGCCGTGGGGCAGGGGTCCCGTGGGACACACTAGGGTGCTTGGCTTCGATTTGGCAGGGGGAAAGAGTGACGGTGGGGGACACCACTGGTGTCACACACCCGGGCAGGTGTGGGAGCTGCTGGCAGGGACCCCCCCGCCCCGCTCCATCATACTGTCCCCAAAACCGCTGCCCCCGGCGCAGCATCGCCCGCTGCCAGCCCGCCCCGCGGAGCCATTTCCAGCGGCGGATGCTGAGTCACCGCAGGCCCCTCCGGAACACCGCGCCGGGACCGGCCTGGGCGGGGGGCGCGGGGCCGGGGCGGGAGTGGAAGCGGGGAGGCGGCGGCGGGGCCGGGCCCGGTGGGGCGGGGAGGGGGGGGGGAGGAGGTGTGCGGGGGGTGTGTGTGTGTGTGCGGGGCGGCCGAGCTCCGGCGCTGCGGAGCGGGAGGATCGTGCGGCGGCTGCACCACTGCGGCGGCACTGCGGGGCCGGGCGGTGCGGGGCGGGAGCGCGCAGGCAGCGCCGCGCCCGCCGAGCCCCGCGGGACAGCGGGACTGGGCCCGCCCGCACCTGCCGGAGAGGGACCGGGGGTGCCCGAGCTGCAGCCCCCACCCCCTCGTCCGCCCCTCGCCCCTCGGCTGCCGCCGGGGAAGTGTTGCATCAGCCCGGCGCGGAGCGGGGCTCGGCGGCCGGAGGAACCGGGGAAGGGAGCGGTGGCCGGAGGTGCCTCCCGGTTACCTGCCGCCTTCCTCCCGGCAGCCGGTCCCCGCGGAGCATCCGGAGCCGGAGGAGCCCGGCGCCGCCAACCCCGTGCCTTTGTGCCCGCTGCCCTCCCCGCGCGGCCGGGGAAGCTGCCGGAGGAGGCGGCGGGGCCGTGGGAAGCGGGAGCGGCGGGGGGGGGGACCCGCCAGCATCCCCGGGAACCGGCTCCCGGCACGGGCAGCGATCGCATCTCGCCGCCTTTCAGATCACCTCTAGCGCTTGGGCCTCCGCAGGGGCACCGGGGCCGGAGCCGGGGGGGCTGGAGGCTGAACCGGGGGCACAGCTGCACTGGGACCCCCCCTCCGAGGCACGGCGGGACAGGCAGGTAACGGCGGGCAGCGACCGGCCCTCTGAGCGGGGGGACATCACCGGGGTGCGGGGACGTGCGGGTGTGCGGGTCTGCACATGGGTGTGCACATGTGTGTGCGGGTGTGCGCATGTGTGTGCACCGCTGGGCTGCAAGCAGGTCAGTGTGGTGTGGGGCTGGGGGCCGTGGGGCTGGGGGCCGTGGGGCTGGGCAGTGCGGTGGGAGGTCATTGGGGGTGGATGCTGTGTGTCATTGGGGGGGTAGAGGGGGGGTTGGGGAAGGCTGCGTGACCCCGGGGTGACAGGGATGCGGGGGCCGGTGAGGTGCTGCGCCAGGGCCGTGGATGAAGGGGTGTGTGGCAGCGCCGCGGTTGTGCGTGGCAGCTGCCTGGCCACAGGATCGCTGTGCCCGTGGGTGCTGCGGGTGAGGGTCTGTGTGAGATCTGCGCGCAGAGAGCCCCTGGGCTGCTGCTTTGAGCTGGGGGGGAGGGGGGGGGCAGGATATACGCTGCTTGTGAGGTGCAGGATGTGGGGTGCAGGATGTGGGGCTGTGATGGGGGATGCAGGACACGAGGCCTCCCTCCCCAGGGCAGCCATCGCGGGGTGCTTGCACCCCACTGCTACCAGGGCATGGCCCCTGGGGACATCTCCACTGGGGTCGGGCTGGGATCCAGCCCCCCACAGCTCTTGGGCACCCAGGGCTGACCCCCCCCCCCCCACCCCATGATCTCTCGCCATCCCCAAGAGCTGCTGCTGCAACCAGATGGCCCCCCCGGGCCCCCTGCGCAGGCCTGGCAGAGCTCGGCGGGAGCAGGCGTCCCTCTGACAGGATTTGCAGCGTGATGGAGGAGAGCGCCTTCGCCCTTCTCGGAGGAGAGCCACGCTGTCGCCAGGGCTGCTGAGGGAGAAAATGGCCACGGGCTGGTTGGCTGCCCCCCAGCTTCTGCCCCCAAATCTGACCTGTCCTCTCCAGCAGCCCCGGGACAAGGGCAGGGAGCTGGGAAGGGGGAGAGGAAGCTGGAGGGAGGGATAATAGCAGGGACAGATCAGGAGCAAGCCATGGAGGTAAAAATAGATCCACTGAGCAGAGGAGGGGCTAAACGTGAGAGAAAACCCTGAGCAGAGGCAGGTCAGTGGGGGGGACCCCCCTTAGAACGAGCTCTGCATCCCAGTGGGGTCAAGGGGACCTGCCCTCCCAGCACCCCGGGGCAGAAGTGGGTCCCAGGACCCCAGGCTCGAGGTCACAGAGGAGATGCCTGGGGGGGAAATACCAAATACCTGCCCGCTCCCACTTCCGCCGGGCGGATGGACAGGACCGCAGGGCTCCGTCGCCAAATTGCCGGGATGCAGGCGGGCACGCGTCCCGGGGGAGCGCTGGCAGCCGGCACATCCCTGAAGAGCCTTGGATCCAACCCCCTCTCGCTTTTCATTTCCAGCGAGCACCAAGCTGAGCTGGGGACGGAAGGGACAAGGTGTGTGACAGCCCCAGAACCAGCCCAGGGGAGCTGCCCTCCGGCACGGGATGCTCCCCGAGCTCCTGCCCCGCGGGAACTGCCAGTGACGGCAAGTGGGAGAGCCGGGAAGTCAGAGCAAAGGAATTTGCAAACACATTCTTCAGCGCCACGAGGATCCCACGGCGCGTAAACAGGAATAAAGGCCGGGTGGAGACGGGGGCCAGGGCGAGGAGGGGGGTGTCCCTGGTTCCTGCGAGACCCCCCTGGACTCACTTGCCCCAGGCAGCGCCCAGCGACACGGTCCCCAATTTGTTGTTGCCGACTGCGGCTGATCCAGCGTGGGACGTGCAACCGGAGGCGAAGGGGTGTGCTGAGTGACGGCCAATGTCACATTAACATCGCGGCGAGGTGCTGCAAGGAGCCAACGCTTTGATCACCCAAGAGCATCCTCCAAGGCAGGCAGGATGCTGCTGTGATCCCTGCCTTCCCTTGCCCGCCTCAGCCTCGCACCCAGCACCCTCGGGGCTGGCTGGAGAAGAGGGGTGCGGGGCTCGCTGGTGCTGCCCCGTCTCCCCAGGATGCTCTCCCGCGCCAGCCGCTGCTCCCCGTGTTCCTGCTCCGCTGCCAGACCGAGGTTGAAAGCTCAGCAGGCTGCCGGCATGTTTTAGCCTCATGCAGGCGTCCCTCGGAGACCCCAGAGCAGTGGACAGTAATGTGAAAACGATACTCATGTCGTGTCTGAAAGGGCAACAGGTCATCATTAAAATGGAGGCGATGAAGATCATCCACCCGGAGAAGTTTTCGGAGCTGCAAGCCTCGCAACCGCGCTACGCGCCGGCCCCGCGCCGCGAGCCGCCCCTCGTAGCCAAACGCGCCTGGCCCTCCGAGTCCGAGATCATCGTCAACCAGGCGTGTGGGGACATCCCCGCTTTGGATGCCACCCCCAGCCCCCTGCCGCTGCCCCGGACTCCCCCCCTGCCGCGGCGAGAGCGTGGGTACCAGAGCCAGCGGAAGGGCAGCTCGGAGGTCTGCTACCACCGGCAGCCACCGTCGGATGAGGTGATCGTCAACCAGTACGTGCTGCACCCCTCGACCCCCTGCGAGCCCCTCGAGTGTCCCACCTGCGGCCACATGTACAACTTCACCAACAAGCGGCCCCGCATCCTCTCCTGCCTGCACTCGGTGTGCGAGGAGTGCCTGCAGATCCTCTACGAGTCCTGCCCCAAGTACAAATTCATCTCCTGCCCCACTTGCAAGCGGGAGACCGTCCTCTTCACCGACTACGGGCTGGCGGCTCTGGCCGTCAACACCAGTATCCTCAACAGACTGCCGGCCGAGGCCCTGGCCGCCAACCCCGTCCAGTGGAGCAGCGACACCGACCGCAGCTGCTACCAGACCTTTCGCCAGTACTGCGGGGCCGCCTGCACCTGCCACATCCGCAACCCGCTGTCCTCCTGCACCATCATGTGAGCCCCGCGCCCCTGCCCGCTCCTCCCGCCAGCGGGGCGGCCGGCGGGCGGGAGCGGATGGCACAGCGCCGCGCCCGCTCCCTGCTCCCTTCTTCGCCGGTGGCACAGCCCGGGGATGCGCTGACACTCATCATGGCCAAGGACACGGGACTGGTGTCTGTGGGACCAGCATCCCCAGGGGGGCAATGGGGACATTAGGACCTGGTGGTGCCCAGGGAGAGGGACGCTGGGATGGGGAGCACATCTAACAGCGCATCCAGGAGCTCCGGCTCCCCCCGGTCCTGTGGCGGGTGACCCCGCTGTGCATCGAGCATCTCGCCGCGCTCCTTCCTTGGGCGCCTTCTCCCTCCTCTCTCCCTGCGTCTCCCACGAGTGGGTGCTGGGTCCCAACCGCAGCAACACCCTCCCCATAACCCCATGGCCACCAGCAGTGGCACAAGGAGCCCTTAGAGGTGCCCGGTGCCTTGCTGGGTCTCCTGCCCTGCATGGGAGGTGAGGACAGGTCCCTGGCTGCCCCCCACCCACCCACCCTGCTCCTTCTCTGTAAGTTATTTGCCAAAGCTTTCATCTCAGCGGCCAAGTCGCCACGCGCCCGAGTTGTTGTAGCCACCACGCCAAGCCGCCGCGCCGGCCCCTCGGTTGCGGGCGGTCCCGCGGCCCCGGTTCCTCCGCAGGCCCTTGAGGAAAGCTCCACTTTTATCCTCGTTTTGGAGGATTCTTGTTTCTTCCCCGTCCATCCCCGGCGACCCCGTCCCAGGCCGCTACGCATTCACAAAGGCATTGAGCTGTGCCCGTTCTCTGCTGCCCTGCCCAGGGGCTCTGCACTGTGGGGTGGCTCAGGGGGGGCAGGGCAGGGTCTGGTACCCCAAATTGCCAGCTCCAGCGAGGGGATTTGGCTGGGCAGGGTGGGGCAGAGGTCTGGCTCCTGCCCATGGTCCCTTCCCTGGAGCAGCACCTCGGCTCTGACCCCTGTGCGGGGGGGCTGGCAGGGGGGCACCCCCCTGTGCACAGTCTTGCTTTCTCCAGGGCACCTGGAGGGCAGCAAAAAAAAAAGCAAAAAAAAATAAACCTAAAAAAATAAAGAAAAAGCCATAATTTGCGGGTGCTCCCGCGGGGCTGAGCACCACAACCCAGCACGGCCGCGGCACCGGGGCACACCGGGGCACCAGGGCTGGATGAGCCAAGGGGGTCCCACAGATCCCTGCACCCTGGAGGGAAGAGCAGCCCCTGGCACAGGCTGAAGCCCCCCCGTCCATCCGGGTAGAGGGACTGAACCACCCCCCCTGCCCACCCCGAGGGAGCAGGCGATGCCACGGCACAGCCCCGGGGACCCCCCCGCTGCCGGCGGAGAACGGGGGCTGATCCCGTTTCTGTGTTGCTCTGCCGATGCCCCCTGCTGCTGGCTGTGACCATGATCATGTTTTATACCCGGCCTTGTTCTCACCCCCACCAGTCTCCCCAATAAAGGTGATATTGGAACGAATGGCCAGCTGGCATCTCACAGGGCATGTCGCTGCGGGGCGGGGGGAGCGGGGGGCTGGTGCCAGGCGGGGTGCTGTGCCCTGGCCCCGCTCGGGCTGTGGATGGGACAAGTTTTGGGGGAGATACCCAGAGGAAGAGCTGACCCCTGGATCTGATGTGGTTGTGTCCCCTCCCTGCCCAGTCCCTGGGCACACTGCACGTGGCTGGGCACCATGGGGTACCCTGCCCACCTTGGCAAGTGGTCCCGAGCTGTGCCAGGGGCTCATAAATACCCCTGGGATGTCCTGTTCCTCCCTGAGTCACTGGTACACTGGAGGGAGGATTTGCCAGCCTGGCACAGGTGGCACCCGCTGGCAAAGGGAGCTGGGTAGGGACAGGGACAGTGCTGGGGTTCCCTCACCCCTCTCTGGCCTTTCTGGGCAGTCACAGTCCCCCTGGGCCAGTGCTGGTCCCCAAATGTCCCTTCTCAGGGAGCAGTGGCCAGCTCTGCCCTCTGCCATGGGCCACTGTGGAGCAGCCACCTCCAAAGAACCAGCACATCCCCAGCTCACAGCCGAGCTCTGGGGGCAACTCCCACCCCCAAAAGGTTCCCCCCAAAAGGGTTTCTGTGCCAGGAGATGAAACCACATCCCAGCCCTGGGGGGCTGAACTACAGCCAGTGCCATCCCCAGCCCTGAGCACACCGCGGCTGTGACCCGGCTCCCCGGCCCTGCACCCCCATCCCCACCATCCTTCGTGGCTCTGGGGGGCACATGCAGCCCTGGCAGCAGTGCTGGGGCCCTCCAAGGTCACAGCATCCCCCCAGTGAGCCCAACAAGGGGGCTGCGTGGGGGAGCTGGGGCAGCCCCAAATCCAGGCTGAGCATCTCCAGCACCCCAAACCCCATCCTGAATCCAGGATGAGCATCTCCAGCACCCCAAACCCCATCCTGAATCCAGGCTGAGCATCTCCAGCACCCCAAACCCCATCCTGAATCCAGGATGAGCATCTCCAGCATCCCAAACCCCATCCTGAATCCAGGATGAGCACCTCCAGCACCCCAAACCTCATCCTGGATCCAGGATGAGCATCTCCAGCATCCCAAACCCCATCCTGAATCCAGGATGAGCATCTCCAGCACCCCAAACTCCATCCTGAATCCAGGCCTGAGCATCTCCAGCACCCCAAACCCCATCCTGAATCCAAGATGAGCATCTCCAGCACCCCAAACCCCATCCTGAATCCAGGCTGAGCATCTCTAGCACCCCAAACCCCATCCTGAATCCAGGCTGAGCATCTCCAGCAACCCAAACCCCATCCTGAATCCAAGATGAGCATCTCCATCTGCAGGCCCTCAAAGACACCAAAGTGATGGGCCAGCCAGGGCAGAAGTGGCAACAGTTTTGCCCTCAAAGCAGGAATTTGCCCTTTTTACTCCACAAGGACAAAGGGTACATTGTGTCCTCCTCCTCCTCTTGGGCACAGAGTAAATTTAATATCGCTAATTTGATTTTTGAGTTGCAATTAAGGAAGAAATGGGGCCTTTCAGGAGTAAGTGCTGGGTGACAGCCCACTTCTCCAGCCCTATTAACCTCGAATGAGTGCTCACTGGGAGAGGAGTGTGCTGTGGGGGACAGGGACAGGGACAGCGGGGTGGTGCCAGCCCTCACGTCACGGTTGCAGGTGAATTCAAAGTCTTTGAAAGTCACCTCAACATCCCAAGCCCTGAAACAATCCCATGGCCACTGTGGCCACAGAAGCTTCATGACTCCAAGCTGGGTTCTCCAAGTGCTCCATGTCCCACCTGCTGCTCACATGTGGCCGGGACGTTGCCACGGGACAAGGTTTGGCCACGTGTGAGCAAAGATGCTCAGGGACATTCCCTGCTGAGCTGGTGGTAGAATCTCCTCACTGATGTCATGACTGTCCCAGGCTGGCATGAAGCTCTAGGCTCTCCCAGTGTCCAGGCTGGTGTGTGATGGGAGAGGGGACCTGGGGGGTTAAATGGCTCCTGGGGATGTCCCTTCCCTGGACACTTTTGATGTGGGAAGGACCAGGAATGGGGCTGGTTTGCGGTTGGCCTTTGGTCTGGGTTCAGGGGATGGTGTTTCCCAACTTTTCTCACCAAAACCAGATCCCACAGCCTGGTCAGCTGGTGCCAGGGGTTGTGCCAGGCTGGGGGCAGCTCTGCAGTCCTGCACCGAGGCCAGTCCCCATGAGTGTGTCCCCATCTGTCCCCATCCTGCCCCATCACCCTGCCGGGAGGTTGCACAACAGAACCAGTTCCCCGCTGGCACAGGGAGGGGGAAGGATCCGGTGCAGGGGCCAGGCTGTGCTGGGCTGTGTGGCAGCTCCCTGCCAGGCTGGGAGGGAGGTGACAGAGCATCAGGGCTGTGCCCTCCTTGGGGACATTGCAACCTCGAAACCTCGACCCGGGGCCGTTTCAGGAAACTTCTCGCAACGGCTCCTGCCAGCGCCCGGCTTTCGCAATCGTGCTGAGACGATTCCGGGCTGCGGCAGGAGCCCGAGGGGCTGTGACAGGTCCCCAGGGCAGCGCTGGCCCCACGGCCAGGGAGGGATCTCTGTGCTCAGGAGCCCGAGAGGCTGTGACAGGTCCCCAGGGCAGCGCTGGCCCCACGGCCAGGGAGGGATCTCTGTGCTCAGGAGCCCGAGAGGCTGTGACAGGTCCCCAGGGCAGCGCTGGCCCCACGGCCAGGGAGGGATCTCTGTGCTCAGGAGCCCGAGGGGCTGTGACAGGTCCCCAGGGCAGCGCTGGCCCCACGGCCAGGGAGGGATCTCTGTGCTCAGGAGCTTTCACGGGGTTAAATCCAGACGTGGGCTCCCCACAGGCATGGGCACCCCCTCCTGCTCACCCCCCAGCTCCATGTCCAAGGCCAGACTCTGGCACGGGAGTTGCTCCCAGTTCCTCACCATTCCATGCCACCCCCAAACCCAGCTGCTGTCCCTCTGGCCTCGCTCTCACGGGTGGGTGCAGGATGGGGACAGCGCTGGCACGTCCCCAGGGGCTGAGCCAGGGGAGATGGTGCTGCTGGTTGTGGTGGAGAGGGGAGGGATGTCTCCAACCAGAGATGGGACCCCTGATCCCCTGGCCCCCCACCCCCTGCCTGCACAGAGGGGTGAGACCACGCACACTCAGTGCATGCCTGAGGCTGGCAATGTCCTTGCTGCCACCTGGGCATGGCCAGGAACTGGAAAAGGTGATGTGCAGGAGAGAAATGTGGCCCTGCAGAGCCCTGGCAAGTCCCTGTGGGGACACCCTCGTCACCCTCCTGGTGCCACCAGCCGGGAGATGTGGTGAAGCATTTGGGGTTCAATAGGGTGTCAGGGGCTTGTGGGAGGGGACAGGGAGAGCTGCAAGGTGGACAGGGTGGGGGGAGATGGAGTGGATTTGGGGGGCTCTGCTGGAGTTCATGGTGGTGGGGGGGAAGAGACCGAAATGGGGAGCAGCAAAGGAAAGTTGGGGGGCAGGTGAGAAGGTGGGGGAGGGCTGTACAGAGGTGTGCATGGGGAGACTGGGGTGCACAGAGAGGTGGGGGTACAGGAGGGTGCTGGGAGCTGCAGTGGGGTGTGCATGGGGAGACAGGGTGGATGTGGGTGCTGGGGAGACAACGTGGATGTGGGTGCTGGGGAGACAGGGTGGATGTGGGTGCGGGGGGGGGCTGTGGTGCGTACCAGGGGTGCAAAGGGATCAGGGGTACATGTGTGGGGCTGTGTGGGGGGTTTTGGAGGGGCAGTGCTGGGGGATGGATGATGCCCCACAGCCAGAGCCCCACTGCAGCCCCCCACAGCTCTCAGCACCCCCAGCCCCAGCCCGCCCTGCCATGCCACTCGCCCTTATCTCGGCACGCTAAATATAACCGAGTCCTTGCGAGCCAGGACACTGCCCGTGTGCCAGGACACCACGGGTGGCACCGCCGGGCTCTGCATCACCCACCACAGCCCCACAGGGACCCCATCCCAGGGGGATTTATGTGCCATCTACGCCCTTCAGCACCCAGAGGTGCTGGCAGCAGGAGAAGGGAGCACGGATGTGCTGGAGGAGGCATCGTGCCCCACCACGTCCCCGTGGGGACAGCTCTGGCCTGGTTTGCCCAAAAGACAGTCACCCCATTACGCTGTGTAATGTAGAGCAGGGACACGTGCCAGGTGTCCCACACCATGGCAGGGCCCCCCGGGTGTCTGAGCCCCCCCTTCCCCCAGGTCCCCTCAAGCTGGAAATGCCCCTGGCAAGGGCTTGAGCTGGTGCTGCTCCTGCTGGAGCTGCTCCACTTGGTATAAATAAATATCCCTGGGTGTGACAGGGCCGGGGGGGACCCACCTGCCTCCCGGCCTGACCCGTTTTGGGGTGTCCCCTCCTGTGCCTGGTGCTGTGCTGGAGCAATCACAGCTGCACTGATGCCAGGAGTGCCCCAGCAAAGCCCACAGCCCCAACCCCTGTCCCCGTGGGCACAGGACACGGGTTCCCCACAGGGCTGTGGAAACTGGGGAGCATTCATCCCAGCTTCCTTTGCAGGAGGAAGGGGAAGGGGTGGGGGTGGGTGGGTGGGGGTACCCCCTGGTCCCTGGGGAGGTGCCTGCAGTGCATTTACAGGGGAGAGTGACAAAGTGGGGACCAACAGTTGGTTGCACAACCCTGGCACAGCCAGGCAGGAGGACAGGGCACGGCGGTGTCAGTCAGCCCCTCGGCAGGGATGGGCACAGGAGGGACAGAGAGGGGTGACAGCACAGGGGGTGATTTGGCACAGGGTCTGTGGAGAGCTTTGGCAGGGTGGCAAGAGGAGGCTGGCAGGGATGGAATAAGGAGCAGCACATCCCAGGCTGCTAAGGTGGGTGCCAACACCACAGCAAACTGACCTCCCCACAATGGGATCTTGGGTGGGGTCATGGGGGTCTGACACCTCCCTGGCACCCACCAGCAGCCCAAAGGTAGCTGAAAGCCTGGAGCTGTCCCTGTCCCCTCAGGGTACAGGTGTCATATCATTGAATCCCAGACTGGTTTGGGTTGGAAGGGACCTTAAAGCTCACCCAGTTCCAACCCCGCTGCCAGCAGCAGGGACACCTTCCACTAGACCAGGTTGCTCAAAGCTTCATCCAACCTGGCCCAGAACACTTCCAGGGAGGAGCAGCCACAGCTTCTCTGCCCAACCTGGGCCAGGGTCTCACCACCCTATGGGTGAAAAATTTCCTCCCAATATCTGACCTAAATCTCCCCTCTCTCAGTTTAAAACCATCTCCCCTTGTCGTGTCACTCTCTGCCCATGGCAAAAGTCTCTCTCCCTCCTGTTTCTGAGCTCCCTTCAGGCTCTGGAAGGCTGCAGTGAGGTCTGCCCAGAGCCTTCTCTTCTCCAAGCTCAACAAGCCCAGCTCCCTCAATGAGTGGCTGCCAGTCCTGTGCCCTGCAGGGTGGTGGGGAGCAGGGGTACCGGGGAGCCATGCCATGGCCTGGGCATCACCCCGGGGGGGTCCCGGGCATCGCACCTGGCTGGGACACAGCCCCCACGCAGGGCCAGTTGCCAAGTGATTTGAGCCCACATCCTGCTCAGCACTGAGATACCCCTGCCCACTGCAGCCACGGGCAGGTCCCACATGGGCACAGCCCTGGTGCCACGCTCGCTGTGAGCTCCTCTGCCTGTGGTGCCCAGCTGGGGCCAACCTGCCTGTCCTCGGGCAGCCGGTGCTGCCAGCGCCAGGCCACGGGGACAGAGCCATGTTTGCTCTCTTATCTCCGCACAGGGCAAGGCACGAGCACGGGCTGGCACCGCTCAGTGGGTGCAGACACCCTCTCCCAGGGTGGTTGGGGACCATTGGCTGTCCTCGTCCCCTCCTCATGTCACCGCTGGTCCCCAAGGGGATGTGCTCAGCCTAAACCAAGCACTGAACTCAGCTGGACACGGCCGTGGTACAAATGCAAGTTGTATTTCCAGTCCATACTGGGGATCCCCAGTCCGTCTGTCCCAGGCACGGGCAGCACAGCCCATGGCACAGCCCCGCTCTGCCCGCAGAGCCCCTCCGCTTCCCGGCCCCACTCCATCCGCCCCTTCACCGCTGCAGTGATGTGTCACCTGGTGCCCAGTGGCAGGCAGGTGATATCCAGGTGGGGTGCAGGAGACATCCAGGTTGGATGCAGGTGATGTCCAGCTCTGGGGTCACCTCCCTCAGCTGACTGCTCTGGTTCCTCTGCTGCCTCACCCTCTCCGGGCTCACTGGCAGCACCAGGCCATGCCAGGCGCCTGGGTTCACAGGGTTGCACCCAGGTTGGCATCACCACCCAGCACCAGCCCCAGGGGCAAAGCAGGAGCAGGGTTCTTCTCTTCACACACGGCCCAGCCTGGAGGCACAAACCCAATGCTATTTATCGAGGATGAGGAAGAGCATCACCATCAGGACGATGGGGAGGAAGATGAGGAGGAGGCTGAGCATCTCGGCCGCCAGCAACAGCGCCAACAGCAGGAGGTAGCAGCAGCGGCAGCGGCGCTCCAGCCGCCCCAGCCCGCGGATGAGGCAGGGCGGGTAGCGGACGCAGGGCAGGCACCCGAACATGCGGCTGGTGTGGAAGCGCACCTGGAAACGGTGCTCCAGGGCACCGGCGAGTCCCGGGCGCCGCGGTGGCAGAGCTGGTGGCCGCGGGGTGGCCAGGGCACTGGGAGAACCAGGCTGGGTGTGCAGCAGGAGCAGTTCCTCTTGCAGTTTGCAGATCTCCCACTCCAGCATGGGCGTCTTTTGGCGGCAGATGGGGCAGCGCACGCGGCCGAACTCGGCGCCGGCGGCCGTGTCCATGATGGCGCGCAGGCAGGCGCGGCACAGCCCGTGGTTGCAGTTCAGCAGGGCCGGTTTGTGCCGTTGCTCATCATAGGGCTCGGTGCAGATGGGGCACTCGTCCTCGCTGCCCGCCGGCACGTGGCACGGCTCTGCCGCCGCCGCCTCGCTGCTCGACGTCTCCTCTTCCTCACCCGAGAAGCTCAGGGTGGAGCTGGAGGCACTTTCCAGGCTGGGTGAGCCCCTGCGCGGCACTGGGCTCTCGCCATGGGGCAGGACAGGGCTGGTGGTGGTGGCAGTGGGAGGGTCCTTCCCCGCAGGCAGGGAGGCACCGTGGGCAGGCGGCTCGTCGTGCCCGGGCAGGAGCGGTTCGGTTGCGTCCTCCGCTGCCGGCGCATTCCAGCGTCCCCAGGCAGAGGCGGGGACCTCTCCGCAGAGCCGTGGTGGCTCCTCAGGGTCCCCCGACCCCACGGTCTCGCTCTCACCCTGCTGCCCGGTACAGCCCTCCCCACCGGCCACCTGCACCGGCTGGGGACCAGGCTCTGCCTCCTCACCCGCTGCCGGCTCCATGGGGGCAGCTGCTCCAGGGCCACCCCCCGCACCCACCAACCCCCGAGTCCCCTCAGGGCTGGGTGCGGGATGCGGGTGCTGCTCCAGGGTGGGAGGTGGCCTTCAACACGGCTGCTGGAAGGGTTCAACGGCAGCGGTGTCCACACAGAGTCCTGTCATCCCTCCACCACAGTTTGGGACCCTCTCCCAAGCCGATGGGTCAGGAGCCCCCAAAGTGGGGTGCATCCCCATCACCCTCACCAACAGGCCACCCTGAGAGGGGCAGCACTGTGAGCATCCACCAGCTGCTTCCTCCTCCTCCTCCTCCTCCCCAGCGCCCGAGCAGTACTGACCCGCCACGGTCCCGAGGAGAGAGCAGGAGCTGGGCGCTGCCAGGCGCTGCCCGCTGTGCCGGGGAAGGGTGCAGGCGTGGCGGGCGGCCGTGCGGGCAGCTGCTCTCACCAGTCTGGTTTGTCAGCTCCTGGAAGCGGCTCAAATGCCGGCAGCCCGGGGCAGGCACCGTGCCCACGCCAATCAGCTCCCGCCGGAGCCGGGGAGGAGCTGGGCCCACGGCCGCCTCTTCTCCTCGCCCAGCAAAAATGGTGACACCTCCGTGGCCAGCGCTCCCCACACCATGGGGTATGGCAGAATGGGGCCTGCTCTGCTCCCAGTGCAGCCCCCAGCTCATACCCAGTACAACCCACCAGCATGGGCCATGCCCTGTTCCAGTACATCCCATCAGCATGGGCCATGCCCTGTCCCAGTACAGCCCCCCATCATGGGTCATGCCCTGTCCCAGTACAGCCCTCCAAGTCATACCCAGTACAACCCCCAGCTCAGATCCCAGTACAGCCCCCCAGCATGGGTCATGCCCTGTCCCAGTACAGCCCCAGCTCACCCCCATCCCCTGGGTCAGTCCCTGCTCCAGGCCACCTGGCCCGGACGTGCCCCATAAGCAGCTTGGGGCTCGGAAGGACGAGCAACCATGGACTGTGCCCCATGCAAGGGGATGGTGCCACCAGCGTGATGACTGTCACTCAGCAGCTCTGTGCTGGCCCCTCAGCTGTCCCTGGGTTGTGGGGACACTCAGCCCAGCCTGGGTCTGCAAGTGCAAGAGCTCCTGGCAGCCAGGCAGCACTGGCAAAGCAGCAGCGTGGAAAGACCCAAACCTCACCCCATGTCCACTCACTGTGGGGCTGTGGCTGGAGAAATGCCCCGGGGCACCGCTCGCCCGTGCAGGAGCCCACGATCCGGCGTGTGGGAGGGTGACTGGGTCACAGGCGTGGCGTGGCACTGCTGTCCCTTCCTGTCCCAGCCTGCTCCCAGGGACTGTCTCCAGCTGATTCATGCCCTGGACTCTAATTGCTATTTACACAGTGGCACCCAGTTTGCTGAACTGGGGAAGGAAGGTGCTGGCACTGGCCCCAGTGGAACACTGGCAGGGCCAGGAGGGTGCACAGCCCCGGGGGCTGCCAGGGAAAGGGCTGGAGCCTGCCACCTCGCCTGGCTCCGGCTGGAAGCAGCTCCCAGGATGGGCAGGAGGATGGATCCAGCAAAGCAGGTGCTCAGGGAAGGGGAGAACTCAATGGAAGTGGCACTGGAGGAGCTCACACCTCAGCATCGAGCAGGCTCAGGAAGACAAACCGGCAGCAGAGACAGAGGGATGGAAGCTTCCTCCTGTGCCCATCCCCGCTGGCCTCAGCCACTGGAGACACTGGAGACAGGGGGAACAGGTCTGTCAAGGCAGTGTCCTGCAGCAAGAGCTGCTGCCACTGACTAATGCCAGGGTGGAGAGTCCAGCTCACTTCCTCCAGGTCCTACCACACACAACGGCTCTGCCTACACCGGAGCTCTAGCAATGCCCGCGGGTGCTGCTCACCCAGCACAGGGACCCCAGGAGCTGGAGGAAGTGGGGTGGCAGCTCGGGCCCACACAGGAGCCAGCCAGCAGCATCCCACCACAGAGGCTTCTCGTCTCCCCTGCAGTGTGGTGTGGGGATGGGGAGCCAGGCTTTACCCACACCAACCCCACACCCCAGAGATGGGTCCCCCCGCCCGCTGTGGCCCTGCTGCCGTAGGGGAAGGGCTGGTTGGGTAATTCCACCCTCTCCACCAGACCCCTGCCCTGGCTGGGACCATCTCAGCCCAAGGAGGATGCCAAAGGCAGATCATTTTGCTGGCTCCTTTATTCAGGCAGAGTTCAAGGGGAGGCAGGGAGCCAGGCTTATGACCAGGTCTCAGACTGGAAGCGCTGGGACCGTTCCAGGGCTGCTAAACGCTCCTTTGCTTCGGAGGGTGACAGGCCACCTTCCAGCTGCAACACTGACTGCAAGGCTTCAGCCACTGCTGCTGGCATCTCCTTGGCATTCCTGGAAGAGAGAGCAGGCAGCACAATGGAGGGCAAGCAGGAAAACTGAGGGCACATCTGCATCCCCAGTGCTCCGACAAGGCAGCCCAGCAGCGGGGCACTGGTCCCTGAGGCCGAACCCACCACCCCTGGCACACAGTGGCACAGGAACACACCAGGGCAGCAGCAGGAACCTGCCTCACCCTGCAACCTGGGCTGCCTGACATGGAATAAATGACAGGCTTTGAGAGGCAGCTCACAGCACTCCCTAGAGAGCAGAGCCGTTAGCCCTGTTCAGCGCCCGCGTGTGCAGGCAGAGCCGAGGTCTCCGTATCCAGACCCCAGCGAAGGAACAACACAGCTCAGAGCCTCCCTATTGCTCCATTTCCCATTACCCTCATTAGAGGGACACAGGGAATATGCACAAGTCATGATTTATCAGCAGGAGGGCAGGAAACTGCTTTCATCTCAGGGGAAACACCGCTGGAACACGTCTGATCCCGAGCTGGGTGAGACGGCCGCGGCGATGGGGCAGCTGCTGCCGTCCTCTCGCTGCCTCTTATCAAGAAATCTGGAATGATTGTATCACTGGAGACATTTGTAACTCCAAATTTCCAACCTCAAACGGTGCAGCAGACATGTAGAAAATACTCCAGTAGGATTCAACACTTCCAAGCACAATTATTTCTCATGGGAATGAAGAAATTCAGACTTTTTCCTGGAGAGAGTTTCATTTGCTGAACTGACTGTGTGATAAAAAAACCCATCTAATAAAAATCTTCCCAGGCTGCTCTAGTTGGCACAAGCATCTGGCAATGTCCTTGCTGTTTCCCCAAGAACAAGACAGAATTCTGACTTGTGTTTGAAGCTGATTAACATCCCAAAATACACAGAAAAGGAGGTCTTCTTTTTTTGGAAGAGTCATATTGCTTCTGAGTCAGGCACTGATATGCAAGTGCAAGATAAAGTAGCTGGGCTTGTGATGGAAAACATGTCAAATAGCTAGTTTTTTTGCAGAAAAAGAGAGGCATTTTCAACCTTTTTGCCCCCTGGGCTAGATAAGCTGGACAGAAGCAGAGAGAAAATACAGCCCTGGCTCCTCAGACCCTGCCCAAGGTGGCAAGGGCTTGGGCAGGCAGACACACCATGGCCCAAGGCCACTGCTCAGGGACACAAAGCCCAGGGTTCACTGTCTTGATCTGTCTCCTAGTGCAGCTCAAACTGTCAATATTATTTTTAGGGGGGGAAAAAAAAAGCCTTTTTCAGGCCAGCCCACCTGTACCTTCCTGCTTGGCACCCCACTGGCAGATGTCTGGGGGCCAAAGGTGCACAGTGATCCTGGGGGTCAGTGTGGGCTGTTGAGGATGGGTGGGAAAGTGGCTGCTGCAAACAGGAGGTCACCACTCGTGCCAGGAAGGTGAGGCTCTCAGATCCCACCTGCCTGATGGGGTTAAAGGCCATCCCATGCCAGGGACAGAGACCCCAGTGAGACAGGTCTCAGAGCAATACCAATGCCCAAAACAGCATCCTCATGGTCAATCCAAGATCCTGCACCAGGGGGGAGCCGTGCAAGCCCTGCTCCTTCCAAGACATGGAGGAAGAGGAATCTTTTTTTGGCAGCCCCCATGGTGTCTCCCATCAGCACCAGAAAGTAGCAAGGAGTGGAAGAGGGAGAGGACAGAGCCATTGGGACACCACAGATGGGCACCCAATGGTTTTGGGATTTGGGCTGTGGATGGAGGCACAATCCCAAGTCCTAACTGCAACTCAATGGGGGAAAGCAAACCCAAACCCCAGATCTGTGGGTGGGAATGATCACTTTGGGGTTAGGGCCCCACAGGAAGCCCCATGATGCACACCAGACCAGGCAGCAGTGAACGACAGGGTGGTGGGCGGCCTGGCCTCTGCTTCCTGGGCAGTAACCAAAAACCTCCTCTCAGGAATGCAGCGAGGCCAGTCTCACCCCGTGAGGCACTGGGGAAATTCCTGCTCTCCTGCAGGACAGGCAGGAAAGAGCCTCCTGCAATTGCTGCTCGTGTTGACAGCAAGGCCCAGGTTTGCACAGCGCTCTCCAGGTCACGGGGTGCACGGCAACCACCACCACCAGCCTCTCGCCAGCTCAGGGAGCCCAAAAGGGTTTCACAACCCTGGCCCCAGGCAGCGGGCGAGCAGCCTCCTCCCTGCCATGCAGGCAGCGACAAGGGCAGGCAGGTTAAGGGCTCTGCCCAGGAGAACAGCCACAGAGCCAGGAACAGAGCTGCAGCTGCTCTGCTTCCAAAGGCCAGATCCCACCTCCTGACCAGCTGTGTGAGATCTCCACTCAGCCCAAGGTAACCACGGGGTGAACGACGGCGCTGACAAAGCAGAGCCAGGCTGCGGCACAACGTGGCTCATCCCTGTCCCAGGGAGGTGGTTTTGAGTGCAAAGAATGAGCCAGGGTGTGCTGAGGGTCCCAAAAGCTGTTGCTCACAACCCCCAACACCAGTGGAGCTCTGGGAGATTGTCCTTTAAAAGCCTCCTGCCCACCCAGGCGGTCACAGGAACCACACAAGCCTTTTACTCTGGTTTCACTGAGCCCCGCTGGAGGAGAGGGGTGTGAAGAGAAGCTGGGGCTCTCCCACCCATGGATCTGCCATAGAGAGGCCAGGCAGCCCACTGGCAGGTGACATGGGTCACTGGTGCTGGCAGGTGGAGGGACAAGCACATGGAGTTGGCTGGAGCTGTTTTACCATGTGCCAGCTCTGCCCCTCCTAACTAGAGCACAGAGTAGGTGAGAAACAGCCCAGGGCTTGCAGAGCAGGAGAGGAGGAACAAGCTGGTCCCTCTGTAGCGGTCCCTGCAGCCCCCAGAGCCCTGCTGGGGTGCAGGGAGTGCTGGCTCAGGAGGCTGAGCCAAGGGAATGCCTCCAGGGAGGTGGAGAAGCAGGGATGTGCAGCCCCACTCCCCCATTCCCTGCACAGAGACCTCACTCACCCAGCCAGGTAGATGTGAGCACTTCTGCTGCTCAGCAGCTCCCACACCAGCTTGCGGTTCTCCTGGATGCGGTGCTGAACATAAACCTTCTCCTCCTGCAGGGAAACACGGTGCTGAGCCCACCAGCCCTGGCAGCAGCCCCAGCCCCAGCCCCAGCACGTCTGCCTGGCCCCTGGGGACCATTCTCAGGGGCTGGTTGCATGAGCTCGGAGCAGCGCAGCCCCCCAGAGCAGGGGGCACTGGGAGAAGCAGTTGGATCAACTCTCACACAGGGAAGGGAATCCCCACACCTCCTGTCAGTGCACCAGGGTGGGCTGGTTGGTTGGTTGGTTGGAGATAGGTGCAGCAGAAGGAGCTTCTGTGGGGAACATGTCCCTGGTAACCTCCCCCAAATCCTTTGGCTGGGGAGTCCCAAGAGCTGCTCTCCTGCTCTCTTCTCTCCCAGCACCGGCAGAGGAAGCTCAGTGCCCCCCACTGTCTGAGGGCTGCAGGGCACAGACCCTCCCCCACATCCCTGGCTGCCAGTCCCAGTTCTGTCATCACCTGTTGGAGACCTGAAACAGCTCAGAAGGGCAGGAAGCTTGGAGAGCCAGCCTTGGTCCCTCTCCCTGCCACTCTGCTGTGCTTACAGACTGGACACGACTGGCTGTTGGCACAGTACAGCCCAGCTGAGGAGAGTTCCCAAAGGGTTAATCCACAAGACTTCCCACATCCAAACAACTGCCTACAGCCCTGGCTTCTGCCCAAGGAGAACACCGTTGCCAACGTGCCTGCATCCACCGCTGGCCCAGACGGCTCCTGCGTGACAAAGGTGACACTGTGATGGAGGCCAGGCCCTCCCGCTGCTGCACGTCCCACCACGCCGGGCTCTGCCCAGTGCTGAGCTGAGCTGTGGGCACAACCTCCTCCCTCCCATCCAGCCCCAAAGGCAACAAGGCTTTTGCTGCATTTCAAGCTCTGGAGGTGTGTGTGGCAACAAGCCCAAGCAGCCACCAGCCCTGGCTGTCACAAGAGCTGGTCACCAGGCGGTCAGTAGGTCCCACGCAGCCCCGTGAGACTCAGGTCACCCCTGGGCACAGCTCCACTGCTCCAGCCCATTGCAGGAGGTAAGCAAGCAGTGACACAGCCAGCCAGGAGCTCAGCTTCAGTGTCATTAACATTAATCAGCTAAGTGCTGACAGAGGCTCTGCCCACGACGCCGGGGCTCCAAGCAGGTCACTTAAGGACCTGCAGCTACCAGAGCACCCCAGTGACAATCTCAAGTCTCAGCTAAACCCCAGGGCATCCTGCTGAGAATTAGCACAGCTCCCTTAGGCTGGGATCAATCTGTCTGCACCACGGGGAGGACGTGATGTGACAGGAGGTCACTGCAAAGGGGACCTTACAGAGAGAAGAGGGAAATCTTGCTTAGCTATGGAGCTTCTCAGCTCCTGCCAGTGCTTTGAAGTAAAACTTCTTGGTGAGTTCACAGCTGTGGGATCTCCTAGAGCTGCAGTAAAATGGCCCAGGGTGGCACATCCTACTGGTGCTCCCACATCCTACTGGTGCTCCCACTCATCTCCCTGTGCAGCACTACAGAAGACCCCCATGACAAACCACTTTGCCCCATGGAGCAGGCAGAGAGGGGAGGCCAGGAGGCATATCCCAATATGAATCCCATCCCTCCAGAGTCTGTGAGGGCAGGAGGAGGCTCTGGGGTTGCTCTCCAGATTTGGGGAGGAGCAGATCCCCCTTCACTGTGTGAGCCATCAGAAAAAAAGGCAAACTGGTCATCCAACAAACCTCAGCAGAGCTGCTCCTGCTCTTCAGAGACTTGGAAAGCCTGCACTGAGGCATTCACCTTCCAAGCCACTGGATAAAAGACGCTGGCTTCATGTCAGTGTGTGCACACAGCCAGGAGAAAGGGACTGGTGCAGCTGAGCTACCCAGAAATACCACTGACATACTCACTGACCCTGGTTATCAGATCTGCTTCAAAGGCAGGCTGAGCTCTCAGTGCCACCAAGGGACAGGGCAAGGCAGTGAAACAGAGCCCCAGCCCACAGAGCCTGTCTGGACAAAGCCCTGCAGCCCAGTGAGGGCTGAGACCTGCCCACCACAGACACTGCCTGGGAAATAAGGGAGCAAAGTGAGGGGCTGAGTTCTGGGGGTGCTCGTACCTCTGGGGAGATTTCTCCTGCATGGCTGAGGCTGGGGGAGAGCTGGCACAGAGGCCAAGCTCCTCAGCTTCAGCCAGCAATCAGAGGGATATGGTGGGGTGGGTGTCACTCAACCAAGAAAGGTAATTGCCTGGTGACCCCCCAAGAGGCCTGGGAGCCTTTTATCCCTCACATGGTCCAGCCAAACAAAGCTGGCTAATGTCTTATCTGCTCCAGCACTCACCAGCCCCATCCCAGTAACCCTCCCAGCTCAACTCAGCCAGCAGTGTCCCAGCTGGGCAGCAGCACTGTGCTGCTGGTGGGGGATCCTGGTCAGCACCCAGGCAGTGCAGGGGAGCGAGGTGACCACTGTGCCACCCCACCAGGCCCTTCACAGGCCATGCCAATAGGTACAAGGGCGAGAAACAGAGGCAGACTCCCCTCAGTGCTGCCTGAGATGCTTCTGTGTCCACTCTTCTCCTCCTGGAACTAACCTGGTCCCTGGAGAAGGCAGTGAAGAGCGTCAGGAAGCCCTTTGTCACCAGCTCTTCCCACTCTGCCTGGCAGTAGAAGTCCTTGGATTTCTGGCGGCAGCCAAAGAACAAGCAGTTCCCTGCAGAGAGCAGAGCAGAAGGGCTGTGCTGGGGGGACCAAATGCCTTGTGAGCACTGAGGAGCTTTAGTGCCCATGGGATCTGCAGCAGAGCCCCAGGACTCCCTCCTCTCTGCCAGTCCTGGCTGACAGCCCTGGCCTACAGGAGCTAGGAGGGCTCAGGAACTGTGTGAGCATGAAGCCAGGTGACCTGTGGCAACCAGAGGCCCCTGTGTGCTGGGAAAGCAGGAGGTGGGGGGTAGGTAGGGCAAGGAGAGCCCCCCAGGGATGCCTGTTCCCCTCCACCAACCTCAGCTTCCTTCTGAGACCCACAGCTGATCTGGGGGAATGAGGATGGGGTAAGGGCAGAGGTGTGACTTTTTGTGCAGCAGAAAAATGAGCTCAGTAACCCACCTCCACCCACAGAGAGCCAAGAAAGAGCCTCTGCAGAGCCCTACCCAAGGGGCAGCCCTGCAGCACAGCCTGGGAACAACCACACAGGCTGCACACACCAGGCTCTGCTCCTCACTGGCCCCAGAGCCCAGCTTGCTCCCACTCAAACACAGCAAAGCCTGGGCCTGTCCAAATCCTCAGGAACCCCGAATCCCTTCTTCCCATACGCTGAACACAGACCTGCCTGCAGCAAGGGGCACCCCTAGTCCCTCCCAGGACCATCCCTAGTCCCTCCCAGGACCACCCCTAGTCCCTCCCAGGACCACCCCTCACCTCTCCGTCCCTGTGCCACCCGCTCCTGTATCGCTGCTCGGAAAGGTGCCACCCCTGTGCCAGGGCCAATCATGATCACAGGGGTGTCAGGGTCAGCTGGGAACTTCAGTCCTCCTTTCTTCACCCAAAGAGGCACCTGGACATCACCTGCAAAACAAACAAGACTGACTGGCATCACCCCACCACCACTGCACCTGTAACACACCCTGTGGAAGGCCAAGCCCAGAGTCCAGCTCTTCCAAGATGCTCCAGAGATCTGGCTCACCACCACCTCAGCACCAAGGCACCCCTGGTGCCACAGGCACGCTGTGTGTATGGAAAGCACTTCAGCTGTCTCAGCACAGCCTCTGCAAGCACCTAAATGAACCCCAGAGCAAGGCAAGAGCCCCACAGCACATGAGCTGTGGGACAGCTTCTTCCTCACACAGCTGGTGCCAGGGAAGACAGAGGTAGAGGTGAGCAGAGATGTCTCAACCTGGCTGTCGAGTAAGGGAGGGCAAAACTTGCCTCCTCTGGGAGCCAGAAGAGCGGTGAATATCCCCATCTAGGTACTCTGAGGAGATCCAATTCTGCCCTGGAGTCATACAGAGCAATCCCCTACCATCCTGGAGCAGGATGAGACCCCATGAGCTTGTCACATCTGCATGGGGACTCAGCTGGAGGGGTTTTGTGGTTAGAGCAGATGAGCAGCACACACAGGCTTTGCAGGACAGGATGGATTCACTCAAAGGATGCACATCCTTCCCAGAGCTGGTGCTATGGGGCTTGAGGTGTCCAGCAGCCAGAGCACTGCCAGCCCCAGGATGCCCAGAGCAGCCCACTGAGGGACAGCAGGGCACAATGGCACTGGGAGCAGGAGAGTTGAGCAGCTGGGAGAAAACCAGGAGTTCAGGGTGCTCAGGGCAAGCTGGAGGAACACCCCATGCTCTGAAGAGGATGGGAGCAGTGAGGAAGGATGTCTACTGTGAGTTCAGCCTGTCTGGCCAAGCCAATGTGCTCCAGGTCCCTGTGGTGGTGGTGGTGGTGCTCCACCCAGGGTCCAGGCAGCTCCAGCACGTGGCCAGCACACACACACACAGCTCCACCACAGTCTCACAAGCACACAGGGTTCTCACACAGCCCAAGCAATTACCTTGCTCTGGGTTGAGAGAAGCCAACCAGGTGGAGCAGAGACCCCGGCGGGGTTTGCTGAGCCGTGTCTTGTAGCGCACGACGGCCATGAGGATCTGGATCCGGTCAGGGTGAGCCTGTGTGCACACAGCAGCCATGAGAAATGAGAAGACATCCAGCACAGTTCTGCAAGAAGAGTCCAGTGCTTCCTCCAGGGACAAAGCCTGTGCCCTGCTCCTGCCAGGGCATCTGCAACACTCATCTGAGCCTTCAGCAGCCACTGGCACATAGAGTGGAGCACATCCTTGCCCAAAACCTTTCCAGGAGGTTCCAAGGAGGTTTTCCCAGAGAAGCACAGCTGTGGGAATGCTCTGCACAGCTGGCAATGGTGACAGAGACTGTCCAACCCAAGAGGTGCCCATGGAGGACAAAAGCCACCCATGCATGGGCTGACATCTGCCAAACCACTTGGACCAAGTCCCACTGCCACCTCCCGGCAGCAGCAGGAAGCAGCACTGCCCCTTCCCACACCACCCAGGGTCACTCCCAGCCCCCATGGCACCACATCCCACTGCTCCCTGTGACAAGGACACCAGAACTCTCAGCACACTGGGCCAGTCTGGGCACTTGCAGGGTGACAGGAGGGCAAGCACCCTAACGGGGTTAGCCCTGGGGCTAACACCCTGCGTGTCGGCTAAGCTGGGGTTGGGGTGGGCTGTGGGTGCTCAGAGGGACCAGGAGTACAGCCTGAACATCCACCACATGCACAGCACCAACGATCTGCCCTGGCCCTGCCAGACCCTCAGCTCAGAGCCTGAGACAAGGCTGGAAAGGGCTGAGCTCTCACCAGCATGGAGGAGGCGATGGAGAAGGCGCGGGGTCTGATGCGGGGGATGAGGTCCAGCAGGTATTCGGGTGGAATGGCACACGTGGTGTGAGGGAAATCCCACAGGGCCTGCAAAACCAAGGAGGGGTAAACCCCTGTGCACCCCAGAAGGACACCTGCCTGCTTCTCAGGGCAGCAGAGGCTGGCCCACACTGCTGGGCCACGCTACCCTCGACCAAAGGCACCACGCCAGGTACCTCCAAGCACCAACTGTCCTGTCCCACCACCCTCCCCTTCATCCCCAGGCTGCAGCAGAAGGCCCAGCACAGAGCCCAGAAGGATTTCACAGAATCCCAGACTGGTTTGGGTTGGAAGGGACCTTCAAGCTCATCCAGTCCCAACCCCCCTGCCAGCAGCAGGGACACCTTCCACTAGACCAGGTTGCTCAAAGCCTCATCCAACCTGGCCCAGAACACTTCCAGGGAGGAGCAGCCACAGCTTCCTTGGGCAACCTGGGCCAGGGTCTCACCACCCTCACACCAAAGAATTTCTTCCTCACATCTCAGCTCCATCTCCCCTCTGCCAGTTTCAAGCCATCACCCCTTGTTCTGTCATTATCTGCCCTCATAAAAAGCCCCTCCCCAGATTTAACCAGCTCTTAACCACCAGTGGAAATCCAAGGACACTTGAGAAAAAATCAGCGAAGTAGATTTAATTCCCCAGCCAAGAAATCCTGGCTCATCACCTGCCTGGGTGATCCACCCTGTGGCCAGGCCCCCAGGAAGCAGGCTTGCCGTGCTGCCCCAGCCCTACCTCCAGCGTGGTCCTGCGGGGCCGGCTGCAGTAGCTGTGCAGCTCCTCCTGGCCCTGCGCGGAGCTGAACTCCTGCAGCTTCTCCCGCTCCAGCTCGTCCGTGGAGAAACAGGACAACAGCTCAAAGAAGGAGCGCCGTGGCACGCAGGAGATGTCCAGGTAGTGGGTGACCAGGTGTTGGATAGTGCAGGGCTGTGGCAAGAGGGCAGGGAGGGATGTGCCTGCAAGGTAAGGCCGCGGGGAGAGCTCAGGGCCAGCACCGCGGCCAGGTGCCCGAGCACTGCTGCCTTCTGCTGCTCCCCAGGCACCCAAACAGGGGCAGCTCTGCTGCCTGCAGGCACCCACACCTTGCAAGAACGTGGCAGTGGAGCCAACTTCAGCTACTGCCATCATCCCCACTCCCTCCCACTCTCCCCAGCTTGCTTTTCAAGCCCACAGGTGTGCAACACAAAGTTGGTGGTGTGGAGCAGTTCCTTACTTCATGCAAGTGCTCCAGGACAATGTCCTATCAATGTGGGTCCCATCTTGCCTGCACACACTGCATTGGAAATAACCAGCAGTGTTGTATGTGTCCAGCCTGTCCTTGTCTCCTACTCCTACTTTGAGGGCTGGAGCAGCTCTGCTGTGAGGACAGGCTGAGAGAGTTGGGGCTGTTCAGCCTGGAGAAGAGAAGGCTCCAGGGAGACCTTCCAGTGGCCTCCCAGTACCTGAAGGGGCTCCAGGAAGGCTGGGGAGGGACTTTGGCCAAGGGCAGGGAGTGACAGAACAAGGGGAAATGGCTTTAAGCTGAAAGAGGGGAGGTTTAGATTAGATATTGGGAAGAAATTCTTTGGTGTGAGGGTGGTGAGACCCTGGCCCAGGTTGGCCAGAGAAGCTGTGGCTGCTCCTCCCTGGAAGTGTTCTCGGCCAGGTTGGATGAGGCTTTGAGCAACCTGGTCTAGTGGAAGGTGTCCCTGCTGATGGCAGGGGGTTGGGACTGAATGAGCTTGAAGGTCCCTTCCAGCCCAAACCAGTCTGGGATTCTATGATTGATTCTCTCCCAGGGGAGTGAGAAGAAGCCTGAACTTCTCTTGGGTTTGCCTGCCAGGTAAATATCCCAGCACTCAGACATGCAAGAGGTGGAGGAGGAGTGGGCACTCAGGCAAGAGGAGAGAAAACTCATCCAGTACCACACACACTGCAGAGCCATGAAGGGCTTCAAGGGGCCTCCAAGGGGTTTCTCTAGTTATTGGTGGCTGCAAAAGCACCTGCAGCAGGTCCCTGGGGCGCAGGCAGAGTGAGGAGACCTGCACGTCCCAGGCAAGGATGCACAGGCAGGGATGGGGCAGCAGCGTGAGGAACTTGACCCGGGTGTGGGGCTGGGGAGGCTGCAGGATCCTCCATGCTCTGGGCTGGGGGCTGAGAAGACACAAGGCACTGGTGCAGCCTGGACACTGCTGGGTTTGTCCCACACATCGTACCAGATCCATGTGGGATCCACAGGCAGGGCACTGAGAGGGAAGGAGAGCCCTCATGCTGCAAGACAGGCAGATGTCCTGTATCCATCAGCTACTCCCAACTCCCTGTGCCTAAAGCAAAGGAAAAGCTGAGCTCAAGGCTGGGCCAGAGCTCAAGGGGCTGCCCCATCCCAGCAGGGAGGGACAGGAGCAGTGGGCAGGACCTACCAGGCTCTGTGGGCTTCAGCACAAAGCGTCTGTCTGGATCCAGGCGCAGGAGCTGGCAGAACTGCTGCACATCTTCGGGGCAGTTCTGGGGCTGGATCATCACCACATCTCCTGCACTGAACCTGCAGATGCAGTGGGACCTGCTGAGGGGAGCCACGGGGCACAGCACCACCATCCTGACCAGCACCCACACCAGGGGAGAGGCCACCACCCAGCCAGCTTGCCAGTGTCACCAACGTTATGCTCCTGCCCTGGTTTTTAGCTGAAACAGAGCTGGGTTTCTTTTTCAGTAGCTAGAACAGTTTTGCTCTTCAGCCTGGGATTTGTTATGAGAGAGACACTTTAAGTTTTCTTTCCATTATTGAACTGTTCTTATCTCACCCAACCAACCTCCTTATCCTTGCCCCCCAATCCTCTCCCCTATCCCCTGGGGGTGGGGGGAAGTGGGTTAATGGCTGTGTTAGCTGCTAGCCAAGGGCCAGCCCAGTGAAACCATCACAGCTCCCTAACCTGATAAGGCAAAGAGCTGGTCCCCAGGCAGGACCCACGCTGCCACACGCCCCTGACTCTGTCACGCAGGGGGACAGCGCAGCAGGGACCACATCCCCGAGGCTGCAGCCTCAGGTATGACTGAGGAAGGGGAGGGGAAGAGGAAGGCAGGTTAGGGGACACCCAGTCCCACAGAGCAAACCTTGAGGGAGTGAGGAAGCCGCTTACGTGATCCCTGAGCCCGTGACATCGAACTCAATGAGCCGGACATCCTGGAAGTGGGACTCCGCCGTCACCCGCCGGTTGGACACCATCCGGGCAGCGAAGGGGTGCAGCTCAGAGGGGACAGCCCTGGGTGCTGCTGGCTGGAGGAGGTCACCATGGGGGTGTGGGGAGTCCTCAGCCAGGTAGTGCAGGGTGTATTTTGGGGGCAGGCTGTGGGAAGGAGGGCAATGGGGTGTGGTTAGCTCCGCGTCGCAGCTCCTCTGCTGCCACAGCGCTAGAGGCTGGAGGCAGGCAGAGGCCTGAGGTCTCCCACTGTATCAACTACCCATTGTCCCTGTCCCCTGGAGCTGGCCTGTGCTAAGGGAACACAGTGCAGACTGCCAGGAGATCCCAAGGGCTCCAGAGCAGGCAGGGGGAGGCTGTTGGGCACACAGGCTCGGCAGGTCTGCCAAGGACAGAGGCACATGAGGACAGCAAGATGGGCAGAACCCCGCTGGGGCAGCTGACAGGCACAGCCAGGGGACAAGGGGACACCCCATCCCGAGAGAGATGGGCCACCATGGCCAAAGTCCACGGGATACTTGGTGTGAGGAGGCTTCCTGGTCAAAGCAGGGCATCTTTCCACCCCAGAGAAGAGCGAGGAAGCTCAGCATCTCACACCAGCCAGCTCCAGCAGTCCCTGCCTACCTTCTGCACTCACCGGACATCTGGACTGATGATCTCAAGGCCAGGAGGGAGAGGATACAAGGTGAGGATCTTGTCCCATAAGGCCAGGAGCCATGGATCAATCACTGCATCGGGCCTGCAAGGGCAAAATTTGGGCTGCAGCAGAGCAGCATCACCCCTCCAGGCTCAAGTGCTGCTACCCCTGCACCCAGACAACATGGGGCCACCCCTGGGAAAGCCCCTCTGCTCCACTTCTGCTGCTCCTTCCAGCTTCAGGTCTGGAAAGGTGTCTCAGCCACTCTAAGCACTCACCACTCACTCCCTGGGGCCTGACCACTGACACCTGAACAGAACCACCAACCCCCCGAGCACAGCCGGTGGCATTCGCCGACCCCCCGAGTCACACACAGCCGCTGCCCTGCGCAAGGGACACAGCTCAGGCTGCTGGAATGCCTGCAGGTAGGTGGCTGTGTCACACAGCTGTCCCCTGCTCTGAACAGAGCTGAAGCAGAGTCAGGAAACATTCAAACATGCTGGGGGTTGTGGGACACCTTGGAGAAGCAAGTGACCCAGGTCCTGGCCCAGAGAGTTACGAGCAGGGACCAGCACGTTCACAGGGAGGAGCAGGAGGCTGCTGGACACATCTGGGACACAGGAGCAGGTCTGTGGTGGGTGCAGCTCACTGATGTCCCCAAGGCAGCCCTGTCCCCCTGCAGCTCACTGCTGACAGCCTGAGGACAAAACTGCAGTGCACCCCAGGGCTCCTCCACCACCCACCCCTCCACTGAGCTCTTACCCCAGGTCATGCTGGTCATCTCCCAACGCCACCGGCAGCAGAGGGTTGCCCCCGAGCTGCAGCACCCGTTTGTGCAGCTTCTTTGCAACAAAATTAAACCTGAGGAGAGAATAAACCACAGCTGAGAGGGCAGAGCTCCTCCAGCAGGACAGCAGGGGCTGGCTCCATGGGCAGCACTCGCTGCCAGGGCTGGGCTGGAGCAGCAGGGAGGCAGATGCAGCCGGAGCCAGCGCACACCTCTGTCCTGGGACAGCTCAGAGAAGCAGCTGGATGCCACTTGCTGGGCCACACAGGCTGTGACCAGCTCCCCAGAAGGGACTCAGGGAGGTCCAGCTTCCCTTCAGAGCAGCTTGTGCCCTGAGCAGAGAAAAGCTTCCTTCCCTCCAGCCCCTCACCGCCCCACGGAGCTCAGGCTCGCTCCCATCCCTCCCACTACAGCTCTTTTGGGCACACAGGAACAATCTTTTGGGAGAGAACTGGGACCAACTGGGCTGGCTGCCACCTAAAACTCTATGTTTCATGTCTCCTGTTCTCTTGGTCCACTGGAATTCCTCTGCAACTCAGAGAAGTGCATGGCTGTAATAACTGACTGAAAAATGATGTCTGGCACACTGCAGCAAAAGCTGGGGCTGTTCAGCTTGGAGAAAAGAAGGCTCCAGGGAGACCTTCCAGTGGCCTCCCAGTACCTGAAGGGGCTCCAGGAAGGCTGGGGAGGGACTTTGGCCAAGGGCAGGGAGTGACAGAACAAGGGGTGATGGCTTGAAAGTGGCAGAGGGGAGATGGAGCTGAGATGTGAGGAAGAAATTCTTTGGTGTGAGGGTGGTGAGACCCTGGCCCAGGTTGGCCAGAGAAGCTGTGGCTGCTCCTCCCTGGAAGTGTTCAGGGCCAGGTTGGATGAGGCTTTGAGCAACCTGGTCTAGTGGAAGGTGTCCCTGCTGCTGGCAAGGGGGGTGGGACTGGATGGGCTTTAAGGTCCCTTCCAACCCAAACCAGCCTGGGATTCTTTGAAAAGGCCAGGAGGAAAGAAACGGGCAGAAGCCCAATTCCTGGGGGTGAGGAGGGACAGGGGCTGGTAGGGGAAGGATTTTGAAGGCTGGTGGGAATTCGATTTCATCTGAGCTGCTGCTCTAGAGTAAAAGCTCTGTCTCTCCTTGCCCCTTTGTTCTCCAGCCACTCTGGTCCTGCCTGCAGCCAGAGCTGTGAGGAGCAGCCTGTCCTGGGCAGGTGAGATCCACATTGCTGCTTACTTGGGATAGGAGGAGTCGCCCAGGCCCAGCACGGCGTAGTCCAGCTGGCAGAGGGCACCGGGCGGCAGGTTCTTCCGGAACAGAAACCGCCAGAACATCTACAAAGGACAGGGCTGGGGAGTCACACTGCTGCCAAGACAGCCCTCCCCACCTGCCTGTCCCCCTCACCCACCCACTGGCTCCCTTCTGAGTCCCAACAGAGCGGGGAGCACAACCTGAAAGCAGCCAGCACTGCTACCTGCCAGGAGGACGATGTTCTGTGAGCTCTCCACAAACCCAGGGCTCTAGTGATGCTGGGACTCCTCTCAGCTGCTGAAACCTCACCAGCTCCCTGTCTCTGTCCCATCAGTAGCACAAGATGTGACTGGTGCTGCTCCAAAGCTGCCCCCTCCAAAAACAACCCTTGCTCAAGCAAGAAACCCTGTCACTGGGCCAGAGCAACATGGAGAGGAGCACGTCCTACCTTCATGTTGTCAGGTGGGTCCCCCTGCCCGGTGGTTGCACACACAAACACCACCAACAGCTCATTGATGAGGTTGGCCTGTGGGCACAAACACAGAAAGGCCAGGTCAGCAGCCTACAAACACGTGTCCCAGCTGTCCCAACACGCCTGGTGACACCACAGTGACTTTATCAGACCACCAGCCCCGCGTGGCACGAGCTCCTCTGCAGGCACTGCAGCCACATCTGCTGCCCACACTCTGCCTGCAGCCTCAGCTCCTGGGTGCTCCTCACCTTGCAGGGTAGGGCTGAGCATCTCTCAGGTGACACAGCCTCGACCCCAAGCGTCACTGCTCAGGTTTCACACGTTTGCAGGTGAGTTCAGCACAAGCTGCCCTCGGGAAGGGCACAGAGCCAGGGGCTGATGAAATACAGCAGGGGTGGAGGATGTCCAAGTGCCAGGAACTGGGTTGGTGGAGTAGAAGCAAAGCCCAGAAGTGCCTGGAGCACCTCTGTGCAGCACCACTCACCACGTCATAGCTGTCCAGAGCCTCCACCCTGCACTGGAAGCGCCGGCGCTTGGCTTCTCTGCCGATTCTCTCGGCCACGTCTTGAGCCGTCCCAGTCTGGCTGCCAAAAAGGACCAGGAGCTCCCGTCCTACCATCTGCGAGGGACAGAGAGGCACCAGGAGGGGATGGGACATGAGGGGAGGCCTCATCATCATCATCCCACCCGCCCTGGGCTGGGGACCACACTGACACCCACCCAGGCTTCAAAGGAGGGACAGTGGCTGTGGCTCCGGGTTACATCGGTGGGGCTGGCGCTGCAAGGGGACACTCGGGTAATTGGGGGGCAGCAGCGGGAGTCGGGGCTCCAGGGTCCCCCCTGCACCCTGGGCAGTGCTGAGCAGGTGACACCGTGTCCTGGGGGATGGGAGCAGCAGTGACACCGCTGTGCTCTGTCCCCAGGGGCAAGGGGGAGGGAGTCTGAACCCCAGGGACACTAAAAACGTCTCAATTTTCCCCAGATCTGTCCTGTGAATCCCCACCTGGGGGGAGGTGGGTGACAGGGACACAGGACACTCCCTGACAGGGACATGGGACACAGGACAGTCCCCGACAGGGACACAGGACAGTCCCTGACAGGGACACAGGACACAGGACAGTCCCCAACAGGGACACAGGACACTCCCCACCGCGCTCCCTGCAGCACCGAGGTCGCCCCAGTGTCACCAGTGACAGCAGCTGGTGGGACCCCAGCCCAGAGGGACACGGAGCTGCAGGTCACCAGGGTGACAACAAGAAATAGAGAATAACCTAAAAAAACCCCACAGAGGAGAAAATAAAAACAATTCCCAGAGTGACTTAAAAAATCCATAATAATAATAATAATAATAATAATAATAATAATAATAATAATAATAAATCCATAATAACTTTAAAACAACACCAAAAAACCAGATTTTTTTTTAAAGGGGAAAATCCAGAACAATAAAAAAAACCAAAATCCAGAATTACTTTTTTTTTAAAAAAGGCAATTTGAGAGTAACTAAACCTCCTGTTTTTCGCGGCGGGAGCACTCGGGGCCCCCCGCTCCCTCCGCCACCGGGACACCCCGACCCCGGTCCCGGTCCCGGTCCCGGTCCCGGTCCCGGTCCCGGTCCCGGTCCCGCCGCCCCCGCCGGACCCACCGTGCAGCGTCCCCATCCGCCGCTTCCGCTGACGTCACAAGCCAGCGTCACCTCCCTGCTGACGTCATCGCGCTGCGCCGCCGACGCGGCTTGGCCGGGCGCGGCCGAGCCGCCGGGGTCTCGCTGCTCCCGTGTCCCCCCCCCCCGGGCCGCGTCCGTGTGTTCCCCACCCCCGGGCCGGGTCTGTGTCCCCTCCGGGCCGCATCCGTGTGTGTCCCCCGGGCCGGGTCCGTGTCCCCTCCGGGCCGCTCCCGTGTGTCCCTCCCCGGGGCCACCCCCGTGTCCCTCCCGGGCCGTGTCCCCCCCCACCCCGGGCCGGGTCCGTGTCCCCCCGGGTCGCCTCCGTGTCCCCCCCACCCCGGGCCGGGTCCGTGTCCCCCCGCGGGCCGCGTCCGTGTCCCCCCCGGGGCCACCCCCGTGTCCCCGCCCCCGGGCCGGGTCCGTGTCACTCCCGGGCCGCTCCCGTGTGTCCCCCCCACCCCGGGCCGGGTCCGTGTCCCCCCGCGGGCCGCGTCTGTGTCCCCCCCCACCCCGAGCCGGGTCCGTGTCCCCGCGGCCGCCGGACGATGCTGTTCTCGCTGCGGGAGCTGGTGCAGTGGTTGGGCTTCGCCACGTTGGAGCTGTTCCTGCACGGGCTGGCGCTGCTGGCCTTCTCCGTGCTGCTGGTGCTGAAGGTGGACGGCCGGGCCGTGGCGCTCTCCTGGTGGCTCGTCTTCGTCCCCTTCTTCGCCGCCGACGGGCTCAGCACCTATTTCACCACCATCGTCTCGGTGCGGCTGTTCCAGGACGGTGAGAAGCGCCTGGCCGTGCTGCGGCTCTTCTGGATCCTCACCATCCTCAGCCTCAAGTTTGTCTTCGAGATGTTGCTGTGCCAGAAGCTGGTGGAGCACACGCGGGAGCTCTGGTACGGGCTCATCATGTCCCCCGTCTTCATCCTCCTCCAGCTCCTCATGATCCGAGCCTGCCGGGTGAACTGATGGTGACAGAGCAGGTGACACGTCCTCACCGCGGCCCGGGATGGGTCTGGCTCATTGGGGAACTCTGGACTCATAGGGACAGTCACTGGGCTTTTCCCCAGCTTTATTTCTGCACAGACTGGTGGGTGGCAGGTGACACAGGTCTGGTTCTGTGAGAGGTTCTCTGGCTCTACAAGAGGTTCTCTGGTTCTCTGAGTTCTCCAGCCAAGAGGTTCTCCGGTTCTATGAGAGGTTCTTGGGTTCTGCAAGAGGTTCTCCAGTTCTGAGAGCTTCTTCACTTCTACAGGAGGTTCTTGGATTCTGCAAGAGGTTCTTGGGTTCTACAAGAGATTCTCCAGCCAAGAGGTTCTCTGGTTCTATGAGAGGTTCTCTGGTTCTGAGAAGTTCTTCACTTCTACAGGAGGTTCTCTGGGTCTGCAAGAGGTTCTTGGATTCTGCAAGAGGTTCTTGGGTTCTGCAAGAGGCTCTCCAGTTCTCACAGGTTCTTCACTTCTACAGGAGGTTCTCCAGTTCTCAGAGGTTCTTCTACAGGAGGTTCTCCAGTTCTACCAGAGGTTTTCAGGTTCCACACAGCAGCTGCTGTGTTGCCTCACATCGTATTTCCTTAAACATCCTTTCCTGCCGCCTCCTCATCACTGTTGGCTCAGCCCATGCTGTCAGTGCCGTGTCCCGCCCAGTGCCGTGTCCCACCCAGTGACCTGTCCCACCCAGTGACCTGTCCCACCTGCAGGCGCTGGCTGACAGGCCCAATAGTTTAATTTAAAATAAAAATGCGTTGAAGGCTTCATCTCACTTCTAAAATTCCATTTTTTTCCCTAGAAAGCTTTGTACTTAAAGCTGCTGCCTGGAGAAGGGGAGTGACCTGGGGGTTGGCTGGTGCAGGAGATACCTGGTGCACCCAAGACCTGCCAGCCCAAAGTGCCCCAGCTGCTGTCCTGCTGCCCTGCCTGAGGCCACACGTGTCACCTGCGCTGGTTCAGCACCACACCTGGTTCATCTCCACCTGTCCTCTCACCCCCCCAGCACTCCGTGCCCTCAGCACCCTGCTCAGGGATCGATGGGGCCACACTGGGCCCGAGGGAGCTGCTCTGTGTGTGGCAACAGAAATGGGGTTTGTCCCTTTGTATCTCAGAGTCACCCCCTAAATCTCGAGCTGGGGGCGATGGGAGGGCAGGGCACGGGGACAGGATTGTGTGCAGGGGACAGGGCTGTGTGCAGGGGACAGAGCTGTGTACAGGGGACAGGGCTGTGTGCAGGGGACAGAGCTGTGTGCAGGGGACAAGGTTGTGTGCAGGGGACAGGGTTGTGTGCAGGGGACATGGCTGTGTGCAGGGGACAGGGTTGTGTGCAGGGGACAAGGTTGTGTGCAGGGGACAGGGCTGTGTGCAGGGGACAGGGTTGTGTGCAGGGGACAGGGTTGTGTGCAGGGGACAAGGTTGTGTGCAGGGGACAGGGCTGTGTGCAGGGGTCAGGGCTGTGTGCTGGGGACAGGGCTGTGTGCAGCTGGTGCTGGTTGTGAGCTGGGAACACCTGAGCTCCAGCTTCAGTGTGAAACCATCCCCAGAGCCCGAGAAAGCGTGAGCAGCTCCGTGTGCCTTGGGGAAGGGGAGATCAGGGGGTTAAATCCCAGAATCCCAGCACTGCCTGGACTGGAAAAGCCCTTTGAGCTCCTGGAGTCCAACCATGAACCCAATACTGACCAGTCCCCACTGACCCCTGTCCCTCAGCACTGTGTCTACACCACTCTTCAATCCCTCCAGGGATGGGGACTCCACCACTGCCCTGGGCAACCCCTTCCAATGCCTCAGAACCCTTTCAGCAAAGAAATTCTTCCTCACATCCCATCTCAACTGCCCTGGGCACAACTGGAGCCCATTTCCTCTTGTCCTGTCCCTTGCTCCTTGGTTGAACAGCCCAACAAATGCAAATGTCACAGGGAGCTCCCAGTACCAAAGACACTTTGGTGTCACCCACAAGGGTTTGGCTCCCACCACAAGGCAGTTCTGTGATTCTGGGAAGTTTCCTGGTGACCATGGTTGTCCCTTTGTGCTGCTGCTGGCTCCTCCTGGCTGTCACAGAGCGGTGGTGGGAGAACCAGCAGCCTGGTCTGGCAGGGTCCATAAGCCAACATGGATTTAGTCCAGACTGGGCCATACTGGGGCTTAGCCCCTGATGCAGGATGTGACCTGCTCCCCACCAGCCTCTGCTCAGGTGGCACCTGGCTCCAGCTGTGGCTCAGTGTCCCCAGTGACTCTAGATGGCCCCATCCTGGGCTGGTGCCAGGGTACAGGGTGGGAGCACCCATTTTGCTCCGTTCTTGGACACCATTAGGTGATGCTGGGCCTGAGCACTGGGACCGTCCCCTCAGGAGCTCCTTTGCTCCTGCTTCACCTTGTGATGTGGTTTTCTGGGGCTCAGTGTCACCAGGGTGCAGCTGTAACCCCCCTCTGGTCCCTCTGCTTGGAGCCAGCCATTGGCTCACACGGGCCCAGCGACGGCAAACCAAGGACACGTCATCTGAGAGGAGGGTGGCCAACTGCTCCTTGTCCTCTTCCACCTCACGCCAGCATGGGTTCCTCTTCCACCTCACACCAGCATGACTTCCTCTTCCACCTCACACCAGCATGAGTTCCTCTTCCACCTCACACCAGTATGGGTTCCTCTTCCACCTCACACCAGCATGGGTTCCTCTTCCACCTCACACCAGCATGAGTTCCTCTTCCACCTCACACCAGCATGAGTTCCTCTTCCACCTCACACCAGCATGACTTCCTCTTCCACCTCACAGCAGCATGAGTTCCTCTTCCACCTCACACCAGCATGAGCTCCTCTTCCACCTCACACCAGCATGAGTTCCTCTTCCACCTCACACCACCATGAGTTCCTCTTCCACCTCACACCACCATGAGTTCATCCCCACTCTCGGTGTCCTCGTGCTGCGGTTGTGCCCACAACGCGCCCGGTCTCTCCGAGTGCACAAGCCATGGATGCTCCATCATCACAGTCACCAGCAATTGTGGAGTCACTGGTGTGAGTCTGGGGAGGGTGAGAGCTGGGGATGAGGGATGATGAGGAAGCAAGGCTGGGGGACAGCCAGAGTCTGCTGACGGGCTGAAGAACCGGAGCTGCAGCGGGTTGAGGGACGCGGTTGACAAAGGCGTTGAGGAGCAGGAGGAGCAGCAAAGCCTCTGAGTCAGGAGGGGACACTCACTCACTGAGTTGTCCTGGTGACTGATCGGTGTCTTTGGACTCTCCTGCAGCTCCTCAACCACCTGGTTAATTAAACTAAAGAAAGGGGCAAACCAAAACCCAACCAACCCACCAGAGAAACATCAAACAGATGAACGCATCCTCCAAACTCGCTGCCGCGCTTGGCAGAGGAACGGGGCCGTTTCCTGCTGCTGAGCCCCAGCTGGGCTTGCCCAGGACTGTCAGCCCCAACCCAGCAAGCAGCTGTGTCACCAGGGTGTGGTGTGTGACACGAGGGGACAACGCCACGGCCACCCTCGTACCGCCAACCTCGCCGGCGAGTGGCTTTGCCAGCGTTTCGCAGCTGCCTTGGGGGAGAACCAGCAACCGGCGATTCCCAGCGCTGCTCCTCCAAGGTGAGACAAGCTCCTTGGGGACAGAGGGGTGGCACGATGCCCAATGGTGGCACTCGGGGTGTGGTGGCACCTGATGGGGGTGCTGGGGCTGCCTGCATGGCTGGGGGCAGTGGGAATCACCTGGCAGCCAGGACCAGCCGTGTCCCTTCCTGGGACTCGCTCCTTGTGCAAAGGAGTCACCTGCTGTGCCCAGGGGCCACCACGTCCTGCCATGAAACTCAGAATCCCAGACTGGTTTGGGTTGGAAGGGACCTTAAAGCTCATCCAGTTCCAACCCCCCTGCCAGCAGCAGGGACACCTTCCACTAGACCAGGTTGCTCAAAGCCTCATCCAACCTGGCCCAGAACACTTCCAGGGAGGAGCAGCCACAGCTTCTCTGGGCAACCTGGGCCAGGGTCTCACCACCCTCACACCAAAGAATTTCTTCCTCCCATCTCAGCTCCATCTCCCCTCTGCCAGGTTCAAGCCATCACCCCTTGTTCTGTCACTCCCTGCCCTTGGCCAAAGTCCCTCCCCACTTTCCTGGAGCCCCTTCAGGTACTGGGAGGCCACTGGAAGGTCTCCCTGGAGCCTTCTCTTCTCCAGGCTGAACAGCCCCAACTCTCTCAGCCTGTCCTCACAGCAGAGGAGCCCAAACTTCCTGGGGTGTTTGCCCTCACACCCTGGCAGTTCTGGGTGATGTGGCCACACAGAACTCCTGGGAACATCCCCCTGGGTGAAATCCTGCTGGACCCTCCACCAGCTGACACAGCTTGAGGGGACAGACCCTGACATGTGTCCCCTGCCCAGTGTGAGCCATGGGGTCCCCTGGCATGGGGAGGGCGGCTCCTCAGGTCTTGGGCCAACAGCCCCTGTCCCACGCTCTGGCAAAGGTGAACACCTCACCTCTGGGTTTGTTTTTGTTGTGTGGTGGGGAGTTGGGTGTCACTGCCAGCACTGGGGAGCACCCCAGCTCGCTCCCAGCCCCGAGGTTTGGCTCTGCAGACGTCTGGGGGAGGGGAGCAGCTTCCCTGAGCTGGTGCTGCAGACCCCAGTGGGTCCCCCAGCCCCACACCCCTCCAAACCCCGGGGCCAACAGGGAAGGAGCCTCTGCACAGCCCAGCCTGGGTGCTAAACCAGCATCACCCCGAGAGAAGGTGATGAGAGACCCCTCTCCCACACTGCCCATCCCAGATGTTGTCTGTAGGTCAGACACATCCAGCCCATGGGTGCCTGCCACCAAACAGAGCAGGAGGTACCTTCACTCCTTGGTGCTCAGGGGCTGGTCAGACACCTCCCTTCCCATCTCCAAACCTCCCTTTCACCAGCCCAAGCCTTCAGCTGCATCTTTGCTGCTCAAGGACACGGGGACCATGGCCAAGACACGTAGGGAGGGAACCCCAGAGTGGTGGAGCATCTTTCAGAGGGTTTTATTTCCCAACCCCAACACCTGTGTGTTCCCTTTACATCTTCCACAGATGATTGATAAACCAAAATGATCCTTTTGCATCCTGGTGCCTTGTTCTTGACTCTACAACCCTCTGAAAGATGCTGTTTGGTGGTCACTCACCAGCTGTGTTGCCTGGGGGTGGGAGTGTCTCAGATCTGGCTCCCAAGAGCCCCAGGCATGGGCTCTCCTCTGGGCATCCTGAAGGATTGTTCCTCCTGAGATAAGGGAGCAGAGGGAAAGGAGGATGAAGCACCTTCAGGGCAGGATCTTCCCTTTCACCAGTGTCACACTGAGGGATTGGGAATTACATGACAGTGGCTTGGAGAGGGGCTGAGAGTGACCCCAGAATTTGTCTCACATTGGCTATATTGGCTTTTACAGCCTTCCTTGGGGTGGAGCAGTGACCATTGGGGTGGAGCTGAGATGCAGTGACCATTGGGGTGGAACTGAGATGCAGTGACCATTGGGGTGGAGCTGAGACAGTGACCATCAGGGTGGAGCTGAGGTGCAGTGACCATCAGGGTGGATCTGAGATGCAGTGACCATCAGGGTGGAGCTGAGATGCAGTGACCATCAGGGTGGAGCTGAGATGCAGTGACCATCGGGGTGGAGCTGAGATGCAGTGACCATCAGGGTGGGTCTGAGATGCAGTGACCATCAGGGTGGATCTGAGATGCAGTGACCATTGGGGTGGAGCTGAGGTGCAGTGACCATCGGGGTGGAGCTGAGATGCAGTGACCATCAGGGTGGAGCTGAGATGCAGTGACCATCAGGGTGGGTCTGAGATGCAGTGACCATCAGGATGGAGCTGAGATGCAGTGACCATTGGGGTGGAGCTGAGATGCAGTGACCATCAGGGTGGAGCTGAGATGCAGTGACCATCGGGGTGGAGCTGAGATGCAGTGACCATCAGGGTGGATCTGAGATGCAGTGACCATCAGGGTGGATCTGAGATGCAGTGACCATTGAGGTGGAGCTGAGATGCAGTGACCATCAGGGTGGATCTGAGATGCAGTGACCATCAGGGTGGAGCTGAGATGCAGTGACCATTGAGGTGGATCTGAGATGCAGTGACCATCAGGGTGGAGCTGAGATGCAGTGACCATCAGGGTGGAGCTGAGATGCAGTGACCATTGAGGTGGAGCTGAGACAATGACCATCAGGATGGAGCTGAGATGCAGTGACCATCGGGGTGGAGCTGAGATGCAGTGACCATCAGGGTGGAGCTGAGGTGCAGTGACCATCAGGGTGGATCTGAGATGCAGTGACCATTGAGGTGGAGCTGAGATGCAGTGACCATCAGGATGGATCTGAGATGCAGTGACCATTGGGGTGGAGCTGAGATGCAGTGACCATCAGGATGGATCTGAGATGCAGTGACCATTGGGGTGGAGCTGAGATGCAGTGACCATCAGGGTGGAGCTGAGATGCAGTGACCATTGGGGTGGAGCTGAGATGCAGTGACCATCAGGGTGGAGCTGAGATGCAGTGACCATTGGGGTGGAGCTGAGATGCAGTGACCATTGAGGGGAAGCTGCTGGCTGCAGGGAGGTCTCCAGCCACACCAGGGGCCAAGGCTGCCCATACCTTGGTTGTTCTTGTATCTTTGATAACTTCCAAGCACTGAAACCATCCACAGCCAGCACACAAGCTCCACAGGCAGCTCTCACCCTGGTGGGTCTTTTAGGACATGGCCTGGTTCATGCAAGGGGAGGTCACATTTTTATCCCTACATCGGCTGAAACTCGTTTCAAACCACGGCTGCCCCAGAACCTCCTCTGTGCTGGCTCCAGCACCTGCATCACTCCAGAGAACTTTGTGATGCAGAACCCCCAAACCCCTCTGCAGCCGGGTCCCTGCTCCTTGCACTTGCCCCCCTGGTGTATCAGCCATACTGGGGGCTGCTGGGGGCTGCTGGGGGCAGATCTGGCCTCATCCTAGGTGGTGGGTGAGCACAGGGCTGAGCTGGAAGCGGCTGTTGCAGCTCAGCAGCTTCCCAGCACCCTGAACAGGGCTTTGCAAGGAGCATATTTGTGTCTTGAAGGGAGAAGTCTCCACAGTTCCCTCTGTGCCCCCAGAGCTGTCCAGACCACCACCCTGACCATTCCCACCACCTCTATTGCTGGTCCTTGTGCCACCCAGTGCTCTCAAGTGATAGAGTCATAGAATGATGGGATAGTTTGGGTGGGAAGGGACCTTTCAAGCTCATCCAGTGCAGATGTTGCAGTGAGCAGGGGCATCTCCAACCAGATCAGGTTGCTCAGAGCCCTGTCCAACCTGACCTTGAATGTTTCCAGGGATGGGGCTTCTATCACCTCTCTGGGCAACCTGGGCCAGGGTCTCACCACCCTCACTGTGAAATATTTCTTCCTCACATCTCATCTCAATCTCCCCTCTTGTAGTTTAAAACCATTTCCCCCTGTCCTGTCACTACAGGCTCTGGTAAAAAGTCTGTCCCCATCTTTCTTACAGACCCCTTCAAGTATTGAAAGGTGCAATGAGGTCTCCTGGAGCCTTCTCTTCTCCAGGCTGAACAGCCCCAACTCTCTCAGCCTGGCCTCAGAGGAGAAGCTGTCCCTTCCTGCTTTCCTTGCTCTTTAATTGAGCACTCCCACCAGCAAGGGGAACCCTGACCCCACCAGCAAGGGGAACCCTGACCCCACCAGCAAGGGGAACTCTGACCCCACCTGGCTTCCCAAAGCTGCTGCATCCCTGTGGCCAGGGCCAGGCTGGAGGTTTGGGGTGCCAAAAGCAACATCTGCAGCAGAGCAGGTCCTGTGCTGACGTCCTCCAGCAGCAGCACATGGGCTTCACGTGGTCAGTGCCAACACTTGAATCAGAGTCTGGGCTGTGGCAGCCGTGTGGTCTGGTTATCTCACCCACAAACTCATTCCCTGCACCGAGATAAGGGGCTTGGCTGCCCGTGCCAGGTCAGTCCTGCTGGGACAATGGCAGAAGCCTGGTAGCCCTGCCAAGAACGGCCACTTAGTTGTGTCTGAAGGGAGAGGAGCTGTGGGTCACCCCTGCCTGGTTCTGCCTCCACACCTCTGAGCTGTGGACCTGCCTGCAGTCCAGCTTTCCAGCTCATAATTTAGCTTTAACTTTTTTTACATAAGCTTTTGTGTTGGAGATGTGTCTTACTGCCTGTAGGAGATGGCAAACTGGTTTGGGTTGGAAGGGACCTTTAAGCTCCTCCAGTCCCAACCCCCCTGCCAGCAGCAGGGACACCTTCCACTAGACCAGGTTGCTCAAAGCCTCATCCAACCTGGCCCAGAACACTTCCAGGGAGGAGCAGCCACAGCTTCTCTGGCCAACCTGGGCCAGGCTCTCACCACCCTCACACCAAAGAATTTCTTCCTCACATCTCATCTCCATCTCCCCTCTGCCACTTTCAAGCCATCACCCCTTGTTCTGTCACTCCCTGCCCTTGGCCAAAGTCCCTCCCCAGCCTTCCTGGAGCCCCTTCAGGTACTGGGAGGCCACTGGAAGGTCTCCCTGGAGCCTTCTCTTCTCCAGGCTGAACAGCCCCAACTCTCTCAGCCTGTCCTCACAGCAGAGCTGCTCCAGCCCTGGCATCATCCTCGTGGCCTCCTCTGGGCTGGCTCCAGGAGCTCCATGTCCTTGTGCTGTTGGTGGCCCCAGCACTGGAGGCAGCACTGCAGGGGGGGTCTCAGGAGAGCGGAGCAGAGGGGCAGAATCCCCTCCCTGGCCCTGCTGCCCACGCTGCTCTGGGTGCAGCCCAGGACAGGGCTGAAGAGATGAGGGTTTCATCCAGATGTGTCAAGGAACCGTGCTGCCCCAGCCAGACACCCTTCTCCTACAGGTGACAGCTGCTCTGGAGATGAGACAGGGCAAGCACAAGATGTGCTCAGGAAGGATCATGCTCAGAGTGGCTGAGCCATCTGCTGGGTAGCTGGGATCCAGAGGTGGCTTTGGGGTGTCCCTGGCTAATGGCCAATGTGTGCAAAAGCAACTGTCACCCCATGAGCACAGAGGTGCCCTGAGCTGCTGCAGCCCCCAGTTCCAGGGTTGGTGTTCCCAGGACTTCATCTGTCACTTTTATGGAATAATTCAGAGCGTTGGCAAGGCTGCAGGTGAAGGTGCAGGCACGTTTTGAGTCACCACTCTTGGCAAGCTGTGATGAGGAGTGTGGAGCAAGTGCTGAAAGCCCCGAGGGGAGCAGCCCAGGTGGTGGGGGCATGAGGAGGAAGAAAGGCTAAAGGAAAGGAGGCTGCAGCAAAGGTGACCTCCCTGGAGCAGCTTCTCAGAAGCTTTTTGAGACTCTGAGGAGAGAGTGGCACAGCCAGTGGCATGAGGTGACCTAGCAGGGGGTGAGGTGATGTGGGCTGTCTGGCTGTCCACAGCTCACCCACCGCTGTGGCAGGGGACCTCTCTCCATCCCAGCCCCAGCTGCCCTCGTCCAAACCAGTTTGGCAGCTCAAGGGAAACCTCCCATAGCCAGAGGGTTTCCTGGTCTCCTGTAAATATCCTTCAGTATTTGCTGAGGGACACCTCCACCACGTCACCGTTTCACCTTCTGCCTTGTTTCCTTATGGCCCTGTTGATTGCACTGGAGGCAATGAAGCATCTCCAGAGCTGCTTCCCTCAGCCTCCCTCCATGCTGTCCCCAATCCCTCAGTGTGACACTGCATCTCAGCTCCACCCCGATGGTCACTGCATCTCAGCTCCCTCCTGATGGTCACTGCATCTCAGCTCCACCCCGATGGTCACTGCATCTCAGCTCCACCCTGATGGTCACTGCATCTCAGCTCCATCCCGATGGTCACTGCATCTCAGCTCCACCCCGATGGTCACTGCACCTCAGCTCCACCCTGATGGTCACTGCATCTCAGCTCCACCCTGATGGTCACTGCATCTCAGCTCCACCCCAATGGTCACTGCATCTCAGTTCCACCCCGATGGTCACTGCACCTCAGCTCCACCCCGATGGTCACTGCACCTCAGCTCCACCCCAATGGTCACTGCATCTCAGCTCCACCCCAATGGTCACTGCATCTCAGCTCCACCCCAATGGTCACTGCTCCACCCCAAGGAAGGCTGTAAAAGCCAATATAGCCAATGTGAGACAAATTCTGGGGTCACTCTCAGCCCCTCTCCAAGCCACTGTCATGTAATTCCCAATCCCTCACTGTGACACTGGTGAAAGGGAAGATCCTGCCCTGAAGGTGCTTCATCCTCCTTTCCCTCTGCTCCCTGATCTCAGGAGGAACAATCCTTCAGGATGCCCAGAGGAGAGCCCATGCCTGGGGCTCTTGGGAGCCACATCTGAGACACCCCAGCCTTGATGCTCTCACCCCCAGGCAACACAGCTGGTGTGTGAGCAATGAACAGCCTGGAGTATCCCTCTGCTGTGTCGCTCCAGCCCAGCACACAGGGAGCCCATCACCGAGGTGCTGAGCACCACATCCCCCTCCCTGCAGGGAGCTGGTGGCCCGTCCCCAGGCGCCTGCCCGGCAGGACTCAGCTCACTCCACTCTCACCATGGAAATTCTGATGTTTTTATTGATCTTGTTAATCTCATGGATCTCAGGAGGCTGCAGGTGTCGTGCTAAGCCCTATCCCAGCACCGTGGGAGGTGGAGCTGCCCCAGGAGCAGCATCTGCTACGCTGAGAGGTGGCACCAAGATGGTCACAGTCAGGGCATCCAGGGTTAATAATGACACACACTGGGAAACAGGATAGGAGATGTCCTGGTGTGAGCTGGGCCAGAGCTGGTTCTGTCCAGCAGCTGGAGCAGCGCTGGGGGTTGGGTTCAGCTGGGATTTGTTGGGAGAGAAACGCTGAGAACACACTGATGTTTTCAATCATCGATGGAAGTCAAAGGACTTTGTGTTTTGCCAGTCTACAAGTGCAAGATCTAAGGCCGGGGGATAAGGAATATTTTAATTAATGAGCTAAATTTTCATTTGGCTCTGCCAGGGGTTATTCCATCTCCTGTCCCCCACGGGCAGGAGATCCATGAGGGGCTCTTCCTCTCTGGCTCTCTCTGGCTCTGGCTCGGGCTCTGGCTCTCCCGGGATTGCGGTTTCGGGTCGGGATTGTCGCTGCTCCGGGATCGTTCTCTGGGCACGGGCCGGGCTGGGTGGGCGGGTGCTGAGCAGTGGCACTGGGGGTCACTCATTTGCATATTTTATTACTGTTGTCATTATCACTGTTATTTTAATATCAGTATTATTTTAAGTTTTCTTTTATTTCCATTATTAAATTGTTCTTCTTTCCCCCTACGAGTCTCCTTCCCCTTGCACCCCAACCCTCTCCCCTGTCCCCTGGGTGGGGGGCAGTGGGTGAAGGGCTGTTGGTTGCCAGCCAAGGGCCAGTCTGGTTAAGCTATCACAGAGGAGGAAAGGTCTGGTGTGCTGTTTGCCAGCCAGGAACAGCAGACATGGATGTCCTAAAGACACCTTTAAATGACCCCAACTCCACCAGTCTTGCTGGAATCAGACTGGAAGGGAGGGTTGGAGCTGATCCCTGCTGGGACAAGTCTGGGATGTGTCTGTAAGGGGAATGGGGGGCAGGAGTGAGCAATGCTGGGAGAATGGGGGTTCCTGGTCCCTCTGAGCCAGGGTAGCTCAAAGCCTTGCAGGGTTTCAGGGAGGAGGAGAGCTCCAACACATGGAGGAGCCACGGGACCTGCCCAGAGCCACACTGCCTGCACCTCCCACGGTCAGAGCTGGAGCTGGGGTGACCTCCTGGTGCAGAAATTAAATGATGGGGAAATGAAAGACTCTCTGTTGACCCTGAGTCAGGGCATGTTCCATCCAGCAGGCAGAGGGAAGATGTGAGCACTGGAGGTGATCTCATTTCACAAACACCACTCACCTCGGTGACCGGCAGCGAGCGCTGGGCTCGGACCCCACGGAGCCTCCACACCAACCTGGCGTTTTGAGGGTCACAGACAATGAAATCTATGACAAAAGCAGATCAAATAGGTGTGTGTGTGTACTCCTGCCATACTTCTCCAGAGCAGATTTGTCCACCTGCAGCCAGAAGAACGAGACATTTAGGTCACTTTTTCAGTTCTGAGCAAATAGCACATTCAGGTCCCACCAGAGCGTGTCTCTGAGGGCAAACAGGGCTGGGGCAGCACCCAGCACTTGGCCTGGTTTCACCAGGGTACAGCTGATTTTCTTCTCAGGAGCTGGAATAGCTGTGGTTTGGTGTCAGTGTGGGATGTGGTATGAGAAGAATGTTGATAAGGTGCTGATGTTACTGGTTGCTACTGGCCCAAGGACATCGTGTTTGGCCAGTTTGCAAGTGCAGAGGACTGGGAAGGAGAAGTGGAATAATTAGCAAACCCCAGAATGGGCATTTGGATATGCTAATGAGATTCCATATCATACCATGCCATGGTTGACTGGAGAGCTGGGGATTCTCCCAGGGATCACTCAGGCTCTGGCTCTCCCAGGGTTGTGTTTCACTTTGGGGACTGTCTCTGCTCTGGGGTCGCTGGCTGGGACAGGCTGGGCATCGCTCGGTGTGTGGTGAGGAACTGCACTGGGCAGCACTTGTGTGTATTCTGTTATTACTATTATTATTTTTATTATTTTATCTGAATTAGTAAATTGTTTTTAGCTCAACCCATGAATTTTCTTATTTTTACCTTTCTCTTTCTCTCCTCTACTCCCTGGCAGGGCAGAGTGAGCGAGCAGCTGTGTTTGGCTGTGGCCAAAGGAGTGAAACCACCACAGCACCTGAGGAGACCCAGCTGAGAGTGGGTGCTCCTGTGGGCCAGGTGACCCTTCCAGATCCTGTGATGCTCCATACTTGGGCACCACCTCACCCTGAGACCTGCCCACGTTTTAACAGACAGACACCCCTTTGGGTGGGATGATCTTATTATTGCTGGAGCGTGTCCAGGGAAGGGCAGCGAAGCTGGGGAAGGGTCTGGAGCACAAGTGTGCTGAGTTCCCGGCTGAGGGAACTGGGGGTGTTGAGCCTGGAGAAAAGGAGGCTGAGGGGAGACCTTCTGGCTCTGTCCAAGTCCCTGACAGGAGGGTGCAGAGAGGTGGGGGTGGGTCTGTTCAACCAAGGACCAAGGGACAGGACAAGAGGAAATGGGCTCCAGTTGTGCCCAGGGCAGTTGAGATGGGATGTGAGGAAGAATTTCTTTGCTGAAAGGGCTCTGAGGCATTGGAAGGGGTTGCCCAGGGCAGGGGTGGAGTCCCCATCCCTGGAGGTGTTCAAGAAAAGTGTAGCTATGGCCCTTCAGGACATGGCAGTGTTGGGCTGATGGTTGGATTTCATGATCTTAGAGGTGCCAAGGTGGAAGGAGAAGGTGCCAGTGCTCAGCCCATTTGGCAGGAGGAGGGAAAAGCAAAGGTAATTATCTAATTAGCCAATCAAGGGGCCTCTGTGGGAGCCCGCGCAGGGAGCAGGCGCGGGTGCAAGAGGGGCTCTGTGTGATGCTGGGTGCTGGGGTCACAGTGAAGCTTTGGGATGATGTTCTCCAGCAAACCTTCCACCTGGTCCTGTTGGGTCTGATGGGCTCTACCTCCCCCCAGCTTGCAGAGCCTCCCCCCAGCACTGCCCTTCTGTGGCCCCAGAGTTTTTGCAGGGAGGACTTAGTCAACAAAATCATTAAATCATTTACCTGGGAGTTATTTCACCTGCATCACCCCACAACTCCTGGGATTATTTCTGTACTACAGAAAGATGAAGAAAAGTAAACCAAAGAGTTGCTCAGCCCGGGTTTGGAGGCAGGAGCTGGAGGTTTCTGCTGGCTCTGGGTGCACACAGCCACCACACAGTGCCACATGTCCAGGAGGGACCAGGGCTTGGTCGGTGCTTCTCTGTCCTGCATGGGCAAAGTCCCCTTTGCTCAGGACAGTCCTGAGCAGTCAGTGAGGTGTTTCCAGACCTGGGAAGGTTGTGGACACTCATTCACCACCTTCCAGTGATGCCATGGGAGTCCAAAGGCTGTGTGTTGTGTGGAGGTGGGAACGCAGGAGTGGTGGCACCATCTGGGGTCTGGGCTTCCTCCCCACCAGGACACGAGCCACAGCAAAGGAGACAGAGGTGGGAAGAGGGACTGGGTGGGGGTCAGGGCACTTGGTGCAAGCTGCAGGTAGAGGTGACCTGAGACAGAGCCCCAGGAGCTGCTGCAGCCCCGTTTCACGGGGTGGGGTGTTCAGTGCACACAGTGGGACCTCTGACACCACCAGCCCTCCAGCCACAGGGGAAGGTGCTCTGGGGAGGTGGCATGTGGTGAAGGCCCCCACCCCAGCACACATCCCCTTCTGGCATTGCTGTGTCTGAGGTCAGGCAGCTGGGAACGGGATCTTTCCATGGAGATGACCCCTCTGATAGCCCTGCAGCCTCTCCCAGAGCTGAGTCAGCAGGAAGCAGCTTTGCTCCATCGCCCAGAGAGAGCAGGTCCCTACATCCCAGCCACCCCCATCCCAGGGCAGGGGTGCTGGGCTCTGTGCTGGGGTGTGACACCCACCCACCTGCACCACTGAGCCTCCAACGCCTGCCCAGAGCAATGGGCTGGGGGCTGCCAGGACCCGAGTCCTCCCCACTCCCCCAGCTCTGCTTGGGGTCCCTGTGTCTGCAGAGACCCCCCCAGCCCAGGAACAGCTTGAGGCTGGGTCTGACACAGGGAAGGGGTGATCACAGTCCTAGCTGGGCCATGACCATGTCTTGGCCCTCTTGGCCTCTCCTGTCTCCCCTGGAAAAGCTCAGGGAGTGTTTCTGAGACTCTCATGGGATTTTTCCTTCTCATTGTAATCAAACTCATTAGCAAGGCACTGACCCCTCTGGGTGTGATTTCAGGACCCTGGCAACTGGAAACACCACTGACACCTCTTACAGACCTTATAGAAGCTCGTGATGGGGAGATGAAGACTGGTGAGAGCAAAGAGGGGACAGAAATGTGTGAGCGTGTGTGTAAAAGCACAACGGAGCAGGGAGCCAAGGGTTAAAGGAGAGGGGTGTGCTAATTGCTGCACGATCCTGGGTGTGATTTCATTCAGATGAGGAGGAGGAACTAATTGGCAGAAGATAAGGTGTGGGGAAGATGCCCAACTGAGCCATAAACACACCTGTAAGACCAAGGAGAGAACTGATAGCCAAGAGTTTTGCCCAAAGCTGATGAGGTCTGAGAGAAAATAATGGGGAGAAGATTTTCCAGCAGTGTCCGCTCCCAAAGGATGTAAAAGGAAAGTCCAGGCTGGGTTTGCTGCCAGCAGTGGAGGAGCCCAGAGCCACAGCAAGGACTTTCACCAGCCACCTCGGAGCGCTCCCAACTGAGCACACACATCTGGGTGCTGCTGGGTGCACGGGTCTGGGCACGCCAGCAGGTGAGCTGACCTTACCTCTCCTCAGATGAAATCACCTTCCCCTTCTGCAGTCAGTGTCTCAGGCTGATTTTTGTTGCAATTTCCCATGCCCTGATCCCTCTGGGCAGTGGTGAGCTGAGCAGTGGTGGGTGCAGGGTCTGGAGGACCATTGTGATCCCACCACGGCTGTGCCAGGCTGCTGGGTTACCAACCCCTCTTTCCTCCACATTTTACCCCAATATTGCTTTTCCCAGGGAAAGATCTGATCATTCCCAAGCATTTCTGAGTTACTGACCTTGAGACAGTGCCAGCCTGGGGACAGCCTTTGGAGCTGACCTCCTTGCAGCTCTCACTGACTGGTTGTTACCAGCTGGCTGTGTCCAACCACCTTTCTCCTGGGTTTGGGTTTGCAGGAGCCTTCACACCATGATGTTCGCTAACAAGAAGCATTTCATCACTGCCATCATCGGGGTTCTGGCTGCACTCTCCATCATTGCCCTTGTTCTCAGCCTGGTGAAGGTTGAAGATGTCACCCTGCCACCCACCATCAAGGTGAGTCCAAAAGATGGTCCCCAAGCACCATTGCAGAGACCAGTGACCTTGGGCAGGTGCTCAGAGACAATGGCTTATCCTCAGGGTTAGGGGGTGAAGGGTGGTCAGTAGGACCTGCCTTGTAGTAGCTGGGTGGGTGTTTTCTTCCCATCTCAAGATGCAGGCAGAAGAAATACAGCCTGGCCACCTCAAAGGCAGGGAGGGAAGTCTCTGAAATAACTGCCATGCTTTGTGCTTGACGTGTTTTGAGGACATTACCTTGGGGCAGGTGGGTAGGGCAGAGCCCTGCCCTGCTCCCTCTGCCCTCCCAGGGCACTGTGTGGCAGGAAGATGCAGCTCCACGTGGCCTTTGCTCCTGCCAGCTCCCACCAGCCTTGTCCTAACCCTCTCACACCATAGCACAAGCATCACAGCTCCACCTCATCCCTCCCCTGCAGTTTGGCATCCCACCCTGGCTGCTGGAAAGGGGTTGGCATGGTTTTAGGGTGAGTTGTTGGAGAGAAACACATGGTTGGGTGCCCATGGACTGGGGCTGGTGTGGCCCTGCCAGAGAGCACTGGAGGTGGGAGAGTTGGTGGCTCCAAGGTGGAGCCAGTGTAGACACAAAAGGTGTGTAACCAGGAGAGAAAATAAAAAAGCACGAGGAAGCAACCAAGGAAATGTTTGTGTGAGCTGGTGTCGCTGCACAGACCTCAGGAGAGGGAGTGAAAAGGTCCCTCAGCTGCTGTGAGAAATGCCCCTGCTCAGGCCACGCGCTGTCACCGCTCTGCTCTGGCCCCAGGACCCTGGCAGGGTCCTCCTACTAACGTTGATGTCTTGTTTTTTCCTTCCAGTATGGGATGGTGTTTGATGCAGGCTCATCCCACACCTCCCTGTTTGTCTACGAGTGGGATTCAGACAAGGAGAACGACACCGGTGTGGTCAGCCAGACCTTGTCCTGCCATGTCCAGGGTCAGTATCCCCCTGCCATGGGCTTGGTGTTGTCCTGCGTGGTGGGTGGGATGAGCTGAGCCTCCCTCTGTCCATCAGGCTGTCCCTGCTGGCACGGTGGGGAGCCCTGACTCCCTGCTGGCTTCACTCCATGGCTGGAGGGCCCTCAGCACCATGTAGCACCCACACACTTGGTGGGACTGAAGCACCTCGGTGCTGCTCTTGATTTTCATTCCTCCACCTGCCCAAGCTGCTGTCCTGGCTCTGTGGAAGGTCTCATCCATAGAGCTGGGGATGCTGCTGAAAGCATGGGAGATGTGGGGAAGCCATAGGAGAGGGACATAAGCGTGGATCAGTGTGGCAGCTTAACTTGTGGGGCAGCCAAACACCACACAGCCACTTGCACCCTCCCTCTTCACCCTCCACCTGGGAATAGGGGAGAGAATTGGAGGGGTGAAGGTAAGGAGGTTTGTATAATAAGGAGGTTGAGATAAGAACAATTTAATAATTGGATTAAAATAAAATTAAAATAGTAATGACAATAATAATAACAGAGCTATATAACAATGAGAGATGCACAGTACAACTGCTCACCACCCACCCATAGAGATGGCAAAGGAGCAAAAACCCCAAACCCAAAACCACAATCCCAGAAGAGCAAGATTGAGCCATCCCCAAGAGAATCCCCAGCTTTCTGGTCAACCTCAGTTAATCTCCTGACCAGGACATGGCAGGAGATGGAATGTCCCGTTGGCAGAGCTCAGTGCCAATTTGGGTTTTGCCAATTACCACGTTTCCCCCTCCCAGTCCTTTGCACTTGCACACTGCCCACACATGATGTCCATGTGTGTTATCAACACTCTTCTCATACCAAACCCCACACTGAAACCAAACCACAGCTATTCCAGCTACTGAGAAGGAAACCACCTCTGTCCTAGTGACACCAGGACAGTCAGTCAGGTCTCAGGGGACCAGGAAACCCTGGCAAAGCAGCCTTTGTTGCTCAGAGGTGGTGGACCTCCCTGCCCCACATCCTCTTGCTCCTACACCCCTGTCCCCAGCCGTTCCCATCAGCTTGTCCCAGCGTGACTCTCTTCCAGGTCAAGGCATATCGAGCTATGCCAGTGATCCCCCAAAAGCTGGTGATTCCCTACGAGAGTGCCTGGATGAAGCCCTGAAGGCCATTCCTGCTGCCAAACAGAGGGATGTCCCAGCTTACCTGGGAGCAACGGCAGGCATGAGGCTGCTGAGGTATCGCTGTGGGGCACGGGGGTGATGGAGCAGGGACCGAGCTGCAATCAGGGACCAGGAGCTCCCAGATGTCCCAGGATGGTGCTGCATGCCCAGTTCCAAGCCAGAAATGCTTCTCAGAGCTCTTTGTCTGCTTTTTGTATTGCTGAAACACAAGGGGGTTGAGATGCCACCAGGGGATGTGCCACCTGCCCACATGGATGGGTGCTGGTAGGGGAGCAGGGCAGAGGGAGGAGGCAATGGGGTGCTGTGGGACCTGCCCTTACCTTTCACCAGCCCATGTTAGCTCTCTTCAAATGTCAACCTGCATTTCATGGTTCTTGGTTTTATGGTTGCAGCTACCTAAGGTTATTTCTGTGCCCTGGCAATCAGACCCCTTCCCTGGGTCATAGCCTGGAGGTGACTCACTTCAGAGAGCGAGCACATACCAGCAGCTCTGAGACACCTCAGGAGCCTGAAACCAGGCTGGCACCTTCTCAAAAGACCCCCTGGAGCTCAGCAGCCAGCCCTGGCTTTGGTGCAGTCAGGGTGATGAACACTGGGTGATGTTCAAACCGGGGGGTTTGCAGCACAGTCCCCTCTGAAGGTCCTCAGGTGGGGAAGGGCAGCCTGGCAACCCTCTGTGTGACTGGGATCAGGCTGCACTGGAGGGAAGAGGGTCCTGCTGCTCCCAGATTGGTGATGCCAGGTCTAGACAGCCAGGATTTACTCTGTAGGAGCAGCTTGGACAAGTTGTGTAGCAGGAAACATCTTGTCCCACAAACAGCTTGGTGCAAAACAACTGGAGTAGGTAGAATTGGGGAAAAAAAACCAACCCAAACCCCCAAAAAACCCCCCAGTTTCTTGTGTTTCATGTGAAGTTGTGAAGTAGCTGGGCATGTGTCCTGACCTTTGAGTCCTTCTTAGGGAACAGAACAGCTCAGCCACAGCCCAGGTCCTGGCTGAAGTTGCTAAAACCATGCGAGAGTACCCTGTGGCTTTCAAAGGGGCTCGAATCCTCACGGGAGAGGAGGAGGGGACTTATGGCTGGATCACCACCAACTACCTGCTGGACTCCTTCACTAAGGTGGGAGAAGGATGGAACACACCTTTGCTCATACAGGCTTGCTAAGTTTTCCTAAGCTTGCTGAGCACAGAAGGAAAGGTCTGGGTTAGGAGCTACTGGGAGTGACCATGGGGAAGCAGCTGGTTACCCTCTACAGTGACAGAGGAGGGAGAAATCAGGAATGGGGATGTCCCTGTTAAGAGCTAAGGGCACATCTCTGCACCATGGGGACACAGGGTCTCTTGGGGACAGCGAGGTTGGCTGTGCAGCCCAGCAGGGACCATTTGCTCCTGCTGGGCTTTGTCTCGCTGCCCTGGGAAGGTCCATCTCCATGTGGCACCATGAGGCCCTACTTTTGGTTCAACGTGCCAGTCTGGAGGAAGCTTGAACCCTGTCACCCTCTGTCCCAGCACTCCCACAGCTCAGAGTGGTCTGGGCACCATCAGGTCCTGTGCAGGCTGTCAGAGGATTTCTGTCCTTCCAGCACCAGAACCTCTACAGCTCTTCAGGAAGGGCTTGGTTTTCCAAGCCAGGTCCCCACCAGCACATTGGTTTGGGGACCAGTGACTCAGAGCCACGTGAGCCCACATCACATTGGCACATCTTGGCCATCAGATGGTTCCATCTCTGTTTTTTCTGGCCAGGCTGGTTGGGCAGGGAAGGCAGCGGGGCCTCAGGTACGGAAAGGATTTAATTTAATACCCATTGAATTTAGTAACAAAACTGTTGACTTCAGTGAAATGAGAATTTTGCTCAGGGCAAGTAAGCCCAGCCCTGCACTAGTCCTCTTCCTCTCCTGTCTCACCTTGGCAGTTCTCCCCCAAAGCTCACAGCTGGATTCATCCAGAGGCACCTAACATTTTTGGGGCGCTGGATCTTGGAGGAGCATCCACTCAGATCAGCTTTAGACCTGAAGGTTCAGTGAGAAACTGGAAGGAAGCCTCCAAGTTCACCTTGTACGGGTACAACTACAACATCTACACCCACAGCTACCTCTGCTACGGGCAGGACCAGGTGCTGAAGCGACTGGCAAAGGAACTGATCGCGGTGAGAGGGGAACTGGGGCTGGGGGGGGGTAACTGGACTTTGCTCTCATGATACCAACCCCAGACTTTAAGATCAGGCATCAGCAGGGGCTGAGCACAGGTACAGACTCCTTGGAGCATGAGTAGGCAGCCATGGAAAGGAGCATGGGGAGCAGAAGAAGGGGCAGCTCAGGAGAGATCTGCCTCAGCTGCCTCACAGCACAGGGTGTAGAAGAGGCAGGACCAGGCTCTTCTCAGAGGTGCAAAGTGACAGGACGAGGCAATGGCCACCAGCTCGGAGCATGCAAGGTTCCAAACAGATCCAGGGGGAAAGTTTTTTGCAATAAAAATGGTCAAATGTTGGAATAGGGCCCAGAAATGCTGTGGAGTCACCATCCTTGGAGATATTCAGGACTTGATGGGACAAGGCTCTGAGCAACCCCATCTAGTTGGTCACGCTTCAAGAAGGGGTTTGGCACAGGTACCCCTATAGCTCCCCCTGAACCTCAACTACTCTGACTGCACAGAGCTGAGAAAAATGAACCAGAAATCTTTCCCAGGCCATTTTTGGGAAGGTCAGAGGGGAAGAGGGTCCTTACGGAGCTGCATCTCACCAGGAGGAGCAGCCTTGGTGAGCCAGAAGGGTTTGCTTTCACTGAACAGCCAGGAATGTCCCAGGGGTTGTCCTTGGCTGGGGCTGGAGCTAGAGACAGAGTTGGAGAGGGCTTTGCATGTCCCAAACCATGATTGTGCTGCCCAGGGGAGAGACTTGTGGTGACCCTGACACTGCTCTGCCTCTGTGGGAGAGAGAATGGGAGAAAGCAGAGCGAGAATTAGTGTTGAGCTCAGGCTGGGACTGCAGGTGGCCAACAAGACCAGGATGAAACAGCAGGAGGGTCTTTCCCTGCTGAGGAGGTGGGAGATGCCTGCACCCGTGGCTGTGGGAGGAGGGCTGGGTGACCCCCACCACCCAGCACACCCACCAAGGGGGTTTGGAGGAGGCTGCAGCTGTGATTTTGCCATTCCCAGGAGTCGTCCTCCAGCAGTTGGGTGGATCACCCTTGCTACCCCAGAGACTACAACGAAACCATCTCGCTGTCTTCCTTCCGCACCAGCCCCTGCACCAACCGGAGCGACCCGCGCCTGCCCCTCGGTGACAGGAGTGTGACCCTGGAGGGCAGGGGCAATGCCAGCCAGTGCCTGGCTGCCATCAAGAAGCTGTTCAACTTCTCAGCGTGTGGCCAAAGCCAGGACTGCACCTTTGATGGCATCTACCAGCCCCTGGTCAGCGGGCAGTTCATTGTAAGGCAAACCCTGTCCTCACACCTCCGTGGCACAGCATGTCCCCAAGGTGCTGCGGTGTCCCTGCATGTCCCATGGCACTGTCACCTCCCTGCAGCAGAATGGGGGCAAGAAGCTCCCAGATGCCCACTGCTCAGGTCACACCAGGGCCTGCTGCTGTCTGGTTTTCCAGCCAGCTCTCCAAATGGGACCGTGTTAATAAAAGAGGTGTTTAGTCAAAAACCAAGTTTTCAGTAAAAAAAGAAACCAGCTGAGCCAGAGACCCCAGCTCTGCCTGTGCCCAACGTGCTGCTGAGGCCAGCAGACACCTACAGCCCCAGCCCATCATCTCTGCTGGGACATGGGCAGCGATGCCCTGGGGCTGTGCAAGGGGAGGACCAACCCAGTGAAGGACAAACTCCACCTCCTGCTTCCAGGGAGACCGGGGCTGCTCCTGGGGTTTTTTTCCTCACTCAGCAGCGTCTCCACCTCGTGTCTTTCAGGCCTTCTCTGCCTTTTATTACAACTTCAGATTTCTCAACCTGACTGAGGGGCAGTCGCTGGCCACTGTCAGGGAGACCATCGAGCACTTCTGCACCAGAAGCTGGGGTGATGTATGTTCCCCACAACAGGAGGCTGCAGGGAAGCCTCACAAGCAAAGGGGTCCTGGGGTGGGGGAAGAGGAGTGGGGATTCCCCCAGGACAAGGCTCCCTGGTTGCTGAGCTGTGTCCTACACAGCAGAGCCAACCCTGAGCTCTGTGAGGGAACCAGGACTGTCCTACACCCACCCTTGGGGTCCTCCCTGCTCATGAAACATTGGGAATGAGGCAGCCAGGGCAGGTGAAGGCAGCAAGATCTCCCCTCCAGCACAAGAGCTGGGGATGGAGGTGGGGCTGGAGCCCTGGAGAATGGTGAGAGGGGACCCAGCTGCTGGCACCACTCTGGGAAGGAGGGAAATGGGGATGGATAAGGCCAAGAGAAGTGCTAGGACCTCCATGGGGCAAAGAGCAGGGGCTGTGGCTGAGAGGAGGCTGAGATGGGAGAATCTGAGGCAGGGGGAGTTCCAACATGTCCCTCTATTTCCACGTGGAGAGTAAATCCTCCTCAAAGGAGCTGCTCTGTGGATAAGTCCAAAATCCCTGCTTGGTCCAGGAACCTTTTCCTGGCTGGTGGTGGCTGCAGAGCCATTGCCCCTCATGCAGCTGTTGTCAGGGCATTGTCTTGGCATAGAAATTCCCTTCAAACACCTTCCTTTCCTCCTCAAACGTGTCCTCCCTCAGCTGTCTTCCAGCTACCCTGAAGAGAAGCCCGAGCGACTGCCTAAATACTGTGCCAAGGCCAACTACATCCTCACGCTCCTCCTCGACGCCTACAAGTTCGATGAGACCAGCTGGAACAACATCTTCTTCCAGATGAAGGTGGGCAGCAAATCCAGCCTGTGGGCAGCAGAGACAGAGCAGGGATAAAAAAGCCACCTTCCCACATCGGGGTGTGTCCAGAAAGTCCTCCCTGCCCCACACCCCAGCGCGTGGGGACAGCGCCTGCACCCCGCTGGGGCTGTGCAGGAGTAGGTGGCCCTGTGACATCGGTGTAACTCATTGTCCCCTCTCTCCTGGGGCAGGTGGGGAGTGCTGATGTTGGCTGGACCCTGGGCTACATGCTGAACCTCACCAACATGATCCCAGCGGAGGCTCCGGTGCGAGTGAAGGGACATGTTCCTTCCCTGTGGGCTGCAGCCATCGCCTTCATCATCCTCACCCTTGCCTTGGGGCTCGCTGCCCTGCTCCTGCTCTTGTGGGTCTAGGAGCCCAGCTGTGTTTTGGAGCCTGGAAAGAGCATGTTGGGGCTGAGGGGATTGTCCCCAACATGCAGTTAGACACCAGGAGATGTTTCCAGAGGAGCTCCACTCTTGTGGAGACCTGTTGGGATCAGTCTACACATCACAGAAACTCCAGCCATGCCTATGCTGGGGTTTTCTGGGGGCTCCAGAACTGGATGCAAAAGTCCAGTTCTGGAGCCCCCAACACAAGAAAGACATGGACCAGTTAGAACGAGTCCAGGGGAGGCCACGAGGATGATGCCAGGGCTGGAGCAGCTCTGCTGTGAGGACAGGCTGAGAGAGTTGGGGCTGTTCAGCCTGGAGAAGAGAAGGCTCCGGGGAGACCTTCCAGTGGCCTCCCAGTACCTGAAGGGGTCCAGGAAGTCTGGGGAGGGACTTTGGCCAAGGGCAGGGAGTGACAGAACAAGGGGTGATGGCTTGAAAGTGGCAGAGGGGAGATGGAGCTGAGATGTGAGGAAGAAATTCTTTGGTGTGAGGGTGGTGAGACCCTGGCCCAGGTTGCCCAGAGAAGCTGTGGCTGCTCCTCCCTGGAAGTGTTCTGGGCCAGGTTGGATGAGGCTTTGAGCAACCTGGTCTGGTGGAAGGTGTCCCTGCTGCTGGCAGGGGGGTTGGGACTGGATGGGCTTTAAGGTCCCTCCCAACCCAAACCAGTCTGGGGTTCTGGGATTCTCTCTGCCTCCTTACACCACGATGCCTGCTGCAGACCTGGCTTCCATCCCACCAGCTGGCACGTGGGGCCATGGAGAGACAGCCTGGCCATGGAAGAGCTCCCTGAGCGTCAGCACACGGGACAGGCATTTGGTGACAGAGTGCTTCAAGCTGTGCTGGGTCTGCCCATGGTCACCAACAGCCAGGCAGGTCCCAGCTGGGTCTGTCAGGGTGAGGGCATGCAAGGCTCTGCACTACTCCAGCTGGCTCTCCCGAGGGTCTGCCATTTGGTCTTGGAGACAGAAGGCAAATTGAGCATCCAAAATCAGAAGCACTGTCCATGCCCACAGAGTTCATCTCATCTCATCTCATCTCATCTCGTCTCATCTCATCTCAAACCATCCCATCTCATCCCCATCCCCATCCCCATCCCCATCCCCATCCCCATCCCCATCCCCATCCCCATCCCCATCCCCATCCCCATCCCCATCCCATCCCCATCCCATCTCATCCCATCTCATCCCATCTCATCCCATCCCCTCTCATCATCTCAATCTTCCTTTTCTTCGGGGATAAAGGGACTGATGCTCCCAAGTGTCTTCCCAGAGATGACATTGTCCCACCAGCAGAAGGCCTGGACACAATGGATGTCAGGCTGAAAGTCCATCAGGCTGCAAGCCCTGCCCCTGTACACTCAGCTGAGCTGGGTCCCGCCCATGACTGTGCCCTTGCCTTTGCCTTTGTTATCTGCCCCGGGGATGATTCACCTCGTTATCTGCATCCCGGCAGCGAGGAGACGACCTTTGGTGTCTCTGCAAGGCGGGCACCTCGCAGCTGTTGTCACCCAAATAAACACTGGAAAAGGCAGAGCAGTGTTGCTGTGGATGTGCCTGCTCCTCTGCTCCTCATCACTTCTGATTTCATTGTTTCCACCTCCCAGGTAAGGGCTGGTGACGATGATGGGGACTGAGAGGAGAGTCAACATCGCTCAGCACTACGGGATGTGGCCCTGGAGACCTCTGCCAGACCTCGGAGAGGAGCCAGCAGAGCATGAGGATGGGCCAGGGTGTCTCACCTCACCCATCCACTGGCTGCCAGTGGGACTCCCCAAAAATGTAAGGGGAGCCCTGGGAGCTGCCCCTGCCGTGTCCCAGCAGCGTTCCCAACCCAGGCTGTGTGCTGGGGGAGGGTGGGATGTCTGCCTGGCACTGACACAGGGAGCCACCAGACCAGAGAGGAACCTCATCCAGGAGAGCAGGGGGCTGCTGCCATCCCCCACCTCACAGGGCTCCCCAGTCCTGGACAGAGCCTGAGTGTCATCTACTGGGCCCATAGTCCCACTGCCCCTCTGGAATAGAAATAGAAACAGAATCAAATCTTCTCAGTTGGAAGGGACCTACAATGACCATCAGGTCCAACTTCCTGACCTCCTCTGAGCTGACCAAAAGTTAAAGCATGTTCTTAAAGACATTGTCCAAATGCCTCTTAAACACTGACAGGCTTGGGGCATTGACCACCTCTCTAGGAAGCCTGTTCTAGGGTTTGACCACCCTCTTGGTGGCCATGGGCCATGCAGGCTCTTGTCCCAGGATGGGGCAGGACACACCTGCCTCACATGGGGTATCTGCTGCAGGTTGTAACCAGCCCCGTGATGATCCCATTGCTTCCAGACATCCCTTCTCTCTTCCCAGACCCACCCCTCCCATCTTCAGCCCACCCCACATCCCTGTGGTCCCCACATCCCCAGCGCTGAGCCCCTGCCCCCCCTGGCTGTGCCCTCCCTCCTCGAGCATCTCCAACCAGCAGTGAGAGGAGAGGAAAATCAGACAGCACGCAGCTACAGGGAGGATTTCTTACAGCCTGTGCCAGTCCCAGCTCCCCAGGCCAGGACACAGGTGACCCACATGACAAGTTCACAGCTCCTGGACACGTGGGGGTGATTCCCCAGTCTGCAGCTCCTCACACAAGCGTGGCAGCAGGCCTGAGGGGCTTCAGTGCTGCTAGAGACTCTCATAACCAGAGGAGCTTTTCTGGCAGCACGTGACTGTGAGCAGGCAGAAGATGAGGATGAGCATGATGGCCAGTAAAACTGTGGCTGCTATCCAGTTGCTTCTCTGGAGCCCTATGACTCTCTGGGGAGCCTCTGAGGGAATCATGTTGGTGAGGTTGAGCATGTAGCCCAGAGTCCAGCCCACGTCTACATTAGCAACCTGTGCAGACAGAAGGAAGAGGGATGTGAGAGGCTGCAAAGCACCAGGCAAGCCAGACAGCTGGAGAAGACCTTTGCTGTTGCACCCCCAGGTCCTGCTCCACAGCCACCATATTCGTGCACACCTTGGTCTGCAGACACCCCATGAGTGAGACAAGATGGGGGAGAGCATAAATAACCCAGGGCAGATGTCCCAGCAGGTACCTGTGAGTGTAACTCAAGAGCTGCTTACTCGGCCCTTCTCACTGCCCTGGGCACAGGGAGCAGATCATGCTGCTCTGGGATCTCCCACCCAGGCAGGGCAGGGGCAAGGTGGGCAAGAGCCATTTCTTCCCCTTTACTCTGCCCTGGTGAGGCCACATCTGGAATATTGTGTCCAGTTCTGGGCCCCTCAGTTCAAGAAGGACAGGGAGCTGCTGGAGAGAGTCCAGCACAGAGCCACCAAGGTGATGAAGGGAGTGGAGCATCTCCCTGATGAGGAAAGGATGAGGGAGCTGGGGCTCTTGACCTTGGAGAAGAGGAGGCTGAGGGGGGACCTCATTAATGTTTATAAATATCTGAAGGGTGAGTGTCAGGAGGATGGAGCCAGGCTCTTCTCAGTGGTGTCCAATGGTAGGACAAGGGGCAATGGGTGTGAGCTGGAACACAGGAGGTTCTGCTTAAATTTGAGAAAGAACTTCTTTACTGTGAGGGTGTTGGAGCCCTGGGCCAGGCTGCCCAGGGAGGGTGTGGAGTCTCCTTCTCTGGAGACATTCAAGACCCACCTGGACACCTTCCTGTGTGATCTCATCCAGGTGTTCCTGCTCTGGCAGGGGATTGGACTGGATGAGCTTTCGAGGTCCCTTCCAATCCCTGACACTCTGTGATTCTGTGATTTCATGGCACAGAGCGTGGGGCTGGGGGCTGCCAGGCACCTCCTCACCTGTGGGACAAAGCGGACCCTCAGCCACGTCCTCTCGCTGAACTTGTAGCCCCGCAGCAGAAGGGTGAGGGCGTAGGAGCTGGCGGCACAGGCGTCACGGAGCTGGGTCCTGTTCGTGGTGGGGAACTCATTCTGCACCTGCAGAGGGGGAGGAGCGGGTGAGGGCTGCCAGCACAGTGCACCCACGCTGCCAGGGAGAGACCCACAGCACAGCTGGGAGCAATGCTTGGGCTTGGGGAGCAAGGAGGACCTGGGAGGCGGTGGGCTGCTCTCCCAGCCCTCTCCCTGTCCAGACAGAATCATTGAATCATCACAGAATACCAGGTTGGAAAGGACCTCAAGGATCATCTAGTCCATCTTTGTGCTCCTCCCAGCTCCCCCTGGCTGCTGTCTACACAGCAGAGGATGGACTATGGACGAGTCCTCAGGCTGTCCAGCACCCAGGAGAAATGTGGGCAGGGGCTGGCATCTCCTAGGCAGGATCTCACCTTCTCCCACTCCCACGTGCAGAATTGCCAGATGGTGGCATTGACCAAGCTCAGGGACTGCCCCCCAGTCAGGTTCAGGAAGTGAAGGTTGTGATAAAGCCCTGAAAAAGCCTGTGGATGTTTAAGACCAAAAGCAGCAGGTTAGTGAAGCACCCAGGCCCCTGCCACTCCCCAGCCCCTCACTCCAGGTGCTCTGCAGGGGTCCTGAAGGCCACCTCTCCACCCAGCACCACAGGGTGATGCCTGCCAACCCGCTGGGACTGCTCCCCACACCAAAACAGACTGGTGCTGTGACAGCCAAGGGTCTGGCACGCTGGTGAGCAGCCTGCACGTCTCTGTGCATCTGGCACATCCCAGCTTTCAGGGCTGGCACTGTTCCAACTTCCCTCCTACAGCAGTTTTTCTGGGGGTCCTGGCCAGAGTCTGGTACCCCAAAACCCCACACCCCCATCACAGCCACGGGGACAGAGGCTCCTTACAAAGAACTGGCCCCGCACGGGCGGCTGATAAACCCCGTTGAACCCGCACGTCCTGTTGGCCCCACAGCTGAGGTTGAAGAGTTTCTGGATGGAGATGCTGCACAGCACTGGATCTCCCGTCCCCACCACCGTCAGGACCTGTGCAGGGCTGGGTGGGCTCGGTGCAGGGACACAGGGGCTGTTGTAGAGCTCTGCCATGGTGATGTTCTCCTGGTATCCCCTGGGATAGCAGGGGTGTGATATCTGCTGGGCAGATGGGTTGGCCTGGAGAGAGCAGGAGCTGTTAGCATCACCCTGGCACTGAGGATGAGGATGGAAAGGAGAGAAACAGCCCCCAGACAGCGCCTGTTCCCACACCCAGGTGCAGAACACCAGCATGATGGGCCCATCACCCATGGGGTCTCCTCCATGGGGGTTTGGAACAGACTCTTGGGGACAAGCATGATGTGACCACGCTGTGGTCAGGGATCAGCTACAGTGATGGTTGCATGCCCAAGGCCTTCGGGGTTTACACCCTTTCCTGAGCATGGACCCATTTTGTCCCCACTCTCCCTTTGTAGGGTCACCAGACTCAGGGGAGAGCCAAGGCTGAGAAGCCATTTGAGCAAAACAAAACAGACACTGATTTGTCTTTGCAACGTGCTCTGGATGTGGTCTTCTGCCCATTCCAACCAGCACCAGCCAGTGCTGAGCCCTCACCCCACAGCCAAGCTATGGACATGAGGGTCCCTCTGTGCAGCAGCAGCACCTCCCTTCACTCTCCCATGCCCAGCACCTACTGCTGAAGACCAGTTTGTTCAGATTTCTACCCAAAAAGCCAACATCACCATACTGGTGCTGTGAAATCCTGCTGGGTCTTCCCCATCCTCCCAGCACCCAGCAGGTTTCCTCCTCCAGGGCTGGGTCATTCCAGCCCCCTGTGACTGAGGCTGGGCTGACATAGCCCCTCCACAAGGAATGGGATGGAGCTCTGGTGGGAAACATGTCCCTGGGACAGGGATCCCAGGCACCCACCATCCTGGCAGCACCCATGGTCAGACATCCTGTTTGAGGGTGTCCATCTCAGTTCAATCCTGCCCTGCTCTTGGGACCCCTCTGTGATGGCTCCTGCTGTGGTGGCCCTGTTGGATCCACCATCTGCACTGGTGCTTCCACAAAGGCACCGAGCCCAGCAGCCACCACACCACTGGGTGCTGCCTGCCCAGCCCAGGGAGATCAGAGCTCAGGCTGCAGTGGAGGAGCACAAGGCTGGAGGTGGTTACCTGGTGTAAAGATGCCATCAGCCTCTTCAGGGCTTGGTTTTGCCCGTAGCAGAGGTAGCTGTGGGTGTAAATGGAGTAGTTGGTCCCATACAGCCTGAGGAGAGCTCTTGTGCTGCTGTCATCTATGGTGGTCCCAGGAAGGAATGTGATCTGGGTTGAAGCCCCACCAAGGTCCAGAGCTCCGACCACATCCTCTGTTGGGGGGTGGGTCCACTTCCCTGTGATGGAGACCTGCCCAGCACCAGGAGTTACCCACAGGGACCTGGCACAGGGCAACCACTGGGGCATTGGCTTCCCAGCCCAGACCGCAGCAGGGCAGGGAGGGAGGACCCCCTCTCCCCTCTCCCCCAGCCCCACCTTCACCAGGGTCTCCAGCAGGTAGTTGACGGTGATCCAGCCGAAGGAGCCCTCCTCGTTCCCCGTCAGGACCCGAGCTCCGCGGAACTCCACCGGGTACTCGCCAATGGCCTTGGCCACCTCGGCAAAGACCTGCTCGGCCTTGCTGCTGTTCTGCTCCCTGCCCAGGGAAGGGGAGGAGATCAACACCGCGCCCTGCAGGAGGCAGCGGCTGGGGAGCTTCCAGCGCAGGGACAACAGCGAGAGGCTGCAGAGCATCGGGGCTGCTCAGGGACAGGGCAAAGCCACCCAATCCCTCAGCTGGGGCTTTGGGAATCTCCCTACAAACGCTCCTGCAGGCTCTGCCCCAGCACACAGGAAGGTTCGTGCAAGTCTGGCACAGGAGGCTGATCCACCTCTGGGGCTGCTGCCGGGCTGGGGCTGGGCTGGGCTGGGGGTTTCCCTGTGGGCACGGCAAGCGGCTCTCTTGGACACCCCGCAGACTGCAGACATGGATGCTCTGCCCGTCACCATGGCCTGCTCCAGCCCCCCGTGCCCCCAGCCCCCCGCCCCAGCCCGTCACCATGGCCTGCTCCAGCCCCCCGTGCCCCCAGCCCCCCGCCCCAGCCTGTCACCATGGCCTGCTCCAGCCCCCCGTGCCCCCAGCCCCCCGCCCCAGCCCCCTGCACTGGCTCCCATGGGGTGGGAAGGGGTTGGAGGTTGGCAGCTCCGGGCAGTGCCGGTACCTCAGCAGCCGCATGCCCGCCGTGGCCCCCAGGTAGGTGGGGGTCTCCCGCTGCTGCTCTGCTGGGACGACCTTCATGGCCTTGTCCAGGCAGGGCTTCAGGCTGGCTCCAGCCCCAGCGGGGTTGTCTGCATAGCTGGAGATGCCGGGTCCTGCAAGAAGACACCCCATGATGGAGCGAGGTCAGAGCCACCCAGGAGGGACAGGGCACTTGGGGACACGTCCACCCATTCCCCAGGCTCAGGGAACTCTCTGGACCTCCTTGGCAAAACCCAGATGCCCCAATCACAGCCCAAACTCTGCTTTGTTTGGTGCTGTAGAGACATCAAAATGAAAACTGCTGACCCAAAGAGCAGTTAGGAACCAAATACAAAAACCAGTAGAAACACAGGAATGGTCAGGGACTTCTGCAGAGCTTTGAGGAGGCCCTACGGGAATGTGAAGCTGCACGTTATGAAAGGAGCTGTGAAGAGATGTTGTGGGAAGAAGAGCCAAGGAAGCAGTTACATGGGAGAAGGAGCAAACTCTGCACATTCAGCATCCCAAGCTGCAGCTCCAGGAACTGTGCTAACTGGAGGCCAAATTCCTTACCCACCTCTGGATCCCCCAAGTACTGTAGGGCTCCTGAAGGTGCAAACTATCCCCCTAACACTTGACTTTGGTTCTCCCACCAGACCATCTCCCTTTGGCCCAGCACAGCCTGAGACTCAGATCACTAATGATGCTGGGACAGCATCCAAGGAGGCTGAGGGACGGCCACGTCCTGGCACACTCACCAGACACGGTGCAGGCCTCCACCTGGGACACGATGCCGGTGCCGTTCTCCTTGTCCGCGGGCCACCGGTAGATGTAGAGAGCCGTGTGCGTGGAGCCGGCGTCGAACACCAGACCGTACTGGGGGAGGCAGAGGGGACACGGGGTCACAGCACGCTCAGGGCTGCACCAAGTGCCATGGGGCTTTCTGGGAGCATCTGCTTTTAGTTCCTGTGTGTGAATGTGAGCAGCACAAGTTTGCATGTTCAACCTCCCTTTAGCAGCCCCACTCCACCTCGATCCCCCCCGATTTAGCCATTCAGGGGAGTCACAGCTCAAGGAAGGGGAGATGTGCAGGTCAGCAGAGCCATCTGCAGAGCAGGGAGGCATCCAGCCGTGTCCCAAAGGGCTCAGGCTGCCAAAGCTGCTCCCAGACCTTCGGGAGTGGCAGATCTCACAAGCCCTGACTATTTTTTAACAGTCAGCCAGTAGAAAACAACAGGAGAGAGAGATGTAAACCCACCAGTGTCACCTGGATGTCTGAAAACAGAGAAGAGAAGGTGTCTGGGGTGGCAGATGGAGCAATCCCAGGAGCAGGGCAAGGACCATGGTGTGGGACCATGGTGGTAGCTCAACCACCCAGGGTTGGTTGGTTAGGTTGGTTAGGTTAGGTTAAGCCCTAAGTAAATGGGCTGGTTATGGGAAGACTCGCAAAGCAAAGAGGAAGGCAGAGCTGATGGAAGGGTGAGAGGTGGGAAAGTGGCTGGTGGTCATTCCTGGGCTCGCCCAGGTCCCACCGGGCACCTACTTTATTCCTCGCAGGAAGAGCAGCGTCCTTCGCTGCGGTCAGGACCAGGAGGAGGAAGGCGGCCGCCCCCAGCGCTGCCAGCACGGCCCCCAGGCTCCATCCCACCGCCCCGAGCAGGCGCGGGGGCATCCCGCGGAGAGGGACGGGCCCACCAGGGCCCCGACCCCCCTGCCCCGGCTCCCCAGCCCCGACCGGGGTCCCCTTACCCCGGTACCTCGGGAACCGCCCCTGACCCCCGGCACCGGGAGCAGCCGGGTGAGGGGACCGTGACCCTGGCCCGTGCCCAGCGGGGTGAGCCCGGGGCCGGCAGCTCCCGCTCTGGGAGAGGGCAAGGCCGGGGGCTCCCTCCTGCCCGGCCTCGGGGAGCGGGAGGCCGCGGTCCCGGCGGGCCCCGCCGTACCTGTGCCCGGAGCACCGCTCCTCTCCCGGCCTAGGGCACCCGAAGCCCCCTGCTCCCCCCGGCACAGCCCCAGGGCTCGCTGCCCGCCCCGCCCGCCCTCAGCCCGGCCCAGCGGTGCAAAGCGAAAGCGCGGCCTGTGCGGGCCGCGGATGTCCGGGTCCCTTCCCCGGCCCGCCCGGGGCGGGAGCTCGGTGCTTGACCGTGGGCCAGCGAGGGGAGCGGGGACGCTCGATGGCGGCACCCCGGGCTGCCGGCACCCCTGCCTGCCCCGGCCCGGGCCATGGGATCCTGGCCGTGGGGATAGGTCCCCTGGCTGTGGGGACTGGTGGGTTTCTGGCCATGGGGACAGATGGGTCCATGGCTGTGGGGACAGGTCCCTGGCTGTGGGGACAGGTGGGTCCCTGGCCATGGGGACAGGTGGGTCCCTGGCTGTGGGGACAGGCCATTCCCTGTCTGTGAGGATGGGTCTCTGGCTGTGGGGACAGGTCCCTGACCAGGGGGACAGGTCCTTGGCCATGGAGATAGATGGCTCCCCAGCTGTGGGGACGAATTCCTGGCCATGGAGATGGGTCCCCAGCCATGAGGACAGGTCTCCCACCTGCCATGTCCCTCCCGTTTCTGTCCTGGGTGCCTGGCTCTGCCTGCTATGGGGCAGCATGGGGCACAGGTGACAGGTGACAGAGCCAGGTGACAGCAGGGATGTGGGGTGGCAGGCTCAGCCCAGGCTTTACCTCACAGCATGTTAATGCAGCAGGTCAGGGGCAGGGATGCCTGTGGGTTTCAGTATGAGAAGAATATTGATAACTTAGTAATGTTTTTAGTTGTGCTGGAAGATCAAGGACATTGTGTTTTGCTGGTCTGCATGTGCAAAGGACTGAGAGGAGGAAGTGTAGTAATTAGGAAAACCCAAATTGGCATTTAGATGTGCCAATGAGATATTCCATCTCATAGCACGTCGTGTTCGGTAGATTAACAAGAGTTGACTGGAAAGGTGGGGGGCTCTCATGGGGATCACTTGGGCTCGCTGTTCAGGGATTGTGGTTTAAATTTGGGGACTCTGTTCTGGGATCGCTGGCTGGGGACAGGGTGGGTGTCGGTGGGTGGGTGGTGAGGAACTGCACTGGGCATCACCCATTTGTATATTCTATTATTACTGTTATTATTTTATTTCAATTAGTATATTGGTTTTATCTCTATCCTACGAGTCTTCTCACTTTTACCCCTCCAATTCTCTCTCCTACTCCGTGGTGGGGAGTGAGTGAGCAGCTGTGTTTGTCTGCAGCCAAGTGAAGCCACCACAGGGTCTCCCAGGCACACCCTCTCCAGCAGCGAAGCAGTTAACGCCGGGCACTATTTCCAGCCCAGTTCTCCAGCAGGACGAGCTCTCCTGGGCAGGTTGCTGGTCCTGGGCCAAGGGGAGGGACACACCGGGGACTCGGGACAGCCTTTGTCCCAGGAGCGGAGCTCCGCACTCCAGGTACGGGCTGGCACTGCGGCGGTGCTGGGAGCAGCAGCCGGGAGGAACTGGGGTGAGTGACGGGCAGGGGAAGGGGTCGGGGGGGCCATGGTGAAGTGGGGCTCGGGGGGCTCAGCCCTGGGTGTGCCCCAGCCAGTAGAGCCAGGTATGGGGTGTAAAGGTGCTCTCAGGGCTGGAGGGGCCCATGGGGAGCAGAGGGGCAGGGAGGGGGTATGGACAGGGCATGAAGGGCACCACTGAGCCCCGGTGCTGGTGGGAGAGCGGGTGGCAGGGACCACTCTGCCTGGCAAAGATGCTCCTGTCAGGCACCTTCACCTGCTTTCTTAGAATCTTAAGAGCCCTTTTGACTTTCAAATGCTAAAAGTGCACGGTGGGGCAATCAGCTTCCCCTTCTCCTGAGCCACAGATAGGTTTGATCCAGCAGTGCCTCTGAGCCTGTCCTCCTGACTGTAGAGGGGAGGGACACTGCAAGGTGCAGGATGGCTGGTGGGTGTTCATTGTGCCCCTTTGTACACAAACAAGTGCAGCCATGGCCCAAGCACCGAGCACAGCTGTGAAATTTCCACACATGGAACTGGTTGGGCATTGCTCCTTGGGACACCATGCTGCAATGTGTCTCTTCTTTAGCTCTGGAGGCATCACCACCACCTTCCTCTCCCAGCTGAACATGCCACGTAGGGTAGCAGGTATCAGCACCCACCAGCCCCAAGGTGCCACTGAAAGGCTGGGCAGATCCATCAGCTTCTCACATACCTCTTGTCTTTTTTACCACCTGCTGGGCTCCCTCCCCATGCCCTGCTCTCCTCTCCAGGCCTCACTGGCTCTGTGCTGCCTTCACATGTTGCCTCCTGCCCAGTCAAAATGGGAATTAGACCCTACCTGAGCAGGTGGAGCTCGTTTCCCACCCACTGCCGCGTGCAGGACAGTGCAAGGTATCACCATTCTGTATTGTTCCATTGTGCCTGGACAGAGTTTTCCAGGATGTGGGCTGGGCTGGGGATTTTTGCCACTGCTGCTTTATATGGAGCAGAGGAATCACATCCCAATGACACCATTGCATTTGGGCTGGTGGGACTGGAGATGTGACAACAAAGGAATTCATTGAGTTCTTCCATATGATCTCCTGTGGCCAGAGCCACCATCCAGGGGAGGGCTGCTGCCTGTAGGATAAGGGCTGATAAGGGTTTCCTGTAGTTCCGTGTCCCATGGGATGGGCCAGCAGAGAACAGCTGCTATCTGCCTTTACACATCTCACGTCACGTAGGAGATCGATCACCTTTGTTTGTCATTGGAGATGCTGACTCCAAAACAGGAATCAGCATCACCTTTGACCTTGCCAAATGTCCTTCCTCTCCTATTCAAGCCACTGACCCGGCCTGGAGAAAGGACACTGTGGTTTTAGGCACTCCCAAGAGAATTGTGTAGCCAAGTGACAGCTCCCAGGTGCCACCCCAAAGGCACTGGTTGGGTTAAACCGCTTCTCTAGGCTGTGTCCAGGGCTCTGGGGGCATCCACTGCTCAGCCTAATGCCATGGATGGAGATCAGCCTGGGTCCCTGCAGACACTGCCTGTGCAGCTGGTGGCAGGGAGCAGGGTGATGGAGGAGGAGGAGAAGGAGGAGGAGGAGGAGGAGGAATCTGGACCAACCACGGGGTGCTGAGCACCTGGACGTGGCAGCTGCCGTGTGCTGAGGCCATTGCAGGGAACCAGACCCTTTGGCTTTGCTTCTCCACTGCAGTTTCTTACTGGTGCCTCAGGGCTGATTCTGCTGGGAGCTGACCTCCAGCCAGTTGAGCAGAAGGTGCAGGACCTGCTCCCTTCCCCACTGGCCTGGCCTGTCCCTGTCCCTGCCACGCTCTCGCTGTCGGCGCGCTGCCTGGGCTGCGGGGCGCTGTGTACCCAGAGCAGTGGGAGCTCTCTGCCTCTGTCCTTCTGCCTGCCCTTGGCACTGCAGGAGAGGCTTGGAGATCACCTGCAGGCAAGGACACCATCCCTGCCTGTCCTCTTACCTGCTGTGGCATCACCAAGAGCCAAGGAGAGCTGGGCCAAGCAGGAGACACATGGCTGGAGATGCTGTTCCCTTGCCTGGAGCAGAGAGGACCTTCTCAAGGGCAGTCTGAGACTGGTGGGCAGCAGATGTGACCTGGTGGTTCCAAGTCTCATGGGGTGGGTTTTGTGAGGGTGCATGTGGGTGCTGGAGGGATGCAGCTCTACATCCATCCCTGGAGGGAATGGCCATGCTGGGAACCTGCCAGGGCATGGTCCTGCTCCCAGTCTGGGCCTCCTGGTAGCCACTGCTGTGCTTCCCCCAGTGATGCTGCTGGGAAGGAGATGCTGAGCTGCCACCCCACCAGTAGCTTGAGCAGGGCAGAGGGATGGGGCCCTGTGTGCAGAGAGGGGCCTGAAGAGCTGCAGTTGAGAAGGCAGGGCTGAAAAAGCCATGCTGAAAATCCTCCAGGGAGGGAGTGCTCAGAGGAGAGGGTGTCCCAGCACCAAGACTGCCAAGGTCCTGCCATGGGAGCAGCCATGCACTGGAGAATGGCTTCAGGCCCTTGCTGAGTGGACCCTCAGCCAGTTTGCTGATGATACTAAACTGGGAGGACTGGCTGACACACTGGGAGGCTGTGCTGCTGTTCAGCAAGACCTGGACAGGCTGGAGAGCTGGGCAGGAAGGAACCTCATGAAGTTCAACAAGAGCAAGTGTAGAGTCCTGCACCTGGGGAGGGACAACCCCAGGCACCAGAACAGGATGGGGGTTGACCTGCTGGAAAGCAGCCTTGCAGAGAAGGACCTGGGAGGACAGAAGGTTGACCATGAGCCAGCAATGTGCCCTTGTGGCCATGTAGGCCAATGTTCTCTTGGGGTATATTCAGAGGTTTTGGAGTCTCCTTCTCTGGAGGTGTTCAAAGCCCACCTGGACACGATCCTATTCAACCTGCTCGAGATGGACCTGCTTTGGGGTTGGACTGGATGATCTCCAGAGGTCCCTTCCAACCCCCACCATGCTGTGACTCTGTGATTCTGTTAGGGAAGGGGAAAGTCCCATCTTGACAGGTCCCATATCTTCCCATGATTTGCATCTCAGAACTGGCTTTGCAGGTGCAGAGGTGTGAGGTGGGGGTTGGGGCTGTTTTTGCAGGTTGGAGGAGAAATGGACTACAAAGCCAAGGCCGTTGCAGGTCTCCTGGCAGCCACCTGCATCTTCAGCATCATTGCCCTCATTCTGAGCGTGGTGAACGTGAAGGATGTGCTTCTGCCTCCCAGAACCAAGGTAGGGTCCTTGGCAGGAGCACAGCTGCCCGCTCTCGCTTGGCTGCCCCTTGGCGGAGGATTTCCCCTGGGTTTCAGGCAGGCTCTGCTGTTTGTCACTGAGATGGGGACAAACTCCCAGGCAGGCTGGTGTGCCAGGTGGGTCTGGCAGAGTTTGGTCACTGTGACTGGTCCTACAGCACATGCAGCCTTTTCATGGCAGAGCATTGCCAGCTCAGAGGGCTTGTGATGGAGCCTTGTCCCCGACACAGCTGGTGACAGCAATGCCACAGGGCGTTCCCTGCTCTGGTCACACTCTTTGTTTGGCTCCTGGAGTTTCCCCTGCCCACCAGGAGATCTGCTGGCTCTTCTGGAGCAACCCTCACTCTGGGGTGGGTGAAGCTGCTCTGATCCCCCTGACACCCCGTGTCCCCTCTGCCTCCCCCAGTACGGTCTGGTGTTCGACGCCGGCTCCACGCACACGGCTCTCTACATCTACCGGTGGCCCGCGGACAAGGAGAACGGCACCGGCATCGTGTCCCAGGTGGGGGCCTGCACCGTGTCTGGTGAGTGTGCCAGGACGTGTCCATCCCTCTCCCCTGCCCCTGCTCATCTGGGGGATGCTGGGGGATGCTGGGGGATGCTGGGGGATGCTGGGGCTGGCCAGCCAGGACCACTGTCCTGCAGCACCAAGGCGAGTTGGCTGGTTCATGCCAGGTGGGGTCATTGGTAAATGACCCAAAGGACATTTATTTATTGGGCATTTATAAAGATGCCAAGGGGCATTTGTTCCTATTGCAAAGGTGCTGTCAGGATTGGGCACAAGGACTGGTCTCCCTGGAGGAAAGGACCAGGTCAGGGGAGGTAGGGTCAGCTCAGTGGTACGTGGAGCTGGGCTGGGACTGGCAAAGGCCACCAGGCCAGGGCAGAGGTGCCTGGGCAGAGGGTGAGAGGGCCCAGAGCTCACCTTGACCTCAGATCCAGGCTGTGTGGCGGTGGTGTGGCAGTTACTGGTTAACTGCAAAGGTCTGGCAGAGGGCAAAGTGTAACAGCGAGGGTGCGGGGGCTGGTGGCAATAATGGTGTGCAAAGCTTGGGGGAAGGTAAATAGTGATATTGGCACCCCAGAACCTGTCCCTGCCCACCACAGGACCATGCTGGCTGCTCAGATCTGCTGCCAGCCTCTATAAATAGGAACTCAAACAAGCTGGGCAGAGGGCACCTCGGGGCGTGCGGGAGCTCCACGCGCCCTCCCAGCAGGACAAAGCCGAGAGCCTGCCCCTTCCCCGGGCAATAAGGAACTGCTCCGTGTGTTGACCAAACCCTGTGGCACCAGCTGTGGCCCTGGGGCAGCTCAGCCTCCCTGGACACAGCGTGTGCTCAGCATCACAAGACTCACGGTGCTGCCCTCCCCTTCCATCTGGAGCTGGACCTTGCTGCCACCTCCCTCTGTCACCTCCAGCAGAGTGCCATGGCTGTGGCGTGTGTGCTGCCTCCAGGCAGGCCAGCTCTGATCACTGCCCTTCCAGGGACACCCCTGGCAAGGACACGACCAGCCCAGGAGCACAGAGAAAAACCCGGGGGACTTTCGGGGTGGACGTGTCCCCGAGTGCCCTGTCCCTCCTGGGTGGCTCTGAGCTCGCTCCATCACGGGGTGTCCTCTTGCAGGACCCGGCATCTCCAGCTACGCAGACGACCCCGCTGGGGCTGGAGCCAGCCTGAAGCCCTGCCTGGACAAGGCCATGAAGATCGTCCCAGCAGAGCAGCAGCGGGAGACCCCCACCTACCTGGGGGCCACGGCGGGCATGCGGCTGCTGAGGTACCGGCACTGCCCAGAGCTGCCAACCTCCAACCCCTTCCCACCCCATGGGAGCCGGTGCAGGGGGCTGGGGCGGGGGGCTGGGGGCACAGGGGGCTGGAGCAGGCCATGGTGACGGGCTGGGACGGGGGGCTGGGGGCACGGGGGGCTGGAGCAGGCCATGGTGACGGGCAGAGCATCCATGTCTGCAGTCTGCCGGGGTGTCCAAGAGAGCCGCTTGCCGTGCCCACGGGAAACCCCCAGCCCAGCCCCAGCCCGGCAGCAGCCCCAGAGGTGGATCAACCTCCTGTGCCAGACTTGCACGAACCTTCCTGTGTGCTGGGGCAGAGCCCGCAGGAGCGTTTGTAGGGAGACTCCCAAAGCACCAGCTGAGGGATTGGGTGGCTTTGCCCTGTCCCTGAGCAGCCCCGATGCTCTGCAGCCTCTCGCTGTTGTCCCTGCGCTGGAAGCTCCCCAGCCGCTGCCTCCTGCAGGGCGCGGTGTTGATCTCCTCCCCTTCCCTGGGCAGGGAGCAGAACAGCAGCAAGGCCGAGCAGGTCTTTGCCGAGGTGGCCAAGGCCATTGGCGAGTACCCGGTGGAGTTCCGCGGAGCTCGGGTCCTGACGGGGAACGAGGAGGGCTCCTTCGGCTGGATCACCGTCAACTACCTGCTGGAGACCCTGGTGAAGGTGGGGCTGGGGGAGAGGGCAGAGGTGGGGTGAGCGGTGGATATATCCCTGGCTGAGGTCTGTGCAGGTTTCTTTAATCCCAGAGGACAGAAAAATGTCGTTTTAGGGCACAAATCACCCCAATAAATGAAGCCTTTTGGGAACTGCACATTCAACTCCATGGACACAATTAACAGAATCAAAGGTCTTTGTGTCCAGCTCAGCCTGGCCCTGGGCTCTCCACTGACACACAGCTCAATTCTGGTGTCCCAGGGGTGCAGCAGTATCAGCCCCTGGATGAATGTGTTGCTCTTTCCCCCCCTCAAAGTCCCTGGTGTGCTGCAGCCAAGGGGCCAGACCTCAGTGCCACACGGAGGTCCATGTGGGTGCTGTCCTCACATGGGCAGCAAGAGAGGGAGACAGAACGTGGAAGGTCCCTCAGGGGCTCCTGAGCCCACAGAACCTTGAGGGAAGGGACAGGGACTGTGACTCCCTCCAGGTCAGACTGACACTTGCTGCCTTATGGGGCCAGTTTTCCTTTGCAGAGAAATGGGAACATCCACAGGACACTGAGGTTTTTGGAGCTCTGGACCTTGGAGGTGCCTCAACCCAAATAACCTTCCAGCCTGGAATCACCATGGAGGACAAGAACACCTCCATCTTCTACAGGCTGTACGGCACCAACTACTCACTGTACGCCCACAGCTACCTCTGCTACGGGCAGACACAGGCCCTGAAGATGCTGCTGGCAGCTCTCCACCAGGTACTGCAGCCACTGCTCACCAGGATCTGCTCAACCATTTCCCTTTGCCATGAAAAATGTTTTCAAACAAATTTTGGGCATGCTTGTGGAAAAAGCTTTAGGGAATTGGGAATTTCCACAGATTCCAAAACCTGAGAGAGAGAGACTTGCATTTTATCTGCTGAACCAAAAACTTCTCTCATGTGGGTGGAAGGTGGCAGTGGCTCCCTGCTGGGGCTCCTTGCTCCCCAGATGGTGACGTGTAAAGGCATTTTTCATCAGTTCCCAAGCCCAGCTACAGCTTTAGGTTCTTCCCTGTCCCCTCAGACATGGGCAGGAAGTGTTTCCTTGGCTGGGTGGTTTCCAGGTACCAGCTTCATTGAAACACAAGTGGTTTAAAAGGCCACCAAGTCCTCCACTGGGCAATAGGTGCAACATCCAGTTAGGAGAGGACAGGGAGTCCACTCACCTGGGGACATAACCTGGCACCTCCTGGGTAGGATGATCAAATCTCCAGACTTTTCCCCCCTAAATAAGACAGCAGCTGTGGCAGAGGACTGAGACTCCACACAGCTCAGAGCAGAGATGACAGAGAGCTGTTAATGGGGATTAAATTAATTTACCCTTCTTCAGTGTCTGCCCAGAGAGAGGATTCCTGACACACCTCCTGCACACTGCTCCACCAGTGTCCCCCTGTCCCACCTCGGTCAGAGCCCGCTACAGGGCCTGTGGCAATAGGACAGGGGAAATGGTTTTAAACTAAAAATGGGGAGATTTGGACTAGATAGAAGGAGGAAATACAATGAGGGTGGTGAGACCCTGTCCCAGGTTGGCCAGAGAAGCTGTGGCTGCTCCTCCCTGGAAGTGTTCTGGGCCAGGTTGGATGAGGCTTTGAGCAACCTGGTCTGGTGGAAGGTGTCCCTGCTGCTGGCAGGGGCTTGGGACTGGAGGAGCTTTAAGGTCCCTTCCAACCCAAACCAGTCTGGGATTCTGTGACCCTGCTTCTCCTCAAATCCTGCTTTTTGGGAATGTCTAAGCACAGGATGGGCTGTGGGGTGGGGTCTCACTGGCATCTCACACCCAGCCCCACTAATGGCTCACACTCTCTCCAGGCCAGCCCGTCTGCCCAGCAGATATCACACCCCTGCTACCCCAGGGGATACCAGGAGAACATCACCATGGCAGAGCTCTACAACAGCCCCTGTGTCCCTGCACCGAGCCCACCCAGCCCTGCACAGGTCCTGACGGTGGTGGGGACGGGAGATCCAGTGCTGTGCAGCATCTCCATCCAGAAACTCTTCAACCTCAGCTGTGGGGCCAACAGGACGTGCGGGTTCAACGGGGTTTATCAGCCGCCCGTGCGGGGCCAGTTCTTTGTAAGGAGCCTCCCTCCCCGTGGCTGTGGTGGGGGAGGATGGACAGTGGGAGTCTCCTCTGCCACTGACTGTGGGAAGGGGTGAGGAGAGAGGGGATCCTATAGCTGGTCCCATCTGCAAACCTCTTCTATGCTGGGAGGTGGCTTCTGCCTCCTCCAATGTCCTGGCCCTCCCTGAGGGAAATGGGAAGATCTTGTCTCAGGGAGCAAGTCTGAGCTAGCTCAGAGTGCAAGCAGAAGCCCCAGGGCTCGTTGACCAGCTCCCAGACTTTCTTGTAGACCATCAAGTGGGTGCTGGATGCAGAACCCTGGGAATTACTTGGGACTGTCCCCAGGGAAGAGGGTCCTCTGAGTCTTTTTTTTTGGGTGAGGAAGATGTATTTTTTACCATCTGCCCTTATCCCCCAGGCCTTTGCTGGCTTCTACTACACCTTCCACTTCCTGAACCTGACCAGCCAGCAGTCTCTAAATGATGTCAACTCCACAATCCAGACTTTCTGCAAGAAGAGCTGGGCAGAGGTGAGAGCCCTGTGAAGGGCAGCAAGGAGCCCTGTGCTTGTCCTCTCCCAAATCTCTGCCCAGGAACCTCGTGCCCTGCTGTTCCCTGGGCCAGGGAGGGTTTCTGAGCATCCCTTTCATTCCTTGTTGCACCGTGTCCCCTGGTGGCCCCACAGCTGGTGGAGACCTTCCCACAGGAGAAGGGGCACCTACACAGGTACTGCTCCAGGGCCATTTACATCTTGACCCTGCTGCTTGATGGCTACAAGTTCAGTGAGCACACGTGGAGCAGCATCCACTTCAGCCGGCAGGTAAACACCCCGTGGGGCACTGGCAGTGGGTGGGCAAGCAGCCACATCCCTGTCCTGGCCCAACAGCGTGGTCAGGAGCAGCATCTCTGGAACCCCCTGCACCAGAAATATGTCCCCACCTCATCCCTGCCACACAGTGATCCCAGCACAGCTTCACTCTTCCTTACCTGCCCCCAACCCTCTCGGGCCAGCTTGTTCCTCACTTACCCTGGTGTGGATGTGAGGAAATTTTAAGGGGGTCAGAGAATTTCAGAGCAGGATTTGGACACTTTGGTCTCTGATGTTGAGCAGAATTGACTTGAGCATCAGTGAGGTGATGGTGGCCCCATGACCCATTTGAACCAGAATGTGACCAAATCTGAAGGCTCATGGGGGAGGGTGAAAGCTCAGATCCAAGACCCTGTGCAGGTGACAGAGGCACATCTGGACCAGAGCAGTTGTCTGTGTTCAGCTGCCCTTTAGCCCTGGGGAAGGGGGGACAGGAAAGCTCTCGGTGTGACTGGTGCTGGTAAGATCAGGTTCTCCACAGCCAGGTCCATGTGTGAAATCCCAGCTGGGGCAGCTCATGGGAGAGGTGCCCATCAGTCCCTTGCACTGAAGGTGTCAGTGTCTGGGAGAGGCACTTTTGGATGATCTCTGCTCTCTCACCTCAGGCAGCAAACACAGACATTGGATGGACACTGGGCTTCATGCTGAACTTCACCAACATGATCCCCACGGAGGCTCTGGAGCACGTCAAGGGGCACCAACCCAGTCTGTGGGCAGGTGCTGTCTCTTTCATTGTGCTGGCCATGGTGGCAGGGCTGGTGGCCATTTTCCTCCAGTGTTTCTGGAAAACCAAGTAGCTCCCAGCCTCCTGCCAAGAGGCATCCTGCCCACTGAACCAGCCAGGAAGTGGTGCAACAGAAGGTGGAAGGAGGAGGAGAGGGAGGGCATTAACCCACATCCACTGCTCAGGAACTCTAACTGGGTCATATTTGTAAAGATGACAAAGGTGTCTTGAGGTCTCCAGGTACATCCAAGAGGAAAAGACTCCTGACTCCAGAAAAAAAACTTTAATCTGGCTGACAAAAGCTGACTGAGACTTGGTGGCTAGATGAGGCCAGATAAATTCAGACTAGAAATAAAATCCTTCTTGTTTTTTCAACCACAAAGGTCACTAACCAGCCCAGCAGAGCTCCCTTGGCACTTCCAGCCCTGCTGGGCTGCTCTCCCACCAGCCATGGGAGGCAGTGGGTGATGGAGAGCAGTGGCCACCTAAACTCTGAGGAGAGGGGACCTTGTTCTGTATCTTGCCCTGTGCAAGATATGCAAGATTTTTGTAGTATGTGACAAAATATCCTCCCAAAGACGCTGTCAGCTGTCTTTAAAAATATTTACTGGCATATGTCAGCAGAAAAATACAAGTAGAAGTTGATGTAAGAGCTGCCAACTCTGGCTCAGGGTTTATTTTCTATTCAAGTTACACAGCCCAGCTTTGTCAGACACCAAATCCATAGCAGGTTCCAGCTCCAGGCACTTGAGTGTTTTATTCAGACCAGCAGATCCCAGCGCAGCTCAGCTGCAGGAACTGGACATTCATTCCAGTCTTTCCAGCTCCAGCCACCAGCCCAGCGCGGTGCTGCCCAGCCAGCCCTTCCCCAGCCCCTCCAAGGCTCTGCCCAGGCCCAGGGCTGCTCTGAGCAGGGGGCTTCTCCAGCTGCCTGTCTGTGCTTCAAGACTCCTGCCCACCCAGCAGGAAGCAGCAACATCCAGGCAGGACTTAAGGGCTTCAGAAAAGAATCGAAGGCATCTGGGCTGAGGAGGGCTCAGAGCCGTTTGGTGCTGGCAGACCCACGGGGTATTTGCTGTGGAAGGTGATACCTGGTGGTGGTAACCCAAGGTGTTACCCCACATACCCCACTGCAAACTGGTTACAGAGACCTTCCCAAAGAGCAGCATCTTTGTCTGGAGAAGTTAAGGGTCTGCTCCTCACAGATGGCTATCCTCAGCCTTCCCAGCCTGAACTGGAGGAACAAGGGAGAGGGGGTGAAGACCTCCATCGAGAGGAACCTCTTCCCACCCAGCGGTCTGAGCTGCCACATGGACATTTCCCACAGCCAAACACCAGATCCCTCCCCCTCTCTGCCCTGCACAAGCATGTCTGTCCCAGTGTAAGCACAGAGGTAACAATGCCAGGCCTGGGCACAGGCAAACGCTGCCAGACTGCTGGAACTGACCCCTGGCATCTGTGAGTGGGGGACATCTCCTGTCCTGGTTCAGCAGAGCTCCAGGCTGTGCTGGCTGTGGCCCAAGTGAGCTGGGACTGGTGTCTCCTAGCCCTGGGGACAGTGCAGTTGGGCAGGAGAAGGCTCCTGTTGGCTATAGGAAGGCAGCACCACAACTGGTCGGGGCTGCAAAGCACTTGGGGAAGATGCCAGTCTTGCCATTGCAGCGTCCTTCCAGCCAGTCCTCGTTCACTGGGAAAACAGAAAGGAGCAGGATGAGCCCTGGCCCGTGGGGGTGGGGTTAGAGAGAGTTTTCATGGCTGGAATTTTGGGCAAAACCCAGTGCAAGCCTCTACAGAATCCCAGAGTGGCCTGGATTGGAAAAGCCCTTTGAGCTCATCGAGTCCAACCATGAACCCAGCACTGACCAGTCCCCACTGACCCATGTCCCTCAGCACTGTGTCTACACGACTCTTCAATCCCCCCAGGGATGGGGACTCCACCACTGCCCTGGGCAACCCCTTCCAATGCCTCAGAACCCTTTCAGCAAAGAAATTCTTCCTCACATCCCATCTCAACTGCCCTGGCCACAACTGGAGCCCATTTCCTCTTGTCCTGTCCCTTGCTCCTTGGTTGAACAGACCCACCCCCACCTCTCTGCACCTTCCTTGCAGGGACTTGGACAGAGCCAGAAGGTCTCCCCTCAGCCCCTGAGGGTATGAGCCCGACACAGCCCTGCCCAGGCGTCTGTTCCCCAGTCCCTCCCTGCAGCAGAGTCCAAGAGCCTGGCCCAGTCCAAGCCTGCAGACAGGGCTGCAGTTACCTTCAGAGAGAATATCCAGCAGGTCCCCCTTGCTGAAGTCCAGGTCCCCTGGTCCCTGTGCAGGGTACGAGTGCTGAGCCCGCATCCGGTACAGGATGGGTCTGCCCGAGTGGGAGTCCGAGTCCTGCAGGAGAAGCTCAGCATGGAGGTTGCAAGGCAAAGCAGAGATTTGAGTCCAGCACAGCAGAGAAGCTTGTCACAACCCACGTACCTGGCAGCAGAGTGTCACTCTGCCATCTGTCAGCTGCTGCCACATCTTCCCCAGATCCTCCTCTCCTGAAACTGCACCCAGTTCTTTGCCATCTGAGTGTCTGTAGCTGCAAGGATTCATCAACACAGCTCAGATCATCCCACTTAGAGCCAAACCTGGAGGCAAGCCCAGCCCTCTACCATCTTCAGTCTTCAAAGTCCCCTCTGTGAGCCAGCTCTGAGCTTGTCAGCTTGCACAATGACACAGGGCCACCCTGCATGCTCAGTGGGCAGAAATGGCACTGCTAGGGAGTGACACTGTCACATCCTCACACACTCACTTGAGGGGAAGATTCTAAACTCTCCTGCCTGTGTCCCCAGGGATGTCACAGTCAGGGAGACCCCACCCCAGGACCAACTCCCACATTGCTCTGGAGTGATCGCAGTGCACCTCAAACGCTGAGCTGAGCAGGAGGAAATCCAGTACACAGCAGCTGCACCTGCACAGAGTTTTTCCTTCTCCAGCCCAAAAGGAGAGCCCTGCGAGAAGGCTGCACACTCACTCACCCCTTTGCTGAATCTCTGCTAGGAGGGCTTTGACCCCAATTAAATGTTCCCAGCAGAGAAGAAGGCATCTGGGCTGATGAGGGCTCAGAGCCATTTGGTGCTGTCAGACCCATGGGGTATTTGCTGTGGAAGGTGATACCTGGTGGTGGTAACCCAAGGTGTTACCCCACATACCCCACTGCAAACTGGTTACAGAGACCTTCCCAAAGAGCAGCATCTTTGTCTGGAGAAGATAAGGGTCTGCTCCTCACAGATGGCTATCCTCAGCCTTCCCAGCCTGAACTCGAGCAACAAGGGAGAGGGGGTGAAGACCTCCTCGGGGAAACGGCTGCTGCCAGCCTGTCACACCCACCCGTGCAGTGAGAGTGCCGCGGGGCCCGGCTGTACCTCAGCTTCCCTCGCTCCGCCTGCTGCCCAAAGCGCTCCCGCAGCAGCGCCCGCAGGTCCGGCAGGGACGGCGCCTCGCCCGCCCGCACCACCACGGTGCACTCGCAACGCGCCCGCAGCACCACGGGCCGGTCCGTGCTGGGGGGGGCTTCCCCCTGGGGCGCTGGGACCTGCTGGGGGAGGCGGCACCGGCTGGTTATTCAGGACTCTCGTATCGAGGGGACACAGACACAACCCCTCAGCCCAGTGCTGCCACGCGATGGTAGAGCAGCATCAAAATGCAGATCTGAATTTCAGAGGGGAAACGGCAAATTCAAAGCCTGGAATCAAATGTTCCTCCCATGGCCATGAGCCAGCACTGTGCCCTGGGGCCAGGAAGGCCAATGGCATCCTGGGGTGCATTAGAAGGGCTGTGGTCAGTAGGTCCAGAGAGGTTCTCCTCCCCCTCTACTCTGCTCTGGTGAGGCCACATCTGGAATATTGTGTCCAGTTCTGGGCCCCCCAGTTCAAGAAGGACAGGGAGCTGCTGGAGAGAGTCCAGCACAGAGCCACCAAGATGGTGAAGGGAGTGGAGCATCTTCCTGATGAGGAAAGGCTGAGGGAGCTGGGGCTCTTGAGCTTGGAGAAGAGGAGGCTGAGGGGGGACCTCATTAATGTTGATCAATATCTGAAGGGTGAGTGTCAGGTGGATGGAGCCAGGCTCTTCACAGTGGTGTCCAATGGTAGGACAAGGGGCAATGGGTGTGAGCTGGAACACAGGAGGTTCTGCTTGAACTTGAGGAGGAACTTCTTTACTGTGAGGGTGCCAGAGCCCTGGGCCAGGCTGCCCAGGGAGGGTGTGGAGTCTCCTTCTCTGGAGACATTCCAGACCCACCTGGACACCTTCCTGTGTGATCTCATCCAGGTGTTCCTGCTCTGGCAGGGGGGTTGGACTGGATGAGCTTTCGAGGTCCCTTCCAATCCCTGACACTCTGTGACTCTGTGACCCAGGGAGCCCCTTTCTGTGTCTGATCACACAGGTTCCTCCCCCAAACCTATCTGAGCAGGGCCCCAATTCCTCCAGCCAGCTGGAGAGGTGCAGCCAAGCTCCCATGTTCTGCTGCCTTCTGTCTGAAGTACAACGGACAAAAAATGACTCCAAAAGCCCTACAAAGAGGGGTGGCAAAGTCAAAGGGAGCAGAGCTGATCTGCAGCTGGCACTGCCAGAGAGATGCTGTCCTCACGTGGACACAGGAGCAATTCCAGCTCCATCACACAGCCATGGAGGTGCATCAGAGGACATCATCCCAGAACACAAATATGAATGAACTGTGGCACCCAGAGTGACAGGGACAGGAAATGCCACACATTGCAGGGGGAAGGGACAGCAGGTAGCCCAAAGACAGCTCACTCTTGCACAATGGGCTGCAAAATTGTGTGCAGATTGTGTGCCTGAGGACACTGCTGTGCCTGGGGCTCTCTGATCTGCAGAGGGTGGCAAAAGGGCAGTGCCTCAGCACTGGGCTGCCTCACAAAGCTCTATGGGCACAGACTTGGGAGTGGTGGAGGAAAGAGGACACGGGAGCCTCTCCTCTGAATGGGAAAATGGGGAGAGGAAGAGGTTTTTTCCAGTGATTTTAGGGCAGCTCAGGAATTTTGGAAGATCAGCCCAGAAATCTCAGACTTTTCACAGCCTCTTGATGCTGTAGCAGCTTCAGCTTGTGAAACACCTTACCTTCAAGTCCATTTGGGCACCAGCATCATTTGCAGCAGCATTTTCTCCCCCAGGAGATTCTGCAGAAGAAAACAAGAGCAGAGGAACAGTGCCTGTAGTCAGCAGAGGCCTCCAGCAGCTCTTCTGCTACCCACTAGCACACAGGCAGCCACGGCTGCAGTGGGCAACCAGCATCCCCACACACTCCTAGAGCAGGGGGGCTTGGACACAGCTTCACCTGACACCCACTGGGCTCCCTGGCCCTGGGGACTACCTGGCTTCTGCTTCACGTGGAGTCTGCTGGGAGGCACCTGGGCAGGAGGGAGAGGAATTCCATTGCTGATCTTCTGTAAAAGAACAACATCAGAAAGGAGTGAGCAGAAGACACCAGAGACTGGGCAAGGCTGGTGTGCATGAGAGAGGCTGCAGCCAGTGATAAATTTCTGGGTGTAAACCCAGAGGGATCCCCAGGGAGACCAGTTCATAACTGGTTGGATGAGGCAGAACACTCGGCTCTTAATGGCCTCTGCAGCTCTTGTGGGCAGCATGGGTGATAAGAGCTTTGGTGGGACACTTCCTTGGCCTCCTGCCCCTTGCTGGGTTGGTGCTGGAGCAGGGAGAGGTTGCTCACACTGTGGTGAGGGCTTCCCCCACCATCTGCCAGCTCACCTGGGAACCTGGGCTCGTTCACAGTGAGACATCCATGGAACAAATATGTGCTATGGCCAAGGAATCATTCAGAGGGGAAAAAAAACCCAATCATAGCAACATCAGAACAATTGTGAACTTCAAAAATCTCTCACAAGAAATAGGGGTCTGAGTTACACCCCCCCACACTGGGTTCAGATGGAAAATGACTGGGATGATATGTGGATATGCCTGTGGTGGAGATGGGAGACAAAGGAAGTTTTCTTAAGTCAAAGGTGCGGGTTTAGGGCTTAGGCACATGGCCTCAAGGCAAAAAGTGGTGCCTGTTGAAGGTGTTGCTGTTGCACTGCAGGAGATGAACCTGCTCCCACTCTACTGGTGAACTAGAACACATGAGCACACCTCACCTGCTTCCCTGCTACACCTAGCCATCACAGGAGCAGGTTGGATGAAGGTGTGCCTCAAGCCCTTGACCTCACCATTGTGTTCCAGTGCACCAACAAGCTACAGTGAGTCAGGAGAGCTGTGGCAGCTGCTGACTTTGTGTGTTCCACCAGCCCAGGGTGGATAAGAGATAGCAATACCTAGATCAGCTTGGGATGAAAGCCACTGTGGCTTGGCTGTATGTCCAAGAGATCTGATATAAATTATGCATTTTTTCTGCTCTTAACTATTCTGTTGTTTCTTCAAGAGCACTTGGTCTTCAGCCAAGGTGTGTCAGTGTTTCACACTCTGTGTTCCTCTTGCACAGTTGTCCTGTCCTGTGACAATCTTACAAATAAATGTCCCAAATGTATCCCCTGGTCCCTTCCTCACCCCTGGCTGCAGGTTGTCAGCTCACCCATTTATCCATCTTTGAGGCAGGCTCCAGGAGAGAGCTCGGAACGCGCAGCTTCTGCGGGACACAGAGCAGAGCAGGGTGAGACACGAGCTGCTGCTGTGGCAGAGGCAGCCCCAGCCCACCCAGCCCCTCTGCCCTGCTTCTGTCCCTGCAAAAACACCACTGCCTGCTCAGCCTGCTGCCCACGGGGAGCCAGGGTCACACATGGCAGCTCATGTGGCTTCCTGCTCAGAAATTGATGCACAAAACCCAAAGGTCCTTTCGCCTCTTCTTCTGCTGGGGGCAGTGCTGCTGCTCGAGGGGCTGCCACGTCACAGGCCAAACACCCACCAGGCCCAACACCCTGCTCCTAAACCAGATGCTTAGGAAGAGAGCAGCAAGGATGGTGAGGGATACAGCAGCATTTCTGTCTCTTCTTTCAATCATTGCTATACAGTGATTAATTTCAATTAAGCATTATGAGTAATTACACTTTTTTTCCCCCCCAGTGTCTATTATTTTACTGGTTTTGACTCTGAATTTCATCTGATCCTTCACTGAGCAGTCAAACAGCACATTAAATACTTCTGTCATGGTGCACTGTGAGCTCCAGGTGCTTCAGGCTATGCTGATTGCCTGTCCTGGAACATGGTCACCTTAGGAAGCACCAGATCACCATCTCTGTTACTGCATCACTGGGGAATGTGCTAAATGCTTAGGGCACAGCAGAGTCTCTGTGGGGCAAGGGAGGAGAAAGGGAGAAGGGGGGAGAAAGAAAGGGAGAAGGGGGGAGAAAGAAAGGGAGAAGGGGGGAGAAAGAAAGAGAGAAGGGGGGAGAAAGAAAGAGAGAAGGGGGGAGAAAGAAAGAGAGAAGGGGGAGAAAGAAAGGGAGAAGGGGGGAGAGAGACCTGTTAATTCATGCCCACCCTTTATTGCTATACTTTAACCCATTATCAAGTCCTCAGAGCACTGCCTCTCTTGCTCAAACAGCTCACTGTTTTTTTCACTGGACTTGTGCAGAATTTAACTTTTTTTTGTAAATACAGGCAGATAATGGCTATATTTGGCTCCTTACTGGCTCAACTGAATCCAGGTGTGTACTGCCTCGTTCAAAGAGCTTCAGTAGACATGTGAGAAATGGCTTCTGCCAGAAAAATGTTTTCCATGTTGTCATATTTATCTGTTTCTATTCAGTCTGTTTATACTATAGTTCCCTAGGCTGCAGAAAGATGTCAGATTTGTTGGGCTTTAATTCTTTAGGTCTTCCCCAGAGCCCTTTATAAAACATTCCTGCACAGCTGAAACCCTCCCCAAACCTTCCCAAAGTTAATTTAACAGAGACATTACAGACCAGGTAAGGACTGCCCTGTCCCTTCAGCTCCTTAGGGCTCCTGGGTGACAAATACTGGTGGTCCTTGGTGGGGTCTGTTATCCTACACAATTCCCCTGCAGGCTCCTCTAAGATGGAGAGCATCAGTGCCCAAAAAGATGCCCTTGTGGAGCTACAGAGGTGAATGGGAGAAGGTGGTGGGAGCCAAGTGTCAGAGAAATCCATGGTTAGCAACTGGTCTGTGGAAAAGTGCTCCTGAACCCCTCCTCTGCTCTGCAGTGTTACAGGGGGGTCCCCAAGGAATGTGCTCAGAGATCTGCAGCGAGCTCCTGCTCACAGGCAGGGTTGTGGTCTCTGCTGGCTGGGATGGGCTGGAATTCCCCCCTGCTTTCCTTACCTGTCCATCATGTATGGCTGTAGCCCAGCCATCCCCTCCTCTGGTCAGCACAAAGACCAAACCACCGGCTCTCACTGCTGCCTTCCCCGAGCCCTCAGGGCAGTAGTGGGACAGCACTCGGTGGTAGCCTGACTCACTGTCCCTGGAAAGAAAGAATGGGAACAAGAGCACCTTTATAACCCTGGAGTTATGGTGCTGGATGGCTTTGATCCAGAACACTGCACCAATCCAAAATGGGACATGCCAAAAAGTTTCAGGTGTTGGGGAATTGTGATTTCCATTGCTACTCTTTGGTCCAAGTGGGAACAAAAGGAGCCTGGAAAACACTCAGATTTCCCAAATGCAACTGCCCCACTTTCACTGCACTGATAAACATCCTCCAGAGCAAAACAATTATTCAACTCATCCCTGAATTACTGCTGGTACCATATCACCAAAACAAATTACTGACAGGTTTTTTGAACCAGAACTGATTTCTGGCTCAGCAAAGCAGGGCTGGGAGTGATTACTTGGAAGCCTTGTCCTGGGAACTAGGATGGGACAGCTGAGCACCCTCTGTCACTGTCCTGGGCAGGTCCCACCTCTCTCCCCCAGCCATGGCATGATCCATGCTTGTTTCCCAGGACTATTGAATCAGCTCCTGCAAACTGCCCTGAGACTCTGCATGAGAGGTGCCACTGAACTGCAGCGCCTTTTGCAGCCACACGAGCCTCTGCATGTTTGTCATTCACCCCACACTTGGTGAGAAGTGGGTGTGGATCCCACAGAGTCTTCAGAGGAAGACACCAGAGCTCAAAACACATCCTTCTGAGCAGAGATAGCGAGAGGAGAGTTAGACCAGAGTGGAGCTGAAGGCTTACCGCAGAGCATCGGCGCTGGGTTCGTAAAAGCCCTGTTTCTGTGGGAGGAACAAGAGCATCTCTTTATAACAGTGCTCACAGAGCTGTCTACAACAGCAGCAACAGTGCCACCCCATTTCCTGGCCTTCTGAACACCACCCTGTAGCATGGCTTTGCTTTTCAGCACATTTGCCAGAGAGAAGTTGGCTGCTCCACACCTTACCAGAAGGAGTCCCATGGAAAAAGATGAGGGGTACTGGGTACAAGTTACTGCTGGGGAGGTTCCAGTTGGACATGAGGAAAAGTTTTCACAATCAATCAGCCATGGAATAATCTCTCCAGGGAAGTGGTGGATTCCCCAACATTGAACAGTTTAAAGATGCAGCTGGGCAGGGTGCTGGGCCATCTTGTCTAGACCGTGCTTTTGCCAAGAAAGGTTGGATCAGGTGATCCTCAAGGTCCCTTCCAACCTGGTATTCTATGATTCTATGATGTTCCTTCTATTTATCCCCCTCCCTCTTTTATCCCATCAAGAGGAGAGTAACAAAGTCTCTTCCCCTACCCTTGGTTCTAAGAAACTCATATCACAGTGCAAGCCATGCTTATGCTGACAAATTTACTAAAGTGCTGGGTAAATGCATGTGGAGCACAGCAAAGTGTCCTCTGCTGTTGTGAAGAGACAAAAATGCATCTTCAGAGGGCTGGAGACTCACACTGCTGAGTCCCTTCCAGCCAGTGCTGAAGCCCACCACCTGGCTTTGAATGACCCTGTGGATCCAGTCTGGTACTGCACTGTTGGGTTTTTTGGTAGCATGTTCTTACCCTGATGATATTGGGATCTGAGGCCCTACCTGGAGCTCCATGACAGCTCCATTCCTCCTTTCACAGCTATGTCCTGCTCACCTGAGGCCTGAGAGGCTCGAAGCCAATGTACTCATCATTGGGAATGATGGATGAGATCACCTGTCAGAGGAGAAAGTCATGACTGAATCCAGGTTGGATGAAGAGACTCTCATGCAAGGTTCTCTACTCAGACCCATTTCCTTCTGACATCCTGAGGTCAGGCATCAAGTAGAGCCATGTACCTAGTGGAAAAAGTCAAACTGGATTCCCAAAACAACTTCAACTGTTCATGTCCCTGGTTTTTCTCAGTCTTTCCAGGGTTTCTTTAAAAGCACATGAATTCCTTTCCCTTCTCTTTATTCATGTGAGAGCCCTCTGGCCTGTGGCACTTCTGCTGACTGCACTGGTCACAGAAGGAGTCAGGGAAATGCTCTGCTGACTTGCACTAAAGGACATGACAAAGCAATTGTATCCCAAGTGCCTGCTTGTCCCACTGGGAATGCAGTAGGAGTAGGAGCACGCTGGAGGAATGTGCTCCTCTTGAAAATGTCACTGTCAGCACAAGGACAACCACGGGGCTCCCTAAGAACCTGCTCAGCTCTTTCAGAATTTAAAGTGAGCAAGACACTTTTTGGAAGCACCAAAGTGCAGTTTTGATAAAAGAGGTGGCAATTCTAACAAATTTTGGCTCCTGTGACCCAGTTGCCTTGACAGGCTACAAGCCCTGATGATCCTGCTCTTGGGCTTCCAATCAGTGGAGTGGCCAACACTAATGTCCTCTGGAGATGTCAGAAGGTGGGATTTTAATCTCCCTGCTGTTAATCTCACCAATCACATGCCTGTTACCTTGGGTTTACCCAGGAAATCTTTTGAATCCAGCTGTTCAACTTCCTTCTTTCGTGGTCTGAAAAATTCCCCAAGAGGAACCTGCATAGGCTCTAAAACCAGACAGTCCTAGGGCAGGGAATGCAGATAAGGACAAATCCATCAATTAATGTGAAACAAAACACAACAGTGAAAAGCAAGTCTAGCTTCCCTGTGTGTGCAAGATCAGTTCCAGGAAGACACTGGGGCAAAAAAATATGGCTGTGAACTTAAAAAGGTCACTGGGGTTTAACAAACAGATGCAAACTGAGAGCTCAGCAGGCACTACCCAGTGCTGAGTCAAAGACTCACTGTTGGCATGGGGTGGGTGGGAAGGGAGGGCAGTGGAGCAAAGTTTATTAAACAAATCTCTAAGCACTTCTTCTACTTGACTTTGAATGTTGCCTCTTTCTCCTCTGTTCAGCCACTGAGTAGCCATGCTAATAGCAAATATAAACAACACAGTAATGTGAAGCACAAGCATGATGCTAGAAGAGATGATCAGATTAAAACCAAAAGTGATCATCTCTTAGAAAGGAAACAAATAAGACAAGGAAGTATGGAGGGAGCAAAATAATGAACCCTCCAGGAAGAGTAAATCAGAGATTTGCAAGTTGTTCCTGATCATAAAAGAGTCTAACAGGAAACTATTACTTAGAACCAACCCTGGAAACACTTTTACACTCTACTTGAGCTCTAAATGCGATTGCCATTAATATCTGAGCTGCCACCAATCGTCACTGAGGACAAAGGAACTAAAAAAAGTCAGGCAGTGCCATGAAAAGTGAGCTCCTCCAAGTCTGCATTGTAGGGGTTCTGCACTTAAACACTGCATCAGGCAACTTGTTTTACAGGACAGGTACAAACAGAGCTAAGCCCCTGGACAGCAGGGACTAGAAAGCAACCTCCCCAACCTGAGAGCTTATCCCATAATCTTCTACTGTGGTGTTTTTGTGCTATGAAGCACCTGGGAGTGATAGAGTTACTTGATTAGCTGAAGCACTAGTTTGGTAGAACATCACATGCAAACAGCATAGACTCTGTTCTCAGATGGCCAAGCAGGTGAGTAGACAGGAAAACCTAAACACAGGACAATTAGCACCTTCTTATCTTGTATTTCTTAACTTGAGCCCCATACACACACCTGGGAACTCACCAAGGTGGTCTTACCTGCACCCTCTGCAGGGCCACGTCCAGGATTGCTGTCCTTCCTTCAGGTCTCCACACAACAGCCTTATCCAGGGTGGCTCTGGCCTCCTGCCACTGCTGCAGCCGGCACTGTGCTGCTGCAGTGCTGTACAGCACCTGGAGCAGGCAAGGGGAGAGCAGAGCCCAACACAACTCACTGAGCTCAGCCAGGAAACAGGGACCAGGCACTGGAACACCACAGACACAGCAGCAGCACCAAACTACTCCCCATAGGCTCAGGAAAGGCATTCTGAGCAGCACAGCTGAAAAACCTTCATGATCAGATTGGAAAGAGATAAAAGCTGTACCTCCAGGCCAGCTCCTGGGGGTGCTGGAGCTGCTAGCTCTGCTTGGGCAAGGAGAGGTGTGGGGAACGCCAGAGGAAGACTCTGGTACTACCCACATTTTAATCTTTTTCTTCCACCTGAAAGGCCAGTAAGGATTTTCTTGGCAATTCACATCAGTTTCTTTCTGTATGTAACTAGGTAATATTTTTTTGTTGTGCAGAGTAATTCTGTCTCCCTTTCACTGCAAAATAACCAAAACTATTTAATGTGGAAGGCTGTGAATGTGCAACTTGTCAGCTGTGGCCTGTTACCCTTTAGCAGTATGTGAGTATGTTTAGTGGTGAGGTGGCACAGTGTGGGAGCACTGCAGACTGGGTGCTGGGGAGCCTTGATCTCTGTGCTGAGTTAAGAGTGGGAGATCTCTTTTTGTCACTGGCCAACAGTCAGTGTGTGGAAAAGCTGCTGGCTCACAAGGCAGAGGTGTGGCCTCACAGACCCCCTGTCACTGTCTTACATGAGAGTTATCAGCTTGGGAATTGCTCTGTGGTGTCTGGCTGTAAGCAGTGCTCAGGACAGAGCTGCAGCTTTTCCTTCCCTCACTCATGACAGTAGAAGGCTGCTGTTGGGGAGGTGGTGGGGAATGATCATCCTGAACACCTACAGAATCTGCAGAGAGGAGATCCCTCTCTTGGAGAGGTAGGACAGCAGTTCTCACTCAGCTCAGATGTGCTGTAGCCTTGCAAAAGGCAAATATTTCTGGACTTTCAAACCATCCAGCACACACCCCTCCTCTGGAGAAGAAGAGATGGAGCAAGTGAGAGGCCAGGCCTGGGGACAGCTGATGGCACAGTTCTGCAGGGGGATTGTGTTTGTGTAATTTGGAAAACAAGCTGCAGGTAGATGTTGGAACAAGATGCAGTCAAATCAAGATGCAGATCCTGAGTGCTGGCACACTGAGTACACATGTCCTGGCAATGCCTAGAGCCTGTGGAGTGAGAGCCTGTGTGTTCACACCAGAAAGGGCACCAGCCTCCTCCCAATGGCCTGGGGGCCCTTCTGCACCCTGCACCTTTCAAAGGGAACCGTGGTTTCTGAGTGTGTGTGAGCTCAGAGAGGCAGGGCTGTGGCACTGAAACTGTTAAAAACAATGAGGCTTGGGTAATACCACAAATGCCAGGGATAGCTTCCTCCTGCCAGGTATAAGGTGCACAAAAACTGCCTGAGACTGAAGGAGGGGTTTCAGGACATGCTTGACTTGGGTTACACAAAGGCTCCTGGCTCTTGAGGAAGTAAAGAATTAAATACTGCTTCCCATATCTGCATTTCAGGCTGTGTGTGTGGACTCAGGAGATAAAATGAACCCTCACAGTAAAGTATAGTTTCTAGGAGTCTTTTACATTCCAAGTATTACAAATATTTACAGTCAGTTCAGACTTGGATCTCTCTTTGAGCAGAATGGGGCAGGTTGACCCCAGGGAACAGTGCAAGAGCTGCAGAGGGAAGCGTTACAGAAGCAAAACACAGCTTGCAAACCCAGTGTGTAAGGAGGAACAGAGGTAATGTTAAGACCAGTTGCTAAGGTTAGAAAGACAGAAGTTTCTTGGAGTCTTCATGATGGACCAATTTTGTTCCCATCTGTCTGTACTTCAACCTATTGCAGCTTTTAGAGCTGAGGAGTTCACAAAACTTGGATGCACCTAAGTGTAAATATGACCTAGATAAGCTAAAAAACCCCCCAATATACAAATTCCTGTGCATCTGCTCGAAACAGTTGTACTTTTCAAGCTGTGTAATTCACCCAACTCCTCAGAGATTGTTTCATGAGAAAATTTTATTATGAAGTTCCTTTAAAAAAAAAAAAGCACAAGCAGAACTTTTTGCCTGTTCTAATGTACAGCCTTGAAAAGCTCTTGGGTTACCAATGCCTGCTGATGGATGTGCTAACAGAGAGGAAGGACTGCTGAGACAGGGTGACTCTTACCTCCCATGCATAGAGGATGTGCCTCAGCCCCAGCTGCTTGTAATCAATGAAGGGATTTTTTCTCAGATGACTGAAGGCCATATGATAATCAGAGAGAGCTTCTTCATACCTACAGTGCAGGGATGACAGAAGAGACTGAGACTAAAAAAGCTGAAGACTGTAATTAAGAAGTTCAAAAGTCAAGCCAGCAAAAAACATGTATTCTTCTCCACAGCCTGGATGAGAAAGTGGCACCAGAGACACAGGTCATCTTGTGCCCACAGAAAAATGTAAAGAACAGAGATTAACCAAAGATCTTTGCCCAGCTTGCCACTGTCCCAGCAGAAAACTCAGGGGAGAAGTGAGGGCTGCTGATGCACGTGGCCAGAGCCATGTGAGCAGAAATTTCAAGAATCTCTAAGGATAAGGAGGGAATTAGTCTGAATTTACACCAGTTACACATCTGAAATCAAAACAGGTTCCTACTGCAGCTGTGGGTGGTGAAAGAAAGGGTCCAGGAAGAGCTTTGCAGTGGTCACCTGGCCAAGAGCCAGTGAGCATGGCCAAGAGAAGGTGCTCAGGTGGATGTGGGTGGGTGGGAGCAGCAGCTGGTGAGGGAAGGAGCCATGGGGTGCTGGTGGCTGTCACCTCCTGGGGTGGGGGACAGGTCTGCCAGCTGTGCTGCCCCTGACCTGCTGCCTGGGGTGGGCTTGCTCTGCTTGGTGCTGGCCATGGCACAGCGCTGGGAGCAGCTCCAGTGTGCCAGGAAGGGCTCCACCATCCCTGCCTGCAGCTCTGCTGGCAGAGGCACAGGGCATGGAGCTGTTGGATGGGGCTGTGAGTGGGGAACTGCTCACTTTAGCTCCCTCCTAGAAATAAAGATAGTCTTTTTGTGGGAATTAAGGTCTGAAAAAGATGGAGAGAATAACAGGAAAGAGAATAACTGAACTTTGGATCTGTAAAATCCTCCACTCACCTCTGTGAGCAATTTGTCTGTCACTGCAATTTAACCCTGGAAGCAATGAGCAATCAATCCCATGACACTAGTGGAGCAATCCCAACATTAAATCAGTGAGACTGAGATCAGGCCCACAGAATCCACCCTCAGAAGAGAGGGACAGTCAGACACTGTGAGCAGGCTGCATTTTTGGGAAGGTCTGTACCATGTGAAGACACCAAGCAGTGCAATTAGATGTTTTTTTTAATTTTCAAAGAAAAATCTGAATGGTAACAGAAACTCCTGGCAGCCCCACATACAGGAGCAGCTTCTTTCTCTCTGTGTATGGGACAGTTATATCATATATTTAACCACCCCTGGGGCCCTAGAGTTGTGCAGCTTCTATCTTCTCAGCCTGACCAGAGATAAGGCCTGCTGACCTGTGACAAGGTTTCCAAGGCCAAACTGGACCTGATGAATTGTTGAAGATTGCTGCAAGAATGGAATTTTAGGAATAAAATATGTCTAAAAGGAGAAAACCAAAGAATGACATGGACCTATGCCTCACTTACATTTCCAATTGCAGGTGGACAAACCCTCTCTGAAAGAAGCCAACAGCTAAGGAGTTGTCCTTTGCAATGGTTTTATCGAATGCCTGAGGAAAAAAAAAACACAGACACATCCCAAGGATCTGTTAAGATCTCTCCTGTCAGTGCCTGGGTGTAGGCACCCACACAGCCACATCCACACTGCACTTGTGCTGGGCACAGAAGCCAACCCCGGGCTCCTGACCAGCTCCTCTGGACTGAGAACTGGGCTGAAGGGCAGGAGAAGCTCCAAAGGCATCATTCAGGTCTTGGCTCTGTGTGAGCAGAGCTTCAGGTTTTTATCCTTCCTTAGGAAAATGGACTGGACATAACAAATTAGGCAAGTTTGCTCATCAGCATCTTGTAATGAGAAACCCGTGTTGCCTGGAGCAGCGTTTGCCCTGAGAGTGCGAGCAGCAGGACCAGACCAAACAGGGAAGGCTGTTTGAAGCAGCCTGTGGTGATGAGGCTGTGAAGGGTGCAAGGCAGAAAGCTGACAGGCTTCACACTGCACCTCAAACTCAATATTTCTGCTCCAGTTTCCCAGTTAATACAGGTAAATATCAGCAAAGCTGGTAACAGCTCGTGGCTGATGGTTCCAAGGAACACTGTGCTGGGAAAACTGTCTCCATGTCTGAGGAAGGCAGGAGGGGTGCTCCTGCCCTTAGCACTGCAAAGAGGTGGTGGGGAGATAACACACCTGAAACCCTGGACTGTCCTGCTACTGCCTAGGCAGGGAGAGCCTTGCAGGGGTGGAAATATGTTGTAGGAAGGAGGTCAGGGAGTGACTGAGCCTCTGGGTGAGGTGGCAGTTGGCTTCTCTGTGGCTCTGGCAGCACACCTTGCTTTAACAGTCTGCTTTACTGTGCTATAAAAGAGAAAAAATCAACAACCAACCGTTGGCCTATGAGGAAGCAGTTGAGCTGCTTCTTCCCAGTCAGTGCCCATTCAGCAGGGCTAAAAAGAGGCTCTTGGGCACCATCGTGCTGTGGTCATTGTTGTCCCTTATAGCAACTGCCCTGCCCAGGGCTCCATGGCTCTGCCCCAGCCCCTCCAGCACAGCCTGAGCTCTCCTTACTGCTAATTAATAAACAGCTTAAATGCACCTCTCCACTGCAGGGCTGTTGGAGGACACCCATGGGTGCAGGGCTCCCTGTTTGCATCCATCACCACTCGCACTTGTGCTGTTAGCTGGAAGTGCAGGGTGAGAAATGCTGGATTTTAATTAGATTCATAGAATCATTAGGTGGGGAAAGACCCTTAAGATCATCAAGTCCAACTGTGAACACTACCAAGTCACAGAGTCACAGGGTGGTGGGGTTGGAAGGGACCTCAGGAGATCATCCAGTCCATCCCCTGCCAAAGCAGGGTCCCTACACCAGGTTGTACAGGAAAGTGTCCAGGTGGGTTTGAACATCTCCAGAGATGGAGACTCCACACCCTCTCTGGGCAGCCTGGCCCAGGGCTCTGGCACCCTCACAGGTAAGAAGTTTTTCCTTAGGTTTGTCTGGAGCTTTTGGTGATCCAGTTTGTGCCCATAAAGCCACCCATCTCCAGCTCTCGAGTTCAAGTCATCCTCTGTCACAGTACTGCAGCACCAGGTGTTGCTTTAAGAACATCCCTGCTCTCCCTCCAGTGAAATTAATTTTGACATTTATATTTACCCAACTGTCAGCAAATGCAGTTCCTACAGGACTGGGAAGCTTTTGCCTTCAGTACTGATTTTTTGTCTCTAATTTGCCAACAAGCACAGAGGATGGCGCTTCCTCGTTGTTCAGCCCGGTGCAGTCACGGGGAGGTGAAATCACAGGAGAAATTGTGTTTCTCTTTCAGTCAGTGACAATCAGAGGGGGCAGGAGGAGACCTGCACTGAGATTTCTGACTGAAAAAACCCAGTGCTTTGGGTGGGCTGCATCTCCTTCAGCTTTACAGAGAGTTCCATCTGCCCACACAGACACAGAGCCGTTGTGGTTGGAAAAGATCCTCGAGTCCAACCATGAACCCAGCACTGACCAGTCCCCACTGACCCCTGTCCCTCAGCACTGTGTCTACACGACTCTTCAATCCCTCCAGGGATGGGGACTCCACCACTGCCCTGGGCAACCCCTTCCAATGCCTCAGAACCCTTTCAGCAAAGAAATTCTTCCTCACATCCCATCTCAACTGCCCTGGGCACAACTGGAGCCCATTTCCTCTTGTCCTGTCCCTTGGTCCTTGGTAGCACAGACCCACCCCCACCTCTCTGCACCCTCCTAGGTGGTTTAGGAGTTTCACTTTCAGCATTATTCCCTCAAAAATCGACACCCGAGAGCCGGGCCGCGCACCCCCCGGGACCCCAGCCCGCCGCCCCGCTCACCCTCAGCGCCTCCCGGGGCCGCCCCGCCAGCAGGTGCAGGCAGCCCATGTTGAAGCAGATCCTGGAAGGTGGCTCCGGGATGTCGCCGAAGATGGCCAGGGCAGCGTCCCAGTCCCCGCCGTCTGCCGCCAGCACGCCCTGGTGCCAGCGCCTCACCAGCTCCCGGTACGCCATGGCCGGCGGCACACCGGGCCCTGCTGCCTGCCGGGGACTCGCCTCACCTGCCGGGCGGGCGCGGCCCCTGGGCGGGGAGCGGGAGGGCGAGGCGGTCCGGTTCCTTCCCCGCGGCGCCGCGCCCGGTGCAGACCCCGGCTGAAGGTGAAGGCGGGCGGGGACACCCGGTGTGTTCAGGGGAGAGAGGCGAGGTCAGGGACCGGGGGATGTGGGCTCACGGAGCCCCTGTCAGTGAAGGGCATCAAGAAGCCGCCGCCAGTGAGGTGAGCGGCCAGGGCTGGCACAGCCCCTAATGACGGTTTTAGTGGGTTTTTAATTAAAGAGAGAGTCCCACGGACAAATGGTAGTGCGCGTTAACTTCAGTAAGTACGGTAGGGAAAAGGTGGCCGCCGCGCTCTGGTAAATACGGTAACCCCGCCTGCTCCGCCCGCCCCTCGGGGCTCTCAGCGTTGCTACGGGCGACAGCGCCCCCTGCAGGCTCCGTGTACCGGTGCCGCCGGAAAAGAGCCTCGACCGGAGCGCGGGGCTGCGCGCGGGGCGTTCCGGGGCCGGTCGGGTTCGCCGCACGGGGCGGAGGAGCGGGCGCCACGGGGAATGTTTTAAACGACGGACTCCGCAGTTCCCGCCGCCGCTTCCGGGTTGGTGCCAGGTGAGTGGCATGAACCGGCGGCCGCACCGGGGCAGCTCCGGGTCGGGCTGTGGCTCCGCGGGCGTCACAGGGCTGCGGTGGGGTCGCGCCGCCGCTGGCCTCGGTTCCCTGCACAGCCCCAGGGTCGGGGGAAGCGCGGCCCGGTCCTGTGCGGAGGAGCCCGGTGTGGCGGACTTCGACCCTCGGAAGCCCGAGAGGAGCGGCGAGCGGGGCGGGCGGGCGGGCGGCGGCGGCGGCGGGGGGGCCGCTCCGGGTGTACTCGGTCCCAGCCGAAATAAAGCCACGAAGCGTCTCTCGGCCTCCCAGTGCCAGTACGGTAGCGGGTCGGGGGTGCGCACCCGCCGGTGTCTGCGGTACCGCCGCGCTACGGGGGCCGGGAGGCTCCGGGCCGACCCTCAGTCCCGGCGCTTGAAGTGGCCCCCGGGTCCAGCCGGGGCTGCTGCCCCTTTCCCACCCCCCGCCCCTGGTTCCTGGTCCTGAGGGGCCGCCTGTGGCACCGGCCGGGGATCCCGGAGCCGGTTGCCCGATGCTGGAGGCGGCCGGTGGGCTTCTCCTTCGGGGGAGGCGCTCAGGGGGAGCGGGAGCTGTGAGTCCATCAGTACAGATAATTACGGACTTTCCAGTGCAATTGCCGTACGTAATTACATGGCTTAGGAATAATTGGAGTGAATTAATTAATTCCAAGTTATCACTGGAAGGCGAAGGAGCCGGTGGCAGTCCCGTTCCCGGCAGCGGTTGAAGTGGATTTAAACCCGTGGGGTGAGCACCGGTGTTCTGGAAAATAGGGAAGGGAATTGAGTGGGATGGGAAGTACCAGGAATGTCGTTCACACGTGTGGGAAGATTAAATGTGTTTTAGGAAGACAAAAAAAAAGCAAGTTTGTTAACCTGGTATCAGTAGCAGGAATAAAATGAGATGAGCATTTGTTCACTTTATAAATAATGAGGTGCTCCAGACACAAAGAATGTTGAGATTAAAGGCTGAGCAACATGTGCTTGAAAAAGAGATTTTTTTTCCCCCATCCCCTAATGTTCCTTCTGGAGAGGAGGTTTCAGGATCTGGCAAAGTCCCCTGTTAATGGAGTTCGTATCACACACTTTAAATTCTCTGAGGAATTTGACTCCAGTGTGACCTGACAATTTAATTAAACAGAGGTGGTGTTGGAATTAGCTTGGACACAAATCCTGCCCCTTGGTCGTTCCTGGGAAGAAATAATTGTGAGGGCTGTTTCCAGCCAGCCCCTCCAGTTCCCAATTCTTTGTTCACATACTAATACTGCCTTAAATCATCCGAAAGAAGGTTTATAACCTTGGTTAGAGTTTACTGGTGACAGATCAGTGGTGAGATGTTCCTGCTGCAGCCTAGTCTGACCTTCCTGGTTACATGGCTCCAAGTGGGAGAGGGATCTGAATATAATGGAAAAGACCTTGTAAAGTCTACAAACCGTGACAGCTTCGTACCGGGAACACAGAGGTGGCAGACAGTGACTTACAGGATTTCGTTGCATCCGTGACACAATTTAAACTTCACTGTTGTGGGAAGAATTTGTTTGATTGTTCTTTTTTTCTTTTTTCCTTTTTTATCATCTTTTTTTTCCTTTTTTATCATCTTTTTTTTCCTTTTTTATCTTCTTTTTTTCCTTTTTTATCTTCTTTTTTTCCTTTTTTATCTTCTTTTTTTTCCTTTTTATCTCCCCTTTTTCCCTTTTTATCTCCCCTTTTTCCCTTTTTATCTCCCCTTTTTCCCTTTTTATCTCCCCTTTTTCCCTTTTTATCTCCCCTTTTTCCCTTTTTATCTCCCCTTTTTCCCTTTTTATCTCCCCTTTTTCCCTTTTTATCTCCCCTTTTTCCCTTTTTATCTCCCCTTTTTCCCTTTTTATCTCCCCTTTTTCCCCTTTTTATCTCCCCTTTTTCCCCTTTTTATCTCCCCTTTTTCCCCTTTTTATCTCCCCTTTTTCCCCTTTTTATCTCCCCTTTTTCCCCTTTTTATCTCCCCTTTTTCCCCTTTTTATCTCCCCTTTTTCCCCTTTTTATCTCCCCTTTTTCCCCTTTTTTTTCCCCCTTTTTCCCCTTTTTATCCTCCCTTTTTCCCCTTTTTATCTCCCCTTTTTCCCCTTTTTATCTCCCCTTTTTCCCCTTTTTATCTCCCCTTTTTCCCCTTTTTATCTCCCCTTTTTCCCCTTTTTATCTCCCCTTTTTCCCCTTTTTATCTCCCCTTTTTCCCCTTTTTATCTCCCCTTTTTCCCCTTTTTATCTCCCCTTTTTCCCCTTTTTATCTCCCCTTTTTCCCCTTTTTATCTCCCCTTTTTCCCCTTTTTATCTCCCCTTTTTCCCCTTTTTATCTCCCCTTTTTCCCCTTTTTATCTCCCCTTTTTCCCCTTTTTATCTCCCCTTTTTCCCCTTTTTATCTCCCCTTTTTCCCCTTTTTATCTCCCCTTTTTCCCCTTTTTATCTCCCCTTTTTCCCCTTTTTATCTCCCCTTTTTCCCCTTTTTATCTCCCCTTTTTCCCCTTTTTATCTCCCCTTTTTTCCCTTTTTATCTCCCCTTTTTCCCCTTTTTATCTCCCCTTTTTCCCCTTTTTATCTCCCCTTTTTCCCCTTTTTATCTCCCCTTTTTCCCCTTTTTATCTCCCCTTTTTCCCCTTTTTATCTCCCCTTTTTCCCCTTTTTATCTCCCCTTTTTCCCCTTTTTATCTCCCCTTTTTCCCCTTTTTATCTCCCCTTTTTCCCCTTTTTATCTCCCCTTTTTCCCCTTTTTATCTCCCCTTTTTCCCCTTTTTATCTCCCCTTTTTCCCCTTTTTATCTCCCCTTTTTCCCCTTTTTATCTCCCCTTTTTCCCCTTTTTATCTCCCCTTTTTCCCCTTTTTATCTCCCCTTTTTCCCCTTTTTATCTCCCCTTTTTCCCCTTTTTATCTCCCCTTTTTCCCCTTTTTATCTCCCCTTTTTCCCCTTTTTATCTCCCCTTTTTCCCCTTTTTATCTCCCCTTTTTCCCCTTTTTATCTCCCCTTTTTCCCCTTTTTATCTCCCCTTTTTCCCCTTTTTATCTTTTTTTCTCTGCTGTTTTTCTTTTTCTCTGCCTTCTTTTTTCTTTTTTCTTTCTCTTTTTTTAAGGAGAATCCAATTGGAGTGATCGTGTGTGTGCACATGGTGTAGCTAAAACACGATCTCCAGTTACAGTAGCTCTCAAGTAAGATATGAAAATCCTGGAGAGTTCAGAGGAGGCCACAGAAATGCCCTGGCTCTGGAAAACAAGCCCTGTAACAGCTTTAATGAACTCACTTTATTCAGGCACATCCAAGAGAAGAGGGTTAAGGAGTGACTCAGCTGCTCTGGAAATCCATGCCTATGGGAAACTTATCTGATAGCTGAATATTTTCAGTCTTTCCAACAAAGACATAATAAAATCCAGTAACTGAAAGTCAAAGCTACACAGATTCTTTTGAATATGACACAATTTCCTAGCAGTGGTGGAGGTTCATTGTAGGAACAGTTTACAGGAGAGGTTAAAGGCTGCCCGTTATTTGGAGCTTTTCAGCTGAAATGATAACAGTGATGAAGATGGGCTTAAACCTGAAATCTTGGGCCACTTGCTGGTGCAATGATGCCTGTGTGGTTTGGGGGAAATCAGTGAGATAATCAATGAATCACCTTCTAGGACTCTGTAGGCTGCTTGGCTGCAGAAATAGCAGGATTTTTGGTTTTGTTTTTTTTTTTAATGTTGCATAAAGGGCTGTAGTTCTAAATTAAGATAGGCTTAAGCAATTTTATGCTTTTGGATGAATGTCTGCTTCAAGGGGGAATTCCACATGCTGTTCTTGCAGAGGAACCTTACATCAGTGTGTTTCTTCCTCCACTGGTCTTTAAATCATCAGAGTTTGTCACAGAGAGCAGGCACCAGGTTGGGCAAAGGAGTGGATCAGAGAATCCCCTCCCTCAGTGACTGTGTCATCCCTGTGTGTTTGCAGTCTGGTCCATCCAGATTTGATGTCAGGAGGGGATTTCCAGCAGGGTTGGGTTTATTAAGGCATCATGTGAGTTTATCACCCTTGTCAAGAGCATGGTTTCCACGTTGGGACTTTCTGCTGGCGCTGTTGCTGTCTCATCAGGTTCTTGTAAAGGGGTTTTGGGTTCTGTTCGTCTCAGTGTCTTATTTGGATAGGATGAGAGTGCTTTCAGGTTTTATAAAAGGGTATTAGGTGATAGGGTCAACTAGAGGCTCTGTTGGACTCACTCTGAAATGATGACTTTTTAATTAAAATAAATAAATAAATCTCCCTGTGCTTGTGTGAATAATGAAACTCCACCTCTTATGTAGCACCCTGTGTTTTGGTTTGCTCTGAGGACTTGCTACCTCCAATTTTATATAGAAACAGGCACCTGCCCATGGCTGTGTTGTTTTTTTTGGCACTGAGCATCACTAATAGCCACAAACTCTGGTTCCATGTGTTTTCTCACTGGATGCACAAGCAATAGAGCAGGAATAATAAAATCGTAGCCTGGGGAGTAGAACCAGCAAAATGCCTGTGCTAGAGTGTAAGTGATCCACCAGGAAACCTCCATTTGGAGTTTTTTAAGGCAATAGTGCTGTCTGTTAGAAGAAATCATTACACTCACCTGCACAAAGTTTTGCTGGTGTTCACAGTTGAGCAGTGGCAGCAGATTTTTCTGTGTTGGGGGAGTTGAACGTGGTGCTCGGATGAAACCCCACCAGGGAGGTGTGCAGCACACAGCCACACTGCAACGCTTCCAGTGGTTCCAGTGGCACCAAGTAGTGTTGCTCCTTGGTGTAAACCATGGCAAACAGGAGTTGGCAAAGCTGAGATGAGCCTGGTTGGTGTTTTGCTCCAGAGGCAGAAGCCAGTGGTCCCTGTGGGCACACAGTGGTCCCTGTGGGCACACAGTGGTCCCTGTGAGCACACAGTGGTCCCTGTGAGCACTCAGTGCACGGTTCTCCCTTCAGCTCCGCAGGGAAGCGCCGGGACCTTGTAGCTCAGATCTTAATTCAGAGGTGGTTGTGTCCATTGAGGAGCAGGTCTGTGCATTTGTACTCTGACAACCAGAGCAGTTGCTCCTGTGAATAAACAATTTTACCCAAACTTGTGTTAAATGATTAAGGGAGTGGAGCATCTCCCTGATGAGGAAAGGCTGAGGGAGCTGGGGCTCTTTAGCTTGGAGAAGAGGAGGCTGAGGGGGGACCTCATTAATGTTTAATAAATATATGAAGGGTGAGTGTCAGGGGGATGGGGCCAGGCTCTTCACAGTGGTGTCCAATGATAGGACAAGGGGCAATGGGTGTGAGCTGGAACACAGGAGGTTCTGCTTAAATTTGAGAAGAAACTTCTTTACAGTGAGAGTAACAGAGCCTTGGGCCAGGCTGCCCAGGGAGGGTGTGGAGTCTCCTTCTCTGGAGACATTCAAGACCCACCTGGACACCTTCCTGTGTGATCTCATCCAGGTGTTCCTGCTCTGGCAGGGGGGTTGGACTGGATGAGCTTTGGAGGTCCCTTCCAATCCCTGACACTCTGTGATTCTGTAAATGACTTGCTGCTGTGGGAAGTGTTGTAGCCTGGGAGGAGAGGGGCTGAAGGGGCACGGGCCACCTCAGGGCTGACTAAAGAAAACAGTTTGACACAGACATTTTCTTGGCATTAAGAGTGTTTTTCTCTGGAGCCAAGTTTTAATAAATTGATTCAGAAGCTAATGACTGAATAAAAATTCTTAAATTGATTTGTAGCTCCCTGAGGGTGATTGATGCTGTGACAGCCCCCTCGAGCAGCACCCCTTTGTCATTGCTGGGTTTGGGGCCACGGAGGAGCTGAGCAGTGTGTGAGAGGAACAAAATTAGATTAGCAGAAATAGGAGATTGGCCAAGTGCTGAACATCTTGCTGCTTCAAGTTCTCATCTTTTAATTTAATTAATATTTAATAAACTAATACAGTGTAGGAAAAAACTATGGTAGATGTCTGTGATAACAGGCTGGAAAGTTCTTGCAGGGAAAATGAAAGAGAGGAGTGCGTGTGCGTGGGATAAGGGAGGGCTGAGGAGAAAGATTTCTATCAGGAGGGAAGTCTGGAAAGCTGTTTTCCCAGAGGATAAAAGTCTGTTTTCTTTTGTGAATCCATGTGGAGGTTTGGTGTTGCAATGTGACCAAATGGCATTAACTTTTGCCTGGAAGGTGAGAATCTTGTCCAGCTTCAGAAATCAGGAGTCAGTTACCCTTTCCTGGCTGTGCTAAGGAGCTGCTGGATGATTTGGGGCAAATAATGCTTTATGGTCTATAGATAAGTCAAACAAGAAAACTCTGCTTAATTAATAACTTCTTTTGCCTCAACTTTGCCACTTGCTTGGGATGATGCTTTGGGCATAGTCCTTGGTGTTGGCTCTGAGTAGAAATAGACATATTTGAGGGTTGAGGCAATTGCTGTTGCCAAAGACATTTATAAATAAGAAGAAAAAAATCATATATTACTGATTTTTATAGACTAATCCTCCTTGCAGTGTCTTCTGCAAGAAATAGGTAGCTAGATGAAGCTAAAGAAAGGTTAAGTGCTTTGGAAGCTGATCAGACCAGATGCAGCTAAAAATCCATCCCCTATAAAACATGAGGGTCCTGTTCCCACTCTGACCAGTGCATCCCACTGGCACCGAGTTGTGAGTTCCCTGGACCTAAAGCTGCAGCACTGTGGATCTGGAAGGAAAAGGAAATAGTTAATGAAGAAAAGTAGATAGAAATAACAGAAGAATTAAGCAAAGGCAAGAAAGTTCTGATTTATGGTGTATAAACATTTGACCAGCAATAGATTACATATTATACATTACCAGGCTAGAGTAGGAGAGCCTCTAGCTCTACATATGTTTAATGTGTTTAAATAAATTCCTCTTTATTACATCTCCAGCTTTGCCAGGGATATATTCACACTTCATGTTAAGTCTAAATGTGTAGCTGCTGTGATTTGAAGTGTTCTTCTCGGATTAAAATAATGCATTTTTTTCTCATATTCTGGCTAGCTTTACTCAGATAATGCAATTTATTCTTGCCTGTTGCTCATCTTGCCTCCAAAAAGCAGAATACTTTACAATACAGGGGGTTACCCCTATAGCTCTGCATGCAGCTGTGCAGTTCAGTTACTAATTTCAGACTTTTTACCCTCACATTTTTCCACATTTTTTCATTCTGTGCTGAAACTTTCTGCTGTGTGGTTCAAAAGGTACTTTACAATCATTTTTTATTCTCATACAAATTCATTGAGCCTTGTTTGGGTTAAATGTTCTTGAAATAAAAGTTTGTGGGGTTTTTGTTTTGTTTTGTTTTTTTTCCAAAGCATCCAAGGCACTGTCTGTCTGTCTGTCCACTGCTGATCTTTTTAATGTCAAACTCTGCTTGAACCTCCTCAAGGAATAAGCTGTTATGGCAGGAAAAGGAGTTGGCTGGAACATAGCAGTGCTGTGAGGAATGTTTGAACATGTGGGAGAGCAGGAGGAGCTTTGCACTGCTTGGGAAATACTTGCTGCATCAAACTGCTCCATGGGGGTTTTTTTAGGTTATACAATCACCTGTAAATTTTTGGACAAATATTCCTTGGGGACTGAAATCTCCCAGTGTTCCAAAACTAAAGGGGGAAATGAGTCTGGCTATTTGAGAAGGGGACTGCAGTTTTGCTTTGCAGGAGAAATATCTGCTGTTTCAGAGCGTGCAGGGCAGGTTTTTGTTGGCCATGTGGTTGAAAGGGTGATTGTTTGGATTTTGTTCTGTAAGCAGTGGCTGTCACTGGGACATTCAGCTGGGTGGGAGTGGAGGGTTCCTGATGGTGACGTGGGTGTTGGAGTGGGTATCCTGTGTGGGTGAGGATGGTGGTTCTCTGACTGTTTTATAACATCAGCATGGTGTTCTTGGTAGTCTTCTGTGGCTCAGCCAACAGGATGTTAATATTACAGTAAAGATGTGAAAAAAAAAGAAATAAAGGAGTAAAAACGTTGGCAGGTCTGTAAGGCTCTGGTTCAAGAAAATCTTAGGTGCCTGGCAGGCTCTGTCCTTCCAGGACTGCTTAACAAGGTGCTGAAGTTGGGATCAGTGGAGCTTGGGTGTCCTGCTGGTAAGGGTACACAGAGCTCCACTCACTAACGGGCCTCTTTGCTTCCTTGCAGCTCTGTGGTGGCCGTGGAACCCCCAGACATCCCTCTGTGGAGAACACCTTCCTCCTTCATCATCCTCCTTCAGAGGTGAGTTGCTGTGTCTCTGGACTCAAAGGCATTTGACAATCTGGGGACAGACTCCACGTCTGGCAGGATGAGGGCAGTGCAGCTTAAGGAATTCCTGTCCCCTTCTGGTCTCTGTCTGAGCTGAGAAGAGGATCGTTCTCAACTTTGATCTCCTTCACCTTGTGCTCCCAGCTGGGGTGTTGGGGGGACAGTTGAGTGGGGTGCCTTGGTGCAGGGTGGGGTGGGAGTTGCACAGGCTGCTGTGGCTGCTCTGGTCCCACACTGAGAAGCTGGGCCCTCACTGAGTATTTATAGGTAGATCTTTTAAGTGGAACACTCCTATTCGGACAATTTGACATCAAGATTATTAAAATTAATTTAAATTCTGAGGATCAGTATCAGTTTTTCTGTGTGAAATTTGTTTCTGAAGATAATACAAACATCTCTTTTTTCTTTTTCTTTCTTTTTCCTGGATGTTTATGTAGGTAAGTGAAAGAGAACTTGACAATAAACCAAGTACCAGTTGTACAAACATGTAGCAAATGCTGTTTCATCACTATAGTTTGTGTGACCGCTCTTAGATGAAAATATCCTTTCAAATAATCAATATTTCACGGTACAGCGGTGTATTAGGGAATAGATTTATAAGGATTCCATTTTGATTTGTGAACTGCATTCAGGATATTCACTTATTTTTGTAAATATTTATTTAACTATGTTGAGAAGTTACCCAGCAGTTCCTTACAGATAAAGCAGATTGGGTAGAATTCAGTTTATCTTAGTGAGGGCTTGCATAACACAAGGAAATATAAAATGTCTGTGCAGGAGCAGTCCCCAGTTAGTGTCTATCATCTGTTCTCCCCTTTTGTTCAAATGGAAACAAAGATTGGTGTTTAATGAGAGATTTCTGGAAAGTCTCATTTTGGGTTTTTCTAGTGTCCCCTGTCTGTGTTCTGAGTGGAGCTGCAGCTTCGTTAGAGGGCACTCTTGATTAACAGCTCAGGCAGCGTTCACCACCTCCTCTGCAGAGAAAAACCCTGATGCAGAAGCAATTTGCTGCCCCAGAGTAGAAAGTATGAAGCTTGAAGTGGATTACCCTGTATACTGTGCTATCTTGTGATGCCAGGCAAGGTTGACCACGTTAATACTTGTGCTGGAGCATAGCAACAGTCTATTAAATAATTCACTGTAGTTTTCCAACTGTGGATTAATTAATTAATTTAAATAACTTGCTTTTCTCATGGGCTTTACCCCATAAACTGCCTTGATCCTCATGTATGTCCATTTTAGAACCTTTTTTTGGTATTGTTGCTATCATCTTAAAAAAAAAAACACCTTTAGAAACAAGAAGTTGTTTCAGAAACTCTTGGGTTTTAATTCCAACCCTCACATGAGTGCCTGTGACAAATAGCTTATCATGTCCTATTTCACTTTCCTTCTGTAATCAAGAGGATAATGATTTTTACCTTGGGGGAGTTAATCAATGTATATAAATGTGCTTTGAAATCTGAAGTGGTTTCGAATTTTTAAAGAATATAATTAAAATAGTGAACAAAGCAGGAGTCAGGGAAGTCACACTTCAGGCCATAATTATTGTTCAACTGCTTTGGTGCTGCTTCTGTTGTGGCAAGATTATAGAGCCAGATTGTTTGCGTTACTTTTGATTTTTCTCAATGTTTTTAGGGTTTTTTTTGGTCCAATGAGAAGCATTCTTTGTATGCAGGAGTCAGATTGTCTGTAAACATAAACATAATCTTACCTTTGTCCAAAACCTACCTTGTTTTGCTTTTAAACAGCATACCAAACCGGTGTAACTTGAAACGCTTTTCAGAGCAATTAGCACTGAATCATACCCACGCTGGATGGGCTTGGCAGGACTGGAGTGCATGTTTCCTGTGCTGGATCTGTGCCTACAGAGCAGAAACCTCAGCTTTAATATATTGCTTTCCTTAGCCTCTCAATTCCCACTTCTGTCTTGGCATGACTGCTGCTCGCTGGGCTCTGCGTCGCCACTCGTTGGTGGTGCTCCTGTGCCTCTCGGAGGTGATTGTGTGGGGATGGGATGTGAAAAAGCTCACAGAATGAGGCAGTAACAGCCATGAAGAGAAACCAGTTGTCTGGCTGGCTGACCATCTTCATACTGGGAAGTATTCCTTCCAGCTGGGACTGGTGCTTCTGTCTTACCAGGAGTTTAGCTTTACTCAGGGGTGACAGCTTTGTTGTCCGTGGGTTAAAGGTGGTAGATGTTGACAACCTGAGAGTTTATCACAGCAGATTCTGTGCTACAGTCAGAAGATAATACTTGGCTTGGTATCCCAAAGAACTGTGTAGTGCTTCCATGAATTCTTGTGGCCATGAGACTCCACTTCTCCATAATTAAAACATAATAATTAAAAAAAAAAGACTTGTCAGGCCATCTTTCTCCTCTCCTATTTTTTACTCTCCTCTTGCACCTTCCCTTTCTGTCCCACTAGTTGGCTCCTTGTTAGCTTTTTGGCAAAGTGTGGTTGTCTGGCATGAGGAAGGAAAGCTGAGATGCTCTTTCTCACAAGTCCTGCCTGTCTGTCCCAACTAGAGGGTATATGAGGAGGCAGCACAAGCTGAGCTGAGACATGGTACTGTGTGGGTGGCTGTAGATGTATGGAAAGAAGCACTGTGGAGACACTCCAGCAGACTGTAAGGCAATGGGTTGGAAGAAGGTGAGCAGCTCTGACAGCATGGTCTCAGTTGGGCAAAACAGCTGGTGGGCTTCATGCAAGCAGGCACAATAACTTGGGTGCTTCCCATCTCCCACCACGTCTCATGGGAAGGTGGCAACAGCAGCTTCTCTGGAGCAAAGGCAGTGGGTCAGGGAGGGTGAGCAGCCAGACCTGATCCTTGGGCCCCACTGGATTCCTTCAGTGAGTTGGGAGTAGGGCAGCAGGCAAGGCAGGCTGGATGGTCAAGCTATCAGAGATGGCATCTGAGTGACTTACCAGCTATAGTTTCTGAGGAAACTCATGTGCCTGAGTGGCAAATGGAATTTAAGGTGAAATAAAATAAATAAGAGCTTCCTTGGTAGAAAAAAAGCCCCAAAAACCAGTTACTGAGCCTATAGCACTTTCATCTGTGGGGCTGGGGATTGTATTTTTAATAGATTTGAAAAGCTCAGCTCTTGTGATTTCTGTAAATGAATATTAGAAATGACATTTGGAATGACAGAGGCTTTAGCAAAAATCTTGCCCCCCTTGGTGTTATACTCCATCCCATCTGTAGCTGCCCCCTCATGTGTTTTACCACACATATAGTTTATGTGTTCTAGAAATTAATAGTAATCTAGCAGTGACATCTACAGAAGGTGCTGAAGAGGAGCTGCACCATGCTTGGATGAAACACTTCCTCCCAGGGTTGAGTAGCATCTCCTACAAATGTTTTCTCACACAACATTTCTGCAGAACTGAGAGTTTATTTTTATGATGATTTCTGGTTTGGCCTGTGCCATTCTGTGAAGATTAGCTGGAGTTGTGTGATGACATGTCTGCATGGGTCAGCCAATGCCACCTTCATCACAGAATCACAGTGTCAGGGATTGGAAGGGACCTCGAAAGCTCATCCAGTCCAATCCCCCTGCCAGAGCAGGAACACCTGGATGAGATCACACAGGAAGGTGTCCAGGTGGGTCTTGAATGTCTCCAGAGAAGGAGACTCCACACCCTCCCTGGGCAGCTTGGCCCAGGGCTCTGGCACCCTCACAGGAAAGAAGTTCTTTCTCAAATTTAAGCAGAACCTCCTGTGTTCCAGCTCACACCCATTGCCCCTTGTCCTATCACTGGACATCACTGTGAAGAGCCTGGCCCCATCCTCCTGACACTCACCCTTCAAATATTGATAAACATTAATGAGGTCCCCCCTCAGCCTCCTCTTCTCCAAGCTCAAGAGCCCCAGCTCCCTCAGCCTTTCCTCATCAGGGAGATGCTCCACTCCCTTCATCACCTTGGTGGCTCTGTGCTGGACTCTCTCCAGCAGCTCCCTGTCCTTCTTGAACTGTGGGGCCCAGAACTGGACACAATATTCCAGATGTGGCCTCACCAGGGCAGAGCAGAGGGGGAGGAGAACCTCTCTGGACCTACTGACCACAGCCCTTCTAATGCACCCCAGGATGCCACTGGCCTTCCTGGCCCCCAGGGCACAGTGCTGGCTCAGTTCATGGCACGGTGTGTTAATGGATTTTGAAGGTGCCAGTGTCATCTTTGCTTTAGCTCTGAAATCAGTTCCAGGTACCATCTGATTCTTATTAAAACAGGCAGCTGCAGCTCTCAGTCCCATCTATAGATCCAGTCAGTGTTGGGCTTAAAATATTCTGCCAAGTCCTCCTTATTTTTCACTGTGCCTCAGCAGTGCTTGCCTTGTTGGGATCTGCAGACCAAATCCATGTTTCTGGGCAGTGTTTTGAGGGTGGTGTTGTGACTGCAGTTCCATGAGCACCTCCCTGCCTCCATCCAGCTTGACATTGTGGTACAGCAGGTGATTGAGTTGGTCTCAGCAGACATTGAGGGACAAATTGCTGTCTGATGTGGATAGGTGCCAACAACTGGAGTGATTCCTGCTTCAATAAGAGTGAAAAAGCCACTAGTAATAGAATTTAAGGGTGGAAATAGAATGTGTGTTTATAAAAATATAGGAGAGGAAAATAATGGGGGAAAGCATAAATTTAGGCCAATCTTTTGCCTGGTGTAATAATAAAAATGGAGCAAGCAACTTTTCTTTCTTTCTTTTTTCCTTCTTTTTATTTTTTCTTTTCAGTAGGAGCAGTTCAGCTGAGAGCCCAGTGGTGCTGGCTGACCAACTTGTCATAGGTTTAAGAGCCAAGAAGTAAATATTTTTAAGGAAAGCAAATGTAAAACTTTGGGGATATACTTAAAACACAGAAGAAAAAAAAAACAAAACAAAACTGAATAATCTCTTTTGTGTACAGTGTCCAGAGCAATTTTAAAATGCTTTTGTTCCACGCCTAAACAAATGCTTGTTTCCAGCAAAAAGAAATCTTTCATATTGATTTATTACACCAATTTAGATACAAGCCCTCTGTGCAGGATTGTCAGTTTAATAGAACAGCTTTCTTTCTCCTCTCAGATTTAATCCACATGTTGTTGTATCAACAGAGCCATTGTCTCTGCTCACTTATGAGTTATCCTTTTTTAATAAAAAAATAAAAAAAAGTGAAAACACATGGTTTTTTTAACAGCCCTATTACAAAAAAGTGTAGGATGGCATTAGGGGAGAGGTGACCATCAGCTAGTGCCTCTGATTTGTAGGTGACTTCAAAGTGCAAATGACAGAGTGAGACATGGACCTTTCACCTCTTGCTGTCACAGTGGCTGGAAAGCCTGGCAGTGGCAGGAGGAGGCAGCATTATCTTTAGCCAGGATTTCCTCAGTTGTTTTTTTTTCCCCAGCTTGTGCAGTGATGCTAACCATGCTCTTTTGAGTTAACTCTAATTTCCTTCCTTTTTTTTTCTTTTAAAGAGGCACTTATCCAGAGGTGTATGTAATTCACATTTCCTTCCTTCCTGCCTCCCTCCCCTGCAGAGAAGGATTTCTTTCTTGGACCCCTCCTGTTTTCCAAATGGAGAGGAATTACTCTCAGGAAACTCATGAATTTGGTATGATTTCTTTACTTGGTTTTGTGAGAAAATGTTTATTTGAGTATCAGTGCTCACTTGATGGTGAGGGTTCAGAAGTGCATGTGAGAGCTGCTCAGGAAAGCAGTTCACTGTTTGATTATCACCTTTACTTGGACCTTATCATGCAACAAACTCCTGTAGCATCCTGAATTAGTCCTGAGGATTTACTTCAGTACCTCCTGAACTGGGAGCCAAAGGCAGAATGGTTGCAATATCTATTTCTTGGGTGCTAGCCTGGCTTTTCTTCCAGCTTGTGCTGGATTCCTGGCAGTCATCACAGTCTCCCTTAATTCTCTTTCAGATGTCAGCACAGCAGATCCCACCTCAAGTGTCAATGTCATTATTTGCACTGGTGTGATTTTTTAAAATAAGCTAATATTAATTGTCTTCAAGCAAATGGAATTTATCTGGCATTTAAAAAATGTGGTATGATCCTGTTCTGCTTCTTGAATTATAGAAGAGAGTAAGGACAGATCCACCTTGGAGGCAGTCAGTGATGGGGAAAAGAAGGTTGTGTCCTTGCTGCCTGGATGATGATGTAGCTCTGAGGAAGGAGTGCTCTGGCTGTATCAGGCAGATCCCTTGGTCCACAAAGCTCTTGGGGGAAAAAAAAAAAAGCAGAACCTCCTTGGCAGCAGGTTTTTGAAGTGAAGCTGCTCTGGCTTTGTCAGAGGACAGGTAAGCCCGGTGGTGGTTAGCAGCCCTGTGCTCAGAGAAGCGGACTGGTCCTGTTTAAGGCGACTTAGATGCTGTCACATTCTTTGGATGCTAACTCTGCAAGTGGTTCTTGCACAAGGAGAAGGAAGGCTCCATCCCTCAGGAGCTGGCTGTGGAATGCAGACTCACAGGGGTGGCTGTGTTCCTGCAGACTGGCCTGGTGCCGCTGCCTGCGTTTGCCTTACGAGAGCCGAGCACACCTTTCCAACGTGGGATAAAACCTGGATCTGGGGAGGTTTGCACTTCCCCAGCTCTCTCAGACAGCCTCTTGTTCTCAAGTCTGCCTTTACCAAGTGAAGTTCTCCAAACCTTGGTACTAATGGATATTTAGATTAGGTTTGTTTCCTTTTTCAGTTTATCGCTGTTCTTCATGGCAGCTGGCCATTATTGCTTCTCCAGACAGCTTAGAACTTGAATCTTTCCAGAGCAGAGATAAATGAAAGGGGTACTCAGAACAATGTCTTCATGTGTGGATTTTGCAGGGCATTGCACTATGTTGTGATTTCATTTAAAATATCCTTGGGCAACCTCACCCAGCTTTGAAGTTGGCCATCCTTGGAGCAGCTGATTGAACTGGGAACCTCCAGAGGTCCCACCCCAACTCACTCACTCTGTGATTCTGTTTTCTGGTAGAGTTCTGGCAAAGATGCTGCTTTTGGCTTCATTTATATCTCCTTTCATGCTCAACAGCTTTCATTCTGTTCCCATCATAAGCAGTTCTTTAAACTGAAGTGATGTGTAAACATCAGGAACTGGTTCTAAACTCTAACGTGAGTTTTCTCCCGTCATAGTTCAGGCTGGTTTTTATGCTGCCATATTCAGATGATATGAAAAATCAATTTTCTTTATTGCTGGTATTTATGAGATGATAGCTCTTTTTTTTGTCCTCAGACACAAATGTTTTACCATGGGGCAATACATTTTCTAATAGCTGATGGGTCTTGTTCTTAGGTCAGCCTTGTTCCTTTTCACTCTTTCTTTGTTGGGAAGCTGCAGAGGAAGGAAAGTCAAAGAGAAAAGTCATGTTGTTATTTGGGATTTATAAGACTACATCATTATTGCATTTGGAATGAGCGTTGCATTTTTGAGTTAAAACTGAAGTTAAGAAAAAGATATTATTTTTATGGATATTGGTAACTATTATTCAAGCACTTTAGCTCATACTTAACTTTATGCTGTACAATATTTTGCTTAAAATTTAAGCAGTTGCTTAAGTTACTTTGAATAGTAATGAACTTAATAATGTGTCTTACTAATTCAGAAGCTGTGTGCTTGACAAGGGGACGCTGACAGTTTGTTGGCTTGCTTGGATTTATGATTTTATTCTGAGGGCAGAACAGGATGGTGGGGCAATTAGCTGGAGTTAGGTACACCAAATGTGTAATCTATCACATATGTACTCCAAACTGAAGCTGACTAATCTTGTAGTTCATGCTTGCTGTATATTCAGACTTTAACCTCTCTGTTTAGATTGCCAACGTGGTGCCAATTAGTGGGACTGTGATGTGGACACTGAGGAATAGAACTCACTGCACATGGGTTACCAAACAGCTAGCAGATGTTAAGCTAATGGTTCTTGGCTACTACCAGCCTGACTTGGATTTCAACCCAGAGGTGAAAGAATTTCTTTCTCTCCCATTACCATTTCCCTTGGGCCATCTTGTCCCGAGCATCGAGAATTCCTTCGGCTTACTCTGGATGTGAACATTTCCCCCCCCCTGGAACCTGTTCTCACGCTGTCTCGGACATTCCTGTATTTTTATGTTAATTTGCCTTCTCTGGTATTTGTTATTCTGCTGGTAGGCTTGGTGAGAGATGTTAAATGAAAATGTGAACACTTTAAACACAGAACTGAGATTCTTAGCAGGAGGAGTCTGTGCTGAGCGTGTGGTTCACGGGCTGAGTGTGTGGTTCGCGGGCTGAGTGTGTGGTTCGTGGGCTGAGTGTGTGGTTCGTGGGCTGAGTGTGTGGTTCGTGGGCTGAGTGTGTGGTTCGCGGGCTGAGCGTGTGGTTCACGGGCTGAGCGTGTGGTTCGCGGGCTGAGCGTGTGGTTCGCGGGCTGAGCGTGTGGTTCACGGGCTGAGTGTGTGGTTCACGGGCTGAGCGTGTGGTTCATGTCCTGTCCCTGCAGCTGCCTCAGAGGTGTGATGGAAGCTCTGTCCTGGGATTACCGTTACTACTTGGAGTAACCAAGTAGAAGTGAAAGGCCATGGAAAGTGGTGAGTCTGGCTTTCCCTGGGATCCTGCCTTGCTTTGTTCTCGTGGCTGGCTCTTGTACTCTCAAATCCTGTAGAAAAGTGTCACTGCAGGGCCCATGGTTTCTCTTCTGGGGATGAGTCAGTGCTGAATAACGAAGTGCCGGGCTCTGCGGCTGCCTTGGTGTGATTTAGAGCAGTGAGTGCTCGTTGTTACTCAAGACAATTTAAAATACAGTGTAATAACTGGAAAAAATTAATCACTTCCACTTTCTCTTCTGTGTTCTCTCAAGTGATAGGTGTGATAAGCAGGTCTTTATCTGTATAACCTGAGCAGCTTCAGGGAGGGTGATGGAGGGCTCAGCTGAATGAACAGTAGCACTTAAATACTTATTGATGCCTAAATCCCGTTTCATAACTCAGTGTGTAGTCACCTGACATGTTTAACCAGTGTGTGTCATATTAGGGGTGGTGCTTTTTCTTCTTTCTCTTGTAACTTTGCCTTTCTTTCTGTGAGGATTTAGCCTTTGACCTAAAAACGTTGTCTGTAACATTGTCCAGCATTCAGTTTTTCAGCAATTCCTTTAACTTAGACTTTGGTAAAAGGTTGTTAAAAGCTTAACAGATATCTGAAAAACAAAATCATACTTAATGACAAGTCTTCAGTTATAACTAATTTTCTCACTGATGTGCTGTTTTGTGGTGTCAAACATGATCAGCACCAACATGAACGCCAAGAGCTGGGTGAGGGTTAAATACCTGCCATAGTTATTTTTTGGTGAGCAATAAAAATAAACCTCTTGTAAGGTCCTGCCATTTGTTGCTTTTCTTCGAGATTCTAAAGAAAATGTGCTGTTCAGTGATGCATTTGATACTGAACTTCCACAGAGAGCAATTATTTTTAATTTCTTGAGATGAGCAGAACTGTTTCTGTCCTGTGGATTCATCTTCCTTGATGTTTATGTATTGACAAAGCACAACATAACACCAGCAATGAAAACAGTTCTTCTGTACTTAGATGAGGAATAATAGCCACATATTAATTACTCTTCCAAGAAAGGTAGTTAGCAACTTTTGCATTTTCTGTAGAATGAACAGGGAAAACTCAACATGATAAACTGAGAAATAAGTGGAACCAGAGTGGTAGATTATCACATGTCCAGTTTTGGGTGATGGGAAACAAAATCCAACAGCAGTTTGTATAACTATGTTTGGTCTTCTCCTTCTCAGTATCTGAGTTATTCAGTCCAGCAGCTCTTCTCTAGTGATTTCACTCGTTTTCTTCCCCTCTAGACTTCCACATAGCTCTGTATGAGAAATTATTCTTCATTTTTTTCCTAAGAGCCTCAAGAAGCGCTGATGGTCAGGTCTGTTCTCTTGTGTATTTTAGGGTACAGCTTCAGGGATACATTGAAATTGTCATAAATGTGGAAAAATTTCAGAGTATGTTGTCATGTTCATGTAAGTTTCTCAAATATATACAAGTTAACCCCCAAATCAAGACATGAGATTTCCATCCTTCCCCTAGGGTTGCTGGCTTTATTAATATAGATTTTGTCTCTTACCTGTAGTGACTAATAGAAAACACATTTGCTGGTTCTTTTTTCTTATCATATAGATCTGTAACCTTTTTTTGTTGGCAAATAATAGCAGGAAAACATTAGAATTCCACAAGAAACTAAACTGCTTGATACAAGAATTTATTAGATAATCCTTCAAGCAAAGCTTCCCAGCTCTTCTTAAACATAGCTGGTTTGTTTTAGCACTAAAACTCATACCCACCATGTTCCCTTTGTCCTTTTCATCACCACAGACAGCTTTTTGCCCTTAGATTAGCATTGACATAACATGAAAAAAGTAGAAAACTGGACCAAATGTGTGTGTATTTCTAGACAGACCCTGAACCTTAAGAAATACAGTGGGTGAGCAAAGGAGTTTCCATGTGAGACTTGAATAGGGTGACAAGAAAGTCAATGGAAGGAAAACACCAAGTGGAACACCCTGATACCGAGTTATAGGTTACAAAAAAAGGCAGAGTGGTTCACATCAGTGGAGAAATAGTGTGATGTCTTAAAGCTGAATGTGAAATTAGGGAAGTAACTGTATTTATAACAGAATCCTTAAGATTAGAAATTTTCTGAACTAGTAGATGGGAAAAGTGTAGAATAATACAGAGTATGTAGCTTTAAAGTGGGAAACACAATGGGAGAAAACTGACACCTCAGTGCTCTTAGACATCACAAATGAGCCCTTTGGGAAACATCTGGTCAAGGAGCCCGGAGGGAGGAAGATTCTTTGGACATTCTCCTGGGAATTGTGCAGAACTTGGTACCAAATTGTACTGCCAGCAGCTCTCCTGGAGGTGTGAACACAAATGTGCTTACACAGCCCTGCAGAAGTGATCCAAGCCAAAAACTTCAGTGAAGTGGCATTTGATTCCAGCAGGGAAAGTACATCAGAGTGAGGAACCTTGTTAAAAAGAAACTGAAAGGAGCAGTGAGAAGGGTGAAAGGTTTGTAGGTAGCGTGCAGATCAGTTAAAGGCTCTGCACTGCCTCAGCCCATCAAAAGCTGACTGAGAGGGAGGAAAGTTGATGTGGAACAGCAGGGAAGAAAGGCTGCAGAGTCAGAGGCATCCTTCCAAAAGCTGAAGTCATGACCAAGTGAGGAAGACAGAAAAGAACAAACACTGTGAAACGCCAAGAACTTAGAGGAACAGCTTTCAGAAAGTATAAAAAGTAACAGTTCTCTTCCAAATATGTTGGGAATAAGAAGCTTGCCTGCAAAAAACAGCCTTGAAGCCTAGGGTGTGAAAGAATCACTTGCAGAAGGTGGAGCAGAAAGAAACAAATTGAGTTTCTGAGGCATCTGTGCTTCTCAGGGTTTCTTTACCAGAACCCATCTCAAACTATTAATGGTAGAATTTAAGACCCCAGTGAGCAACAGCTGACTTCAGGGGCCAGGATATTGGAGCCCGGAGGGATTCAAGGGAGAAACTGTTGAATTATTAGCATTTGTGTGCAGCCATTCAATTACAACCTCCTCAGCCCTGTTGGAGAATAGATAGGGCTGATAAGATGTCAACTTGCAAAGGAGTTCCAGGGAGCCTGGGGGACAGCAGATAAGAATCTGGCTTTGTGTTGTGCAGCATCATCAAAAGAATAATATAGATTGGAATGATTTGGCACATGATTTTATGTGAACGTGAAGCAGTCAACATGTCTTTTGTCAAAGGAAGTTACACTTGATGGAGCTTCAAGGACTTGAAAGGCTCAGCAGACATCTGGATTAGGGTGTTCCAGCGTGTTTGGTATCCTCAGATTTTCAAACAGCTTCTGAGCTGGTCCTTTGCCACAGCTTTAAGGCCAGTGATGTTTCTGGGGATAAGAGAGAATGGCCTTCAGTGAACTAGTGACTGGTTAAAAGATGAGGAATCGTTGTTGTAGTGGAGGGTGGTTGCCAACAGAGTGATGCAGGAGTCTCATGAGACCTGTGCTGTTCAGGGTTCTCACAGGTGAACCCAGGAAGGCGATGGACAGAGAAATAACGAAGTCTCAGTGATTTAGAAGCACTTTGGCATAGTCAGCTCTAAGGCCACAGAAGTACCTACCTTATGGTGCTGTGTGATTGGAAAATAAACTAGCAGGTTAAACTTGGCATCAGTAAATGCAGAGTAACGTGAGAAAATGGAATTGTCTCTGTTCACAGCTACGGCTAAACGAGGCACTGCCTCCCCCGATAGCAGCTTATGGAACAGCTTGCAACTGAGGAATGGCTGGGCCTGAAGAAAAGGTGCCTGAGTGGGACAGAAGATAAGCAATCATTCCCCATTTCTCTTTCATTCCCTAATGAAAAGTAGGAAGTTCAAAAGAAACAAAAATACATACTTCTTTGCGTGAGGAACACAAGGTGAGAGCTGCTGCACCAAGACTGATGCTGAGAGCTTGCATGAAAGCAGTTGGATATGTTCTTGGAAGAAAGATCCATAAAGTCTATTTCATACCAGTAGAGAAGACCTGGCATGTGGACATCTTAAGCTACAAGTTGTTGCAGGCTTGGGGAATGTGTTGGGGGAATATAGCTGCCTAGTTCTTCTCCTTGGGCACTGGCTGCTGACCACTGACCAAGGCAGATTCTGGCTAGATGAAGATGTGATCCTGCTTGGTGAGGCTCATCCTTGGTTCCCTATATGAAGATGTGATCCTGCTTGGTGAGGCTCATCCTTGGTGCCTTATATGAAGATGTGATCCTGCTTGGTGAGGCTCATCCTTGGTTCCTTATATGAAGATGTGATCCTGCTTGGTGAGGCTCAGCCTTGGTTCCCTATATGAAGATGTGATCCTGCTTGGTGAGGCTCATCTTTGGTTCCTTATATGAAGATGTGATCCTGCCTGGTGAGGCTCATCCTTGGTGCCTTATATGAAGATGTGATCCTGCTTGGTGAGGCTCATCTTTGGTTCCCTATATGAAGATGTGATCCTGCTTGGTGAGGCTCATCCTTGGTTCCTTATATGAAGATGTGATCCTGCTTGGTGAGGCTCATCCTTGGTTCCCTATATGAAGATGTGATCCTGCCTGGTGAGGCTCATCCTTGGTGCCTTATTTGCTTTAGTTTTATTTTGCTCTTTCTGTACTTGTCTGTTCCCACTGCTCCCTCTTCTCTCAGATGTTCCTCCTACAAAATAAACAAAGTTTGCTTTTTGTGAAAACACACTTTTTTGCCCTCTTTTTTTTTATTTTTGGTGTGTGTAGTACATTGAGTTGTCATGTGTGTAACTGAGGTTTATTGTGTTTGTCTACAGACTTCTTGGACAGAAAATGGAGCTGCTGCTTAAGCGTTTCCATATGTGTTCAGCTATATTGTTCAACTCTATTCTTCACCTCATGTAACTTGTAAAAATAAACATCTTTAAAGAGTTATTTTTATATGTTGGTAAAGAGTTAATGGAGCTAGAAAATGTTCCAGAGCAGTGTTTGTCCCTGCTGTGGATGCTAAGAAGGCTGTGTCATGTCCTGCTAGTTTTCAAGCAACCTACAGCTTCATCTCTATGAATTTGATGGCCAATTAGTTGATCCCTCCAGGATCCTTAGTTGAATACAATCCTCCTGACATTTGAACACAGCAGAGTACTTGACCATTAGCAGGTTTTCCATTTAGAAGTGAGTTGTTTGTTCAAAGTGGAGAGAAGAATCAAAGCTCTGCCCAGTCCATGCTAGCCGTATGCAGCCTCAAACATAATGTGTTGCCAGTTTTGCTTTTATTTAGGGCAGATTTGCAAAGCTGGTGTTGATAGAGACATAAGGGAGTGTGTGAGATGTCCCATCTGTGGAAACTCCATTTTCTCTATGCTGTCTGACACAGATGGTGTGCTTTTATATGTTGGTTTTTTTATTGTTATTTCCCACTTTCAGCTGAAGAAGGCAGGTTTGAAGAGATGTGCTGTGTTAATTTAGTCACTTGTAAACTCAGGATGGCTTGTTGGGGAAGGAGTAGGTGGCAGGAAAGAGTGATCACCTCTGTCTTCTGGATCAGCCCATGGCTCCCCACCTTTTCCCATTCAGCAGGTAAAACTCTGTCTCCACTTTTGATTCTGTCTGTGGAGTTGAACCATTTATCACTGTAGGAGGAAGGTAATAGGAGTCCTGACATGGAGAATGTTATCTCCTTGCCTTCTGCATGGAAAGGTGCTGATATGGGAATGAAAATGGTGGCAGTTGCTCTCATGTTGTCTGCTTGCTTTTCCATCACCTGTAGAAGTGAATGAAATAGGAGCAGTGGGGTGAAGTTTGAAGAGTCCAGTATTGAGGCAAAGTCTGTAGCCTTCATGTACAAGAAAAAGTTAGTTCTAGACTCTTGCAGGGTGTGGGAGGAAACTTGTGGTGCTCTAGGAGCCTGTTGATAGTTCCTGGCTAAAATTGGTCAATATCTCCTTAGTGTGCCTGTGAGAAGTACAGAAAGCAGAATGGAGGCAAGGCTTTCTCATGTTGAGACGTGGGGATGCTCTACAACTACCTCGTGGTCTGTGATGATGTGTGGTCACCCTTTGGTAGTGTGTCAAGACCACATAGGAATTTGTCCTAAGTTGAATTCAGAGAATTGAAACCAGAAGACAATCCTCAAAATAAGAATCTGGATGAGAATTCAAGTCTGGTTTGAAGCTTTGTATGTTTGAGGGGAGGTGCTCAGAGTGCTCGATGGAATCAGATGTGCTTAGGAGTAAAGGAATCTGGGTGGATTTGAAGGGTATCCTCAGAGGAAATGTTATTAAATATATTATAAATATATATATAAATATAAATATATTTTATTTATTAAAAGCACAGTTGATTGGTCATGGATGAGAACATGGGCTGAAAAGGCAATGCTGTTGTGCCAGGGCTGCAGGAGGGAAGCTCAGGGTCTGCAAGAGAGGTGCTGGTACAGCTGCTGCTCTGTGTGGAGGAGGAAGGAGCTGGATGATGATTTGCCATCCCTTGGCTGAGGTTGATTTACAGCTGAAAATTAAGAACCTCTTAGTCAAGAGCCAAGGAGAGCAGGTTCACTGCCCTGGCCTGTGCTCAGTCTGTATGAAAATGACACGAGGGCAGCTCTGCTCTGTGACAGCCACTGTGGCACCTCCCAGACATCATCCCGTGGTCCCTATCTAATGATGCATTTTGGCATGTGCTGTAGAAGGGGGATGAAAGAAATCTCCTTCACAGTAGGCAGTGTGTTGTGGCAGCAATAGCTGAGGTTGTAAAAGAGATTCTGGGGTTTTTCTTGTATTTGCCAATTGAATGATTATTTTTTTTCCTCCCCTATAACTTCTCAGACTTCTCTTTGCTCAAACATATAAATCTCCTCCTAGGAGGATCATCACAGAAATCCTTCTATATTGTGTACAGTGTTTAACACATCAGTAAATACCTGTGTCTCTTAGATATACCTTCAAGAAAATAGCAGGAATTGAAAACTACCCTTGAAAAGCGCCATGGAAGAACTTACAGCTTCTGGTGAGCTTAAAAGGTTCTGACTTTTACCAAATAGAGGAATTTTAAGACTGGTAATGATGATTAGAGCAGTACTTTCTTCTCTTGTATAACATGGTCTGCCACTATTTGCATTTATCTAGTCTTTGTATACAGACTTCCTTTACTGTTTTGAGATTATTTTTGAAAAGCAGAATTTTTGCAGAATCAATATCCTTTAAAAGTGTCTCCCATGGCCTGTTCTCCATTGGTGTGTCTATCAGGGATTTCTGGTACTAAGTTAGAATCCTTAGTAAGGCACTTCCTTTTATATTTTCCTTCAGACTTCTTCAATTTGTCAAGATCACTTTGCTTTTTATTCCTGTCTGCTCTGTTTTTATTCCTGCCAGTCACTCCTAGTTTGGAATATTTTGGAAATCAATTCATAATCTCTTGGTTTTCAGATCAGGTGTTTTTTGGCCCAAACAGTGAGCAATAAGCAATTCCAGCAATCCCCACTCGGTTTCCTTGCTGTTGGGGCATCGTTGCCTCCTGCCTCTTTCTTCCCTGTCCCAGTGCTTGTTTGTAGCCTGATTTATTTGCAGTTTTCCAGAGCTGTAACTGGAAGGCAGCTCCTTGGGCTTGGAGCATGCTGTGTTTTGGATTCCTAAAGAAACTCCAGTTTGACCTTCTAGCTGTTCTTTACTGCGAGGGTCTTTCTGGCCTGATTTGGGGGAGATTTTAGTGAGAATGGCAAAAACACATCCAGGTCTGGAACACGTGGGTGTTTCAGAAATGGAGGAAATGCTTAGGAAGGAATTTTCTCAGGTTACTCAATCTGCAATTTCCATCAGGGAAACATCCACCTAGATAAAGTTCTGTAAAAGTACCAGTGATTTCAAATCCAAAGTGCATTACAGCCCTATTGCTGGGCTTCTCTGTGTCCAGTTTATAATGATTTATGACTTTTCTAGAATCAAAAATACCTTGAAATCAGCTAGTTGTGTGCATAGACATTCACACTGTCCATTATTAGCCTTCTGCTGCGGTTTTTGTGTTGTTTTTGTTTTATATTTTTGTGAAAGGCTGTTTTGTGTCCTGTTTTCAGTGACAGCCCTCTCCTGAGTGTTCCAGCCTGGCAGAACCGTGGTGCTTTGGGCTGCTGCAGTGAGTTCAGTGCTGACTCCTGCTCCTCTTGCCATTCTCCAGGGGGAGAGCAGGCGCGGTGGTTCTGGCTGCAGTGAGGTGAGAAGATTCCCACCCTCTGTCTCTCTGCATGTGGGTGTGTGCTGCAGCTCCGTACCCTGCACACCAGGCTTTGCACAGGCAGCAGAGGGATGTTTCTGGAGCCTGAGTCAGGTTATTTAAAATGAATGCTCTCCAAAAAGCTTCTCTTTCTTTCGACAGCAGGACTGGTTGCAGGGGGCATGGGAGACAAAGATGTGTGAAGAGTGGTGAGGCAGAACTTTCAACCAGTATCTCTTAGAAATATGAGGGAACTAGAGGAGGAAACAAGGTGACATACCCTGCCAAAATAGGAGCCTGGCTAAAACCAAATAGATCCATTCCAATGTTGCTCCTGAGTAATCAGTGTGAAATTGCTTTCAGGAGCAAAATTCTTGAGTGCTTTACCCTTTTCTTGTTTGTTTTTGTGTTGGTTTCCATTTCCTATATCCCTGTTACAGCATTTCTCAATGAGCTGTTGAGGTTTAATTGTGTTCAACCCAACCTCTGTCTGCTCTGTGTATAAAGATATTTGCCAGAAACTCCCTTGGCAGAATGGTGTGCAAAGCAAAATACACTCATTTTTCTTCTGCTGTCTCCCATCTGTGCTCACAGCAGAACCCACAGGGGTACAGTTGTATAATCCTGTACAGCAGGAGCTGGACAGGATCCCTGGTGACTTTGCTGCCCTGAGGAAGGGGTGGAAGGCTCTGGAGTGCCACAGGAGGCAGAAAATGGGGCAATTACCATCTGTTTCAGCTGGCCAAGTATGCATTACCTTTCAGCCAAAATTTTGCTGACATTATGCAGTAAATACATATACTGGATGTGTTGAAATGAGCTCAGTGTCATCCTTCCCTGGTCACCAGTGAGTGTGTCCATGGGACTTGAAGAACTTCAGTGTACCTGTCCCGTGGAAATGCTGGCTGTGAAGTTCTGTGTTAGTGAAGCTGAGATCTGAAAAGTTTTTTCTTGAGGTTTTTGGACCCATCCTTGCCAAAGGTAACAGAATAAGGAGGTGTAAACTGGTGTTTGTAAAGCTTAATTTATGCTTACTGATCCTCTTCTTGCCAAAAAGAAGCTGGCAGGTGTCCAAGTGCCACTGAACCATTCATAGGAGGAAACAACATTTAATTCTTGTGGAAGATGGATATTGTCTATTTTCTATCAGCCTGTCCTGATTCTTCATGTTACCAGGAAGTGTTTGTGTGGTTCATAACATGCAGTTGTAGACTATGGAGAATTCATAAATATTTAAAAATGTAAAGGAATTTGAAGAGTTAAAAAGTGGGACTAGTAGAGAGTTCCTCTTCCCTTGGTCTCTGGATAAGAAAACTGCTGCATGTTTTCCTCAGCATTCCCCGCTCCGTTCTGCCTTCTGGAGATGCATCCAGCTGTCCCAGTGCAACAACACTAAACCTCCTAAATAATCTAATTATTTAATTTAACAATGTTGATAGGGAGCAAATGTGGAATAGAAATGAGCTGCCTTTTTCAAATACCCACTTCTGTTGAACAGAGAGAAAGGAAACCATGATACTTCAGGAACTTTTAAATGCAGAATACAATCTCGATTTGAGCCTGAGCTAACACTGCCCCTGAGCTTGAGCTTAGGTTCAAGTATTTCTTTTCTTCAGACTTTAAAAGCAAATTTTGCAGATAGATCTGATGTGCTTTGCTTGGACTTTTAAGAAGGTTATTAGGAACAATGGGGCATGGGAATTGTTTGAAGTGTTTGTTTGACTTCCCTCTTTCACACAATACCTGAAAGCTACTGGGTCTGTTTAATACAATCCAGTTTTTCCAGTCTGCTAAAATGGAGACCAGAATCCTTTTTTAACTCCATGTTGTTGAAGATTAAGTACATTCTTGGAAGAAAGGTAATTTCTTATTCACACAGGCTTGGGAATATTTCTGCCTGGGTGCAGAACGCCGGCGGGGCGCGTCGGAAGCTGAGCTGCTTATCGCCTGGTCCACCCCACTGCTGCCAAATCCCCTGGAGAGCCCTTGACCACATAGCTGTGGGAGGTTAAAAGGATATCTGTTCCTCAAAGTCCTTTCCAGGCACATGCTCCCATTGTTCTTGTAATTGGGAAGGATTTAAATGACAATCCATGCTGGTGGCATGCTCGCAGCTCTCCTATTCATTTGATATTTATTGCCTCCTTTAGAAGAGGAGCATTACACTTAGAGGAGTGTACACCATTACATTTCTCCCTCCTCAAGGCTGAGGATTCCTTTTCCATCGTTTTTGGGCAATAGGTTAAAAATAATAATAATAAAAAGGTATAGAGAGGCTTAGGAGATTTATTTAACTAAAGCCTTAATCTCTTCTGCCTTTGAGCAGATGACCTAGAGACATTTATTGGTAGATGTTGTGGTAAATGCCTGATGACTCTGCTGTCTTATTGATAACAGAATTTATCCCATTGCCTCACTAACTACTGCTGAAATTAAAGGAGAACAAGGTCTGAAATCTCTCCCAGCCTCCACCACAACTCAGGGTTCATCTCTTGGAGGTACCAATAAATGCAGTGAGCCATGTGCCCAGGATACTGGAGATGCACGTGCTTACCAGTGCTCTGAGAACAATCCCTGTGCAAATTCTGCTTAATCACAGAACTGGATCCATTTGGGATGTTTTTGTCCAGTTCTATTTCTGGAAGCATAAGAACAAAATAAATTGCTTTAGTTCTTCAGCTGATGTAATAACCAAAAAGAAAATAAAGGAAACTTGCCCAAAATCTTAGATTCATTAAATCTAACCTTCCAGTGTTCCTGAAAGATCTATTGATCACAATATTTTTCCTCTGAAAAATGGATCAGATTTAAAAGCCTGGCCATTCTCAACATTTAATTCTGTTATGTTGGGGTTTTTGGTCTGTTTTTTTTTGTTGTAGTTGTTGGGTTTTTTTCTCTTTTTTTCTCAGCTGCTTTTCTCAGCTCTTGTGACAAATCAGTGGGATGGTGTTGGCTTTTGGTACTGAGGATCCCATCTGCTGCACACTTTATGGAATTGATTATTAATGAATAAAGAACAGGGGTAGGGAGAGATTGTGAACAATCTCTTGTAATACCAGAGTTGTGGAGCTTCAGAATGACAGTGGGAAGGTTTAGATCAGACATAAGGAGGTAGTTTTTCATGCAACATAGATGAATTATGGAAAGCTTTGATGCAGTGGTACGAGTGCTGAAGCTCTTGTGAATTCAAGAAGTGACTGATTAATTAGTGGAAAAAAAATTCCATCAAAGACTTTTATAAGCATGACCTGCCTCTCTGCCTCATATCCCCTGTGCAGCAGATGGCTAGAAGGTAGAAGAGTGTCAGGGGAGTATCACTTTGCTCCTGCTCCATTTTAATCACATTCCCTTGGCACCTGCTCTTGTTCACCTTTGGAGACAGGACGTTGGCTGGATAATCCTTTGGTCCAGTTGTGCTCCAGTGTTTGGAAGGCAGCAAATGCACTTCTGTCCTGTGAACTGTCTTCAAGGTCCATCTATGCAGTAACCCAGCCAGGAGCTAGCAGAAAGGATAGGTGACTTCTGGGAGTATTAAAAAAAAATAATGAGAAGACAAGAAAATAAAGGCAAAACACAGATTGAAGAGATCCTGGAACACTACCTCCAGGCAAGAGGATGGTCCTGCTACCCAAGGTGTTAAATAGTCAGTGAAATATTGTTGCAGGATTATGTGAGCCAGTGGTGTAAAGAAGAGCCTGGTTATATACAGTCCCAGTATAAAGCTGTTCTAGAGTGCTTGCAGGAACTGGGGCTAATGGGGTGAACTTTCTGTCTTTGAGTCCTGTGTTAACGTGCTGGCTGTGCCTCAGTGCTCCAGCCTGGTGCCCAGCTTAATTAGCTCGGCATTTTCTGTGGTACTTCACTGAGGTGCCAGTAAATTCAAGGTGTAAAGGTGCCCCATGGGGGGACAATTCATTCTGACAAGAGGGGAAGGAGATTTTAATCGGGTGGTGTGTGTTTGCAGCAGGCTGGTCCCTTGGTTAAACAGTTAATCCATTTGCTGAGCTCCTGTTTATTTGGATGTTGTGGCCAAGCCCTATTAGTCAACTGGTGAAAGGGAAGCTCTGGCTTTTGGTTTTTCCCACAGCTGCATCTGAAACAGCTGCTCTGATCTGGAAGTGCAAATGGTGAGTACACAGAGACCTGATGGGATGCTGATAGGTGCTGGAGTTGTTTCTGTGCTTGTTGCAGTTGTGGGAACCCTCCAGACGCAAAAGCTGCTGCTGGCACTTGTGCTGCGCTTCAGTGAGCTGGAAAGGAGGAGGCAAATGGAGAAAAGCAGTTTGGCCAAGCAGCCATTTCCAGTGTTTCCGTTGCTGCCATCTGTCCTTGGAAAAGAGTCACTCCTTGTCCATATGTGTCTTCAAATGTTCTGTTCCTCTGGCTTTTTTTTTCTTTTTAATCAAGTTCAGATCTGTTGTTTTCCCTAAAAGCTTTATTCTGTGTCTCAGTTTTCTGTTCAGAATCCCTGGTGAATTCTGCCTTACAAAATCTGTGGACATTAATTGACCCATCATTAATACAAAAATAAAATAACAATGAGGAGACACTCCCAGATCCCTTTCAGTCTTTGGTGTGGTCTATCTCAAGACCATACCCATGCTAGTGAGGGACTTGAGGCTTGTGTGGGACAGTACTTAATGGTAACACCACAGCTCCAGTGGTGAGGTCATGGTCTTCTCTTCACAGAGATCGGATCTGGAAATTGTCTTGCTAACACGTTTAATCCATTTCCTTGCCATTGTCTGGTTCTTTCCTGCAGTACATTTGTTGGTGCTGTGCCCAGTCTCTCAAAAAATACCCACGCAAAAGCGCTTCCCCTGTTTCCCTGAGGAATAATTCCTTGTGTTCATTCTCACTCTTCAACATTTATTTATTATTTTTTTTTCCCCAGATGCTCAGCCTACCTTTTGCTCTTCCTTAATCTCATCACTGCCATGCTTGCCTCTCAGTGCAGTCCTTGGTATTGTGTGTAAAGTCATTTACTCTGGAGGCTTTGTACCTTTCAGATCCGGTCTCCTGCTGCCTTGACTGTGCTCAAATCCTCCCTCTCCACCTCATCTCCTCATCCTGTGTCCAAGAGTTCCCTCATCCTGGTAGCGTTGGTTCAAGTACATTGTGCAGCAGAATTTTCCTGGTGAGATGCCAAGGTTTCAGGAGATGCTTTATCTGTTTTTAAACTGCTTTAGGACAGTTTGAACTCCAACAGTTGAGTTCTGCTTCTTGAACACTTGTGCACGTGCAGACCAGAGCCTGTGTTTCCACGAAGCCCATGGTGCTGTCATGCTGTGTTCTGGGAGAACCCCTCCATGCCTTCACACCCTGGGCTCTTGCTTCTTTTCATCCATTTCTGTAAGAATATATATTTTTTTTTTGCAGTACATTTAGTTTACTTTTTTTCCCCCCTCAAACTTCCTTTACTTTTCATTCATAAGCTTGAGGTTAGGCAGGGTTTCTGTGTTTCTATGGACTCCTGCCAAAACATTTGAATAAGGATAGTCTGCACAATTCTTAAAACATATTCACCAGTTGTTTAGAGTTGTGTAAGAAAGATGGAGCCACACAATAGCATCTTTCCAAAGGAATCTAAACAACACTAACAGCAAGATTTTGTATTATGATGATGTGCATTTTAACTGAATTTTGCAGTTTTCCTAAAGATCAAGCCTAGTCCTTTCAGTTACTCTGGTAAAGTTTATTTTCCATGAACCTGTCTCTGATTCACTTATCACTTTGAAAAAAAATAACCCTAAATTTATTGAAGCCAATCACAAACCATAAAGAATTAAACTGTTGACACTATTCCTGTTTTTCTCAGCATCCAATTTCTAATGTAATTCTCTTGTTAATACCAGGAATATTTTCCTTTGTGAAAATAAGTGTCATATCACAAGCTCAGTGTTTCAGGATTTAAAATGGGAAATGGAGGAGGTGAATATGTAACTCATTTATTTGTGTGTCTTCATTAGAGTGTTTTCTGTCCATAGGTGTGGACAGAAACAACTAGCAAATGCTTCCTAAGACAAAATATCCTGCCTTTGTTGTTAAAATAATATTGCTCACAGCAAGAGGAATGGTGTTGTCTGAGCCATGGTGCAATGTTTAGCTGCCTACAGAATATTTATTCCCTTTGCTGACAAGGTTAAATAGTGAAATAATTTTTCCCTTTCAGTTTTATTTTATTTTTTACTGATGTATTTTATTTCTTCTTTACAAGATAATGGTTGGCTGAGATGATTTGCTTAAGCTGTGTGGCAGATAGGAACTGAAATTAAATTTGCTACTCTAGGGAGCTAAAATTTTGCTCCTGTCAAAGGTCTTGAAAGAACCACAGGGAAGCAAGATGGTTCAGTCCATGTCTTCACTGGAAAAGTGGGTGTGTGGTGGGGGATGCTCAGCACAGGAAAGACATGGACCTGTTGGAGCAGGTCCTGAGGAGGCCACAGAAATGCTCAGAGGGCTGGAGCAGCTCTGCTGTGAGGACAGGCTGAGAGAGTTGGGGCTGTTCAGCCTGGAGAGGAGAAGGCTCCAGGAGACCTCATTGCACCTTTCAGTACTTGAAGGGCCCATAAGAAAGATGGGGACAGACTTTTTACCAGGGCCTGCAGTGACAGGACAGGGGGAAATGGTTTGAAACTAAAAGAGGGGAGATTCAGACGAGGTGTAAGGGATAAATTGTTCACACTGAGGGTGGTGAGACCCTGGCCCAGGTTGCCCAGAGAGGTGGTAGAAGCTCCATCCCTGGAAACATTCAAGGTCAGGCTGGATGGGGCTCTGAGCAACCTGATCTGGTTGAAGATGTCCCTGCTCATGGCAGGGAGTTGGACTAGATGAGCTTGAAAGGTCCCTTCCCACCCAAACCATCCCATTATTCCATGCTCATTCTCACTGAGAACTTTTACTCCTCAGTTGCCCTCTGCAAGGGAGGGGAGGTGTGGGTACATAGTGCATGTGAGCAAGGTTAACCCCCTTCTAGAAACCACCTTTCCTGGGTTGGTAGAGAAGAAAGCAGCCTGAGGCTTGTTCACACTGGGTTTGTACTCGTATGAGAGCTGATGTGTGTTTGCTCAGTGAAAATACATATTTTTTTGGAAGGGAATATAAAGCCTGTGTCATGGAAGTGACTTTGAAGTTCCCCATTTGAAAAGAGTGATGCAACCATCCTCACTGTGTCTGTGCCAGAGTTTTGAAAGCTCCCAGCAGCCAGTGAGTGCCATTGTTCTCCAGGGGAGGTGCTGGCACCGAAGGCTGTGGAGGATCTGGCTCTCAGTGTTCCTCAGGACCCAGTGCCCTCAGCACGTCGGGCGGAGGGAGGTCAATAACGGTTCCCGTCCTGCAGGTGGGAAATGGGGCTTGAGGTTCTCCCCAAGGTCATGAACTGAGCCAACTGCAGGTTTCAATGGCACAATCATTAAAGTATTACTTAAAAACAATGCACTAATGAACCATGATGACCATGATTCTGATCACAATCAGATTAACTCTGCTGCTAATTACCCTCAGAACTCAACTTGTGTCATTTGCTTTGAGGCTGTGAATATGGCAGTTTTAAGTGAACTAAACTATTACTTTTCTTGAGCAATATCTTGTTTGCAGGAGGTGTAGCTGTACAAGGACAACATTACCTGTCCCTTGGGTTGGAACTGGGTGATCTTTAAGGTCCCTTCCAACCCAAACCATTCTGTGATCTGTGGGAGTCTCGAATGCTGGTGGCATTTTCCCTTCAGAAAAAGGGAACTACACACAGGAGGAATTACATTTTGGGAAAGGCAAATCAGGAGATTTTCTAACGTTGCTTCTGCTTGGCTGTAAGTGCAGAGAGGGAATTAATAGGGTGGAAGCTCTCTGGTCAAGATGCTCCTGAAAATGATTGTTCTTTTCTGACTGTGATTTGGCTCAAGGAGCTGTCGCATCACCATCTCAGCATGCAAAGCAGGAAAAGGTTTTTTAACTTTCACATACAGAATCACAGAACCCCAGAATTGCCTGGACTGGAAAAGCCCTTTAAGCTCCTCAAGTCCAACCATGAACCCAACACTGACCAGTCCCCACTAACCCATGTCCCTCAGCACTGTGTCTACACGACTCTGCCCTCTCTTAAGACAGTTATACCAGCTACTGTTAATTCCTGCTGGAAGAAGTTGTGTTGAAACTTGGTAGATACCATCAATATATTTTTAAAACCCTTTCCTTGATTGCAAGATAATGCTGTTTAGGACAGTTTCCAGTCCTGCACATGTGGGATGCATTTTTTGTTTGATACTCTTGTTCTGTCCAGCAAGTGGAAGTTGTGATGTGTGCAGCAGTACAATTTGAGCTGGAGCTTGTGTAAATATTCCAAGATTCACATGAAAATTGTCAGGGTTGGTAAGAATAAACAGTGTGATTTAGAGTTTGCTTTAGGTGAAGCTGTTTTAATTGGATTTCAGTAACATTTTAAGGTTTTTGTAATACTCCTAAACACTGTTTTGTAAATATTTTTCTCGGGGTATCAGTTTTTACTCACTGGGCACAGTGTTAATCTGATATTGGTATTTTTGGAAAGGATTCTTCCCAAGTCTGGAAGTAGTTTTTAATAATGATCCTGGAGCAAAGTCCTTAAAGAAGAAGAAGAAGAAGAAGAAGAAGAAGAAGAAGAAGAAGAAGAAAAAAAAGTCAGCTCTGTGCATTCCTAGAGGCTGGGAAATGGGTTGGTGCAGTTTTTAGTAGCAGCCTATAAGCACCATCCAGAAAAGTCCATTCTTGGCTGAGACATTCATGTTAACCAAAGGGCTTTCAAAGAACTCTCTGGGAAGTCATTTCAGGATACATAAAAGTTGTAGCAGGAAGGGGTCTGCATGTGTGTGGTTTTAGCAGGGGCAGAAATGCTGGTTTCTCTGAGCTCACTGGGAAGGGAACATCATGTTCTTTTTAGGAGAAGGCCACTTAAAGAACAGCTGCTGCACAGCACTGCAGTGTTTGGTGAGCGTGCTGTGCATCTGGAGAGAGATATTTCTATTTATTTATTTATTTTTACATTAAGCTGTGGTCTAAACTTCCTCACATCACTGTTTGTACCATCTTGTTATGGTCAGTGGACACTGGCAGCACAAAAACTCCACTGTACCTGAAATCCAGCTTAACACCTTTTCTTTTTGTAGCCACCTTTCCTTTGGAATAAGTGTATTTGACCTAAAAACTTCTGTCCAGCAGGGTATGGATTAGTGATGAGTGGGCATGGTCACTTGTCAGCCCTGCTATGAGAAACATGAGATCTCGTCCTGGTGGGTGACATTGAAGTTTTTCTTTCTCCATTCAGATCAAGTTGAATGTAAACTTGATAAGAAACGGTGTGAGCACAGTTGTGTACTCACAGATGTAGTGCTGTGCATTCACACCTGTGTTATGTACCTGGGGAGGAGGGAGGCAGTCTGGAACCTTGAACTCTATCAAGATGATTCCTTGGAAATTCTTCTGCAATGTACTTTAAAAAAAATCTTTTAAGCTTTCAAATACAGAATCTGTCTTTAATTTCTGAAAGCAAGGCTGGCCATCTAGTTTAATTCAGGGTTTTTTCAGGTTGCCACTATAACTTTTCAGTTGATAATTGACTATTTCCTCCTCTAAATTACCTTAACAATCCTTTCTCTATTTGGATTGCCTTAACACCTTCACTTAATGCTTTAATTTCTTCACTTGGTCCTTAATTTCTTCAGAGGATCCTTAGCATTAAGGATCCAGTGTGATTTGCTGAGGAGGAGGAGTGCAGGACAGCATCCTATTGACCAGAGGTTGGTTCCTTCTTCTTGAAATGGAGATCAGATGGTGTGGAGAGATGCATTCAGTTAATTTTGGGTGCTTGTATAAGCATGAGTGGGGTTCAGTTATCATTTATAACCAGGTCTGTAACAACTCAAGTAAATGAAAGATGCATGAATGTTTTGCTGATCTGACATGTCTGTTTTCCAAGGGTTGTCCCCCTGCCCAATTAGTGTTATTAACACACTAATAATCTGTTATTCTTGGCCAAAAGAACAACTGTTGTATTACTGGGACTTTTCTATTCATTTATAAAGATGAAAAATGGTAGCTGATTTTTGTGCTGGTTTCCAGACTTATCAAGGCAATAACACAACACCGTGGCATTGCTGCAGAAATATTTGAGTTTAGAATGGGAAATGTCTCTCCTAAATGTTTCTTTAAGCTTTTAGGATTTTTGTAATTTGAAATTATGTAGGAGGAGGTGTAATGCTGGCCTGGTGCAATGGGAAACTGCGACAATTCATGCTGTTTTGCTAGGTGGTTGTTAAAAGCAGCCTCCTGAGACTGCTACAGCATTTTGTCAGAGAACCACCAGTTTTGGTATAAGCAAGAAAAAAATGAACAAACGTGTACTATTGAATTGTTAACAAAGCAGATAAATATCATGTCTTATATTTGTTGTACATGATCCTTCTTACCAAAGGATTAGTGAAAGGATCAGTCACCACAGAATTCATAGGATCCCAGACTGGTTTGGGCTGGAAGGGACCTTAAAGCTCATCCAGTCCCAACCCCCCTGCCAGCAGCAGGGACACCTTCCACTAGACCAGGTTGCTCAAAGCCTCATCCAACCTGGCCCAGAACACTTCCAGGGAGGAGCAGCCACAGCTTCTCTGGCCAACCTGGGCCAGGGTCTCACCACCCTCACACCAAAGAATTTCTTCCTCACATCTCAGCTCCATCTCCCCTCTGCCACTTTCAAGCCATCACCCCTTGTTCTGTCACTCCCTGCCCTTGGCCAAAGTCCCTCCCCAGCCTTCCTGGAGCCCCTTCAGGTACTGGGAGGCCACTGGAAGGTCTCCCTGGAGCCTTCTCTTCTCCAGGCTGAACAGCCCCAACTCTCTCAGCCTGTCCTCACAGCAGAGCTGCTCCAGCCCTGGCATCATCCTCGTGGCCTCCTCTGGGCTGGCTCCAGTGGGTCCATGTCCTTGTGCTGTTGGTGGCCCCAGCACTGGAGGCAGCACTGCAGGTGGGGCCTTGAATTCCATTCTTTGCCTGTTGCCCAAGCTTTTATCCTTGTTTTTCAGTAACCTGGCTGGTTTGATTTGGTTTTAATTTGTCCTTGTCACAGGGGTAGACACCAGGAGAAGCCTGTTCCTCTGTGTGACACCACGATTACCACAGAAGCAGGGTAACTCTGTGCCTGCTTATCCACAGCTGGGATTGCTGAGGGGTGATCTGATGCTTGTACAGGGCACAGCTTCCCAAAACTTTACTTACAGCCTCATTGTGTTAAGTGGAATCCAGGCTGGCTGGAGGCTTTGTGCTGCTTTAGCACTCCCTGCTTTTGTTTGGGAGGTGGCTGCTGCACCATCCATCCCTACAGGGCAGATGCATTTTTACCTTCCCTAATCCTTATTTTTAGTGTTAATCCCAGTTGGCAAGAAAGGAGGGAGAATTAATATACCAGTGATTCCTTACTTGTGCTGATCTCTTGGAAGCACGTTTGCTGCTGGTCTGTAGTTTCTGTTTTTCCTGATTTTTTTAATTTTAATTTTAATTTTAATTTTAATTTTAATTTTAATTTTAATTTTAATTTATTTCCATTCCTATCCATTTATTAACATAATCTGGAATAGGTTCTTCATCATGCTTTATTTAGCAAAGCACTCTGCCTCTGTGGTGTTGAAGAAATTAGACAGTAATTACACAGAATGGCTCTTCAATGCAAACTGGATCCTGAAAAATCTTGTAATTACTTTAAGTATTGACTGTTTTTAGTGAATTTTGCCCAGATACCTCTGTGATCCCAGCTGTGTGGAGCTGCTTTGCACCTTCACTGGTGCAAACTGAATGTAATCACGTGCAGCTTGCTAAATGCTATTGTAGGATAAAATACCATGCTGAAATCTGTCATGAGCCATGAGAAGCTTTTAGCAGGCAGGATAATTGCACCAACACTTGCTCTGAAGTCCACTGGAAATTAATTTAACACACCATTGCTAATGAAACACACAGGAGTATAAAAATACTCCAGACTGCCAACTAAATCTTGTGAATTGCTTTTGAAAACTGGTGTAACTCTTTTACTTTCTTCCCTATCACTCTAAAAATACATCTGTGCTAGGAAAAAAATAATGGAGTGCCACAGACAATCCAAATGAAGGTGAACTGCTAGGAAGTGTCTCTTCATGTAGGACATAAGGATTGACCAGGTACTTCATTGTTATTACAGTCCATAGAATTACTGTGCTTTGTGGGTCACATCATTTGCTAAATGCAAATGTGATTGTTTCTGGGGTAGAAAATGGAAGTGGTCATGATAAACGAAGTTTGGGAGGAATTATGATCAATGTGCCAGTATGGTAAGTATAGAATTTAAATAATTTTTTAAGGGATTGGAGAAATGGCTTAAAAAGAGGAATAATTTAGTTATGGTGAGAACAAGGCTCTGTATTTAAGCAGGAATTACCCTGTTTCAGGCCAGGAGACCAGTGACGAGCCAGCAGCTGTATGGACTGCATTGACTTTGATCTACTCTGTGATCTACTGTAGCCCTCAGTGTCCTGCTGCTGGAGGGGACAACTGCACTCTGACATCTTTAAAACCCATGGAATAGGGCTGCTGTGCCAGCGAGCCATGGTGACACCTCTGCCTGGAGTGTGGAGGTGGCATTTCAGAAAACCTGGGGGCTGCTGATTAGAGAGCAAGAGCTGAACAATTGGAAGGTCCAGAAAATGAGATTTGAGACAAGAGGGGGAAGAGGAGTGATCCAGTCTGGACAAGGGAGGCTGTAATAACACTTGTTAGCTATGCAGGACTAAAAGAGAAGTAAATTGTTGTTCCTGTATGTTTTCAACAGAAATAATGAAAGACTGGAATGGAATCCCTTGGGTATCAGTGTTGGAAAGGTTTTGAGATTGGATTTAGCTAAATATCTGTGGAAAATGGAGGAGCTACACTTGATTGTGCCTTAAGGCTTAAGAGGAAGACTAGATGAGCTCTTAAGGGCCCCTCCAGCTCTGCTCTTTTCTGATTCCCTAACTGAGCTACATGTTTTCATACCATTCATTACTGTCATCACAAGTGCAGCTGACTGAGAACTTACCACGAGCAGTGTTCAGGCAAATCAAGTGACATTTTGTATACTCAATACAAGCTCATTGCCAAGATCTTTCCAACCTTTTTCCAGCATGAAAAAAAAAGAAGCTAGAGCAGGCAATTATATCTGTATTTCATTTTAAATTGGGTCAAACTTAGATTCATCAGAATTTGAGTGTAAAGGATGTGGAAAGAAGAGTATTGTCCACCCAGCCATCTGGAGGAGGATAGCAAAGGTCCCTGGAGATGTTGCATTGTGCAATAGCTAAAGCTCATGACTTACCTTCAAGAGCTCTGGATAGAAAACATGTGGAGGGTGAAAGGCAAAATGTAAACAGTGAGCATGAAAGAAATAACCAAGCTGGTCTGGGTGCAGCATGATGTTCTGTGAGATCCAGACAGTGAGGATTGCATTATTCAAACAGGAAACTGGAGGAATGTTTCTCCAGTGCCTATCTCTCCAAATCCTGGAAGCTGAACATTATGAGCTAATTGTTAGGCTGGACTGATAACAAGGAGACATGTGTCCTCTAGCTGTGGTGTTGCCATTCCTAGGACAGTCAGAACCACAAGTGATGTGCAGTTTGTGTTCCCTCAGCACTCCCACTTCATGAGCAACCAGTGTGAGCTCCTGCCCACTCTCCTGTGGGGTCTCATAGGACCACATCTGAACCATTGCTTTGGTGTCTCTTGGAGCTTGGAAGAGGGAACCAGTACTTCAGCCCCAAGAAAGGGAATCTTTATCCACCATTTGGGCTGATGGATCTCCTCATCAAAGCCAGATATGTCATTAGGAAGTCAACAAAGACAGCAATAATAGATGCCCAAATGGTTGCAGTTGTACCTGTCCTGTGAGCTGTGCAGAGAAATAGGAGCTTCTGACTGATGTTTTTCAAAGGTCTCTGAATTCAGACACCTTTCCATGGAATAGAAACTCAAAAGGATGAAAACAGAATTGTGAGTCTTTGGCTGTTTTGCCCCCCAGCTTTTGACAGCAGCATTCTTCATCCAGTAGGAAGTCTGTTCATTGTTGCTCTGTTGGAGTTTTGTGGGTTTCTGTGCAGTGGTGATGAGGGGTTGGGTTGGGTTGGGGGGGAGAAGAGCCGGTTTTGGTAGTGGGGGAAGGGGAAGCTTTACAAAAGCTCCCCTGGCTCCAAGGCAGAGACCCCCCAGCTCAGGCTGAGTCAATGAGCACCAGAGAAACGTCTCTGTGGATCCATGTTTGTGAGGGGAAGGACTGTCCTGAAAAGAAGAAGGTGGAGAGAACCTGGAGGAGAGGCCACTGACCTGAACAAAAGATGACAATTAGCCTAAACAAAGATGAGAACAGAAGGAAGGAGGAGGAGGGGGAGGACAGAGAACCTCAGATACCCAGTTCAACAGCATGGAGTAGGAGAAGGTAAAGGAGGTCCCTGCAGCCTGTGGAAGTTAAGTTCAAAACAGCAGAGCAGAGACCCACGTGTGGGCCATGGAGGGCTCCACACTGGAGCAGAAAGCAGAGCCCAAGGGCAAATGTGACTGAATTGAGACCCCAAGAGACACTCAACACCAAAGCAGGGGTGGATCCCCAGAGCCAGGGGAGAGGAGGTGGTGCTGGACCAGAGACCTGTCTGTAGCTCGTGGATGTCCCCATGCTGGAGCCAGGAGCTGAGCCCAAAGAGGTCCATGGCTCCATGGGAAGCTGCCTTGGAACACTTTGTCCCTGGACTCCTGCAGCCCACAGGAGGGATTTCACAGGAAGAGCAGCAGAGGTGACCTGACTGAACCCCCATTCCCTGTCCCTGTGCCCTGGGGGGGAAGGGAGAGAAATGGGGAGCAAAGTGCTGGGAGCCAGGAAGAAGGGAGGGGTGGGGGAAGGTGCTGCCAGAGGTGGTTGTTGTGTCTCGCTGTGCTGCTCTGGTGACTGGCAACGAATTAAATTGATTTTTCTTCCCCAAGCTGAGTCTGTTTTGCCCGTGATCATCACTGGTGAGGGAGCCCTCCCTGTCCTTCATTCCTAATCCGTGGCCCCTTTGTTGTGGTTCCCATCCCATCTAACCAGGTGAGGAGAGTGAGTGCAGGACCACATGGTCCTGCCTGTGGTTTAAACCCCCATAGGGGTGCACCAACAGCTCAGTAGTGCACTGGTTCTGCAGTAGGTGTTGTATCAGCATTGCTACACATTGATGCCTTTGGGGTGTATTCAGCATGAATCTTGTGTTTCCTCTCTGTCAGCCTTTCCCTTCTTCTGCTCCCTGTCTTGCAGTTGGGGTGATGCTGCAGTAGTGCTCACACAGAGGCTGAAGGTCCTTTGCTTCCTCTAGCAGAGAGAGTTGGATAAGAGCTGGTGTGTGGGAGGTGTCTGATATCCACCAGCCCTTGCTGAAGACAGTGGGTGAAAGAGGGGTCTGCACTGTGATCTTGCCCCTCTACTCTCCTGAGACCCCACCTGCAGTGCTGCCTCCAGTGCTGGGGCCACCAACAGCAGAAGGACATGGAGCTGCTGGAGCCAGTGCAGAGGAGGCCACGAGGATGATGCCAGGGCTGGAGCAGCTCTGCTGTGAGGACAGGCTGAGAGAGTTGGGGCTGTTCAGCCTGGAGAAGAGAAGGCTCCGGGGAGACCTTCCAGTGGCCTCCCAGTACCTGAAGGGGCTCCAGGAAGGCTGGGGAGGGACTTTGGCCAAGGGCAGGGAGTGACAGAACAAGGGGTGATGGCTTGAAAGTGTCAGAGGGGAGATGGAGCTGAGATGTGAGGAAGAAATTGTTTGGTGTGAGGGTGGTGAGACCCTGGCCCAGGTTGGCCAGAGAAGCTGTGGCTGCTCCTCCCTGGAAGTGTTCTCGGCCAGGTTGGATGAGGCTTTGAGCAACCTGGTCTAGTGGAAGGTGTCCCTGCTGCTGGCAGGGGGTTGGGACTGGATGAGCTTTATGATCCCTTACAACCAAACAATTCTATGAGATGGAGTCTTCCAACCCGGGAGGAGTAGTGAGGTTGTAGCACTACCCTGCCGTGTACCTTCTGCTGTGGGATGTTTCTCCCACCCCGTGGGATTTGCTGTGGAATGCCATGTTAATGGTTCATGCTTGTTTCCATCTTTAGTGCCCTGCCCAGCAGGATTTTGTGGTAACAGGACGTGGTGTTTTCAATAGAATTGCCTGTGAGTGCTGAGTTCCTGGTAGGGAGCTGAGGGCTCCTTCTGGATTAGTGAGCGATGGTCCAGGGTCCTTGTGGAGTTGAACACCTCCTCACCCACAGAGCCAGCCACTCAAGCTGTGACTGTACCAATCCTTCCTGGGCTTGAGGTGGGGGCTTCTGCTCTCAGCAGGGTGTTCTGTAGCCAGTGCTCTGGCTGCTCCCATCACACTGGATCCTGTTGGGCTGTTGTCCTTTCTCTGTTGAAGGACTGGAATATCTGAAGTTTCTGATGTGGTGATGATGAGTGTGTGTTGGGAAATATGAATATTTAGCTCTGATTGAAGCTGCTTCTGCCCTGAAAATTTGAGTCATTTATGTTGAAATCTTTGATGGAGACTGCTTGGTTTTGAAGACAGTAAAGTCAATGGTAATTGCTAGCCATGGTTGCCTCTTTCTCTTGATCTTGGGTATGATCTCACTTGGCTCTTCAAGGGGACTGTAACCCTTACATCCATCAGAGTAACACAGAACATGGATTCCCACTCCTGTGACAGGACCACGCAGCTGTGGGTCTCCCCACTTCTTGCTCATACTCCCTTTATAGCGGGCAGTGGGTCATTTAACCATTCTGAGTGCCTTTGGCAAGGGGGATGTTCCTGTCACCTGAGATGTCACAGAATCACAGAGTGTCAGGGATTGGAAGGGACCTCGAAAGCTCATCCAGTCCAACCCCCTGCCAGAGCAGGAACACCTGGATGAGATCACACAGGAAGGTGTCCAGGTGGGTTTTGAATGTCTCCAGAGAAGGAGACTCCAGACCCTCCCTGGGCAGCCTGGCCCAGGGCTCTGGCACCCTCACAGGAAAGAAGTTCTTTCTCAAATTTAAGTGGAAATTGTGTCTGTATGAGAAGCCATTAGAAAGGTCATTATAAATACTTTTTTTAGAAGAGTCAGAAAAATTTGTTCAGACTCAGTTGTAGCAGATTACAATCTATTGATAACTTCAAGGACATGATAAAAAGCTCAGTGCAGTAGATGACAAACGTTGTCTTTTGCTGTCTGTTTATAATTTGGCACTGGGAAATGTCATTTGCAAAAGGGCTAAATTAGTTGTAACCCCATTTTGCTTTCGAAGATGATGTGAATATAAAAGAATAATGTTCTTTCTTCCTGGTGCCTTATACTTGTTTTACTGCCACACATCCTGTCTTAGAAATGATTTCTCCTTTTTTATTCTTGGGAAAAATGCCAGCACTGAAGTGTCATAGAATCATAGAACAGTCTGGTTGGAAAAGGCTGTTACGACCATCTAGTCCAACCATAAACCCAGCACTGCCAAGTTCACCACTGAAGTGTGTCCCCAGGTACCACATCTACACGTCCTTTAAATCCCTCCAGGGATGGGGACTCCACCACTGCCCTGGGCAACCCCTTCCAATGCCTCAGAACCCTTTCAGCAAAGAAATTCTTCCTCACATCCCATCTCAACTGCCCTGGCCACAACTGGAGCCCATTTCCTCTTGTCCTGTCCCTTGGTCCTTGGTTGAACAGACCCACCCCCACCTCTCTGCACCCTCCTCCAAGGGACTTGGACAGAGCCAGAAGGTCTCCCCTCAGCCTCCTTTGCTCCAGGCTCAACACCCCCAGTTCCCTCAGCCGGGAACTCAGCACACTTGTGCTCCAGACCCTTCCCCAGCTCCGTTCCCTTCTCTGGACACGCTCCAGCACCTCCAGGTCCTTCTTGGAGTGAGGAGCCCAACACTGAACCCAGCACTCAAGCTGCAGCCTCAGCAGTGCCCAGTGCAGGGGGAGGATCACCTCCCTACTCCTGCTGGCCACACTATTCCTGATAGAGGCCAGGATGCTGTTGGCCTCCTTGGCCACCTGGGCACTCTGTTGGCTCATGTTCAGCTGGCTGTTGACCAACACCCCCAGGTCCTTTTCCACCAGGCAGCTCTCCAACCACTCTTCCCCAGGTATTTAAATTGAATGTTGCAGTGATTGCTGTTGTTTTATGCCCTGGGGGTTTTAGAGAGTCCATTAATCCATCACGCTGGTCATGGCTTTGTTCATCCTTTTGTCTGAGCCTGTAGAGTTACAATAATGGGACCTGACACTTGGATAATTGGGGGAAGACTCCTTAGTAGCCATCTCAGAGTTGACCATTTGACTTAGATGCAGGAATGCAGGATCACAGGGAGATGATTTCCTTGAAGAGGCCTCCCAGAGGAGGTTTCCTTGTGAAGAACACAGCTCCTGATGCTTCACCTTTGAGGAACATTTAAAACACCCTGGGTCAGCCTAAAACCTTACAGGGTTACAAATGGGAGTGCTTAGTGGGTAACTAAAGTCATCATGGCAAAATAAGCTTATAACACTAAATAATAATTAGAAATGTAGTTCCTGAGGCTCTGCAAGCAAATAAATCAAAGTTGCACATGAACTTTGTAGCCTTCCTCTTACCAAAATTAATTTTCTTTGCCCACTCTCCAGTCCTGTCAAGTGAATCTGTTGCACACCAGAGAAGTGAGAGGCTTTGGGGTTATTTCAGGCAAAGGCCGTGTCTGTGTGCGGGCACACACGATATTAATGGCATTAGTGAGCCTCCTGCCTGGATGCTTTCTAACAAGGATCCATTTGTGTTAGCTGGGGGGGAGCAGGACAGTCTATCAGGAAGGTGACTCTAAGCTGGATTTAATTGTTGGAGTTCTCTCTGCTGCCCCTGGAAGCCTGTGAGTGCTCGTGCTGCAGTGTTGGAGCGATCTGTCCCGCTGGGTGCACGGCTGGTGCTGGCTGCCTTATCTCTGAGCATCCTCTGATCTAGAAACTGTGCTTTATGAGGAGCAAGGGAGTTCTGTAAAAGAAGGAATCTCATCCTTTGACCCCAGGTACAGATAGCTGCGTGCTGGTGTCACAGTGAGAGGTGTGGTTTTGTAATGTGCTGAATGTTTCTTCTCTGACAATCAGAAAATTAAAAAGATTGAGTTGCATTTTAGGTAGCCAGTGTGCCCAGAATGGCTTCAGCACCAAACTGGACAGTCACTAGTGAGAAGAGGCCACACAAAGAAGATGTGTGCTTTGATAACTACTTGCCTAATGCTATGAAAAAGAGGGATTTCTACAGGTCCACTCGTGACAGACTTGTTGGCACAGGATCACACTGAGCCAGGGGGTGTGAGTGACACTGCTGTGGGGAGGTTTGTAATATTGAGTTGACCAGTGGAGATTGAGTCTGCCATGAGGGATGCCAGCAAAACCTTCACCAATATCTCCTCTCTACCTTTAAACCTGCAGTTTTCCTTCTTGTCTTGCCTGGCTTGAGTTTTGCACCTTCCCTTAACTGTGGCTCAGCTAATGTGCCTGCAAATCTGTGTTGGCCATTTCATTGTCAGAGTTGGACAAAATGGAGATGAGCTGGCAGGCGTTATCTGTGTGTTGGTAATACTCCATCCTGCCCATCCAGTAGTGCCACGTGGTAATGGGGAGCCATAAATGAAGATTATAAAATAATAACATGATTTAGGAAGGAAGGGACCTCAGGAGATTATCTGTGCCTTATCTTCTCAAGGCCAGACCAACTGCAGTCCTACCAGGCTCCTCACAGCCTTGTTCCCCTTTGGTTCTGTGGGTGTGGAGATACCACAGTCTCTCCAGGCACCTGTTCCAATGTTTGGCTTTTATTTCCTATAATAATCTAATCAGAATTTCCCTGGTTGAAACTTGAACCTGTGCTCTTCATCTTTGTACAAGCTTCACCTTGAGTGCACTCTGGGAAGAGCAGCAGTTGAGATTTTCAAGCAGAAAGGTAAAAACTGCAGAAAAGCAGTCGTGTCCCTTCCCCATTCACCTGTGGCTCCTCTAACTGCTGATGCCAGGGTATGTAGTGATGCCAGCAAAGGTCCATTTGCACCCACCAGCAGCAGGAGAACATTTATGAGCGTAATCATTTTAATATCCTTATTCTGTAGCTCACCAACAAAGGTTTAAGGAACCAGCAGGGAGCTAGGGGCTTGTTAGGGGGTGAGTGATGACAGGCGAGCCGGACCCCGAACACTTTATTGTTCTCCACTGACTCCATTTCTGTATTACACACAGTGAACCTTGTAGTGGAAGCCAAGCACAGGAATCACCCTCTACATTGGAGTGAGGAAGAGGATGGGTTTGCTTCAGCTTCCCATTTCTGCTAAGCTGCCCCTCCAGTGGGCTTTCCCCGTTGCAAGACAACGTGTGGTTGTTGGGCTCCTCGCAGAGCGTCTCGGCGCCGGGGCCGCGCAGAGCGCCAGGGCAGGGGGGGTCTCGGCTTCAGACAACCTGAACTGCAAACAGAAAGAGCAGTGAGTGAGGAGATGATCTGTATTGTGCATTAGTGCTTCTTACTGAGTCAGAATCCTTGCACAGAGTCTTCTCAGCATTTCATCTAACAGACCAGATGTGCAGAGGGCAGATACCGACAGTCTGGGGTTTGGCACGCTTCCATTGAAGTTTTTAAGCCAGTGGTGCTTCTCAGATGGGAATTCCTTTCTTACAGCTGGGTGAAAATTTCTCCTAAGTTTTTTCCCTGAAGCCACATGGCCAAGTCACCTTCTGAGAAGTGAGAAATGACATTAGTCCTGTTAGTAGAGGAGTCACCTTGGATTTAATGTGGTGAGTCTGATAGAAGAGCAGAGGTGTAGAAAGTGGTTACGGCTCTCTATTAGGATAGAAGTTTTCTGTGTCTCATAATCACGCCTTGAACACTGCCAAGCATTCTTATTTTATCAGGTAGTTGCTGGTTTTTCTGGTGAAATACAGCTGATGAAATGCACAGCTTGGCTTCTTGTGCAAAGGGAGCTCTTCTTAGGAAGCGGGGACTCCTGCAGCATGAGTAACTGATTAGTACCGGATTGCAAGAACTCGTAAAATGATTTGGAGTTCGTTGGAGAAGTAAGAAATAAAATAAGAAACTAGAATGAATTGCAGATGTGCATTGTAGATTTTAAACTGGGAATCCTGAAACCACTTGCCTAAGTTGAACCACATTAAGGGCTTGAGAAACACCAGGTCCATGGGAATCCTGTGCTGCTTGGCATTGTGTCCAGAAGCCTCTGTTTTTCAGGCTAGACACCACATTTTCAGCTAGAGACTGTTTGGGTTCCAAGCAGATTTTTTTCATTTTGTTTTAAGCTAAATTAAAAAAAAATAAAAAAAAAGCAGCCAGCAGCAGCCAGGAGAATATTTGGCTTTTGTTTCTTCACCAGCTGTTTTTGTTCTCGGAAACTCATTTTAGCTCCTGGTGTGTTTCTTCAATTGGTAGCTGATGGATTGCTGGAGCAGATGATCCGGCGCTGAGTGCACCCTCTGTACGGAGCCGTGTGAGAGCGGAGCGGCTGCGTGAGCGCGGGCAGGCCAACAAGTTGTCATGAGTTCCTAGAAAGACAGAGCTTTTTGGGTGAAGGTCGCTAGATGGGATCTTGTGGTGGAGAAGGTGGCTGCTTTCAAGAAGTGTTGTTTTGTAAGAAGGCTTTCATGAGCTTCTTCCATATCTTGAAGTTGTGCCTTTCATGGAGCAGTGAGCAGTGCCTGGTGGCCACAGTGCCCAAGGTCCATACACCGAGCTCTGATTTACACCTTCTGCTTCTGTGATAGTTTCACTGGACTGGCCCTTGGCTGGCAACCAACAGCCCTTCACCCACTGCCCCAAACCCAGGGGACAGGGGAGAGGATTGGGGTGCAAGGGGAAGGAGACTCGCAGGTTGAGATAAGAACAATTTAATAGTTGAAATAAAAGAAAACTTAAAATAATACTAATATTAAAATAGTAGTGATAATAACAGTAACAAAAATATGCAAATGAGTGATCCCCAGTGCCATTGCTCAGCACCTGCTGACCAAGCCCACCCTGTTCCCAGAGAACGATCCCGGAGGAGCGACAATCCCGACCCGAAACCGCAATCCCGGGAGAGCCAGAGCCCGAGCGAGAGCCAGAGAGAGCCAGAGCCCCTCACTATTATACTGGGCATGACCTGGCATGATATGGAATATCCCATTAGCACACCCAAACACCAATTTAGCTCATTAATCTTGCGCTTGTAGACGGACAAAACACAAAGTCCTTCACTTCCAGCAACAAAAATGCAAACACTGGGGTGTTCTCAGGGTTTCTCTCATAACAAATCCCAGCTGAAAGCAAAACACAGCTCTTCTCTAGCTACTAAAAAGAAACCAGCCCTGTCCCAGCTCAAAACCAGGACAGCTTCTCTTCTTGGTTTAGGAAAGCTGCTGGGCTCTGCTAACGGGGGGTTCTGGCTGGAGAGCTGCTGTCCTCGCTGGCAGCCCTGTCCCTGGGCGCTCAGCCCTGACCTGGCCCATCGGCCATCGGTCCCTGGGCGGTCTGTGGCCACCCGCCAGCCCTCCTCCTCCTCCCCCTCCCCGGGGTCCTCCAGGGTTTCAGCCGTGTCCTTTGATCTCCTGCTGCTCAGCCTTGGCAAAGCCACCGCAGCGCTAGGGTGGAGGCCAAACTCTTGCCTCCTCTCAGCTATAAACCCAGGACTCTGGGTGCATATTTGTTGAGATGCTTCTTATCTCAGCCATTGTTTTACCTTTCCTGCTTGTTCCCTTAACAACGGCTTTTGATCCAGCTCCATAGCGACGGACCCATCGCCCACCCACGCCCGGAGGCACGCAGCCCGGGCGGGGAACAATGCCGTTATCTCCGCTCCTTGCTAACTGCTCTGGTGTCAGAATGAGAAAGAAAAAGGCCATGTTCGGACCTCTGATGGTGTCAGAGCCTGCCTTGTCAGGGAAAGTCCTTTCTGAATCCATTTGCTTTACAGTTTCTTCTCTTTGATCTCGGCCCCGTGCGTTTTCTCTGTAGCTTTGATTTCTTAAAGCGTGTAGTGCTTGGTCCTGGGCTTCATTTTATGCCCAGTGAGAGTGCTGATGTGATGAAGCTTGTTCACAGATGTGCTCCTGTCCCAGGACTGGTGTGTGAATAAGGAACCAGGGATTGTGGCTTAATTCTAGCAAGGGATCTAGCTGGGTTTGCATTCTGAAGAATGATTTTTGAAAGACGTTCCTTTTTCTGCACAGGAATTAATTTATGGCGTGGTACCATAAAAAATGTTATTTAGATTTCAGATGCAAGTAGCCTAGAATGAGGAACGCTGGAGTTAAGGATGCCTGCACAACACCAACCTACCACAACGGGAGTGTGAATTATGACAGCCTTTAATTACATGACCACATACCAACTTTTTATTTTTTATTATTTTTTTTTTCCCCAAAGAACTGTTGCTTTTCACAGTGTTGAAGATGGATGTGCTCTGGAGTGTGGAGTTAAGAAAGCTCCTGTCTGTCAAAGCTCTGCCTTGCTTTGAGGCACCCGAGCAGTGTACTGCAGGAGAAAAGGAGATACCTTACAGAAAACTGATTTCTGTTCTTATTTCAGAGGATCCCAGACTGGTTTGGGTTGGAAGGGACCTTTCAAGCTCATCCAGTCCAACTCCCCTGCCATGAGCAGGGACACCTTCAACCAGAGCAGGTTGCTCAGAGCCCCGTCCAGCCTGACCTTGAATGTTTCCAGGGATGGAGCTTCTACCACCTCTCTGGGCAACCTGGGCCAGGGTCTCCCCACCCTCACTGTGAAACACTTCTTCCTTATATCTTGTCTGAATCTCCCCTCTTTTAGTTTAATACCATTTCTCCTTGTCCTGTTGCTACAGGCCCTGCTAAAAGGTTTGTCCTCATCTTTCTTTTAGGTCCCCTTTATATATTGAAAGGCCACTGGAAGGTCTTCCTGGAGCCTTCTCCTCTCCAGGCTGAACAGCCCCAACTCTCCCAGACTTCCCTCACAGCAGAGCTGCTCCAGCCCTCTGATAATTTCTGTGGCCTCCTCTGAACTCACTCCATGTCTTTCCTCCATAGAGGTCTCATCCAGAGGCAGCTGTCTTGAAGCTCACCTCACTGAACAATTGTTTAGAGTTTTGAGTAAATTAGATCTGAAAGGAGAAGGCAATGGGATGGGACATGTGGAATAGAGAAGAATAAGGGTAGTGCTGGGGGAGTGGGTTTGGTGAAAGAGCCATGATGAGGGAATCATCTTTTGGGTGTGAAGAGCCAGATAAGTAGTTTATAACCTGTGGAACATGATCAGTGGATAAAGGAGGAGGTTTAAATGGCACAAAATCCCTCCTGCTGCTGTATTATCTACATTGTGCTTCTCTGCCTAAAATGTTTTGTCATTTTTCCTCCCATCCTGTTTGGGATAGTTTAATAAAAGATTCTTGATGACCAACCTAGAGCAACGTAGCTGTAACAGTACCACTTGTGTGGTTCAAGCTGAATGCTTTAAAATAGTAAATAATAAACCCCAAGTTCCTGAGATCTCAATGTGTGTGCCTCATGGTGGTGGAAACAGCCTGTCTCCCTCTGTGTTTCAGTTTCCCATCTGAAAAATACAGCTAACACTGCCTGGTACTCTTGCTTTCTCATCTCACGGCTTCTGGTCTCAGTGCTGGAGTGTTTTGGTGCAGCACCCTCTGTTTTGAAGGTGATGACACTGGGGAAGGAGATGTTTAGCAGAATTGGAGTTGTTCTTCATCTGATTTTGTTCCTCACAGAAAACTCTAAAGGAAACATATTGGCTGTTTTTTCAAGATAAATTATCCAACTTTATCATTTATTTATTTTTTATCCTGATAGTGGTCCTGACACCACTCCAGTTCCTCCACCTTCAAGGTAGGAGAGCTGGAAGCTCAGCATGCTGAGCAGGGCAGTGGGATGAGCCATCAGTCTGGAACTCCTCCACGTAGGCTGGGAGGTGGAAGAGGTCTGGAGCAGCTCTCTGTCTAAAGATCAGTTTAACCTTCAGCTTTAAATCAGGATGGTTTAGTCCTGAGTTAGAGCTGAGCTCTCCCAGGAGAAGCCAGTGCTGGTTTCTCAGGTGGGAAGATGCTGAGCATCAGTGCTAGTTTTCTCACCCATGGGTTGAAAGTTGTTCTGAATGCTTCTGCCTCACTTCTGGTACTGCCTCCAGAATTACATTTCACCCAGCCCTGGAATTACTGTGCCACGGATAAAACTGGGATTTATTACACTACATTTTATGGCATGTTTCTCCACTGTTTTAAATTAAATATTTTTATAAGACCAAATAAATCAAACCCCAGAGATGTAAGCTTTGAAGTGCATGTTCTCAGAATCCTTGGCAATGAGTTTGGTTTGGTTGGTTCTAAATTTCCATCATCTCCTCGTGCCAGTTACTGCAGGTGTGCTGGGTTCACAGCGTGCTGCAGCTGCTTTACATCGTGTAAAGAAACCACAACAGCTAAAACACAAAGTGGTTTTTTTTTCAGGGATAATGCACTTTTAAAGAAGAAAATCTAATAGGGTGGTGGTTCATTGAAGCCTCTTAAAACTGTTGCAAAAACTGTGTTAGCTGTTGCAAAAACTGTGATTTCCTCATTCATATTCATTTATTTAATTTGTTGGATCTGGGGATGGATAATTGCTTAGCAGCATAAGAATATGTATAATTCCCAAATACTTTGGCATATTACCTCTTCAGCAAGTCTGCTAGACTCTGTCTTCCTTTGTCCCACAAAATCCCTTTAGTGAATCCCACAGTACCACAAGGGGAGAGATTTATTATTATTATTATTATTATTATTATTATTATTATTATTATTATTATTAATATTATTATTATTATTATTATTATTATTATTATTATTATTATTAACTGCAGCTTGCTGTAATCTTTTAAGTTCCAATTCTCTTCTGTCCAAAACATGTTCTTACTGAGGCTTGGTCAGTTTGGAAAAAAAACCAAACTGATGAGCAATTTACTTTTAATTTTTGTCTTACTAAGCCTGATTATTGTTTTAATTATCCATTGTTACTGTTTGTGACCTTCCACTAGAATTGTTCAGTACGAGTTTAGGAAGATTCCTGCTTTTATGTGAAGAGGGTGTGACTGTGAGGAAATGTTTGTTCAGTTGGGTGGAACAACTTATCTTTCTTGTGCTTGCTTTGTGGGACATTCATCTTCAGCTGAAAGCTGTAGGATCCCTCACTGAATTGTTTATCTCTTCCAAAAAGAAAATGGTATTTTAGATTTAGGGGATTTAATTGTTTCCCTAAAACCTCCAGGTGATCTTGTTTTACTGGGGTGAAATGGTTGAAGGGCACAGAGATGCTGTTAAAACCCAACTTTTAGCATATAGGAAAAGAAGGAAGAAATTGTTGGTAAATTCAACCAAGGAGCAAGGGACAGGACAAGAGGAAATGGGCTCCAGTTGTGCCCAGGGCAGTTGAGATGGGACGTGAGGAAGAATTTCTTTGCTGAAAGGGTTCTGAGGCATTGGAAGGGGTTGCCCAGGGCAGTGGTGGAGTCCCCATCCCTGGAGGGATTGAAGAGTCGTGTAGACACAGTGCTGAGGGACATGGGTCAGTGGGGACTGGTCAGTGCTGGGTTCATGGTTGGACTCCATGAGCTCAAAGGGCTTTTCCAATCCAGGCAGTTCTGGGATCCTGTGATTCTGTTGGAGTGGGAATGGACTGGGAGCAAACCTAAACTCCAGAGAAGCTGCTCTCAGTCAAAACCTTTTTACCTTTGGATTGTGCAGTGTAGCCGTGAGGCAGTCATTGAAGGTGGTTTAAGGAATAAAGTACTAAAATTGTCACTTCATAATTTGTAGCTGGTGCATTTCTGTTTTGTGTCTCGAGGAGTTAAATTCCTGCCTGGTGGAGTCAGGGCTGGATGTAATGCTGGAAAGCAAACGCTGCCAATTTGGAGCCCATGGCGGTCCAGAACAAACGGACACTGCAAATGCTTGATGTTTATAGAGCTAATTTCCTAATTTAAATGCCTATTTAAAAGCTCTGGTTTAGGGTTTCGTTTCTCAGTGACCCTGTTGTATCGAGGGGTTGAGTTTCAGGTTCGAGTCTTTCTAGAGGTACCACAGTGTGCTTCAGGAGCGCTGCACTATTGGAACTATCCTGATATGAAAGGCAGCGATAAAAACCACTCTTGGTTGCATCCAAACTATGTGGAGGTACACTGGAGATTAGAAAATATTAAGTATATGGCTGAGTAACAATTATCCTGGAAAGCTTGATAGATGTGAAGTGTAACCATCGTGCTACAGACTGTGTAGTATTAATGACATTATTTTCCAAGTGGTCACTTGGTCTCATGCTCATATTTAGAGGGAACACCTTTAAAAGTGTTTAATATAAGAAGTTGAACTTCCAGCTTTTTCAGTAAGGAGAACTATATAGATACATATTTTTAATCATCTCTGCACCTTATTTTATATTTAGTTTCTCAATTGTAAGTGCCATTCAGTCTTTAAGAACCAGTTGCAAACAGTTGTAGTTTTTACCTCCATGCAGGGTTTTTGAGTGATTTGTTTGGGGCAGGGAAGAAGCAAAATAACCAGAGGGTTGACTTTTTTCTTTTTAATAAAGCTTTCAGTGCAATTACTTGATATACAGATTAGGTGTTTATTGTTTATATATTAGTGACCAGTTAAAAAAAATATATATATTTGAATAAAACAACTGAGGTAAAGGCAATGAAACTGTGAACTGCAGAAACCAGTGTATGGCTTTAGACCATGCACATTTGGGAACAGGTTTATGTTTCAGCTTCTTAAAACCATCACCTCTCATTTTAATCAGTAGCAGGCTTGTTGAAAATAAACCAAACCTCCTGGAGAGGGGGGGAAAACAAATGAATAATGTCCCACTTTTCATTAGAATCTCATTAGTTTTGCAGTTATGAGGTATAAATCAAAAAACATAAGGGAAAACAGCCGGTCCCCAAACACAGGGCTGTTCAGGTTGCTGCTAATGGATGTCTGGCTCCTTATACTTCTGTCAGCCTGTGACTGGAATTCAGGGTACCACCAGGTTTGGGGCTTGGTCTGGTCAGTACAGATAGCACGAGGAAAATCCATCTATTATATGTGTTGGAAAGTAATTCCTGCATGGGTGTGCACAGGTGAGGAGTCTGCTCAGCACTGGGTTTGCATCCACAGCGTGTTTTTAACTTGAAGAAAATGCATTTTTAAATAATTTCTGCCGTGATTGTGGAAAAATATGTTGGGTTGGTTTGGTTTTGTTTGTTTTTTTTTAAAAAAAAGGCTTAATTGAAACTTTTTGTCTTGGATATGTTTTGCAACGCAGCAATTTTAATTGTAGTGAAATATGGATGTTGTGAAACTACAGAGATCTGAAAACGGGCATGAAAAGAAAGGAAACTTAAAATGTGTTTCCTTCACACACACACACACACACACACACACAGAGCTCTTGCAAGCTTCTGTTAAACCAGGCAGTCCCAAAAGCAGGGTGTGATGGGGCACGACTTCAGCAGCTCATAAAACTGCAGAGGTCGAGGTGAGGAGGTGCTCTGCTCTCTGCATAGGAGCTTTAGTGCTCTTGTGGGGGGAAAAATATCTCCTGCCATAATACAAAGCTTGGTTTTATATCCGAAGCTGGCTGTGGTGCTGTGCTCTCCAGCTGATTCCTCATGAACAAACGCTCTTCTTCATCCTGTCTGTCCCACTTCTTCTTGGATCAACGGAGTTTTCTGTGGCAGAGGTGCAAATCCCAGAGGAGAGGAGGGGGTGCAATCTGGGGTCCCTCAGCACCATCTCATGGACTGTGAGCACAGTGAGGCAGCTCAAGGGGCAAATAACGGGGAGAAAGTTGGGTGATACAGTCAAATCACTACTGTTGATGTCAGAGATTCAGAGAGACCCTTGCTTTGGTCTCTCTGAATCTCTCTTTGGTCAAAGACCCTCTCTTTGGTCTTTGGTTTTTTATTAACCTGTGCAGAGTGCAGTGCTGTCTGAGGTCTGGAAACAGTTTGGCATGATCCCACCATGGAGCCAGGGCCATAAACCCTGTTCCATCTCACACAGCTTCCATTTCCAGTCACCCCCTCTGTCTGCTGCCTTCCTGGGAGCGAGAAGAGTGGCTGAGGGCCACCAGAAGAGTCTGGCCAGGCCATTGCTGTAGCAGATGTGAGGTGACCCCCTGCCAGAGCACTGTCCTGCTCTGCTCCTCCATGCTCTGCATTCAGGGAGCTCAGGGGCTGGGTGCAGCACTGCTTGGGTCCCAAGAAGCCCTTCTGTGGCTGGGCACAGCCCCGAGCTCCAGAGCAGGTCTGGCAGCCACCAGCCGCTCTTCTGTCTCTGCAACCCATGTCAGCCTTTTCCATCACCTGGCATGGATGAGACCTCTTCTGAAATTCCAAATCCAGGAATGGGCTGTGCTCTCCAACAGGTAAAACACAACTCTGCACAGAAAAAAACGAGTTGAGGAGGAAGCTGATGGCCTTGGGATGGGGTAAGGAGTGAATCACGGAATGAAGCTAGAAGTGAACACGAGTCTCCATCTCTGGAGATGTTCAAACCCACCTGGACACTTTTCTGTGCAACCTGGTGTAGGGAACCTGCTTTGGCAGGGGGGTTGGACTGGATGATCCCAGAGGTCCCTTCCAACCCCACCAGTCTGTGATTCTTTGATTTACTGCTCACGTTCGTTACCTGAGCAGCAGAGCAATGTCTCTTTTATCTCGTTTCATAGAATCCCAGAGTGGTTTGGGTTGGAAGGGACCTTAAAGCTCATCCAGTCCCAACCCCCCTGCCAGCAGCAGGGACACCTTCCACTAGACCAGGTTGCTCAAAGCCTCATCCAACCTGGCCCAGAACACTTCCAGGGAGGAGCAGCCACAGCTTCTCTGGCCAACCTGGGCCAGGGTCTCACCACCCTCACACCAAACAATTTCTTCCTCACATCTCAGCTCCATCTCCCCTCTGCCACTTTCAAGCCATCACCCCTTGAAGCAGATGAAAACGTTCTCCTCTGATGCTGTAACTGTGGCCAATTCCTCTGCAGGTCCTGTCTGTGAGTGCTTGTCCTGTACTGAGCCCAGCTAACGCCTGGTTGTTGGTTGTTTATATCAACATCAGACCCACGCAGGCTGCTGCTACCTGGGGAGCCTTTTCATATCCAGGCCTTTAGGACAAAGCTAGACTCGTCTGCTTCTTGTGGTTGTGTCTGCTTAACCACATGGCTTTTAGTATAAATAGAGCAGATAAGGTGCAGAGCAGCTGAGGGAGTGGGAAATGGCTCCAGTGGAACCAAATCGTATGGAAAATCAATTCCCCCTTCTAGTATCACAACACAGAGACTGCCTGCTGGCGTTCCTGTCATACCAACGTGTGTCATTTTAACCTGGTACCTTCTTTCATACAAAAAATGCAGCTCTCTGGGCCCAAATTGATTTAATAGCTGAGATTGGAGGGCGCAGGCAAGTCTGTGCAAAATCTGCTGTAATTTGACATGATCTTTGATTTCCTGCCAGCCTGAGAATGTAGGTCAGGAAAAACAGGTACTTGTTTCTACAACAACTGTTTGATGGCTGTGGTGTAACTTACAGGAGGGTTCTGCTGGCTTTGGAAAAGATTTGCATGGATTTATAAATCTTTATATTTAGAAAGGCAAACCAGTCTTTTGCTTTTTCCAAGGGAGCTTCATTCTTTCCACGATATGTGTTTAGAAATCCAAATTCCCTATTACTTGGAGAGCAGGGGAGTAAGAAAGTGAAATTCTTGCCAGATTGAAATGTTTTACATTTTTTAGAGCAGTGCAGGCTGTGCTAACGAGCATTTTGAACCCTTCCCTCCAGAGTGCCCTGGGATGCCATGTGGCCTCATTAACTGGGCTACTCCAGGAACAGATTGAAAGCTGCTATTTTCATGTATATTGTTTAAAACTTGGCTGCAGCAGTGAGGTGGGGAAAGGAACACCAGGGAAGGGAGCAAACAAAAAAGGGAGAGAGCAAGAAAAAAAGCCTGAAGGTCGATATTGCTAGTTGTTTTGTTACAGATATGGAAATTTTTTGCCATTTTGTTAGGATAACATCATTTTGGCTTTGATATATTCCATTTGGGATGTGTTCTTTACACTTGCTGAGTTTAACTTGGATGGAGATGAGGAACTTGTTCAGATTTGAGCACGGATCTACAAAGTCTCTCTTGGTGGTAGGTTAAAAATAGAGCAGTTTTGCTTTTTTTTTTCTTCTTTTTCCTCGCTGTGGTGTAGATGAGGTACAAAAAGAAACAGAATTTGTATTGTACGTGCTGTCTTCTGGAGTTTTGTTCTGTCCTGAGCACAGGGCACATCGCTGTTGTGTCTCCTTTGGGGGAGCTTTAAGCCAACTGAGGACTTGTTCAAGGTAGGGCTGAGTGAAGTCAGGGCAGATGGAGACCTGGATACCAAGGTGGGCTCCTTGGTGGGATGCACACACTGCTGAGGTGTCTTGCACTCCTGCTCCATCAGCTTCCATGGATCTGTGATGGAGTGAGGTTGTTGCACACTCTTAGTCAAGAGCAGGGCTCTGGGTAGTCATTGAATCACCACCTGAAGTGGGCATTTGAGGATTTCATGGAGGAGCAGGGGAGGTTTCTCCTCGATGCTGGGCTGTGATGGGGCAGAGTTGCTCAGGAGAAGATAAGAGCCCTTTGTCCTCTGCTGTTCTCTGCGTTGTTGGGTATGGCCTGAGTGGTTCAGGAAGATTTTGGTAATCCAGTGATGGAGTCATCAGTCTGCAGAGGCCTTGAGCTTTCTTGTGATGGGCACTGAGAATTTTCACATTTGGATATTATTCACTCTTCCCTTCACGCTGCCCCCTTCCTCCTCCTCACCATTCCCACAGAAACACCACATTTCCTGCTTCCAACCAGCAGATACCTCTGAGTGTCCTGGGATCAAATGAAACTGTGGTTACCACCAGTTACTGCCAGTGAAACCATGTGTGGCCATTGCCACCAGAATGTCCTGGAGAAGAGTGACAAGACTGTCCCAGCCTGTGACACCTAGGACAGGAGCGAGGGCTGCTGCCCACCCTGCTCTCTGCTCCTCTCCTGGGAACCACGGTTCTCCAAATCCGCGTGTTTTAACAGTGATTCATTTTGGTTTCATGCTACTGCGTCTGAATGAAAAATTCCAAATACTGGGTAGTCTGAATTTCCTCTGGAGAAGAAGTCTTGATTGCTGCTGGTGGTGTAAGTGGGCAAACAGAAACTTTCAGGAAGGAGAGCTGGGACACGTGGTGGCTTTTGCCATGAGTGAGTCTGTGGGGTGACAGAGCCGCGCAGCGCTGCTTGTCGGGGTGCCCAGAGCACTTCCACTGCCTCAGGAGTGCAGCGAGGGGACATAGCGGCAAACCTTGGGATTTTGCAACCTACAGGAACCCTGTCCTTGTGTCACATCAGAAAATACTTGTCCTCTCTAATTCCTGCTAGCTGTGGCACGTCCACACACGGAGTTAGGCGGAGCTGAGCTCTTCCCTTGGGTACCTGGGGCTGGAGAGCATCTTTGGACGTGTGACTTTGAGTCTGTAGCGGTTGATGAGCAGCTTGGGCTGCTGTAGCTGTGCAGATGTACGAGCAAGCCTGATGCCAACAGACCAAAGCTTTATCATTTGCAAGCTCTTCCTTCCCTGATGCCCAAAGAGGACACTGGAAATGCTTTCGCTTTGGCATTTTTTTTGCCCTGTGTAGATCAGTATAGTTTGAATTGTCAGTTTGATCCAGGAATCGCTTCTTTTTCCCTCCTCATTGTTCTCTCAGCCCATCAGAGGCCTGGGGACTCTCTAATGGCCCGGTATCAGATTGATTGTCGGTGTGTCTGAGGCGTCATTGTCTCAAGCTTGGCTTCTGATGCTGCGTGCGGCCGCCGGGCGCGGCGAGCGGAGGCTTCCCGGGGAGCGGGGCAGCGCATCCCCCAGCTGCTGGGGAGAATTGAGGGAGGGGGGAAAATAAAGGAGAAAGGCAGATTATCCTGTTGTGTTTACAGGGCATCGGTCACACAAACAATGAGTGTCCCCTTTGACAAGAGGATTGTTTAATTAGTGAAGGGTTTGATAAAGAGATGACTAAGCACAGAGTGCTCTGAAGGCATCTGCCTCTTAGTACAGCAGGCACGTCCTCTCTGCTTCTCCCTTTTCCTGAGGTCTCCTGAGCTCTGTTCCTAGTCTCAGAGCTCCTTACTTTGAGCATATTCAATTGAGTTTCTGTTATCTGAGAAAGAAAATTATCATTTAGCTGCCTGTGAATTAGTTCTGAGCATTCAGAAGGAGTGAGGCAATGTAAACTATACTTGGAAAGGCATATTTTTTAATGGATGTTACTAGTATCCTCAGTCCTCTTATCTTAATAGCTTTTCTCTTGCTCCTTTTTTCTTATTTTTAATCTGTGACAAGCGTTGCCAGGTTAAATTCCCTCCCACAGGCTCTGAACTGGACCAGAATGAGAATCTGTCTAAAGAGATTATTAATTATGCATAGGTAAGTGGGTGTGAAACAGTGGGATTCAAAATACACGTTGCAGTGGCCATAAGTGCAGTATTACACTGGCTTCCCCTTGCTGCTGAATTTGACCATGAAATCCAATCTGAAATACAGAAATAATGAATAGAGAGTGAGTTCGAGTAGTGCATTGAAATGCTGGTGTTAGCAGCGATCCTGGTCTGTGTATCTTCTCCAACCAAAGGAGTACACAGAAATAAAGTCAATATTCAGTATTTTACAAAGTGTTCCATCTTAGCCATGGAATAATACATATTTACCATCCTGCTGCACTTGCAATGGTTTACTTTTAAATTTGCATCTGCCTTTGGAAACTAATACTGACAAATAATTACACACAACACATTCTGTGTAATGAGAAATAATGTTGTGGCAAATGCAACTTTTTTTTAATGGAAGCTACCTAAAATTGTTCTATTGCTGTATCACACTCTTAAGCCAACACTTAGAAGCCACTTATTTCTTCGTGTCTAGTGTTGTTTTAAGGTTTCAAGCCTCCTGTTTTCTCTTTTTTCTTGGAGGCTTTTCATTCTTTACAGTGTTTTGTGACCACAGTACAAATACTTCTGATCTATCAGAGTGGCGTGAGAGGTTTAATCACGGCTGGGGACGGTGTGTATGGAGCAGTTTAAATTCACAGGGGGATTGTGCACCAGGATGAACTGTCCAGCCTTGGGACAAACCTCCTCTGTGTCTTCCAGTTATTGATCTCTTCTTTGCAAGCTTCCTCTTTGTCTGCTGAGTGTGACCAAGTGGGTTGGCTGTGCCATGCGTCAGCGTCCTTCCTCACCCGGGCAGGGCAGGACAATGCGCTCGGCATCCCGGGCGGCGGGGGAACGGCGATAACGCTGCGGCCGCTGATTTCAGCAGAGGTCAGAGGCGCCTTGGGCTCAGACACCGCTGTTTATTTTCTCAGTGTTCCTTTCTGAAAAAGGCTGGGCTCTGAGTGTGACCCAGCCCTCAAGAAAATGAGCTGTTACTGCCTTTCTTAAGGTTAATTAAAATGTACAAACGTAGCTGCAGCCCGATGCTTCAAAGATCTTATCTGGACACAGACACGGGGCCTCTCGGGGCCTCTCTCTGCTCATTTAAAGGTAGATTAAAAGGTAAATGTAAAGGTAAATTCTCCTTTACCCACCAGCTCAGGGCTCGGTGCTGTGTGACGCAGGGCGGTCGCAGAAGCACAGTGAGGCATTTACAACCCACGCCTGCGGCTCCCACGAAGTTTGTGGAGTCCCATGTTAGTGCCTCACTTGCTCAATATCCAGTAGAGCTTCCTAGAGGGATGCACAATGTTCTGAAAGATGTTTTTCCTCCCAGTAAATGGCAAACAGCCTTCAGTTGCCATCACTGAAGAGCTTTCCTCCTCCTGCTGCACCTGCACGGTGTCTCTGGCTGCGGACGCTGTTGGCCCAGGCTGTCTCTGTCTTCCTGTTTTCCACCAACTCTGAGGCTAAAGGAGGTGGTGAAAGTACCTTGAAAGAAATTCAGCTCAAGTATCTCATCAGCACAGGATGCTGCTTCATGCTTTCATACCAGCGAAGATCAAGTTTCTCTTCAGTAGGAGCTGGGCCAACTTCACCACCCACAGCTTTGACAAAGGCTATTGTTTCGGCACTTGAAATGACTAGTTTATTTATTTATTTATTTTTGGTAGCAATTTTTCAAAATGCAATTTTCCATTTTCCTTTTTGTGTCCCAGAAGGTTTTGGAGAGGCTGAGGAGCACGGTGAGGAGTGTTTGTGCAATTGGGATTACCTACAGGGAGGGGAAAATGTTGCAGTTCATCCTAAAGCACCTTGTGTCCACCCAGCTCCACATGGGAACAAAGTCAGTGGTTTCCTCAGTTTGCAGCGTGTCATCCTCACTGGGGTTGGAAAATCCCACTTCTCAGGAGGTCTTTTTTCCTTTATTCTTCACAGGGATGTGTTTTGAAGTGCTGCACCTTGGGCATTCCCTCTGCTTCAGCCTGTTGCAGTGGTGGCCTATTCTGTTGCAGAGTTTCTTGGTTTTTAACCAAATGATGTTTTCCTTGACTGCCACCAGGCTGTGAGAAATTTCCTCTGTGATTATGAGTTTAAATAACAACTTTTCTGCACCTTATTTCCATTGTTAGCCTGACAGAAGTCCCTGAAGAGGGACTGAAACAGCCCACAGTTACACTGAGCCTTCAGAAACTGGACTGCACTTCTGTGAGGGACGCAGTCGGTTCATCACTGAATCCAAAGGTCCCTCAAACACCATGAGGAACACACAGGACAGCTACCAGCAGCAGTGTTGCTAAACAAGAAAGCTGCTAGCTGAAAAGACATGCAAGACCTTTGCCTGTTTTCTGAGGTCTCATCTCACTGAAACCCCGCAGGGAGGGCTGTCCTTATGGCTCTGTGCCTTCTCTGCACCTACTGACTGAGCTGCCATCCAGAGGGACATGGGCAGGCTGGAGAGGTGGGGCTGTGCAAACCTCATGGAGTTCAACAAAGCCAAATGCAAGGTCCTGCATCTGGATAGGGTCAACCCCAAGCACAAATCCAGGCTGGGTGGAGAATGGATGGAGAGCAGTCCTGAGGAGAAGGACTTGGGGTGCTGGGGGAGGAGAAGCTCAACGTGAGCCCCACCGTGCGCTGGCAGCACAGAGCCAATAACCGTGTCCTGGGCTGCACCCAGAGCAGCGTGGGCAGCAGGGCCAGGGAGGGGATTCTGCCCCTCTGCTCCGCTCTCCTCAGACCCCACCTGCAGTGCTGCCTCCAGTGCTGGGGCCACCAACAGCACAAGGACATGGAGCTGCTGGAGCCAGTGCAGAGGAGGCCACGAGGATGATGCCAGGGCTGGAGCAGCTCTGCTGTGAGGACAGGCTGAGAGAGCTGGGGCTGTTCAGCCTGGAGAAGAGAAGGCTCTGGGGAGACCTTCCAGTGGCCTCCCAGTACCTGAAGGGGCTCCAGGAAGGCTGGGGAGGGACTTTGGCCAAGGGTAGGGAGTGACAGAACAAGGGGGGATGGCTGGAAAGTGGCAGAGGGGAGATGGAGCTGAGATGTGAGGAAGAAATTCTTTGGTGTGAGGGGGGTGAGACCCTGTCCCAGGTTGGGCAGAGAAGCTGTGGCTGCTCCTCCCTGGAAGTGTTCTGGGCCAGGTTGGATGAGGCTTTGAGCAACCTGGTCTAGTGGAAGGTGTCCCTGCTGCTGGCAGGGGGGTTGGGACTGGATGAGCTTTAAGGTCCCTCCCAACCCAAACCAGTTTGGGATTCTATGAAACGAGATAAAACATTGCTCTGCTGCTCAGGTAACGAACGTGAGCAGTAAATACTCGTGTTCATTTCTGGCTTCCCTGAGCACTGTAAGAGCAGCACTCAAAGCTGGAACGAGACATTGCAGTGCCTGGGTTGTTGTCTCGTTTTGGGTTCAGTTATTGCTGCTGCAGGGCTGTGGTTGCGATGGTGGCAGGAGGGGGGTTATTTTCTGTAAAACCTGACCTGTCAGTTAGTATCTACAGGGAGGCTGAGATGTCTTGCACTGATGGAAGGGAGTGAAGGGACCATGCTGACTGCTGAGCACCTTTCTTAAGGCAGCAGGCAGGGAAATTAAAGCCAGAATAAAACTTAAATAATATCACTGCCCAGCTTCCCAGTGTGGAGGGCCGTGAAGGCACAGCAGTGGAGGGAGAGATGATATTTAACATCATTTTTACCACCTTTTAAGACAGTTCTAAAAAATTCCAAGAGAAGTATGTGGCCATGGGAAGAGATGCAAACAGTGGAGAGGCATCCAGTGCAGCACAGCACCCTCCTGCTGGGACTGCCAGCCAGCACACCCAGTACTTCTGTTATTGTGCATCCTTTGGACGGTGCGATGCTGGTCCCATACAGCCCACAACCTCTTTGGGATTTAAGGAGGAACTTGAAGAGCTGATCTCTCTGCAGCTCAGACATGCATCAGTTCTGCTGGTTTTGATAAGAGCATGCAGCATTCTCATCTTTTTACTGACCGCCTGTAGTAGTTTAACTTGGCTGGCAGACAAACACCATGTAGCCGCTCGCACCTCCCCTTCGCCAACCATGCAAGGGAATAGGGGAGAGAATTGGAGGGGTGCATACAGGTAAGGAGACTCATAGGTTGAGATAAGAACAATTTAATAATTGGAGTAAAATAAACTTAAAATAGTAATAATAATAATGATGATAATAATAATATATCAAAGTGAGTGATGCACAGTACAGTTGCTCACCCTCTGCCCATAGCGATCCCGGAGGAGTGAAAAGGAACCCCAAACCCAAAACTGCAATCCCAGAAGAGCAAGCCTGAGTGATTCCTGAGAGAATCCCCAGCTTTCTGGTCAACCCTCGTTAATCTCCTGACCAGGACATGACAGGAGATGGAATATCTCACTGGCAGAGCCAAATTTTTTTGTAGTTTTGGTAATTACTACACTTCCCCCTTCACAATCTTTTGCACTTGCAAAACATGATATCCTTGGACTTCCAGCAGCAACTAAAAATATTAGTAAGTTATCAACATTCTTCTCATACCAAATCCCACACTGAAACCAAACCACAGCTATTCCAGCTACTGAGAAGTAAATAACTCTGTCCCAGTGACACCAGGACACCGCCGTAAGCAGGTGTCCCCCTGCATCCCCTCCATGGTGCCTGCCAGCAGAATGGCAGTGCTGCTGGCTGAATTACTGAGACCAAAAGAGAACTCTTGGTTCCCTTTTAGTTTTCTTTTCAGACCCTACAATTTCTGGAAGGCATCTGCAAACTCCCAGAGTGGAGATCACTGCAGGGCAGGATCTCTCTCCAGCGGTTACTTTGATCAAGCGTGGACTTGTGTGCACGTAATGCTTATTGAGAGAGGTGCTTCATGGCTCTGTGGTGAAGCAGTGCAGATGCACTCTGTCTTGATGGAGCCAACTTGCTGCCCTGTGAACAAGTGAATCAGATGATAGCATCCCAGAGCAGCCATGGCATTTCATGCTGAAATGAGAAGGGAAAGAGTCCCAATCTTGCCAGCGGTTGCCCACAGCTCTGCTCTTTCACTTTGAATTTGTTGCCAGTTGTTCAGATGCCAAATCATTTGGCAGACATAAATCAGATATTCCTGCCCATGCCTAAAGGAGAATAATTATGTTGGTTCTTACATTTGTATTATTTTATGGGTCGATTCATCATTACTTAAAGGTCTTTCAAACAGTGGTTAAAAATATGCATAAACCGGAGTACTTGCCGAAAAATTAGAGCAAGATTATTGCAACTGTAACTGCACCTAATAAATCACACTGAGAAAAACACATGCCTTTCAGGTTAATAAGATTGTTTATGGATGCCTGGCAGTCCAAAAGCTGGTTAATACAGCATTTTTCTCAACAACTTCTTCACATAATGGTAGAGACGTCTGTAACTACTGAGATCTCCTGATCTGGGCAGAGGGTTTCACAGTGACTGTGCATGGTGCTGCTCAAACTGCCTCTGAAAATTAACCTGAGCCTTTGAACTCGGGTGCTCTGCTCCCCTGAGGTGGTCTGACCCATCTGTTGGGTGGTGATGCAGGAGGAGGATGGAAGGTAAAGCCCTTGCTTGTTGATCATAAGAAGAACCAAAGGACAAAGAGAAGGTTATTGAAGAGCCATTTTCCAGTCATATGGGAAAACCTGGTTCTCTACCCAGGAGCTTCAGGAGTGGTTTCTTGGTGTGGGCCTTCCAGGAGGGCTGAACACCACCTTCAAAACTCTCCTTGTTTTGGACAATGTAATCTCCTACAAACTTGATTACAAACCAGTGTCCCTTGTGAAAGCTATTTATGCCACCAAGGGTGACCTTGTTAATCCCTCTGATGGCAATCAAAGGTTGCTTTTTGAGAAAGACCTTCTCTAAGCTTAATCAGGAGATAAAAGGTGAGGAAGAGCTCTCTCCAAAGGAGTTCTGAAAGCAATTTATTATCAGGCATGGTGTAGATAACACTGATATGGCTTGGGAAGAGATCAAAATTGAGCACACAGTGTGTGGTGAATAATGTGACTCAACTTTCTTCTGACTTTGTGGGATTTGATGGTATCCCTGTGCTCCAGGAGGATGGTTTTTTTCTTGTGCTGTGGATAAAAGCATGAGGAAGCCTACGTGGAGAATGTGGTGGAGGTATTGGCTTCATGCTCTAAAAGCTTTACAAAGACTTAATTAACTTCGATGAGCAGCCTTAATTGACCTTGATGTCATCTGGTGATGACAGTGAAAATGAAACTTGTTCAGAAAGAAACAGGGAGAAGAACCATGCCCTGAAGGATTGATCTGAGGGTGTCAGTCCCTTAGGTGCCAGCAGGTGAAGGTGTTTGGGATGGAGGTCTTCTCAGAGAGCGGGCAAACAAGGCCACCAGTGCATTGTAAGATTTGATCTTGTATTATAAAGAGATCAAAGCCTCAAGCTGGTCATTTCTTAATTTATATTTCAAGTAGTAGTCAGGATCTTCAGCCACAGCAAATCAGTGTCTCCTCCAGCTTTTCAGTCGTTACCAGATGTTGGCAGTTGGTCTCTGATTGCTGCAGCTCCTGCCTCTTCTCCATCCTCCCATGTCATCCAGCCTCCATCCTCCCATGTCATCCAGCCTCCATCCTCCCATGTCATCCAGCTTTCCTCCCTCCCTGCTGCCTTTGCTTGCAGCATTGAACAAAGAGGATATTCCCTGAAGGAGATGGGAGGACACACAGGTAATGATGTGGGTAAAAGACAAACAGAATTAAGAGGCAAAGCTTACCAAAACAGGCCACTTCTTGTTGTTGACAAGATGAATCAGATCTCAGGTGAGAAAAAACTGGGAGGAATATCTGGGTCAAGCCTGATAAGATAACCTGGAAATTAAAATGCCAATAGCTTGTGGGACTCCTGAATTCTGAAGGTGTCACCAAGGTGTGATAGCAGTGCCTGTGGGAGACAGAGAAGGAGCTTGCCCATAAACTTGAGTGTTGCCTGGAACCTGTGTGAGCTGCAGAGCTGTGGGCAGCCTGATGGTAACTCCTGTGGAGGATGGAAGATGAGGAGCTGCAGAGAGCTGGGATCTGAGGGATTTGCTCACAACAGGGATAACAGAGGAAATGCTGATGGGACAAATCCTTGGGTTATTCTGCTTTGATTCTGATAGCATTTAGACCTGCTCTGGAGTGAAAGTAATCGAGGAGAAATCAACACAGCAGAGTTCAAGCTCCTCTGAGTGAACAGAAAGGGAGATTAGGAAGGGAAGCTGGAGCAAATGTACTGGATTGCTGACGTTACTCATCCATCCTGTAAAGGTTTATGTGTTCAGTGTTGTGTCTGTACCCAGAGCAAAGCCCTCAGGAGAAGGAAAGCTTCAACTGTTTAAATAAAGAAAAAGTTTTCTCAAAGGCAAACTTTCCTCCCTCCCTCCTTCCTCCTGTAAATGCCACGATCCTTCAAATTATGTCTGCTTTGTCTGGGAGTTTGCTTGAGCATCTGTCAGTCAGGGAGTGACTGCTTTTATTGCACTTTTACCAGCAGAATTGCACTTCCAAAACTTTGTAGTGTAGATGTGCCTGAAGAGCTTCTCTGAGTGCTCCCTGAGGAGCAACCCCCAAAGCGAAGCACTGGGCAGGAGGGAAGAGTTCAGGTCGTGTTCCTACACGCATCGTGATCTGCGTGCTCTGACTCATGCCTGCTGGCCAAGCAGCTGCAGTAATTCAGGAGATGACTGTCCCCACTGTTTATCAATGCTGCAGCAGGAATGTGTCCTCCTGTCTCACAGTTCCTTTAGCAGTTTTGCACAAATACTTTCACCTGCTGTTCACATGAACAGGCTGGAATGGAGAGCTGGGACCTGCAGCCCGCTGTGCTGTCCCCTGGCAGAGCAAGGTGGAGAGAGCAGCATCTTCAGCTCCCTTTGCCAGAGCTTGGCTGTCAGAGCCTTTGAGAAGTGTCAGACTCTGGAGGCTGCTTAGTGCTTTTTTAAAAAAAAAAAAAAATAAAAAAGGAAAATGAGTAAGTTGATGGCAGATGATGAAGCTTCCTCAGCGATCCAGGAGAAATCTGTCACAAGCAGATGTTAATAATGCTGGTTCATCGCTCAATGGTGGTGCCTCAACTGGAAATCAGAATGCTGGGAAGCAGACAAAGTGCCTGAAGAAGTCAAAATGAAACGGCCCTGGCTCTGTTCTGGGATGTAGTGGAGGCACAGACTGAGTCCCCGTGGTGGTGTGCTGACAGAGTTAGCACAGGGCTGTGCTGGGACTGGGAACAAGGAAGCCAAGTAAGCTTTTATTTTATTTTATTTTATTTTATTTTATTTTATTTTATTTTATTTTATTTTATTTTATTTTATTTTATTTTATTTTATTTTATTTTATTTTATTTTATTTTATCTTTTTAATTTGAGAGAGACCTCAAGAGACACTGAATCATCAGCACTGACAGTAACCACACGGTATCTCCTAGAAAGAAGGATTTACATGTTCCTATTACAACCCTCTTGATTACTTAGTCCTCTGGCTTTTAATAGTTTCTAAAATGTTTTTATTTTCTAGTGGTTTTCACTAGTGGCCAACAAATTGGAATGAGATGTGTGAAGTGTGCTCACCCTGACCTGGTTTTCTGTCTGCTGAGAACTATTTTCACACTTTGGTTCTGGTTCACATTCTGCATTGCATATTTCCAAAGCTTCCTTTGGTTTTTTAAGGTGCTGGTTTGGAGGTGGGATGAACCTTTGGGATTCTTTCTGCTGAAGTGGAGATTCTTTGGTAGGTCAAGCACAACCTGCACGTGGTGAAGTAGCTTTTAGAAAGTACTGGTGGTGTCTGTCCAGCCCACAAGCTGTCTTTTGGTTTACCCAGCCTGTGTGAACTGTCACTCAGGGCTTGTTCTGCCTTTTCCTTCACTTGAACAAAGGAAAAACAAGAAGCAGAAAAATTCAGAGAGTGACAAGGCTGAAAATGAGTCTCTGAAGGTCACACATCCCAGGAGATGAGGTTTCTTGTGCTGTTGCCTTTACACAGTGTGTCCTCTGCTCTTGGTGGTCGTTGTTCCCCAGGAATCATCAAGCCCAGCACAGCAGGGTCAGGATGTGTCACCTTCCTGATCCAGTGCAGCAAACCCCTTTGCTTCTGCTGAGTACCAAGAGTTTGGGTGTCACCAGTCACCCCCAAACCCCTCACTGCAGCCACGTGCCTTTGTGTGGGACACACTGTGTGGGATCAGTGCTGGGGTACCTGACAGAGGTGTGTGAGATGACACCTTCCCTTTCCTTCGTGGGTGCCAGGTTGTGCTGGTGGAGGGGGGTGGCACAGAGCCCCCCTGGCAGGCACAGCTCTGGCTTCCCTGTGCTGCTGCTCCTCCACCCCCAGTTCAGGGACACGGAGGGGTTGTGATGCTGCAGATGCTGTGTGACAAGTGTGAGGTGGGGACTGTTGAGAGAATTGTGCATCAAAGGTGTGGGACTGGAAGGGTTCAGACAGTTCCCTTCCAGGAATGATTGATAGACTCGGTTATCCCCAACTGGTATCTGAGCAGGAACATTGTGCTTTGGTTTCTTGCCCTTTTCGTTCTCCAAAGCTCTGCTGGAGTTCAGGTCACCTCCCTGGTACATACCTGTTCAGAAAGAGTCATAGAGTCACAGACTGGTTTGGGTTGGAAGGGACCTAAAAGATCATCTGGCTCCATGAGCAGGGACACCTTCCACTAGAAGGGAGAGGAGAGATGCTGCATGGAAGGTGCTGGGGTGGAAAACATGAGGAATAAAAGGGGTTTTAGGTAACATGAGATACAGGAGTGTAGGGCACCTTCCTTGACGTGGAGTGCTGAGCTGCTGGAGCAAACCCAGAGGCAGAAGGGGCTTCTGTCTTTAGTATAATTTTACAGAAATGTCTGGCTGAACATGTGAGATAGAAGAAATTTCAGGTTATAAAATGTTCATCTAGAAAAGGAGGTGTGGATTACATGAGCAGGGCCTGGCCCTTCCATCCTGAGCCTTCCCTGGGCACTGGGCTTGCAGGGATGGACAGGTCGGTTTGTCAGCAGAGGGTGCCAGAGACCAGCGAACAAACTCAGCCTCTGCAGGGAAGAGCAGGTGTGAACCCAGCACCTTGTGTTCTGGAGCCAACATCTTCTCATGGGGCTGGAACGTGGTGAGAGAACCACCTCGAACACCAAGAGACACCTCGAAGTCTTTGCCCTGGGTTTCAGCAGGGACTTCAGTTGTGCTGGTTGTATCCAGGATGAGTTTTCCAAGAAACTGTGTGTGATTGAGATGTAAGAAGTGTCTTTTGTCTCCAGATGAGCAGAGAATGTTTGATCTGCAGAGTGGTACCTGTTGGGGTTGCTGGCAGAATAGGAGGACCTCACACATCCTTCGAGAAGGTGGGGGGCAAGTAGGGAAATGCAGCTGTAGCCCCACACTTGGGTGTGTGGGCGAGTTTGTGTCTGTGCGTGCTGTCAGCCTGCAAGAGCCTCTTGGTGGGAGTGGAGATTTGCAGGTGAGGAGGGATGTTGTCTGGGAGCCTTTCAGAAGATGCTCAGAGCCAGCAGTGTGGTGACAGAGGTGGCTGCTGCCAGGGTTTTTTTTCTCTTGGTGCAATGAGCCTTTTCTGAGATGCTCTGGTGCAATCAGCTTCCAGGAAGGCTGATAGCAAACTGTCTGCCAAGTCACTCTGGAGGTTGCAGGGGTGCTTAGGAATCACAGAATCACAGAGTGTCAGGGATTGGAAGGGACCTGGAAAGCTCATCCAGTCCAACCCCCTGCCAGAGCAGGAACACCCAGATGAGATCACACAGGAAGGTGTCCAGGTGGGTCTGGAATGTCTCCAGAGAAGGAGACTCCACACCCTCCCTGGGCAGCCTGGCCCAGGGCTCTGGCACCCTCACAGTAAAGAAGTTCCTTCTCAAGTTGAAGCAGAACCTCCTGTGTTCCAGCTCACACCCATTGCCCCTTGTCCTATCATTGGACACCACTGTGAAGAGCCTGGCCCCATCCTCCTGACACTCACCCTTCAGATATTGATCAACATTAATGAGGTCCCCCCTCAGCCTCCTCTTCTCCAAGCTGAAGAGCCCCAGCTCCCTCAGCCTTTCCTCATCAGGGAGATGCTCCACTCCCTTCATCATTTTGGAATCATGTATTTATTTCATCCCACATATCTGTGACTCTTCAGATCTACAAGAAGAAAGGGCAAAGGTTGTTCTTAGCAAATGCCCTGACAGGCAGTTACCCAGCCTGTGTGCTCTCCTCTGACTCACACGTGCCTTGGGAGTCACGGTGTCCCTCCAACGGGGCAGAAATTACTGAAGCATCCCATTTAAAGGTCTTCCAGGCTTTCAGATACTGAAGTCCAAGCTATGTTGGGCTTTTTTTTGTGTGTTTTGTTTGGTTTTGTTTCCAAAGGAGGACTCACCTCACTACAAAACATTCTGTGAGGTGGTCCCTGCCCACCCTGTGGAATACCCCTCCTCGTGGCGTGAAGCCGTGTGTCGCTGTGCTCGCTGCAGTCGGATGCTGCTGGTAAACTGTTTATCCTGGCTGGAAGGGCAGTGCTGACCCAGCTCTTTGAAGTTGCTGCTTTTTATCATGTCAGGTCAACTCCACTGTCAGGAGTAAAGCAGACAGACGTGAGCTGCTGGCCTGGGGTGTGCACAGTCAGCTCTGGGTGGTGATGAGAGGCTGGGTGTGAACTCCTTGGTTTCAAACCTGACTCCACGTGGTTGGTACCTGGGTCCAAGGATTGTTTTGTTCTTGGTATCCTGTTGGTGCTGGTGATGTGCTGGGCGCTCAGCACACGTTCTCTGGTGTGCAGGGCTTGCCCCGTGGATCCGGGTTTTATTTATGCCCTTGGTGTCACAACAATTTGCTTATTGATGTTAGGGACTTGGACAGGAATCTCCATTTAAAATGTTCCTGTCAAGCTGGCAGGTTCCAGCATGCTGAGTGGGATTGCCTGGATCATCCAACGGGCTTTGATGGACATCTGTTGATATTTTGTCAGCTGCTTTCTATTTTTAATATCACAACTAACGAGGCAGAGGGTTTGTGCTAGAACTGTGCAGCTCTACTGGTTTCTGCTTTATTTTTTCCTGTTTTGAGCCTTCAGTGGTTCCAGTGAATCTTATCATTATAATAATGGCATTAGATTATTAAATGAGTCCCATCAATGATCAAAACCAAAGAATAATTTAATAAAATTTCCATTAAACCAAGGCAGAGAAAGAGGAATTTCCATCTTAGAATGAACCCAAATAAAATTAATTGATACAGAAGGTGGCTTTGAGCTGTGGGGCCTTGTCCTGCCTGGTCCCATTAACACACCTGAGCGCTGGCTTCTGCTGTGCCCATGGTCCCAGCGGTGCTGTGCAGCCCAGGGGTCCGGGCACCCTCGGGGTTGAGGAGCTTTCCTTTTCCTTTTCCTTTTCCTTTTCCTTTTCCTTTTCCTTTTCCTTTTCCTTTTCCTTTTCCTTTTCCTTTTCCTTTTCCTTTTCCTTTTCCTTTTCCTTTTCCTTTTCCTTTTCCTTTTCCTTTTCCTTTTCCTTTTCCTTTTCCTTTTCTTCTTTCCTTTTCTTTTTCTTTTTCTTTTTCTTTTTCTTTTTCTTTTTCTTTTTCTTTTTCTTTTTCTTTTTCTTTTTCTTTTTCTTTTTCTTTTTCTTTTTCTTTTTCTTTTTCTTTTTCTTTTTCTTTTTCTTTTTCTTTTTCTTTTTCTTTTTCTTTTTCTTTTTCTTTTTCTTTTTCTCTCCCTTTTTCTCTCCCTTTTTCTCTCCCTTTTTCTCTCCCTTTCCCTCTCCCTTTCCCTCTCCCTTTTCCTCTCCCTTTTCCTCTCCCTTTTCCTCTCCCTTTTCCTCTCCCTTTTCCTCTCCCTTTTCCTCTCCCTTTCCCTCTCCCTTTCCCTCTCCCTTTCCCTCTCCCTTTCCCTCTCCCTTTCCCTCTCCCTTTCCCTCTCCCTTTCCCTCTCCCTTTCCCTCTCCCTTTCCCTCTCCCTTTCCCTCTCCCTTTCCCTCTCCCTTTCCCTCTCCCTTTCCCTCTCCCTTTCCCTCTCCCTTTCCCTCTCCCTTTCCCTCTCCCTTTCCCTCTCCCTTTTCCTCTCCCTTTTCCTCTCCCTTTTCCTCTCCCTTTTCCTCTCCCTTTCCTTTCCTGTGTCAGTGCTTTTTTTCTCTATCCTTATCACAGAGAAGTTGACATTTCTATTCCTGGGTAGTTAAAGATTTATGTGATTAAAAAAAAAATAAAAAGGCTGTAAAAATAGGAGGAAGAGCTGTTTACATTTCAGCCTTGCTTTCCCCTATTTACATTTCAGCCTTGCTTTTCCCCACTTTGAACTGACGTGGGCTGCTGTGGTTCCCCTCCACAGGCTCTGTGTGTAGGTGCTACGTGACGTGGTGAGGTCCGAGATGCCGTCATTCAAGAGCAGAGCAGAGGCTGTGGGTGGTGGAGTTCAGCTGGTGCCTTGTGGAGAAGGAACTGCTGGGGTTTGTGGCTGGTGGGAGCCTAGAAGCTGAATCTGACCCCAGGGCTGCTGGATTGGGTTTAAGTACAGGTTCTGAAGTCTGTAAAAGTCAATGAAAAGCCACCCATGGTCTTCAGTTAATGCTTTAGTTAGGACTTCCAGGACTGCAGCTCCTACACCCATACTCCAACTCTTTTTTTCTCCTGCAGAGGGATCTGTGATGCTGGATCTCTTTTGCTGGGTGAGCCTCTGTGTGGCAATAAAACAATAAAAGGCAGGTTGCAAAAACGTGTGATAAGTTTGAAAATCACAGTGTGGAGAAGCCTACAAAGAAACATTGCTTCCTGGTATTTGCTGTCTTGTTTCTAAAGCTTTAAGTTACTCTCACTTCACATTTTCAAACCTTTTTCCATAGCCAAGCGGAATAGAAACCTGCTGCTTTGTTTTGGTGACATTTTCTGAGGAGAGAGAAGACTTTTACGTAGCCTCTTCACCCAGCTGCTGGGCTTTAAGGAAAGCACCAGCTATGGCAGGGCTTGAGGTGCCAGCACAGGAGTTGACCCCACAGAGGGTGAACAAACTGTCAAGGGAGAGATTGACCCATCTTCCTCCTCGTGTTCTCTTGTTCACTCCAGCCCTGTCATGGCCCTGCTTGAATGGTTCAGAAGGAAACCAGTGGCCTCCAGTTCCCTGTCTGGTGGTAGCTGTGGCCTCAGCTCTTACTGACGAAGCATGACCATGGACTCTACACCACTGTGTGGGAAAGCTTCCCCACCCACCTGAATGTCACTGCACTCAGGGGAGGTGTCAGATGTTTTCTGGACCTTCCTCCTTTTTGCCTCAGACCATGTGTGTTATTCAGGATAATTGGGTGCAATCATTAGCTCATTCTGCTTAAATGTGAAACAAGCTGTTGGAGCAGGTCCAGAGGAGAGCCAGGAAGATGGTCAGAGGGCTGGAGCCCCTCTCTGCTGAAGAAAGGGAGGGAGCTGGGCTTGTTGAGCTTGGAGAAGAGAAGGCTCTGGGAAGAGCTCACTGCAGCCTTCCAGAGCCTGAAGGGAGCTCAGAAACAGGAGGGAGAGAGACTTTTGCCATGGGCAGAGAGTGACGGGACAAGGGGAGATGGTTTTAAACTGAGAGAGGGGAGATTTAGGTCAGATATTGGGAGGAATTTTTTCCCCCAGAGGGTGGTGAGACCCTGGCCCAGGTTGCCCAGAGAAGCTGTGGGTGCCCCATCCCTGGAGGCATTCAAGGCCAGGTTGGATGGGGCCCTGGGCAGCCTGATCTGGTGGTTGGTGACCCTGTCCACAGCAGAGGGGTGGGAGCTGGATGATCTTTAAGGTCCTTTCCAACCCACACCAGTTTATGAAAACACTTCTGCAGGACACTAGTCCCCAGATCAGGAGCTCAACAGTGCCCACACCCACTCTGGAGGGAAATCAGAAGTCCTTGGAGAAGCAATTGGGCAGCTCTTTGCAGAAGCCTTTTTCTTTAGCTGTTCCACGCTGGGTTTCTGTATGGGGAATGCATTGAACCAAGCAGAAGACATCAGTAACAGCAATTACCTTCTGATGTCCTGTTATTCTCCACTGTAAAGTGAGCACAGCAGCCTGCAGGACTGAGATGTGCAGTTACATTGGCCCTGTGGACGCCCTCGACTTAGACCTGAAGTGGGGCTGAGCTAATAGGGAAAAACCACAAGCTTGATCCTACAAAAATAGCAGCCAGGGATGAGAGAATGGCCTTTGCAGTGAAGAACAATCGAATTCCATGTAATGCTCATTCCTAAATTACTCTTGTGTGATGTAAAAAAGCAAAGCTTGGGGGTTTTTAGGTACTGTCAAGGTTGAAAGAAGCCTTGAGGAGATGATATGACTTTTTTTTTACTGTTGGAAAGAATGGAAGTAGTGGCTTAAAGTGTCTTCTGGCAAGAAACTTGGACTTTAGCAAATTATGAGATGTTTCTGATGCCAGTGATGTGAAAGATTACAAAGCAGTGCAGAACAGAACTGAGGCAGATATTCTGCAGCAAGAGGTGATTCCTGGTGGGGTGGAGAGTGGGGAGCAGACTGGGATCACATGAGAGTTTATTGGGAAATCTCAGATGTTACCCCTGGGTAGGAAGCTTTGGCTGTGAACATCCCCAATGTGAGGAGTCTTTTAACAGACAGTCTTCAAGTGCACTACAGGATTGCTGAATAGTTGGAGGTTGGAGGGGACTTCTGGAGATGACCCACTCCAAGCCCAATGTGTCCACTTAGGATGGAGACTCTACAACATCTCTGGACAACCTGTTCCAGTGTTTGATCACACATGCAGTAAAAAAAGAAAGTTTGGGGTTAGTTTTGTGTTTGTTTGTTTTATCTAATATATAAACATGGTTCCTTGTATTTCAGTTCATGCCCGTTGCCTCTTGTCCTGTCACTGGGCACCACTGAGAAGGATCTGGCTCTGACTCTTGGGTCTGTGTAGATATATGAAGATAAACACAAGAACTGTAGGCAATTGAAGTAACATGGAAAGAATGAGGAGATGATAGAGTCAAAATACCAAACTTCACAGCAGAGGCATTTGGTGTTGTTTGATGCCAGTGCTTTGCCTGACGCTTTCTGATGAGTTTCTCTGTGCTGTGGAGGCAAACCCCAGTGTGCAAAGCTCTGGGGCAAAGTGATGATAGAGGGTGGCATTCAGCTGGTTGCACATAAGTGCTGTCAGCTGAGATTGCCACAAAAACTCTCTGGACAACCAGCAGAGAGAAGCAGGTTGCTCCATAGAGCTCTTCTTCAAGTCACCCCTGTTGGGGTGAGCTCCCTAGAGATGCCGCGGTCCCCATTGCTCAGAGGGGGAGTGCAGGTGGTCAGGTGAGATGCAGGTGTCCACATGTGATAGATGAGTCCTCCACAAAGTGCCCTTGGAAGGTCTTTGTGTCTCCAGAGCAGCACCAACACTGCCTGTGTTTGCTTTGAGAGGTGCTTCTGGCATGACTGGAGATCAGTGGGGACCAGTCTTGGAGCTTAATGAGCAAAATGATGGTCCTAGGGAACAGAAGGTTACAGGTCTTCATGTGGGTGCATAGTAGGATGGCTTCCCTCAGACCAGGCTCCTCTGGGGACAAGAATGCCTTCCTGTGGGGCTGGTGTGTCCAGCAGAGCCCATGAGACCTTTAAATGTCCCATGGTACTGGAGGCTGAGCACATCTTCCTTGGGTCTCCTCTGGAGGTGGCTTGCTGGAGGCAGCTAGCCCAATCTGCTGTGCTGTTTGAAAGCTGCTCTAGATCTGTGACCATGAGCACTGGGCACTGTGATTGGGGGTTTGGTTCCCTGCCCCTCAAGAGTCCATCCTGCTGGAACTTCCATACAAAGACATTTGAAAGGGAGTTGTGGATGAAATCTTGTCAGAGCTCTGGACTCTGCCCCAGCACGTGTTTGTGCTGGTTCCTGTGGTGGGGTCTCGTGGGACACAACCTGTCAAGCTCTTGCAGAGCCAAATTCTTCAGAGCCTGGGACCATGAACCCATTTCAGTGGGTTGGTGTCCTCAGACAGGTCATGCACGATTTACAACCCTTCTTGTTTTCTAGGTGACTGATGGTGTAAACTGCCTGTAGGCTAAAACATTCTTGTTCCACTTTTGGTATCTTCCTCCCTGCCCTGCTTTTTTCTTCTTTTTTTTCACTTTTTTTTCTTTTTCTTTCTTTCTAAAGACCTTAAAGCAAGCCAAGGTCCTTTGTGAGTACAACGTGTTGAGGTTAATTCTGACCCACTAGATCACCTACTACAGCTGCTTGCAGTTAGCAACTTACCAGGAGATGCCACCAAAGATGATCTTCATGGTGCTTGGTAATAATAGAAACCTCTTGAATGCCCCTCTGAGTGACATACCTCTGGTGCTCACTGTCCTTAGATTTCTCCCCCTCCCTCATCAAGAAACAAGGACTTTATTAAAAAAAAAAAAAGCAGGCATTTGAGACATTTGGAAGCCTCAGGTGATAAGACAAAGCCCTGGAAAATAAACCACAATAGGTGGCTCCTATTTTCTTTTTTAATCTCTTGATTAAAGTAACTCTTGACAGTTCAGATGTTCTCATTCCTTGTTGAGTTCTAGCAACATTTTTTACATACCTTCCTTCAAGATCTCTGTCAAGACCTAATGGTCTAAAGGACCTGGGGTAGCTGCTCAAAGTATGTACAGAAACAGGGTTATGTTCCCTTGGTGACATGGTTGTGTGGCACTTCCTCCACTTCGTGTTTCCAAACATGATTTTCACAGGACAGTGCTCACTTACATACTTTGCCTGCTTGTTTTTGCTCACAGGAGGAGGTTCAAGGCTACCTTCAAGGCTTCCTTTAAGGCTTAGGGCTTGTGCCTTCACAACAGCTTGCAGTGGCTTAACTAAAGGATAGATGCTTCCAAAGTTACCTATCTAGGAGAGCAGGAGGCCATCCCCTGAGGACATCCAGACACGGTGCTTGTCCTGTGTGACGTCCTGCTCCATGGTGCCTCACTTCAACTGCTGCTAAGAGCAACCCCCCCTGTCCTGGTGTGTGCCTTCAGCTGTACAGTGACTTAAATCACTTGTTATTGCTGCTCCGCTTGTGCTTTGCTGAGCGCCTGTGTTCCACCAGCGCACTCCGAGCGAGTGCTCTCGAGGGGGAATTTCCTTCCTGATAAACAAGCCTGCAGTGTGATTCAGCAGGAAGGATGTGGTGGTTGAGGCACTGGACTGGGATTTGGGAGACATGGGTTCTGTTCCCAACTCTACCACAGTCAAGATGTGATGAGTGGAAGGGCAAGCAAACAAAGAGGAGGAGCTGTTTAGCTGTGGCAAAAACATGCTTCCACGTGGACTGTTTGTCCAGTTTGGAAGTTAGATAAGTCTGGGTTTTTTGTTTGGTTAATCAAGTAAACAGGGTCAGAGACTCCTGTTTGTGCAGTTGAAATCTGAAAGCTGATCTTGACCTACTCCAGGAATCCAGATGTGGTTTTAACTACGTGTGGTTTTAACTTGCACGAGATTCCAGATGCCACTTTTCAGTGTTCCTTGGTTGGCTTAATTCACCAATTCACCATTTAATTCTCTGATCTTCAGGCAGTGCACTGTGATTCCACACCAAGCTGTGTATGCCCACGGTTTCTCCACTATCTTGCTTAGATGCAAAGGCACTGATCACACTCGAGATGTTTCATGCTTCACACGGGGTGAAGTTCCTGCAGTTTGATAATAACACTACGTTTTTTTCTTTTCAGAAACAAGAGCTTGAGCTACCAACTCTGAGCTGGAGACCACTAAGCTCAGCATCCTCACTTGGTACCAACTTGGGGAGGATGAATCAGGACAGTGACCCAAGTGATCAGCCCACTGGTGAGTTTGCTGCTTGTCCAGGTGTTTGCCTGTCTTCTCCTGTTTGTTCAATGTGATTTGCTTTCCATTTATTTTCCCTAGTGCTGTTGGAGGAGAATGCTGAGTCATAAATAGAGCAGAACGTGTGAACTCAGTGCTCAATGGTGTGCCATGAATGTTATGGGATCCCTGAGGTTTCCTGATCCACATCTAGACACCAGTGCTCTGAGAACTGCATTCCAGGTTGAAACTTTTTAAAACAGCTGGGTTTAGAACTTCTCACCCATTCAGAAGAACACAGGATTTTTATTACTGTGTATAATACAACTCATTCAGATTTTATCCAGAGTTTAGTTTTCTCATTAATTGCTTTTGTAATTGCTTTACCCTGTGAAGTAAGGCCCAGGGACGATGCACACACACCCCGCTGTCGCGTGTGTCCTGTGAAGTGTCAGTGTCAGGCTCCTTGCTGGAGAGGTTGAATGGACAGGAATTTGTTATTTATTCTGGCTCAGTCCTACCATAAATGTCCTCTCCTCTTCCATCCCCATCTTTGGCTGTTGGGATTCAGTGTCATCCACTGCTTCTGGCAGTTTCTGCAAAGGAGGAGAGCCTGGCAGGCGCGTGGGGCAGGGGCCGAGCCAGAGAGCTGCCCAGGCTGTGCTTTTGGATGTGCACAGGGGCTGTTTGCTGACAGCTTCCACTGCTCCCCACTCTTGGTTAATGAGCAAGGTCTTTCTGTCTGATTCCTTTCTCAGCAGGAGAAGCTGTTCTGAGAGCTGTTTGCTCACAGGTTTGGGGATTTTTCTTTTGTTGTCAAGAGTCCTGAGAGTTTCTTCCTCCCTCTTTCAGAATCACTTGGACAAACTCATCCAGACAATATCTGCCTGTGGGGTTTGCTAGGATATCCCCTTGCTGAGATAGCAAGGACAGTGGTCCTCACAGCCACCACCCTTGTGCCATGCTCTTGCTGTCACAGGCCCCGTGGCTGTAGGCAGAGCAGGTTGATGTGTTTGGGGTTCTGAACACCTACACTAAAGATCCTGCTGTTTCCTATGGGTTTGAATCTGGGAGTTCAAGAATGGAAAGTTTTTGGAAAATTCCTGTGGTAACTTAGAGTTTCTGTTCTTTAATACTATGCATGTGTGTTTATTGCTGTGAGCAGATGATGATTACACGTCAGGATGTCAGGAAGGTTCATGAATCATCCACAACAGGACCCCGAGGCTGGGTCCTTGGAAGAAGACATTAAAGAAAAGTCTTTCTAACACAAACCATCCTGGGTGCTCATGAGGAATGTGTGGATTGCAGGGTCAGAATATTCCTAGATTGCTCATGACAGCATTATTTTTTGTAAGGGTAATACATGTTGAGTTTAGATCCACCCTCTAAAACAGGCACAGGAATGAAGCTGTCCAGAGGGACACATTTCCAATGTACTGCTTGTGTGGATTGTACACCTTCTGTTGAAGTGGTCAGTCCTGGAGTCAAGATACAGGGTGAGACAGGTCTGATCCACTGGTGATTTATATCTTGACTCTTCAAATTTGGGTCTCCACTTGTTCAGCTCCCAGCCCTCTGTAACCACCTTGTAAGTCTTACATTGTCGGTTCCCTCCATTATCTGAGCCTTGCTACCACTGCAGCTATACTTAGAGAGGAAGGATATTATAATCTTGTGAAAGATTAACATATTTTTACTGTAATCCAGCTGGAAGGGCAGCACTTTTCTCAGGGTAAGAGACAGCCAAGGTTTTCCCATTCTGTCCTCCCCTGGCTGCAGGAAGGAAATGCTGGCAAAGGCCCCCTCGGCTTCCTGTCGGCTTTGGAGCACGTTTCCAGACACAACCTTCTCCACCATCCATCACCCAGCCCAGCCAAACAATCCCAGCAGTGCAAGGGGAAAAACACACGTCTGGCATCAACACTGGGGCGGCAGCGTGAGCGCAGACCGCGGGGATTTGGGCACGAGCCAGTGTGACCCCTACGCTGTGTGACAGCAGGTTCCTGGGGATTTTCTGCCCTTCCCTTTATAATCAAGTACTTCAGTAATTAAAATTCCCTTTTAGAAACAAGGAGTTTATCAAAGAAAAGGAGAAAAAGAAGGAAAAGGGCTGATGTTTAGTCAAGAAGCTGCTGTGCTGACAGGTTGTGGAGCCTTAAGCCAAGGACATGACCAGGGATGCTCTGGTCTGGAGCACCCCGGGGTGATGTGTCAGTGACTGGTGTCTGGCATGATGGAGGCAGAAGTTTCTGTCAGGTCTTCAGGGTAGGGCAGTGATGAGCCAAACATTATCTGTGATACCTTAAAGAAGGAGGAGATGAATAAGATGAAAGCTTCACCTTTAAATGAAGCACCTCTGCTGAATATGAGTGTGTGTCTCTCTCCAAGAAAAGGCTCAGACCTGAACCCTGATCTTTTTCCTATATTACTGTTTTGTTTAAAAGCTGCATTACAGTGTTTAGATAATATTTTCGGACCTGTCTGCTCTGTAACTTCTTTTTAACCATTCTTTAAAACAGCTTCTCTTCTCTTCTCTTCTCTTCTCTTCTCTTCTCTTCTCTTCTCTTCTCTTCTCTTCTCTTCTCTTCTCTTCTCTTCTCTTCTCTTCTCTTCTCTTCTCTTCTCTTCTCTTCTCTTCTCTTCTCTTCTCTTCTCTTCTCTTCTCTTCTCTTCTCTTTTCTCTTCCCTCTCCTCTCCTCTCCTCTCCTCTCCTCTCCTCTCCTCTCCTCTCCTCTCCTCTCCTCTCCTCTCCTCTCCTCTCCTCTCCTCTCCTCTCCTCTCCTCTCCTCTCCTCTCCTCTCCTCTCCTCTCCTCTCCTCTCCTCTCCTCTCCTCTCCTCTCCTCTCCTCTCCTCTCCTCTCCTCTCCTCTCCTCTCCTCTCCTCTCCTCTCCTCTCCTCTCCTCTCCTCTCCTCCCCCCTTCCCCCTTTCTCCTTTCCCCCTTCCCTGTATGGCTTTAGTGCTCTTGCCAACACTGAGCTGGGAATTTTATTTGGGTGCTGATAGAAAAAGCCTACAAAGATCAGCTGTGTAGAGGTGATGAGCAGTCACTCTAGAATCCATTTGTACAACTGGACAAGACAGAATAAGAGTAACTTGACAGAGAAACAACTTTTCAATATCTGAGGCTTAATTTTCCTTATACACCTAGCCTGAGTGCTTCATGTGCAAGGTTGATCACCCAGGTTGGTCTTCCTGGGTGTGAGCATCCACAGATGGACCCCTGTCTGCATTTCCATGTTCTCCCTCTGCATTTTCCAGTAGGTATTTTGGAAGCCATCCTATTGTTCTTTGGCTTGAGATACTCCAAAGCTCCCTCCTCGTAGGTTGTGTCCAACAGCAAGAGAACTGGTTTATACTTGGGAATGGAAGGAGAGGGATGGAAAGACCATCAACCACCACACAATTATTCCTGTCCTCCTTGTTTGAAGTTGGTGCTGCCCATGTTGAGTTGCACTTGTGTTTGACCCCACACCTTGGGCTCAGCTAAGCACATCAGCTTCTAAATTACTGTGGAGTTAAAATACCTCCAGGTCTTCTCTTTTGGGATTATTGAAGAGTTTTGGGTAAAATTCAAGTCAAAGTCCAGCTTACTAGTAAATTTAAAACTTATCCTGAAATTCCAGCTGTTGCCTTTAGTGAAAGAAAATAACATTTTGTGGGGTTGTGTTTTTCCTGAGTTAACCCACACCACAGGGTTCCTTCCATCTTTCCTCTGGCTTTTCTCTCTGATAAAAGGCTCCTGGCAGTGATTTCCACAGCATGACTGTCATTGCAGTGTGCCCAGTGTACACAGAGTCAAAAATAGTCGGTGTTTAAGACTATGTTTTGGCAAAGTTGGCCTGAAACTTGAATATGAGTGGAAGCTCTAGAATTCAGGGATGAGTATGTTGTTTTAATGATAAGGGTTTTATTCTAGAGTTGTGGAAGGAATTGGTGAAGACTTCCCAGAAGCAAATTGCCAGCTACTGAAATCTGGCCCCTCAGACTCCATATGCACACTGGCTGATGTGGTGGTTGTATTTGCAACACAACTTTCAGTGCAGTTGATGATTTTTATACTTTTTTAACATGTGAAAACCAGTGTGTAACTCTTGATGAGCAAAAAAATCCCCAGCTCTGTGCTGGCTACCTGCATGAGCACCTCGTCTGCCCAGCCAGAGGTGCCTTTCTGTGGTTAGTTCATTCCTTCTCCTCTGTTTCACATTTTTATCATCCTTTGTCTGGGCTTGCAACAGGCATGGGGTGGAGAGTAAGAGCCTTAAATGCCTTTACAATGATCTGTGGGACAGAAATTATTTCTTATTGAAGGTTCTTTACAGTGTTATGGAGTCCTCATTTAAAACCTGAAGGCATTTCTGTAATGCTCACAACTATTTTTAAATCTCCCAGAAATGCCCATGAATAACACCAGTCAAAAAAGACAAGAAGGTAAAAAGTCACTGAGGGTGGGAAGGATAGAAAACAGCAGTAATAGCTGTGTGTGTCTGAAAACAATAACAAACAAAAAACTTCCCCCACCAGGGCAGTGGGCCTAACACTAGGAAAAGTCAGGTTCCCCCAGTGGTCAGGCTGGAAGTGGATGCTGTCTATTGAAGTTGTTGAGCCTGGAGAAAAGAGGGGAGACCTTCTGGCTCTGTCCAAGTCCCTGACAGGAGGGTGCAGAGAGGTGGGGGTGGGTCTGTTCAACCAAGGAAACAAGGGACAGGACAAGAGGAAATGGGCTCCAGTTGTGGCCAGGGCAGTTGAGATGGGATGTGAGGAAGAATTTCTTTGCTGAAAGGGTTCTGAGGCATTGGAAGGGGTTGCCCAGGGCAGTGGTGGAGTCCCCATCCCTGGAGGGATTGAAGAGTCGTGTAGACACAGTGCTGAGGGACAGGGGTCAGTGGGGACTGGTCAGTGCTGGGTTCATGGTTGGACTCGATGATCTCAAAGGTCTTTTCCAATTGAGCCAATTCTGGGATTCTGTGAAATTGTCAACTTTAAAAGAAAAAAAGTGAAACTCAGCAACCTATTTTCAGGTCCTGGTGTAGCCCCAAAGTCCCCAGACAGTTTGTAGCACTTGGCAGTCTCATTTCCCTGTTTCATGAAAGTATTCATGTTCCCCTTTGTGAAGCTGCTTGACTGTACATGGGAAAGTGCTCCCATTAACAGCATGCAGAATTTCTTAATTTCCTTCTAGAAAATAATTTATTGTGTTTTTGCTTGTCCTGGCCGTTGTGCTTGGAGGAAGAAGACGTGACTCCAGCGGGCAGCGGGCGCAGTTCTGCTCCGTTCTGATGCACTGCTCTCTTATTTACTTCCCAAATCTCATTCAGCACTCTGACAGCAAGGGGTTAAAAAACAAAAAAAAAAGAGAGAGACACTGTCACAGTGTCCCTTTTAAGTACCAGAGTGCCAACTTGAAATCCATCTGCCTCGTGCTGGCCGAGCAATGTCAGGAACGCGGGGCGCCGGTAACGCGATCAGAAGCTGCTGCGCTGGGAGAAGCTGCAACCAGCAGAGGTGTTTGTGTCAAGAGGCTGTGGCCAGCAGAGGTGTTTGTGTCAGGAGGCTGTGGCCAGCAGAGGTGTTTGTGTCGAGAGGCTGTGGCCAGCAGGACTGGTGATTCTCACAGAAGTGAAAGCAGGCAGGGACTTGAGAGCCCCTTCTGACATGTGCTCGTGGCTGTCATGGCTCAAGGGGAGTCCTCAGCACTGCCAAAGCCTTGGAGAAGTCAAAGCAATAGGCTTGTGGTAGCCAATGCTGTGTGCCCAGGGGTGTGAAAACACTGTGTGGCTGAGAAGAGTTATGTTTAGATTGGACATGTGTTCATAGGACATAAACTAATTGATAACAGAGGAGTTTGCTGTTAATTGCCTGCTGGTCTCTCTGCATTCCTCTGCAAAAAAAGGGATGGAGTAGAAGAGCTGTTTCTTCCCACTCTGATTCTGTCACGTAAATCTAGTGAAGACAAGGGTCAGGTTGAGTCCAACACTCTAAAACAACCTTCACAAACTCTGGCAAGGTCCAGGTAACAAACACTGCAGGAAAAACATACTGTGAAAACAAACAAGCAGTGATTCTGAGAAAGACTGGAAATGAAACCTTCTCCTACAGCCCAGGACCACGTTACTGCTTCTTGGTGCAGCACCTTGGGAGAGTACGGGGGTTTCTCCATCCTCCTTTCCCTGACCCCACAGCCCTCAGTCATAGAATCACAGAACCCCAGACTGGTTTGGGTTGGGAGGGACCTTCAAGCTCACCCAGTCCCAACCCCCCTGCCAGCAGCAGGGACACCTTCCACTAGACCAGGTTGCTCAAAGCCTCATCCAACCTGGCCCAGAACACTTCCAGGGAGGAGCAGCCACTTCTCTGGCCAACCTGTCACTTGGCTGATGGCCTCTTCTCCAGCTTGACAAGCACCTGCTGGGTGCTTTGTAGGAGCAGAGGGGGATGCTGCAGCACGTAGCTGCAGATCTTCTCACCCAAGGTGTCTGCCCCTCAACAAAAGGGTTTGGGAGTGAAAACGCAGCCGCCGTTTGTGTGCGGGGAGGGAGGAAGGACTCTGCTGCTGCAGGGGTTCGTTTGTGTGTGAGTGGGAACTGTGAGGCAATAGAAATGTCCCCCTCAGTCTCAAGCAGTGTTTGGTGTGTGTGTGATTGTGAGTTCTTTCAAATTAAACTATTTTGCAAGCACTTCCTTCCTGCATTTCTCAGAAGGAGGGAGGGGGGTGTGCAAAGAATGTTTAAATGCCTTTGACGGAGGAGGAAAGCTGAAGAAAACAAGAGATGCAATCCTAACTACTGACCTTTTACTTGAGCTTGGTGATGTTTTTCAGCAGCAGAGCCTCCAGGGAGTAACAGCATCCTCCTTGCTATTGTGCTGCCTGCCCAAAAAGGGGGCTAAAGTTCAGCTTTTATGATGTTCTCACTCTGGGCTTGTGGGAAAAGGGCCACATTCCCTTTCTTAGGTCATACGAGTGCAAGAGATGACAGAGTCCTACAGTCTAACCCCAGGGCATTAGGCCAGTTCAGAATGAGACTGGGATAGACAGCTTGGTAAATATGCAGCCAGCTTTTTCTCCTTACGGAGCTTCTCAGCAGGTGGGAGGGTAATTTACATTGTGAAATTAAAAGGCACTGATTTATTTCATGTTGGTGTGTTATTGTTTCGTAAAAGCACATGGGCTGCCATTACTCATAATGGATTCTTGAGCTTTATTGTTAAATACTCCTTTTCCACTTTGGTCAAGAGTTACTGGAAACGAGTGTTATCCACTAAGACAAAAACAAGAGGCAAATAAGCATAAAACAAACTCCCAACCTCATCCCCAACAAACCACAGGTTTTTAGGGAACTCTCCACAGTTTGGAAGATGGAGATGATTGCAGTTCTCAAACTGTGCTGCTTGTCCATCAGACTGTTCATTCCCCATACCATGTGGTAGGGTCTAGAGAGCCACTTGGCTCAGTGGTCCAGATCAGGCTCCCCATCTCATAGGTGCCACCAAGTCTTTGGCTCAGCACCGTGGTGGGCTGACTGTCAGCAGTTCCCTTAGCAGCTTCTGGTGTTCCTACCCATTGAGGTTTCCTTCAGCCTCATTGTTGAGGTGTCGTTGAGTGGATACTGAGCTGGTGTTTCTAAACAGTACCATCCTGGCTGTGGAGAGATGGTTGTGAAGAGCTGAGCAGAGGAGGAGGTGCTGCCTGGAAAGGCTGGCTATTGAAGGAGAGATACTGTTTTAAAGCTACTATAAGGTGCACTGTTTAAAAAATAAATCTGGATGATGCTGATGTCTGCCTGTGCATTTCCATCCTTTCAGCCGTGAAAGGAGCTGCAGCATCTTAGCCTGGCCGTGTTGTGCTGCAGCAGGCTGAGGTCCTGTCTTGTGGCTGATGTATGAGTTTTATCTTAAGTTTGGAGCCTTGAGAGTTCAAGTAACAATTATTTTGGCTTTCAGGAGAAATAAAACTAGCCTTAAAAATGCTTTTAAAAAGGGAGTTGGACTAGATGATCTTTAAAGGTCCCTTCCAGCTCATACCAGTCTGTGACTCTATGGTTCTATGGTAGAGCACACAGTACCTGGCTACCCTGCAGTTCACTGGAGATGATGCATCACTGCTATCCTGTAATTAACAATGTGTATATTTGTATGTTTTAAGGAAAGATGTGTGTTTTGGCAGAAGTGCTGACTCATCTGGTGGCTTAATTGCTGCTGCAAGGGAAAGGTCTTACTCCTCACGCCCTCCTACCCAGTCCTGGGTCTGTGAGTCATCCTCTTTGCTCCAGTGCTGCCACCTTGGACCCTTCACTGCGTTGGTTCAATTCACTGGCCCAGCAAGGACTGATCTGTACTTTGGCTGAGGTAGTTCATTGCCACCAGTGTGGGTGGGACCGGCTGGTGAAGGCTTTGCTGGGGACCAGGGGCAGGGAAGGGGCGTTTCAGCGGGGTGAGATGCTGAGCGGGGAGGGTTTGGGTGGGTTGCTTGCACCAGCAAAGTGGTGAAATATAGCTAGATCTTAATTCAAAATACTTGAAAGATGTGTGTATGCTAAAGCACACCTTTGGGTGGCTGTTTTGTGGGTGCAGGTGTGTTAGCTGTGTCCCCCCCACCCATGCTTTCACCTTCCTGGGTACCACACACTGTGACATGGTGGAGTGTGCGATTGTGATGAGGTGAGGGCCAGCTCCACACACCTTCTGATTTCTCCTTTCCTTTCCTTTCCTTTCCTTTCCTTTCCTTTCCTTTCCTTTCCTTTCCTTTCCTTTCCTTTCCTTTCCTTTCCTTTCCTTTCCTTTCCTTTCCTTTCCTTTCCTTTCCTTTCCTTTCCTTTCCTTTCCTTTCCTTTCCTTTCCTTTCCTTTCCTTTCCTTTCCTTTCCTTTCCTTTCCTTTCCTTTCCTTTCCTTTCCTCTCCTCTCCTCTCCTCTCCTCTCCTCTCCTCTCCTCTCCTCTCCTCTCCTCTCCTCTCCTCTCCTCTCCTCTCCTCTCCTCTCCTCTCCTCTCCTCTCCTCTCCTCTCCTCTCCTCTCCTCTCCTCTCCTCTCCTCTCCTCTCCTCTCCTCTCCTCTCCTCTCCTCTCCTCTCCTCTCCTCTCCTCTCCTCTCCTCTCCTCTCCTCTCCTCTCCTTCCCTTTTCTCTTTGACATTGAGCCATGCCTTTGCAACATCCTCCAGTGACTGACCCTCACATTTGATAAATACAAATATCCAATGACCTGGTAGGTGCAGGCAGATGTTTGGGTTGTGGAGGAGAGAAATGAGGTGCTTGGAGTCTGTCAGTGCTCTGGCATTTCTGGTTATTGCAGTGAGCAGTAGAGGACAAATTAATGCTGGGAAAACAGGCTTGAGGGTGAGGGAGGTTTGCCAGGAGGTTTGCCACAGACAAGAGAGCTGGACCCAGGGTGTGAAGCCAGCGGGCAGTGGCATTCAGATGACCCCAGGCGTGTGTCTCATCAAGGCACAATCATGATTCTTTTAACCAACTTGAAAATTGCTGAATATTAATCTATCTTTCTGGCTGAAAAATACTGATTTTCATCAATACCAGAAAGTGCCTGTGGCAGCCTGACATCCAGCACGCTCCTGCCCAGCTGCCCGCTCCGCACCGTCCCCTGGGTAGCGCGCGGCTTTCGCGGCTGTGGAAGTGCCACCAGCTCTGCTGTCTTACAGAGTCTGGCTCAACAGATCATTCATTTAACCTTATTTAATTCTGCCTAATTTGAGGAGGTATCTCTTCATTTTCTTCTTGGATGCTCTTTGTACTCAGCTGCACAGACATTGGGAGGGAGCAGAATTTTTCTGAATTGTTTGTTTTTTCTTGGGGAAGAAGAAATTAAGATTTATGACCTCTCCGGGGGTTTTCCCTCTACCTCAGAAAAATCTTCTGTAAAGCAATTTTCAGCTTTTCCTTCAAGAAGGATGTAGCAAACTGTCAGTAATTCAGCATAACAAAGGTTCACACAGTCCAGAGCTTTCCTGATTACAGTGGAGCTTTTCTTGGGATTTTTAAAATATCCTAGACACAATTAACAGAATTTCTCAGCAAGGAGAGTGCAAGCTGGGGACTCTCCAGCAGATGTAATCACTCAAGGAAAACTTTGTTTGGCTTGGCTGGGTCCTGCCTTCATTCCAGGCTCTTTCATCCCGCCGCCCCTCTTTGTCTCTCAGTCTTGTGCAGTGTCTCCCTGTCCGTCTTTGTCCCCGTCTGTCTTTCCCTCCCTCGATCCGCCCCGCAGGCTCAATGGGACAGTGTTAACCTGGCTACTTCCAAGACAAACAGCGACTCAGATGGACAGAGGGGGACCTTTGGGTGTCAGGAGACTTGGTGGTCACTCACTTCCTAGAATTAAAGGCTGGGAGTTGATCTGGAAGCCAGCCAAGCTGGAGACAATGATTGGGTTTTCGTTTTGTTCCTTTGATACCGACTTAAATATGTGCACCAAATGGGAAAACAAAATGGGCTTAAAAGCAGAAATCCCCTTTTTTCCACAGATCTGTCCTGCTGTGTCTGCTGATGTGGCCAGCACAGGCAGCACAGCTGATCTGCTGTTTCCTAAAGGACTTTGGAAATCAGGATGGCTCTTGGAAAATGGATTTGTAAATGGATCCCTGGCTGTGGTGTGGGTTTCTTGGTAGCCTGGAGATGATGGGACTGGTGCAGCTGGAATCCTGGTGGGTGAGAGGAGATTGCACAGTGTAGCAGCTCCAGGCATGGCTTGTGGGGGACATTCAGAGTTCCCAGGTCTCCAAGGGGAGCACCATGCAGTTGCCAGGGATGAAAAGACCAAAGCGCCTGTGCGCTGTCACAGCAGCTCCATCCCAAAAGGGATCATCCAGTGTGAGATGTGACTGGATGCAATACTTCAACAAATCTTTGTGCTAGCTAGAGCATCCCCCACCCAGGAGTTGCAGCAGGCTTTAGGAGCCATAACAGCTTGCAGCTGGTTCAGGAGAAGCTGGCTTGGGATCTCTGGGAGCACCAAAGCAAACACACTGGGAATTCTGTACTGGTTTCCTTGGCATTGCCAAAAACATCACCAAGCTGACACAAAGCTACTTGAACAACCCAACACTCCCTTCATGTGTTTGGGAGCTGCAGTTATCTAAAAGCCTTTCCAAGTGGTTGTCCTCCTCCACCACCACTGTCTGCATTTCAAAGACATTTGAAATAAAGATCTTCTAAATCTCCCTATCAGACCTGCAAACAGCCAAGGATATGGTGATCACCCAAACACAATCCCTTTGCAGTCCTTACTGTGACCACCTCAACACTTCCTTGCAAGTTGGTGATGCCACCAATACACTCTCCTTGGAGAGCTGTCTCAGTCCACCTCCTGCTCCCCAGAGCTCACTTGTTTAAACTGAGTCCACCTATTTATTATCTTTCACTTCAGGATCTGATTGCACTAATTTTCTACTGTAAGAGTTTTGACATCCTCTATTACATCATTTTTATTCTAACTGTGTGCTCAAATAGGTCTGTGGTGGCCCATGTACTATAAACCAAAATATTGGTGATATCAGGTCCTTGGTGTCAGTCCCTGTGTCTGGCAGTGTGCAGTGACACTATTGTCCTTTTGAGTCATCAGAGCACTGTGACGTGTGGTTTGGTTCTTCCATGGGATATGGTGACATGCAAAAAGGCCTTAATGAATATTATATTTTAAATTATAAATAATTATAACTTAATATAATAACTTATAAATTATAAATAATTATAACTCTGTGGGCAAGTAAAAATGTGAAAGATATTGTTAAAACTGGGGAAGGACTTTTCATAAGGGCAGATAATGACAGAACAAGGGGAAATGACTTTAAGCTGAAAGAGGGGAGGTTTAGATATTAGGAAGAAATTCTTTGGTGTGAGGGTGGTGAGACCCTGGCCCAGGTTGCCCAGAGAAGCTGTGGCTGCTCCTCCCTGGAAGTGTTCTCGGCCAGGTTGGATGAGGCTTTGAGCAACCTGGTCTAGTGGAAGGTGTCCCTGCTGCTGGCAGGGGGGTTGGGACTGGATGAGCTTTAAGGTCCCTCCCAACCCAAACCATTCCATGCTGGTTCTATGATTACAGCAAATGTGAGCTGGCAGTGGGTCACCCGTGCCTGTGGAACCAGTTCTGGTTCCATTACCATTATCTTGCCCTGTAGCAGGACATTTCCAGCTGGGTGTATTGCCCATGCATACAGGTGACAAGAGCAGGGATGTGAAGCCTGGTACCCCTGCTCCAGAACCACCCCTGGGACCATTCTGTTGTGGTTTTTGGACATGAGCAGGTTTTCAGCTTTAAACTGCAGTGTGCTACTGGGCTGTACTGGTTTGTGACCATTAGTGAAGAGCAGTGATTGCAGCACCGTGCCCTGCTGTGTGATCTGGACATATTGCAAGTTCCTTTGTTGAGGAGTGATAAGATTCCTTCTCAGGCACTGATGGACATTTAAAACATGGCAAAGGACCTGCAATGGTTGAGTGAAAGGCCTGAGAAATGGTGCTCATTGCCACAAGCCCCTGTGGAGCAGTGGGACCATTACAGCCCCCAGTTCCCTGTAGCCCACCCCATCAGCTGAGCAGGGTTTGGGGAGGCAGCGGGGTGTTGCACACTGAGCTGGTGTTCTCAGTTTGGATTCAGCAGTGTAACTGGGTATCTCACATAAAAAAGCCTTTGCATTGGTATTCATGGCTCATAGAACAGCTCCTCAACGTGTCCTGCGGGTCCCGAGGGAAAGGGTCTCTCCATGCATAATTTAATCCCATTCAGCAGCGCAGCACTTGGATTTTGTTGTTGTTCTTGTTGTTTTGGGGTTTTTTTCCCCAGAAAATCTCTAACATCTCGTTAGTTAAACCTTAGACTTTGAGAAATGTCAGAGAGCTGCCTTATCTTGCTCACTCAGATAAACACCTCTCAGCATCCTGTTTTTCTGATGTCATACGGGCAGGAAGGGAGCGATTGTTTGGGACGTGCGTCAGTCATCATTGTAACCAGGCAGCCCCCTTACCCTCCCCGTTGCCATGGAAACCAGCAAATCTCTTCAAACACGGTGCTGGGGAGCTGACAGGTATCCTTTCTTTTCTGCTTCACCTCCCCAGAGCTCTGACTTTGCCAGTCATGCGCAAGAATTTGCAGAGATTTTTATTTGTTTTAAAATTTTATCTAAGGGTGCACCTGTACATTTTGTAAGTGAATAAAAATCACTACTTTTATCGTAAGTAGCAGTGATATCTTTTCTTCCTCCTTGTATCTAGTGCTAGAAACACTGAAAAAATCCAAGGCAAGCTGTTTAGTCAGTGGTGGGGCAGGTTGAAGCACCGGGCAGGGTTTGCCTGAGCCTGTGGGTAAGGTCTGTAACGTGTTCTGGAGAAGGTGGTTTGAGCCAGCCGGCTTGAGGACAAACATCTGGCTGTTTTGCAATCACTTCAAGGTGAACCTGGAGAGTTTTGTGCGTGGAGGGAGCAGATTGAGTATTTGGGGCACATTTGGGAGTATTTGTAGCTGTTCCTGACACCTCAGGATGGGATTTTCAAAAGGAGCAACCCTTCCCCAGCTCCGTTCCCTTCTCTGGACACGCTCCAGCACCTCCAGGTCCTTCTTGGAGTCAGGGGCCCAACACTGAACCCAGCACTCGAGCTGCAGCCTCACCAGTGCCCAGTCCAGGGGTAAGACACCTTCCCTGGTCCTACTGGCCACACTGGTGCTGATCCAGGCCGGGATGCCCTTGGCCTTTTTGGCCACTTGGGCACTGTGCTGACTCATGTTCACTGGCAACCTGAACATGAGAACATGGAACCTGAAGGGAGGCTGAAAAGCTCTTTACAAAGCTACTTGGCAAGCCATGTTTTTGATCAGAAGACAGCTATGGTATTTTCTCCAGTGAGCATTTAGAGCAGATCAGTTTGGTTCAGGGTGCTGCCCAGCAAGATCGCAGGTGCCCACATCTGCCCTGTCCAGGTGGCTGTTTCTCAGAGCCTGTCTCCCCACACAGGCAGAGGAGGAGGATGGAGGAGAAAGGGAGGAATGCACAAAGCTGGTAGGAGTGTTGGAGACTTCATCTCTTGAAAACACAGCTTGAGGGACAGAAAATAAGCCAGCTGTGACTGGGATGTGCTGGCCTGGTGGGGATGGTTGTTGGTTACCTGCTGTTACCTGCACCTTGGAGGAATAGCCAAGGAAAGAGCAGCTGAGGGAAGAGTGAATTTCCCAGCAGCAGATGCCAGGAAGGCAGGTGATGACCTCCAGGACGTGGTACTGCATGATGCAGGGCACCAGCATTCAGCATCTGAGGGCGAGAGGTGGGATCCTGCTGGTGGGTTGGTGAGTGGGTCTTCCTTTTCCCCTCCCTGGTGTTCAGAGTGGAGATGTGGAAGTAAAGAGGAAAAAGAAGCTTTTGTGCATAATTCCTACTAATCTACATGTACAAAAACTTGATAGAGGTAAAGTCTGAAGTAGCATTTGTTTAAATTTTCTGTCTCTCTCCTCTCAGCAGATCTGGTAAAGCTAAAATCCCCATGCACTGGGGGAGGTGACACTAATCTCTGCTGCAGATTTTGGGGTTTTGTGGTTTTTGTGTTGTTTTTTAACCAGTAGGAAAGATTTGTACAAGTTTTACCCTGGATTGGGTAGAGCATGGAGAGAGGAACTCTCACACAGATACTGGAAAGCTGAGGATTTCAAAGTAAACACCTAATGAAAGCAGTAAGTGGCAAAATGTAATTTGTTCTTAAATTTCTTAGCCTTGCTCCAGTAGCTGTGTCTCCCTCCTGTGAGTCCACCTTTGTCCAGCATTGGACAATAAAAGCTGTGGGCTTTTTCCTCGCTGGACAGGTGAGTTTCAGTTGGAATTGCAAGATGTTCATCTTGTCTCTCATACCCAGCGTTCACTGGAGCTTCTCCTCAGCTGACAGCTGGAGCTTTTGCTCCTCAGTCTGTGTGCTAAGGATGACACCAAGCTGAGTGGTGCAGTTGGTACAACAGAGGGAAGGGATGGCACCCAGAGGGACCTGGACAGGCTGGAGAAGTGGGCCCACAAGAACCTAATGAGGTTCAACAAGGCCAAGTGCAAAGTTGTGCCCTTGGGTCAGGGCAATCCCAGGTCTGTGCACAGACTGGGAGAAGAACTCATGGAGAGCAGCCCTGCTGAGAACTTGGGAGTCCTGGGGGACAAGAAGCTTTGACCTGAGCCAGCAGGGTGTGATTGCAGCCCAAAGGCCAACCGTGTCCTGGCTGCATCAGCAGAGGGGTGGGCAGCAGGGTGAGGGAGGGGATTGTCCCCCTCTGCTCTGCCCTTGGGAGGTCCCAGCTGGAGTGTTGTGTCCAGGCCTGGAGCCCCCAACACAAGAAGGATGTGGAGCTGTAGGGGCAGGTCCAGAGGAGAGCCAGGAAGATGATCTGAGGGCTGGAGCACCTCTCTGCTGAAGAAAGGCTGAGGGAGCTGGGCTTGTTGAGCTTGGAGAAGAGAAGGCTCTGGGGAGAGCTCACTGCAGCCTTCCAGAGCCTGAAGGGAGCTCAGAAACAGGAGGGAGAGAGACTTTTGCCATGGGCAGAGAGTGATGGGACAAGGGGAGATGGTTTTAAACTGAGAGAGGGGAGATTTAGGTCAGATATTGGGAGGAAATTTTTCACCCAGAGGGTGGTGAGACCCTGGCCCAGGTTGGCCAGAGAAGCTGTGGATGCCCCATCCCTGGAGGTATTTGTTGGCTGGGGCCCTGGGCAGCCTGATCTGGTGGTTGGTGACCCTGTCCACAGCAGGGGGGTTGGAACTGGGTGATCTTTAAGGTCCTTTCCAACCCAAACCAGTCTGTGAAAGGATTGGAGCTGTTACAATAACCCGGCTCTGGAAAGAGAAAAGACCAGAAAACTTGGAGGTTGCTGCAGTCTTGTTTCCCCTCCTCCTTGTCTACTGGTAGAAAACTGGTTCAATATATTAAGACTTACAAAAGCAGTTTGTATAAACAGCAATGACCCCAACCACCAGGTAAGAATGTCAGGAGGAGATCTCTATTATGATGCACACTCCATGCATGTAGCTCTGGCATCATCTTCCTCTCTGGAGAAGGACTTGTCAGTGTTTTCCAGCGGTGTGGTACAAAAGTTTCCAGCACGGTTTCCCCCTCCCAGGTGAGGTGCAGCCCTGTGCTCCCATGACAAAGCTCAGCTGCACCTTTATTTGCTTTGCTAAATAAGCTGACAGAGAAATGTTTCCATTGTCACTCCTAGTGACACCAGATTTGCTGCGTCTATTGAATGCTTTGTTCAAGCATTTCATGAAACAACTTCATAGAAAGCTCTTGTGAACCCTAACTTAGGTGAAACTCTCTGTCATTTAAGCAGAAATTAAGCATGAATTAAAAACATGGATTAAAAAGTTGGAATGTTGGCCCAAGCCCAGGTAAATGTTTCCTTAGTTGAAATTTTTTGTGTCAGCTTTGTTGGGTGAGAATTTAATCCATGGAGTTGTTCCTTCAAGGAGATGATAGTTAAGTTTAAAGCTTTGGCTGAAATAAGTTGGTGTCACTTAGGAGAGGTGAAAATCCATGGACTTCTTCAGCTGAAGGTCTCAGCCTGTGTGTTGGGTTACTGAAAATGGACCAAATGTTTGTAGCTGTGAATTTTAACGTGTGCTTAAACATCATACTTTGCTAACATCTAAATCAGCTAACATGCTGACATCTAATACTTTGCTAACATCAGCTCTCAACTTGTAAAAGTTTCTATTTCAATTTCTATTAAAAAAAACCCAAACCACAGTTTAATTCTCACTGAGATACAAAATGAAGTTTCCTTGAACCTCATTACCTATCTTCAGTGATCTGAATGGTCTCAGCTGGTAAAAAACCAACACAAAAGTGAATTTCTACTTTACTGAAAGGGTTATTTTAAAATACTTCTGAAATGCTGGCAGAAAAGCTGGACAATTCTTCAGGCCCAAGCTGTGTTTCTCAGGTCTAAGCTACAGATTTCTTTTGGTGATTGGGTTATCCAGCCACAGAAGAAAACAAATTTTATGACTGATATGAAATATCTGAATCAGCTGTGCCAGTTATGGAATTGTGTAGATAACAGAAACCCTCAGGAGCTGGGAGAACTGGGAAGCCCTTGGTGCCCCTCACCCTGCTGATGGGGATGAGGCTGTGGTGGTTTTGGTTCTGTGAAGGGACTGGTTGGTACTGGGGGAGATCAGCAACGTGACCGTGCACATCGGCCGCAAAAAGGGAACGGTCTGGCCCCCGTTCACCATCTCCTGATACTTCTTGAGTACTCAGAAATGAGGCACTGGCAGAAGAAAATGTGGGAATGGCGCTTAAACAAGCATCAAAGTACTGTTACTGCTCTGAAAAGAAAGTTGATGGCTGCAAAACACGTACTGCGGCTTTGGGGTATTAACAGTTGGGTTGTTTCATGGAAAACTACTGAGGAGAGACACTTAAGGGTTCTTAGATTTAGAACCTGGGGATTTCCAGAGATGTCTGGAGGGGAAAAGTACATATATCTGTTTAGCTGTATGGTAGCACTCTGCACCTGATGCCTCTTTCCCAAACTGCAGCTCAGTCCACTAGACCTGCTGCTGTTGTCCTTCCTGGTGGTCTTGGTACTCAGTAGCCAGAAAATAAGGACCATATAGAAGAAGTTCCCCCTTTTATCCTGAACAGTATTAATTTTCTTCACCTTTGCAGGATTAATAAGCTGGAAAGAAGAAATTGTTGGTTTTCTGGAGTGCTGTTTTAAATGTTATTTTTAACTCCTGAATTTGCATTTCGGTGACAGTGCCATTGGCTTAGTGCAGGGACATTGACTTGTACCCTGGCTGTGACAGTTCCCTCTGCTCCTGGGCTGGCAGGTGTGGTAGGACAGTCCCACCACTCAGCACTCGTCCCACCCGTCTCAGGGATGTGAGAAGTGGCTCATTCCACGGCAGTGAGTGTGGTCAGGGCTTTGGGAGCGTGGTGACTCACTCCTTACCCTTCCCTCCTCACCACGGAGATGTTTTATGGGAACAGAAACCATTTCTCTATCACTGAAAAAAAAATCCATGGAGCTGTTGGCTAAAATAAGTAAAAATAGCTTGTCTGAATTTTTGGATGAAAATAAGTATTTTAGGATGAAACTTGTTTCTTGCTTAAATAGGTTTGAGCACAAGAACACGAGCCACGGTTTCAGCAGGATGGGAATCCACTGAGCTCAGTGTCTGCAGTCACCTCTCTGGCTGTGCCTGGCAGGGAAGCAGTGGGGAGAGGGTGTGAAAAATCCGCAGGGAATGAGGGAGAGCAGGGCTGTCCCAACTCCCATCAGCCTCCAACTCCAAGTCCTCCCGTGCCAGGGATTGTATTGTCATCCTGGTGCTTAATACCCCGGGATATTGAGGTTATGGCCCATCTACCAGCTGAGGAAACCATTAGAAGTGTTGCCAATTACTTGCGAGAGGTTAACGACTGTTGTATTTTTAGGCTTTTATTAATTTGCATTTCATTACCTGCCTAGAAAGCAACTGCTTAGGATTATTTTTAGAATCACCACAGGTGCACTTCTCCTTGGCAAGCCAGGGAGTGTTGAAAGTATCCAGAAGTGGCTTCTGTGTGGTGGAGGTGGTGACCCACGTGCGTGTTCAGAGCGACGCTGTGAGCTGCTGTCCCTGGCCACTGTGCCAGGGGAAGGGACAATTCTGCTCCCTGGGAGGGGGTCACCTCGGGCACTGTGTGAGGATGTTCCCAAGGTTGGGTTATCCTAACCAACATCTTGGTTAGGTTTCATTTTTATTTCTCTAGTTGGCACCAGATCTGAAAGGCACCTTCTGCTGGCACGGGGGGTGCTGGGTGTAGATGTTGCTGTTGAGGTGTCTGGGTGCTGTTGTCCTTCCTGGTGGTCTCAGTACTCAGTAGCCAGAAAATAAGGACCATAGAGAAGAAGTTCCCCCTTTTATCCTGAACAGTATTAATTTTCTTCACCTTTGCAGGATTAATAAGCTTGAAAGAAGAAGGAGAGGAATGTGAGGACCCCTCAGGGCTGATGTGGGGTGAGGAGGAGGAAGGTCCTTGTTGAGGGTGGCAGGGCTGGAGGTGGTGGTGCCTGGTGAGCAATTTTCCTTCCTCTTCATTGACAAAAAGCACTAAGAAAAGAAGAGGAAAATGTTATTGGCTGTTCTGCTCAGAGAAGCGAGCCTTTCATTTTAATGAGAGTGCATTTTGTTTGATCTGTGTTTTTTGGGGGGGGAAATGATGAATTTTAGCCATTATGAAAACAAAAGCCATGGTTATTTGTAAGGATTGTTTTATAAGAAGCATATGTGTGCTTTATTATTCTTTTGCTTGAAGTGTGGGGATTGTTTTCAGTTGGGAGGCTGCATTAAAAGAATGTGAACTTCTGACTCACTGAGAAACAGAGCATGTATTAGCAAAATTGTGAGGTTTCCTATGATGTTTTCATAACTCAAATTTCTCAGAATGGAAGGGAGCTCTTTTGCTCTTAGTAAAAGAATGACTTTTACTGCCATTGAGAAAGACTGGATTCTTTTTCTAGAAACACTTTTATTGCTTTCAATTCACTTCTCCTCTACCCACTGTTCTCCATTTCCTCTCTCCTCTGCAGCATGGCAGTTTCTCTTCTCAGTGCTCTGCCTGTGCAGCTCATTTTCCAGCCATTTTTCTGCTTGGTCTCTCTATTTTGGCTTTGCAATAATGATGCAGTCAGCAGCACAGACCAAGGTCTGGCTCAGCACAGTGATCCCAGGAAGGGCTGGGCTCAGCTAATGGCATCTGAGGAATTCCAGCTTTTCTCTAGAAGAATCAGATGAGAAACATGAAATGGCACTAAATGCTTAGCCAGATGCTTTGTGATAAGGTTTTGCAAGGGTATTAAAGAAAATGCAATTAGTAGAGCTGAGCCTGTGATATAATATTGCATGCTGTCACATTAGAGGAGTAGATCAACACCAGAGACTGCAGCTCAGGAATTGCTGGGCTGTACCTTGCTGTCCCCCATGTAAGGTACATCATTGAATGAGATGTTTTTATTAACTCAAGTCTGTCTGAAGGATAGTGAAGAACCACGAGAAGATAAGCTTCCAGATGCTGAAGCCCCCCAAAGGGGAGCAAAATGTTTTCTGCTGAGTGAAATAACTGTCTCATTTGAATTGAAACAAAGCTTTCCCCCTGCTTCTGATACAGGAGGAGAACTGGGCTTGGGGGGGTTGTTCAGGATTGACCTGACTTTTCCATCTGGCCTGTGAACCAAAACATAAACTGATTCTGCAGTTGGAATTATTGTCCAGACCAGATTGTGGCAGCATGTTAGGACAAGAGGAAATGGGCTCCAGTTGTGCCCAGGGCAGTTGAGATTGGATGTGAGGAAGAATTTCTGTGCTGAAAGGGTTCTGAGGCATTGGAAGGGGTTGCCCAGGGCAGTGGTGGAGTCCCCATCCCTGGAGGGATTGAAGAGTCGTGTAGACACAGTGCTGAGGGACATGGGTCAGTGGGGACTGGTCAGTGTTGGGTTCATGATGGGACTCGATGAGCTCAAAGAACTGAGGCAATTCTGTGATTCTGTGATGGGAACACCCCTATTTCCCTAATGATTCCAGCCATGAGGTACTTCATCTGCTATAGAGAGACTGCAGGGGAAACCCAGCCATGGCCTATGGATCTCCTCTCCTCTGGCAAGCAGTAGGTGACTGTCACGTAAGGGCATCATGAGGCTGGAAGAAATGCATCAAAACCAGTCACAGCTGGTTGACAAATGGAGAAATAAGGAACCATTCATGTTAAATGAGGATTCTGGCTACTGAAAATGAGCTGATGTTCATCATGAGGTGATTACAAGTGAGGAACCTACTGAGTTCTGGGGGTTTTTCCTCTTTGTTCCCCTCCTCTCTGATACAGATGCTCCCACTGGCGGTGTTAGCGCAGAAGGTGAATCCCAATGTGTGAATGGAGAAATGGAGGAGCAAGTACTGAATGCTTTTCCTTTGGTGAACCTCGGCTCACAGACCTCCCAAAAGGCAAAATCTTTAATGTTCAAATTACAGGGGAGGTGTGTGGTGTGTGGAGCTTTCAAGGCTGTGGTAGCTGCGTGTGGTTACTTCCCTTCTGAGATCTGAAGCCTTCTGTGCGGTGGAATTCAGAGCTCTGTCCATTAGCAAGCTGTAGCTAGAACTGGAAACCGAGCCAAAGGCTGGAGAGAGCCAGACATACCTTATCAAGAAGGTCCCTCTCCATCTTGGTGCTTCATTTCCTTGCTGTCTGAGTTCAGCTCAGCCCACAGCTGTACATTTTAAAGCGTATTTGTCTTTTGTGGCAGAGGCAGTTAAGGAATTGGTAGCTGGGCTGGTGAGTGAGTTTTGGAGCCCTGGAAATGGTGCTAAAACAGAGCAATTTATTGCTTCTGAAATGAAATAGTTCTGTGACATCTGATCCTCTTGTAAATTTGGCACTGGAGGATTCGGTGGTGGGATGTAATTAACACTGAAATTGATCAGGCAGCATTCCTGCAGACACTGCCACGGAGCCAGTTCCCCACGAGCCAGCAGCTCCGGGTGCTTCTGTTCTTGGTGGGAGTCTCATCACTGCAGTCAGTGGAGATTGGGATGAATCACTGAGTGGTTACTCCTTAGTCAGAGAGTTCTTGGAAGTGAACTGTTATCATTCCTGGAAATATCTGTTTTTCCTAAGACACAGACTCTGCCATGAAAAAGTATTAAAGAGCCTTTGACCCCCTTGGTGCAGGTGAATCTGAAATAGGAGTGAAAATCCTCCCTGTCCCCACGATGGTGCTGGTTTCCATTTATGAGTAACATGCAGGGGTGGAGGATCACAGAATCCCAGAATTGTCTCGATTGGAAAAGCCCTTGAAGCTCATCGAGTCCAACCATGAACCCAACACTGACCAGTCCCCACTGACCCATGTCCCTCAGCACTGTGTCTACACGACTCTTCAATCCCTCCAGGGATGGGGACTCCACCACTGCCCTAGGCAACCCCTTCCAATGCCTCAGAACCCTTTCAGGAAGAAATTCTTCCTCACATCCCATCTCAACTGCCCTGGCCACAACTGGAGCCCATTTCCTCTTGTCCTGTCCCTTGGTCCTTGGTTGAACAGACCCAGCCCCACCTCTCTGCACCCTCCTTTCAGGTAGTGGAGGATGTATTGGAAGTTCATGCAAGTCATGGTGTTATTGGAATGTGAATGATATTCCTAAAAAAATCAAATCTTAAGCCAGGTGTATAGAGCTGAACTGGTAAAGAGAAGGTATCCAAGAGCCTGGGACCTCCTTGGTTCAGGTGAACTTGCAGATCTGATCAGAAGACGACATGGACAGTCATTAGATAACTGATGCACAGGTCCACACTCATTTCCTCATCCCTAAGAGCACATTTATTGGGCACTAATCTGGGGAGAAGAGCTGTGGGCATCAGGCTCCAGCAGCATCCCCAGCCACTCACTCCCATGTGGAGTCTGAGCTGACCCCGCAGCCAGGGCTCAGGGCGGACCCAGACCTCGCTGCAGCAACGTGTGTTTTGGGGCACGGAGGTGTTGGGAGGCAAACACGGTGGTAGCCAAAGGGTTGCCAAAGCCCTTGCTTTGGTACTGGTCTTCTTACCACAGTTTCTTGGTAGTTTGGAGCTCTGCCTTCTTGGCTGCTTGCTAAGTTTTTGGGTTTTGATTCTTTACAGGGAAAACTGCATTTTTATTTACCTCTGAACTCCCGGTTATTACTTATTTGGTACAGTCCCATGTCTATTAGCAAAACCCTTTGTGACTTTTATATTCAGAAAGGGAATTGAATGAGAAGAGGGCAAAAGTGACCTTGGATTTGCAGAAAACAGAGGCTGTCTGAGCTGTGCTCCCCTATCAGAGTGGATGCAGAACAAGCAGAGGTGGCATTTCACTGCGGGTAAAGTAGGAAATACAATCCTTGGCACTGTGTGGAAAAATACAGGCAAATTACAGCACTGCCATTAAATGTCATTTAAGAACACGTGTTTTCAATAAGAAATGGAGAATGGATTAGTGCAAGGGGGGTGGAGCAGCAATACCCACAAACCCACTTCTCAGGATATTGCATCTATCAAGTTCTGACCGGACAAAACCAAACACGTCCCGCCTGTGTCTCTGGGAGCTTCTGATGCACCAATTACCCTGTGCTCTTCCCTCCCTCTAAAACCAAGGAAGAGAGTTTCCTTAGCCTTGCTGCAAGGGTGTGTTCCACCTGGGTACACCTAGGATGGAAATGTGATGGTTCCTCAAAAAGAAGCAGCAAAGAGCAAGAAGTTGCCCAAAGTTCCCAGCTCTGGGAACACGCTTGGTGGGGCTGCTCTGGGGCAGTGGGGGGGTGGTCTCTTCTCTGAATTTCTCACTGGTTTCAAAGAGATCTCCCTGTTTCATTCCTAGGTTTGTCACAGACCTCATCTCCCTCTTGCATTAAGCTCTCTTCAAGGCGAGGCTTTGACCCGGGGGACGCTGTGGCAGGACCAGCCTCTTGCAATAGCATCACTCAAACTGCTTTTTGGGGGGGGTTTTGTAAAGTGATTAATCTAGCTCATATCTGTTTTGATTGGTGACTGTTAATTTCAGTCTGTGTCATATCTTTACCCACTCCACTGGTTATGCAGCATGTCAGGTGTCTCTCCCCAGACAGATCCCAGATATACCGGGATAAATCCATGTAAGAATAAATCAAGCACAAGGAGAATGGCACTGCCATGCTCTGCCACCTCATACCACATATTCACATATCCATGCTTCTTCTGAAGTCTTCCTACTTATTTTAAAGTAACATATCTACTTTCTCTGGTTTTTAATTCATTTTTAAAATGTCATTTCACACTGTCAGGAGAAATTCCCCATGGAATCATTTTCTCCAGCTCCAAAACACTTAAACAAGAGTGGAAGGTTTATTTATGCTCTGTGTGCTCATTGAAATTAGGCACAGCAAGAAACCTAGAAGGTGTAAAACTCTGTGAGTTTCTATGGATTTTGTATCTTTTTAATTAAATCAGCCTGTTCTTAGAGATGCAAAATTTGTTACCAGCAAAATGTGTGCGCTCATTGTTTTGCACTGCCCGACTGATGTTGTTTCTGTTCCCCATAAGCTTCTCTGCTACAAAATGAGCACAGGCTTGGTGTGACCTACAGGTGCTTTTCTGGAAAAAAAAAAGAAAAATAAGATGAAGAAGGTTTTGATAAGAGACCTGGATTAATTCTTAATTCCCACTGCATACTATTTGTTGGTTTGCAGGTGTAGTTTAAATTAATCAGCGTTGGGTGTTCATATCATGCTGCTGAAACAGGAGCTGGCTGAATAGCTCTGCTCCCAGAGTTATTATAAATGTATAATAATACATGCATAAATATATTATTATACATTTATAATGTATGTCTCAGTGTATAAACCCCCAGTTTATACATTGCCTTTACATGTATATATTTTATTTTAAAGTGCCAATGGACCAGCTGCACTTAGGGTGACACTGAAATATCTAGAACCTTTATTTTCCTTTCAGAAAAATATCTCCAAGGCTTGTTGAGATTAACAGGAGTTTTCACAGAGAACAGATTTCAGGGATTTATTGGGGCAGAAGGCACACAAAACAACAGATAGTAGTAAAAATTCACTGATATTTTACTGGGTGGGTTGGATTTGTTATATATTCCATTAAACATTTATTACAATCCTGTTAATTTGCAGAAGAAGACTTAACCATTAGCATGACCTTGACCTTTTCTGTCCATGAATTTCAGCTGTAATTGACTGTTTGGTGGATGTGATCCTGCATTTCAGCCACATCAGCCTCCTTTTTTGGGGTGGGTTTTTGTTGGGTTTTTTTTTGTATTCTATATCTTTTAATTAGTTGACTGTAATTCTTCCAGGTCTTGGGCCCTGGGGTGTTTAATGACTTTAGACACAAAGAAAAAGTGTTGAGAGATTTATTTTTTTCATGGATAAATTCCTCCTCTGGGGTTGGGTGTCTCACTTCCCCCATGGGACACACACAAGGAGCCTCAGTCACAAAGTGGATTTCTCTTTTCAGGGCGTTTCAGCAGAATTTGGTGAATAATCCAGCGGGATTTTTGCAAGGATGCAATAGCAAAACCACTGCTTTACCTCAGCAGCCCACGGGCACCGCTTGCCTTGTGATCACAGCAGGTTTTGAGTGATGTGTGCACAAAGGAACAAAAGGAGAGGATGAACAGAAAGTAGTTTATGGCTTTCCTCAAAGGCACTTTTCTAACTCAAAAATATCAGCCTTGTGGTTTAGATGGTTTTGAAACGTAACCACAGACGTTGAGAACTGGAAAAGATTTGATTTACCATCTCCTCCAATTTTGGTACTAGGTTCAGGGCAGGGGAAATCTATTTGCAGAATGAAAAATGTTGAAAGGAAATATATTAATGTCAACATTTTTGAAACAGGAACATACAATTTGCAGACACTGGCAGATGAAGAAATCGAGGTAATTTGTGTCTCGATGGAGTGGGTGCAGATCTGTCTTTTTGAGATCTCCACCAAAGTGCTATAATCTTGTTTTGGTGAAGCTTTGCCAGATGTTTTATGGTCTGCAACCCTCTTTTTCTGCAGCTATGAAAGATCAGTGTCAGACTGAGCACTTTCTCTTTGAGCTTGATCTAGAAACTGAATGGGATCAGCTGCCTGGAGCACATCTCAGCCTCTCCAGCGTGGTAGACCTGGCCATCTCTGGGAGCAGAGAGCACTGATGCTCTCCTACTTGGCACACTGTTTTTTTACTCTGTTTTACATTACCTCATCCTTGTTTTGTTTGTTTTGCTCATTGAATGACCCTTGCTGATAGCTGGGTATCTCTTTAGTATGTAGGAATCTCTGGAGAATTCACCTTTTCTTCAGAAGTGGAGGTTCTGGGTGTTCTTGGTGTGACATGTGAAGGTGTTTTTCTGGCCTCTGTGACCTCTTGCTTTTGCAGACACTGCTCTGTCACTGTTTTAATACACAGTATTAAACTGCTTATTAACCTATTATTACTAATTGCTGCTTCTTGCTCCTACTACAGTGTCTGGAGGTCACTCCAGAGTTTTCCTGTTCTTATCCTCTGTGTTGAGCCCAGATGCACTCGTGGTTCAGTTATGACCATTTGGTTTTCAATCTCTTTGCTTTGTTCTCCCTTCCCTTGTGTTTCTTCCTCTCTCCCTTTTGTGTTGAGCAATTGTCTGCTCTCCAGACTTGTTCTGTGAAACTGCTTGTAAGGTCTTGTCCTTTTTCCTCAGATATCCTAGTGTTAGTTTCCTGCTCATTAGTTCCTTCTCAGATATGGATGAGCAGGAACCTATCTACTATTCCAGTGGGAACATAAGTACAGTTATTGCTTCGTTGTCCATGCCAAAGGCACTTGCTTTGACTCTTTAGGGTTGCCAGGAGAACCATAAGGAGAACCATGAGGACAACAGCCAGGCCAGTCCCCCAAACAGGTCCTGCAGGAGAAAGAAAAAATGAATTGTTTGTTTTTTTCAGGAGCCAAAATGATGTGGACCTTCACATTTACATCTTCTGTACTAGCCAGAGGGTAGCTAGATACAGCAGCTCAAGATCCAACGTGAACTGCAGCATCTTTCCACCCTGGTGGGACCAGGCAAAAGCATATTGTTGCTTTATGTTTGTGTTTGGCTGTAGGAGTGACTGCTTGTGGGTTATTTAGCTTCTAACTACATTTCATCCCTAGATACAAGGCTTTACCAGGTAAGGAGTGCTGCTCTCTGCCTGCATCCCATGGTTGAGATGTCACTGTTTCCTCTCCTTGTTCAATCCCCACTCTGGAGAATCAGTTGGGAATTGCCTCTTTCTTACCCAGAGACTGAACTGAGAGCAAAACCTTTTGGTCAGGTCATGCCAGAAGATGGGTGGTTGCCCTCTCCATGGTTGATCTTCTCCAGGCCCCTCAGTTCAACCCTGGGCTTGGCCACCACGGGGCTGGGCAGCATCCCCAGATGTTCCACAGAAATAACTGCATTAGGGGTGTGTTCAGCACCGGGGTTTGGAGCGGGGGAAGGTTCTTTCCTCCCTCCCCGTGCCTGCACAGTGGCATGCTGGCAACGTGCTGAGCTGTTTAAAATTGATAGGAGAGATGGTTTTCCTGCCTCTGTGTGCTCAAAACCCGGTGAGATCTGATTTCAGTTACAGGGAGGTCAGGTAGGAAAAAGTCACGTAGGAAAAGGGCTGGATTTGTTGGTTGAGGTTTAGAAAGCTTTTTAACAAGTTGAATTATTGGCTGTATCTGAGGTGAAACACTGCTCTCCTAACTGCTCTCATTTCCTGTGGCATTCCAGCCTGGTCACTGCATTAATTGCAGTTCAGGTTTGTAATGTCTTTGGTTACACACTGGGTTGCATTCTGATTTTTTTTTCCTGTGTGTGTATACATTTCTTTGGGAGCCAGGCCAAGGGGAGAGTGTGTCCATACACATGCACACACACATGGGCTGGCTTTGACTGCTAGCTGCTAATTTTGTGGGGAGTAGGGATCTGAATTTTCTTCTGTTTTGCTGTAAAAAAGAGACTTTTCTTTTTTTCCAAAGGAGAAGCAGTAGCTGAGATCAGCCAGTGTTTGGAGAGTTCAAGATTTCAGAACAACCAGGGATGAGAGAAAATATTATCTTATGAACTGTAAATGTGGCATTTTGAATTTGGCTGGTGTTTCCCAGAGGTTAGTGGATAATGGGAATACTATCACTCTCTTGGCTCGACTGGTAACAGCTTGCTACTTGAAATATTTTATAAATGCAGTGCTTCAGAGCTGAGTTGGATGAGGTAGAGCTTTTCACAGCTGAAGTAGCTTTTTGTGACCTGAAATATGAAGTGAGATGGGATACTGAGCAAGCAATCTCGCCTTTGGAAATGAGCTATTTAGGAACTGTAGAAGGCAGAAGGTGACTGAATGGATGTTTCCTTTTCAGCTGAACATTTTCCTTTTGGCTTTATGAGAATTTAAGAGGAGGTGCACTGAATATACGAGGAGTGTTTTTGGAGAACTCCTTCAGATTTTTAAATTAATTCTTCATAGTTAAACTGTTGAATGCATGAGAAGATTTTCATTCAGAATATTCTGAGTCATGCTTTCATAAGTGAATGGTTGTGAATTAAATAGAAGCAGATATCAAAAATGTTGCTGCTTTGAAAATGAAATATTCCTAAACATTTGGTTCAGAAATACTGGTATGATGAATACTGGTATGATGAATAATACTGCTGTGATGGATGATAATAGGTACAAAATAACAACTGAATGCAAGTTCTCAAAGAACTAGGTGAAAAGTAAAGGAGAAAAATTCCAAATAAACTTCTTTTGAAATAATTGATCACTCTTCCTTTTTTTTTTAGCCTTGCCACTCATCACAGCAGCATTTCATCTTTCCTCTTCCTCAAACACTGTTTTGCCCAAATGCCATCAGAGCCCAGCCTGCTCCCAGCCCGGCGCTTGCCAAGCAAACGGGGGCTCATAAATTCACCCACTCGCATCTTCCATCCCCAGGCTGTGATGAGGTTAACACTTTAGAGCCATTTCAGTAAAAATGAGTGTGTTGATAACCCTTCCCAACCTGTGCAAGATGCTAGCTCTTCTAGGACCATTTTGGTTGAAGATGGAGAAGGGGGAGCAGTGGGGATGCACTCGATGCGCAGCAGCAGCAGCGGTGATTTAGTTGTTGATTTGATCCAGCTTTTCAGTATTGGAGCCTGTGTGGGTGTTTAGTTAAAGCCATGCATGGATGATGTCTGTTATTCTGTTAGGATTTCAGAGTGAGGGATTTGAGCACTTTAATCCTGACTGACAGTTGGAAGGTTGGTTTCAAACACAGCAGCACGGAGTAGCTGAAACAATGCACCAGTGTGTCTGGGCTGCCTGTACACAGCCAATAAATCTGTTTTGTTTTGTTTTTCCCCCCTCCCTATTTCTCTCTCTCCCTCTCTTTCTCTTCCCCCTCCTCCAGGCCAGGACCCACTCCTATTGCTGAAAACCCTTCAGCTTCTCTGGACAAAGAAAGAGATGAAGAAGGTAAGGCTGAGCCTCCCCTGCACGCTGCAGCCCGTAAGCGCATGCAGAGCATGTCCCGGCGCAGAGCGCTTAGGTCAGACCTGCAATTCTTCACCCTTGCTTTCAGTCCCAGCACACAGGGGCAGAGCTCTGCATTTGCAACAAGAAATGGAAAGAAAAGGTAGCTCTGTGTGATGTGAAGCAGCTCAGAGGCTCATACAAAAGAGATGAAGTTTACAGGGCTGAGTTACAGAGGGGGGGTGGAAAAAAAAAATCAAGGTTGCTTTTGGTTGCTTTTAAACACTTTTTTTTTTGTCCATTAAATGGAAGATCTTTGGGGGAGGGGGAAGAATATTTCTAGTAGCTGAAAAAATAAGGTTTGAAGTCAGTAGGAAAGTGCTCTTTGCCAAGTGGGATGATACCAAAGCCTTCATATTCCAAGTATTTTTACCATTTTTTCCTGATTTGGTTTGGTTTTGCCTTTTAGAGTGGTGAATGCAATTTACACTGCCTGTCTAAAATTAGTGCTGTATTTTTATACAGCACCCTATGGGCTCTAGGTAGAGATTTCTCATAGGGAGTAAAATATGCTTCATCTAAATTTGGGAGCTTGAAAACTAACAAAAACATGAGATGCATCAGCTCAGTGGTGAGTTTCCCATGTTTGACTCTGCCTTGTTCAGGCAGGTTCATAGCTGAGATGTTTTTTTGCTAAAAGACCCAAAACCCTGCAGCTCAACCACATGGCCACATGGAATGTGTCCTGTGTGACATGGCCAGTGTGGCTGCATACCTTGGTGTACGTGCTCCATCCCAGGTGTCTGGTGTGTTTAGTTATTGTCCTTGTCTGCCACACTTAGACTTTCCATTCCTGATAGGCTGTGGTTGCCAACCAGAATGATTAAACAACTGGAAGCACAGTGTGAGAGGTGCCTTCCCAAATGGTCAGTCGCCGACGTAGACTTGAGCTCAGCAACTCTGAAGCCTTGAGCTTCCTATCGAGTTTTGTTAGAGTTGGAGGAAAAAAAAATATTATTTGTTAAGTCTTGAGGGCAGTTAATCCCACAAAACAACAGCAGGAAAGAGGCATCATCAAAATCTCGGCGCTGTGTACCCTGGGATGTGTGTGGATTGTGAAGAAAAACACCCAGAAAAAGGCAAAGCCTCCCACTGACGTGTCCTTGGGCAGAGAGCACCGCAGCTTTCCTGCTGAGGGTGGAAAAGCTTGAGGATCCCCATGAGTCACACTTACAGCTCTGCTTATTCAGTTTGTTTCTGGAATGGTCATCCCAGGGAGACGTGGTTTTGCTGCAGCTGCCCCGCGGGACGGGTCTGTCCCCTCGTGCCCACCGCTGCGGGGCTGTGGGCACGGGCAGGAGCGTGTTTCTGACCCTGGAGGATGTGTTTCTGAACCACCAGGAAAGCCTTTCTAGAGAGGTGAGGAGGGCTGGGGTGGGAGCAGGAGGTGGCACAGCAGCACCTGGCTCTAAGGTGGAGAGCACAGCCTGAGTGTCCCCGGTGGTTTCTGACACGTGCTCGTCACGCTGTCACTGAGGTGAGCTCAGGGCATCGCCAGCCTTCGGGCATGGAGCACAGACACTGTTTTCAGAGGCAGCTGCTTCCCTGTCTGCTGTGTGCAGCTCTGCTGTTGTCCTAAGCCCACCAACATCCAACCATCCAGTTCAAATAAATGAGAGAAGCTGACTTAAATACAACTCTGCTGCGTTGACATTGAAGTGGCAGGGAGCTGCTTTGCCTTTCGCTGTCTGTGAGTCAATACAGTCTGGTAACGAGTGTGAATCAGTCATCTCCATTATATGATGGAGATCTCAAACCCATGACTGATGAGTCAGCTTCATCATTATCGGGGTTTGAGACCCATCAGTCTCAAATCAGTGACCTTGAGCAGAAGGATGGTACCTGTCCATGGCGTGACCTCAGTCTGGGACACAATTACAAGAAGTGGTCATATCCCACCTAGGAAAGAGTTTGGGAATAACCAGGAAGCATCAGCAGACTGCCATGAGCTCTGCAACTAGAAAAAAAGAGACCAAAACTGAATGAAGGATTGTGTAGTTTGAGCATCAGCAAAATGTTCCTATTCCCATGATCTGTCAGGCTGTAGAAATCCCCCAAGGAGCATTCCCTGCCATGGGAATCAATTGAAATGGAAATGGCAATTACGTGTTTGAGAGGAATCCTTCTCTGGCAGAGGGGGCAGCAGGCAGCACAGCACTCTTTCCTCTTTCATTTAGGTGTCTTGTGCCTTTGTTTTTTTCTTCATTTTTTCCCCCCTCAGACTCTACATCCCATAGTTGAAGTCTTCCAATTGCTAGGAAGTTTTGAAGAAGGCTTTTCCCCTTGCTTGTCAAAGTCTAGCTGCTACCAAGTCAAGACCCCGTGTGGATAAGGGCAGTTGGTGCTCCTGGCAGTTGTGTCCATGGTTGGAGATGCTCTGTGTGTGAAAACAGGCTCATGCTCTCGGTCACGGTGTCTGCTGGAACCCATCCTGACAAAGCCTGGGCTTTGACTCCAACCCAAGGAGGAGCTGAGCAGTGTGGTTGAAGGCTCTTGTTCGGTCTAAATGTGCTGAAGTGGGGCTTTGGGGGCTGGGGGCGGAAAGAAGAAAGCAGAGAGGCGATTTAGAACCAGTGCAGTTGAGCTGGCGAGTTCTCTGTTTTCCTTTGGCTGTTGTGTTGGATGTTTGTGGTCGGATCAGAGCTTGCCTTTTCCTTCTGCTGAATCTTGCAGTGAAGTTGGAGCCCTGTGTTTAACATCACAAATTCTTGCCACAGGGAAAAATATTTACAGGGAGAAATCTTGTTATCTCAAGTCACATCTTTGTTAGTCATCAGCTTTTTCATGCTGCGTTTGATAATCTAGTGAGAAAGAAGCAGTTTCTGTCGTAAACGATAGGTTTTGTGGTTTTTCCAGACATGAAAGACACTATGGAAAATAACTTTCTTCCAGTAAATATTGTCGATGCAGAAAAAAGAACAAATTCATTGGCAGATTTTCTGCAGATTCGCTTTTGTTTTCGTGTCGTTCTTCGAACTTTGTGTTGTTTCCATTGGAAGCTGCGACTGGGGCCACCACAGACAGTAAATCACGAGCGCTGGCTGCAGGCGGGAGCGAGCACCTTTGGGATTTTGCTTTTGATCCAAAAAAAGAAAGCGAGCAGCTGCTCTCAGTGATTTCTTGTTTTCTGGCTCTGCTTTTGCCCTGCTCCACGCCAGTCCCTGTACCATGTGGTGAAAGGTCCTGTGTGGGGAGTGCAGGATGCCACTTCCTCACCCTGCCAACCCTCCCGGCTCCTTGGAAACTACTTCTAATGTAAACATTATAAAGATATTGCTCAGTCCTGCTAATTTATCACTTCTACCAGATGGGTAGTAAGTAGCCTATTAACATTCACCAAGTGAGTGTCCAATTCCTTCACATTTCTGAACACATCACCCTGGGATTCCTAAGATTTACGGCGTGGAGTTTTCCCATGTTCCAAGCTTTTAGACGTGGGGAGGAGCGCGGTGCCTGACGTGCAGTGGCAGGAGGTGGTTGACAGAAAATACCCAGCTCAGGTAGGTTTGGAGGAAAGGAGCATGGATGTGCAGGATGGCAATCTGACACAGTTTGAACTCTTGATGTTTCTTTCTTTTTAGTCTTGTGTGTAAATTCCAAACTGTTTTGATACCCTCAAATTTTCCTGTTAGGGTGAGGAGCATTATGCCATCGTGGCTGAAGTGGGTATGAGGTCAAATATGAAGGTTTGTGGTGTAAGGATGAGGAGGAGGGGCTCATATACTTGATTACTTGCAGGTCTCTTAGCAGATGAGTAGGTTTTTGAGCCCCATTATCTACCTCAATATTACAATTTTCCTAATAACACTCCTTTCTCCAGCTCACTTCTTTTCTCCCCCTCCCCCAAATCCCAAGCCCCTTTGTCTGCCCCACAGAACAACTTCTCTGTCTTTATGGGATAATTAGTGTGGACAATTGCTGCTTTTCCCATTGGGTTTGAGGTGCAGTGAGCCATGAAGGAATCTGTAATGACATGAAAAGTCACTGGAGGCGCGGATGGTGGCTGAATAGCAACAGTTACCTCTCTGAATAGATTAAATTAAAAAAAATAAAGCTTTGTGTTCAGCTGGGGGAAGGGAGGATTCACTAATCTTTTTGTACATGACAATGTGTTTTTGTATCTCAGCAGCTCAAGGAAGAAATCAGGCGGGGCTTTGCAGGACTGGAGGACCCATTGGCAGGACTCCTGGACATGCTGGAGAGCAGCAGTGATTGGAAGGGGAAAGGGCATTCCCTGGGGTATTACATCACCACTGAGCTGCAGCTTTGGATAAAAGAGCATCCTGCTGTTCAACAGGTTAGAAAAAGAGAGAGCAAGAGAGCTGGGAGAAAGGAGAGAGCAATTGATTTTAATGTCCCTCAAGTGTCCCCAGTTTCCCTTGATTTCATAGTCCAGCATCTTCTCTGTAGTCTCATACAAACACAGCGTGACGAGGTGTGAAATTCATACGGAGACGTTGTTATTGGTGTGTGCTGGCCCAAAAATGAAATAACATTAGAAACTGTGATGGGAGAGCTCTGTTTCCCCTTCCAAACTGGGATTACCATCTTTCCAGATCACACCACTTTGATCAAGCGTTGATCTCGCAGCCTTAGCTGGGCTGGAGGCTTTCCCACTGGAGCTCACATCCCTGCTGTCAGGATAAAACCAGTTGCAGTAATGTACTCTGTGTATTCTTCCAGTGCTGCAGATGGAAGCCAGTGGCTGTGCTTGTGCTGAACTCCTGCCATGTGCTGGGGAGCTTTTATCACCAGGAATGCAGAACATGGCAACAGGATGAGTTTTCAGCAGCTGAATGATGAGCTCTGTAACACTGGGTCATCAGATTGTACATCCTAATGTTTACCATTCCTTATGCCTTCATATATTCTGACCTACTGAGATCCTGTCTTTCTTGCACGCTTTTGGCTCTGAACTGCAAGATACTTGTATATTTGTGTTGTTTCATTTCCCATTTTTCCAAATGGCTCTTTTTTACATGGTGAGCTCTGCCATGACAGTGTCTGCAAAGCACAGTGAAGTGCTGCTACTGTCTCTGAAATTCCTGTGTCATAACAGAATAATTATGTGGGAACTCAAGGATTAATACTTGCATCCATGCATCTTTCAGTGATACCTTTGCTTATCCTGCCCTTCTTGCACCCAGGAGCAAGCCTGGAAATGAAAATTGAATTCTTCTGCCTGATAGGTGAGATCTCCCTTGAGAGGAGTTGCTGGATTCAAAGATTTTCTGCTGGGAACTGGAGGAGAGAATTTCTAAATAGCTGTGTTAGTCAAAGAGGGCATTTTTCCAGTTTCATATTTTACTTTTGCACAAGGCCATATGCCTTTTCCAGAATTATCCCACAAACATTTAATGTTTTTAAATTGGATGCTGTGAAAAAAATGCGTATCATATTGTTCTGATTTCTGCTTGCAGACTCCATGGGGAAATTGGAGAATCCCTTCCCAAGGAATTGGCTTATTCCACTGTTTAAACAAGCTGCATTTTCAACTGCCATTGAATTGCAGCCATCTTTACTAAATCTGGGTTTGATTTTTTTTTCTTTTTTAATTATTTCTTTTTTTTTTTTTTCAGTCTGGCATCAAGCTGAAGAAGCTGCAGGCCCGTGTGCTCAGAATACTAGCCCAGTGCCCAGCTAATCTTCTTGACCCTCTGATTAGCATTTACCAGCTCCACACAGCAGACAGGAACTATTTGCTTGAACATGTCAGTCACCTTTATCACAGGGGTGATTACAAAGAGGTGGGTCATGTCTTTCAAACAAATTTACCTACCCAGCTCTCTGGTTCTCTGGTAATGTCTGTGTCCTTTTTTTGGATGCATTTCAATGTGAATTCTGTTCCATCCCAGCAGCTGCTCACTGTGAATGGTGCAGCTTAGCTTGGTCTTCCCATGTACAGGAGCAGGCTGTGTTCCACCTCATTTTTTTCTAATGGCTGAGTACAGAATGCCAGGGAATCCTTCCTCCACCCCTTCTTTGACCTTTGAAAGTAATAGGTTAATAGGGTTTAATTTGGAGAATTTAAGGGGATGGTTGTGTTCTTTTTTGTTTTCCTTGTCCTTGGCAAGCAAAGAAGGGATTTTAGCAGTTGGTTGTAGACCTGCTGTGCTACCTCCAGTCTGCCTGCAGCGAGGAGGCGTTGAAGAACCTCTCTGTTCCCACATGATTACCCTAACCAAAGGGTTCCCAGTCCCAGCAGCTTCGAAGCCTCTTTCCCATTGAGGCTCATATTCAAAATGTGTTGATGCTCATGTGTTTGAGTCTGAGTGGGTGACACTGGCAGGAGCTCACCCAACCCAGAATTTGAGATGTTTTACCCTGTGGCTCGGAGTACTTGCAGCATCTCTGCCATCGCCGCGATATCTCGGCAGCCTTGCAAGTGTTCTCCTGAGCAAACTACAATATTCTTAATGCTCTTTTCTTTTTTTAAATCATTTTTCAAAAGGCATAGGATTGTTTTTCTCCAAGGCATTTGGTTCACTTGGATGGTGTAGAACAGCCTGATCTTGTTTAGCAGAAGAAATCGAATAACATTTTTTAAATGCTGTTCTTCAGTAAAGCCAAATTCCCAAGTGAGATTATGGAATTCCATTCTCGTTGAGTTCTTTGAATGCTGAAACAAGGATATTTCATATTTGAGTAGAAGTTCACAGGTAGCTGCTTGAAACGTATTCCTTTGCTCAAGAAGTGTTTGAAAATCCTAACAGAAGTGTAGATTTGATTATATTCAAGTGTGATTTTTATGTTCATGGGTCCAGAGATATTTATTGCTGTCATTTGAAATGCAGTTCTTTCTAGATCTGGTTTTGGAAAGCTCTGTATTTTTGGGGGATGGAATTATTTTTGTGTTCTTTCTTCCACAGAAAAGCTCATTTACTAGTCATTCCCAGTGTGAAGAACAGGAAACCTCAACTGTTGCTTACCCTCAGCCATCACTTTCTTCTAGTTTTGTTTTGTTGCCAGAAAGATGAATAGAATTATCTTCAAGAATAACAGGAAATCTTTTACTGCCCTTGGGGACTGATCATACCTAAGTTCACAGCAACTAACCCCAAAAAACCTGGAACTCAGGCTCTGAGCACTTGCAGTGGGCTGGGGAGTGTCTGCTCGTCCTGCTCGTCCCCATCTTTCAGATGGGGCAGCAAAGCAGATTCACATGTAGGATTTTTGGCTCTTCTGTCTCTCACCTGAAAGGACAGAAATCCTTATAAATCACTGCTGTCATTCTCGATTTTCTTGCTGTGTTTATGAGAAGACACCAGGCATCTTTTCTAGAGCACGTTGTTCCCTTTGTGTGCTTTGGTGCAGTTCCCTCTGTGGTGTGAACCATGGAGGTCCCCAGCTCTGCCCCGTGAGTTGGGGCTCCTTTCCCTCACAGAGGTTTTGGAGAAAGATTTCTTCCAAAAACGAGATCCCAGAGGTCCATGGGGATGGCCACGGTGATTATTTGTTTCTGAAGTGTGTCTGGCCCTCCCTGTGTGCCTTATTTTAGTAGAGCTTGTCCATAGCTGAAGCAGTTTGGGATCAGCAGGCGGGAGTTGTGCGGCGAGCTGTGGGTGATGGGGCAGGGTGCAAGTGTCCTGGGGCAGCAGGAAAACTTGGTGGTGGGTTTGGTGGAAGCTGGTGCAGGTGGAGGTAGTTTTATTCTGATTTAGCAGCATAAAATAGCCGTGGTGAGGAGGCACCTGATGGGGAGCGCTGGCCAGCGGATGGCACTGGTGCTCCCGTGATGCAGAAAACAAGCTGGTACCGAGAGAGGAAAGAGCAGGGACATGGAATGGGGTTTGGAGGCATCTGGCCTGCTTGGGGTTTTTATCTGTTCTTTTGTGCATGGGGTTTGCAGCTGCTGGAGGAGTATGGCAGCGTGGAGCCTTGCGGGCGCTCTGGAGCTGTGCAAGGGGCTCCTGGCTCTGCTCTTCATGGCCCACAGGGTGTGAGGAGACAGAAGGGCTTGACATTCAGATGGGATGTGAGGGAGAATTTCTTTGCTGAAAGGGTTCTGAGGCACTGGAAGGGGTTGCCCAGGGCAGTGGTGGAGTCCCCATCCCTGGGGGGATTGAAGAGTCGTGCAGACACAGTGCTGAGGGACATGGGTCAGTGGGGACTGGTCAGTGTTGGGTTCATGGCTGGACTCAATGAGCTCAAAGGGCTTTTCCAGTCCAGGCAGTGCTGTGATTTTGTGACATTCCCGCTCAGGTAGTGTCAGGTGCAACGTGGCAGCTCTGTCCCCTCCTCAAAGCCTCGGGCCGTGGCTCTGGGCTGCCCCTGGGCCCGGGGAGCTGCGGGGTGGACCCGGCTTTGTGGGAAGGGCGCTGGGTGCCGGTGGGGCCGGGACAATGCGGGGATTCAGCAGACCGGGGGTAATGCAGCGCGAGCGAGTCTGTGAGGGGCTCTGAATAGGCCAGGCTGTGCTGGAGAAGAATGAGGGGTAGGCAGAAGGCAAGCTAGTGTTTCATGGTCATCTTATGTTACACTTCAGCCTTTCAAAGAGTGTCTGGGGCTGCTTGAATGAACCTCTCTTGCGCTGCGAATGCGGGAGCCTCAAGACAAAGGGGACTCTTGTCACTGGCAGGCCCCTTTCGGGAATAAAAGCCATTGTCACATGAACAGGGGCAGTCTGGCAGGCTGTGCATGCTTCAGTGCCCCATGATATCGCTAAGTCTCAGCAGAAATCACATTCAGGGCCCTGTCAGCTTTGATTAGCGGGGGTCTCATGACTTAATGTGCTGCGATATTTCATGTCTAAGGGTGGCGGCTGTCTTTCTGGGGGATGAATGCCCTCTATTGTCCGCTGAGTTATTTTATTTACATTTTTTTTAAACAGCTTATAAAGGTAAAAAGATAGCTGTGCTTAAAGGGAAGGAAAAAAAAAGAAAATCAAATTCCTTTGCTTCTGGATGGGCAGTGAGCGCTGCTCGGGTCAGATACAGTGAAACTTGTTTTCACAGTCAGCATCAAAGTTCTCGTCTTGTTTAACAGCTTTATAGTAAATTCTGAACAGGTGGCAGTGGAGCTGGCTTTAGGAAGGAAACAATAAATAATCTTTTTAGCTTCTGACAACCAGAAATATTCTTGGGCCTGAGAGAGCTCCCACCCCAACTTCTCTGTGTCAGTGACCAGCAGCATTTTTGTCCCCTTCATCAGTTTGGTTCTTAAACAAGAGTATTGGACTAAGCTATTGGGCAGGGAGTATTTAATTTTTAACAGGTTTTTTTGGTTGTTTTCCTTCCAGATGTCTCTGTTTTCAAAAGCAGAGTATATTTTATGTTGCATCCTTTAATTTCTACAAATAATGAGGGTTGATTCTGTATGTTAAGTTCAGTTAATGTTTGCTCTTTCAATTAAGATAATGTGGATTATCTATTACAATTCAGTTCTTAAAATTTGTTGTAAAATAAGACAGGGTGCCCAGAGAAAAAGCTGTGTAAAGACAGAATTCAAAGTTTTTGTCAGCAATATGTGCTGCTGTAGAAGTAATTTGATAATTTGGTGGAAAGGATGGTTGACCAAAGCCTTAAACTTAAAGAATGCAAATATGCTGAGGTGTAGAAATGCACAGTTCAGTCACCAACATCATCTGCAGTTTTCAGTGTAGTGATGTTTTGAACAGCAGTTCAGGGATGTTATTGTCCATAGTCCTACTTCACACACGGTGTTTGAGTGCAAATCCATCAATAGAGATCAGTGTTAAGATTGATTGAGCACATTAATGAATATTCAGCTTTTGGATTTCTTCACTCTGACTTTTTTGAGCTCTTCTCAGGGCAGTGAAAATGTCTCTGGTGTTGCTTCTTTCCCCCATTCACCACCTTAATTACAAAGGCTCGTCCAAATCTTACTATATTTTAAAGTGTGTGCATTTGAATTTCCTTGTTTCTTTTAAATTCAAAATAATAATTGATAATAAAAACAAGGAAAATGTCACAGGGGATGTTTCTCATGTAAGGATGATGATGCCAGTCTCAACCCTTGTTTCCTATTCACTTTATCTGCTGCTAAAGGACAGCTTTAATGGCATGTTGCCTGCTAGATGCCTGCCACTCTAGATCAAAGGTAGCCAACCTGCTGGGCCATGGACCACTCTGCCACCTGGTCCCAACACCATGTCCTCTGGAGCCACCTCTGCTATGGGTGTCTGGTGAAGTGCTTGGAAGGAGCTTGAGATTTGCTGGGAAATAATAATTCAGATGGCAATATTCTGCTCCTACTGCCATCATTTCTGGGCTCTTGGAGAAGAGGTGAGGCTGTGCAGCAGATCTGGCTGTACTGAGAGGCTGGGTCTGGAGGATCTGGTGAAGGTGGGTGGCCTGTGTGCAGTGTTCTAGAGGATCACTCATCTGTGAGGATGCACTGACCAGTTCAACCAGGTTTAAAACTGCTTTGAGTGACCCAAGGAAGACAAATCACAGAAGTGTTTGTTTCAGTTCCCTCTGCCCTTCACCTGTGCACACACATCTTCCAACCTCAGCTTTTACTTCTTTCCCTCTACCCCAAATTCTTTAGATATGAGTAACCCATCACTACTTCATTTTGACCATCTCACTCCTTTTTATGCTCATGCTCTTGAAAGTGGACCTGGGAAATCTCATGTTTTTCTGGTTTGTGAAGATCTTCCTGAAGACAGCTGTGTGTATTGTAAGCTCTTTGAGCAGGAAGTAATTAAACATCTAACCTGATGTCATAGGCTGTGCAGTGATGCACTCTGAGAGTCTGAGCAAAGCTGATTAGACACAAGTTTGAAGTGAGTGATTCCCAAACACGAAACAGATGTGCCCGGTGATTAATAGGTGGTGTGCCTTTTACTCGATTATTTCTACCACTGCTATGCATCCAGGCTTTGATCACTGTGATTTGCTTCGAGTTGACATTGGATCCTCCTCTGCAAAGTCTCCTTCTGTTGTTTGGTCTCTTCTATGGGTTTTCAGAAATGCCTTCACCATTGGTTCAGAAATACTCCACCAAGTCAGGCACAGAGCAGTTACCTTTGTGTTGTCCCAACTTGTTTGCAGCAGAGCTAAGTAATGCAGGAGTCATCAGAAACCATTTGTGTCTGTCCTGTATCATCACTCCAAGCTGTGCTACCAGCAAAAGGTTACTCCTCTGGTGCTAACCCCACCGTGGGAAAATTGCCTAAATTGTCAGTGCAGACACCACCCAAGTGCACATGCCCTTGCAGATAAGATCTCGTGTGGCTTCCTGCACTTGGTGCTGTATGTGGAAAGAATAGTCATTTTTAGATGAGCCACAGCCAATTGCATTCAAAACAAGCAGAGAGGATCAGGTATTGGTGCAGGGTGCTGTGGGCTTGTGTGTTCACTTCAGAACACTCCCCCTTTTCCCATGCTCTTGTTTTGCAATCTCATGACCAGCACAGTGGTCTGGTGCCTGTGGCTTGGCCTGAATGCGTCAAGTTTGGGTGGGTTCCCCCCTCCTTTGGTCAATGCACCTACACACATTTTAGATAGAATTTAAGGTAGTATTGCCCAACTTTGAATTCTTCCCCATCCTCACCCCACCCTCCTTTGCTATATTTTTAATGTTTATCCTTGGGAAACAAAACTATTACAAAATGTCCAAGTATGATTTTCACTTTCACCATAATTAAATCACAGAATGACCCAAAGCTCCTCGAGGACAATGAGAAAACTCATGAACTTGATAGGGTTTGAATCAGGCAATGGGTCCTCACCTTTTCTCCTGTACTAAGCAGTGGTTTCATCATGTACCTGTCCTGTTTACACTTGGGGGATGCAAGGCAAGACAGGGACCAAGCTTTCCCACGTTTCTGTTATGATCTGGTGCTGGAGGGTGTTAGTGTAGGTTAAACATTTTTGTGTGTAGCAATAATGTCAATTCTTTGCTGTTACTACACTACATGCTAGAAACTCTCTACGTATGAAATGTATTTTTTGTGAAAAGGCCACTTGTACCACCAGTCAGGAATATACCAGTCAAGTGCTGGGGTCAGTGCTGGGCCCCTGACTCCAAGAAGGACCTGGAGGTGCTGGAGCGTGTCCAGAGAAGGGAACGGAGCTGGGGAAGGGTCTGGAGCACAAGTGTGCTGAGTTCCCAGCTGAGGGAACTGGGGGTGCTGAGCCTGGAGAAAAGGAGGCTGAGGGGAGACCTTCTGGCTCTGTCCAAGTCCCTGACAGGAGGGTGCAGAGAGGTGGGGGTGGGTCTGTTCAACCAAGGACCAAGGGACAGGACAGGAGGAAATGGGCTCCAGTTGTGGCCAGGGCAGCTGAGATGGGATGTGAGGAAGAATTTCTTTGCTGAAAGGGTTCTGAGGCATTGGCAGGGGTTGCCCAGGGCAGTGGTGGAGTCCCCATCCCTGGAAGTATTTAAAAGAGTAAACTTAAGGACATGGTTTAGAGGTGGAATTGGCAGTGTGAGGTTTGTGGTTGGACTCGATGAACTCAAAGGTCTTTTCCAAGCACTGTGATTCCATTGTCTAACGTTCTCTTTGTGGTTTGAGGGAGGCTGAGCAGCCCCTGATGATCTGACGATACGTTCGCATGCACCAGAGCTGCTCCACGTCCCCGCATCGCAGCTGGATCTGTTGCTGGTTTTGATCAGCTGGGGACATGGGGGAGGTGTCTGCTGCTCCAGATTTTCATTGCCCTGCTGGTTTAACCTGAGTCTGAGGATCTGCAGTTGGATTAACACCATTGCCAGCTTCCAGCTACCCTGGCTGGTGTTCCAGCACAGTTTGGAGGATGCAGCACTGCCGATGGGGAAATGGGAGTTTCTTGGGTGGGGAGGGGGATTCTCACGTCTCAGTTACAGCTCGCTGTCTGCCTCATTAGAGGGTTTGTTTTCTAACTGCACAGTGAGTCTGTGAAGGAGGTGTTGCTTTGCTGGAGATCTTATCTCTATAAACAGACTATTAAAAATAGGGTCGTTTTACACAAAACTTGTTTGTGGAGTGAAACAATTCAAAACATGATAATAACAAAAACAAAACCTTAAAATAGCTCTAAGTGGAGACCACAGACACAGCTGCCAACCACTTTCATCTTTATTACAGTTACTCATATCTCTTCTCTTATTATTCCTATTGTAAACACGCTGATTTTATCGCAGTTGTCCTGCTATTCAGCCAGCCCATGTAACTACACCCTGTAATCCAGCCTGCTTGGTTGTTCCTTGGACCCAGGTCATGCATCTCCTTCCACCTTTACCTTTGTGCATGGCCGAGGCTGCTGCCCCGCTGCTGCCCCGCTGCTGCCCGTGTTCCTCTGCGGGAGGTTTCTGCCAGGAGCACGATTTATCTGGCTGCTCCATCGCCTGCTTTAGCTGGATGGGGTTAAAATGATGTTAAAAACCAGCTTGTGTGATTTGCTGGAAGGTCCTGTGACCTGCAGTGGTGGTGGTGGTGGTGTGAGCTGGCTCTGCCACAGCTGAGGGTGGAAGGTGCTGTCTCTCCATGCTTTGGATAAATGAATATTCATTGCTTTGGTACAGGGTAGAAAATACATCCAGTAAATGAGGAGAACCTAACCTGGCACGTGCATGTTCCTCTGATTGAGTCACCTGTGCAGTTAATGGAGATGGAGATAAAACTCTGCCATTTAGATAACAGTTCTGCAATTAGGTTAATCTCCACATGCATGTGAACATTAAAGAGCTGTTAGGTAAACCAGTGCATGCTGGCATCTTAAAACTAACGGGTTGCTTGTTTAATAGAAGATACTCATGAGATCAAATGGTTTTTGAGAGTTGCAAGTTTGTGTGGGGTTTGGGGCTTTTTTTTGTTTGGTTGGTTTGTTTTTTAAATTCAGCAAACTGAGGTAGCTGAGAGGAAAATAAAACCAGGTACCAAAGCTTTGGAAGACTCAAAACCCTTCCTGAGGTCCAAACCAGAAGTAGCAACCTTCAACTTCTATACAAGTTGAGAGTAATTACTCAGCTTGAACTTTATGATGTTGATCTGATAATTTGGTGCTTGTGGAGCAGAGTAGCATGTGAACATCTAAACCAGTGGAATAGTTATAAAGTCTGGAGTGACAGAATGATGTGGTTGAAGTGTTACCTGGGCTGAGAAATCCTATGTGCCTTTCTATTCAGTACCTGGTTTGTAGCTTACAGTCACTGCATTTATGTTGGTTCCTGCTTTGGTCACTTAAAGCTCTTCTGTTGATTTCTTTTTTTGTGATGAAGCCTGGACCATCAGTTCATTTTGTGTTTAAAAAACCAAACAACACCCCCATCCTCCCCAACAAATAAAATACAATTTAAAAAACAAAACAAACAAAAAAACCTAAACCAAACAAACAAAAAAACAAAACCCAACAACTTCCCCCAAAAACAAACCTAAACCAAAACAAACAGGCAAAAAAACCCCAAGTTTTCCCACTGATAACTGGGTGTCTCTGTTCTTCCTGGACAGTGAGGTGGAACAATTGAACTTGGGTGATGTGTGTTCGTTGTCTGCTTCTGTACACTCAGTCCTTCGTGCAGGGGATGAAATGCACACCTGAGTTCCCCAGGAGGTAACATAATCCTCAGCCTCTGCTGTGAGCAGTGCTGGGATGAGCTGTTGGGTTTTGCCTGTGCTGCTTGGCTGGGTCTGCAGAACATGTGCTTCAGTCATGAGTTACGTTGAGGTGGCATTGGAATGCTAGGAAAGATCAGAGAAAATGGGTTTCCAGGTGTCCTCCTGCCTCCACTGAGGTTATTCTTCTGGTTATATATCTCTAGAAAGGTTTCCTGCAGGTGAAGTGCAACGATGAGGTTTGTGTTTGCTTGGGGGGAATGAGCATTTTTTACTGTATTATGTGAATTTACATAGTCTAACAAATAACATGGTTCTAAAATGCACCTATTTTGACACACAAATCCATCATGTTCATGATCTTTCAAGGCACAGTCAATCACAGATAGCAGAGAAACCTGCTGAAGATCAGAGCTTTTCCTGTAAGCCCTGATGCATTTTGTTTTGTCCTCATCTGAACCAACAGGCATTTGTGAGCCGAGTTGGTTGTGTCCTCTGCCCTGTTGGTGCTCAGCAGTGCCTACCTGCTGCGGTGGGATCAGAGATGTGTTTTCAAACACTGTTTGGAACCATTCAGGGAAATACAGCCTGCCTTTGCAGAGGCATTAGAAGGACAGTTTACATAAACCATCCTTGTTACCTAGCTCACAGTTACGTCAGTGCTAACACATAAACACACTGGAAGGCTCCTTGCTCTTACTCCTCTATTTACTGGAACAATACACTGTATTTCAGAAAGCCATTATATGCTTATTCTGCATCTGAGAGCCAGGTGTTCTTACACACTATAGAAATTAAACACTATTAACTGCTTAAAATCTTAATTATTTTATAAGCCTCCCAAGCAACACCAGTTACATCTCAATACCTTTCTGTAATCACCAAGCTGGGACAGGCTAGACAGTGGCTGAGCCAGTTCCCACGCTCTGAGTTCCTGCAGTTCACTGTGGCAGAGTTTCCTCATCTGCAGAAGATACTGATTTGGAGTGAAGTTGTGAACGTGGCAGGTCTTGGCTTATCAAAGATTTTATAGATACCACAAAAGGGAAAAATACAGTTCTTGCTGTCTTTCTGACTGTGGTGAATCGTGGCACTTCCAGGGGTGTGGAGCTACACAGAAATGATGACAATTAAGGTCTCTTGATTTCAAGGTCTTTTAAATCTTCTCTTGCTTTCACAAAATGCAGCCATTTCACAGGATAAATGATGAAGATGATAAAGTCAGCAAGGTATGGTGGGGCAGGTTCTTTTTACAAATATATTGATAGAAATTATCCATCTTGGTTGATTTTGTCCAAGCACTTTGCTTTCTATCTCTGCCAGACCACTTGATCTTTAATTTAATCTTTAATGCTGCTGTTCAGAATACACAATGCTGCCAGGAGTGTTCTGGTGCATTTCTAAGTGAAATGTATGTGGCCAAATGTTTATATGATTTGTACTTGAAAATTCAACAGAAATAATTAACACATTAAAAACTTGTACAATAGCATATATCCTTTGCTTTGGAATAATGCCCATTTATCCACTGTGTTGTTCTTTTCCTAAATACACCACTTTTTTTCTATTTTCTAGGCAGCCATACTGAGCATTAAGCTAAAATTACAGCCAGATCAAGATGTGGAGAAGGTGAGTCATTTCCTCTGCAGGCTTCTCTGTCATCAGATCCACCTTTTGTTAAGCAGGAGATCCATCAGGGCCCTCCAAGTTGTGCTGCCTTTCACCTGAGGCTTTACTTTGTTCCCAGGAGGTAGCTGCTGCATTGCTGAGGTTCCTTTCCATCCAGAGCAGTGGCAGTGGATTTTGTTAGACCCCAGCACAACGTGCTGGATTGTTTTCCTAGCTGCAGCCACTGCTGTGAAGAATTGTGGCTGTGTTCTGGACAAATGGTTGTGGCTGTGATGGAGTTCAGTGCTTTTGCTGTTTTGAAGCTTTGCTTGTGTTGAAAATGTCACATCACTCTCTTAGGCAGCGCTGGGGGGTTAAGCAGGGGGTTGTGACTTGCTCATCATGGCACAGAACCCCAGAACTGGCTCGATTGGAAAAGACCTTTGAGACAATTGAGTCCAACCATGAACCCAGCACTGACCAGTCCCCACTGACCCATGTCCCTCAGCACTGTGTCCACACGACTCTTCAACCCCTCCAGGGATGGGGACTCCACCACTGCCCTGGGCAACCCCTTCCAATGCCTCAGAACCCTTTCAGCAAAGAAATTCTTCCTCACATCCAATCTCAACTGCCCTGGCCACAACTGGAGCCCATTTCCTCTTGTCCTGTCCCTTGCTCCTTGGTGGAACAGACCCACCCCCACCTCTCTGCACCCTCCTTGCAGGGACTTGGACAGAGCCAGAAGGTCTCCCCTCAGCCTCCTTTTCTCCAGGCTCAGCACCCCCAGTTCCCTCAGCCGGGAACTCAGCACACTTGTGCTCCAGACCCTTCCCCAGCTCCGTTCCCTTCTCTGGACACGCTCCAGCACCTCCAGGTCCTTCTTGGAGTCAGGGGCCCAACACTGAACCCAGCACTCGAGCTGTGGCCTCACCAGTGCCCAGTGCAGGGGGAAGAGAACTTCCCTGCTCCTACTGGCCACACTGGTGCTGATCCAGGCCAGGATGCCCTTGGCCTTCTTGGCTACCTGGGCTCTCTGCTGACTCATGTTCAGCCACTGTTGACCAACACCCCCAGGTCCCTCTCTGCTGAGCAGCTCTCCAGCCACTCCTCCCCAAGATGTCTGGGCAGCAGGGAATGGGACGACCCTCTGCCAGGTTTGACTCTGCAATGTCATGGACCTCTTCTGCACATTCTGTGTGCTGCAGCACTCAGTCTGCTGGACATGGTGACCAAAGGCAGGGCACCATGCTTTAAATGTGCTTTCTTCTCCTAGATGTGTACGCCGCTGCTGCTCCAAGATAAAGCTAACTTGGTGGAAGATTATGTGGGAGAATATCCAGAGCTCCAGAGCAAGCTCTTGCAGATCCTGGACTCGTGGTGTGAACCTGGTTTTAACATCAGAGACATCACAAGGTAGAAACACTTGTGGACTTTCTAAATATCTGGGGCCAGCTTGTTGTCAGATGACAGTGTGTTCTCTGGGTGTCTATGTAAGAGCGTTTCTCACCATGATGGAGTGCAATATATTTACTTTTCAGCTGAGAAAGGGGAAATTCTGGTGCCTGTGCCAGAGTCTTCTCAAACCTCTCAGCCCATAAGACAGAGGTATCATTCCTATTGACAGATGCTCAGTTCCTGCCAGGAGAAAGAGTGCAGAATGAAACCTGTGCAGTAGATCTTGGCAGTGTGATTATATCAAAGCTTCCTCCGGGAGGTTGTGGCAATCAGGCTCTCGTGCTTTGCTGCAGACAAGGGTGAGTTTCAGTATCGGTTGTACAGGTTTTGCAGGAAGATAATGCTGTGATGAAGTGGCAGAAAAACAAGAGATACAAGTGGTTATCCTTCACCTGCTCGTGAAAGAGTCGTGTGTGTTTTAACTTAGCGATTGCCTCGCACTAGAATAGCTCCTGTCAGTCACAAAGCCAACAGGACAGTCAGACTCACAGTACTTGCAGTCTTAGTTCTGGGAAAAGACAGGAGGGAATTTCTCACTTTCTCTTTCTTTAAAATAAGCCTCTGGACTTGCTTCAGTCATTGACTGGGAAATTTGGGTGGTTTCATTGTTGGCTTTTTGCTGTAACTCAAGAAAGATGGAGAACTGTTCATACCAACACCCAGCAAACACAAATGCCTCTACTGTCAATATCCACAGTTTGGCAAACACACTTCAGGCCATTCCATTCAGAAATCCTTTCTGAATTTGTTCCTTTGCTTGCAGACAATATCAAGGCCTGTCCAGGTACAAACCAGAGAAATTTAACTGCAAAATGCTAAGCAAGCTGGTCTTCAGGCTCCTGGACCGATTTAACGTCGATCCAGGTATGTGATATTGCAACATATGGTGGAGTTATCTCTGCAATAAGAACAGATGAAGTCAATTTGTCTTCTTCCATCTTCAGCAAGGAATCTCTGGTGTAATTTACCACGGGGAGTTTCAGGGTTTAATTAATGATATTGAAAAACAAAGCTGGTAAATTATGGGGATTATCACTTTGTGCTGTCGAAGAATGAAGTGCTTGTGACTAATAGACTGCTTCTTCCATGATATGAAATAAATCCTGACCTCAGAATGGCTCAGTGTAAACACACCATGGGCAGCTTTGAGTTATGACTCCATTCCACTCACACAAGAGTCATTATTCATCTGGGGATCTGCTTCTTGAGTTATGGATCCGCCAGCTGGGAAGAGGTAACCCTTGGGAAGCAGAAGCCTCACAGCCCTTTGTGTTCTTCACATAAACCAGGGTTGGTGGTGGGGAATTTCAAGGCTCTCCTTCTGAGAGAAGTAGCACATTTTACATCACTGAATAGATCTGCTTCCCTACCAGTTATCTGACAAAATCTCCTTGTTTTGCTTTGGTTGTCAGCGGCGACTGTTGATGTTTTTTCTCCTCTTTGGGACCTTGTGTCAGAGACCTTGAGGTGCACCGTTAGGTTTCACCCTGCAGAGCTTTCCCTCATCAGCCCAAGATATGCAATTCTCTTTCTTGGACTGAAAAGTGTTTTCTAACCACAAATTGTGGGTTTATTACACCTGGCAGCAACACTATATTGCATATTAATCTTCACATCTTCAGAGTGGTGTTCAAAGGTTAATAAGATAATCCTTACAAACCCTCATGGAGAATAAGTAAATATAATTAAAGTTAGCATGTTGATATGAAAATTGAGACATATGGGGGGTGATTTATTCAAAATCTAAACATTTCCCAGGAGTTTACTAGTCTTCAGTAATTTTTCCTCCTTTACAAGCTTGCTCATTCAGTAGGCTGTGTTGTCTTTGTGATCTGTAAAGAGAATTGGGTTGTTCCCCTTTCCTTATGAAATATCCACCAAGGGCACAATACTGACTGTGGAGGTGCAATGATATGACTGTTCACATGCAAAATCCTGAAAATTAAGAAAAAAAAAGTAATCTAGGAGAGGAGCATGTGGCTGTTGATCTCAGGTGCTCTCTGTGGGATGGTGTTGATCTCAGATGCTCTCAGGTACCTCAGCCTGGTGATGGTGTCCCAGATGTTGTAGCTGCTGGTAATAATGGTCAAATCTTGCTCATCCTCCACAACATGTTGATTGGTGAGGAGGTTCCTTGAGGTAGATACAGATCCCATTCCTGTCTGTGCTTCCAGAGAGTGATTTCTCCCATGCAAACTGCAGTGTCTAGAGTGCAGTTTAAGTCACTGGCTGGAGAGGGCTGTCCACCTCTACTGATGTGAGAAGGGATGTGGGCTACCAGTTCAGACAAGGTGCCAGATTTGGGGCAACTACAGCCAGTGTTGGATGACTCTCATAGTCCCATACATGAAAATAAGGGTTTATTTTTTACATAACATCACATGTAATTCAGAACAGGACTCTGCACTTTGATAAACTGTGCCCATCTTTGTCTCCTTTGAAATGCTTGGAAATGCCTACAGAGGAATTTCTGCCTTAGTGCTGCTCCTGCATGAACTGGGAAATGGTGGCAGCTGGAATAACATGGTTTTCCTTTTCTTCCCACCTCTCTCCCCTCCCTTCCTCTGGATTTCTGAGTGTTCTTTCTCCATTCTTTAGTGGAAGTAAATCTGACTGTGAGGAAAGAGCGTGCAAAAAGGGAGCAGATTGGGTACAGATGAGAAAACCCCCTCGTTTCTCTTGTTCTGAGCAGCTCCACCAAGAGTGAGCAGTGGGGGAAAACTCACACTTCTTGTTACCTAACCTGGCTGTGGGCTTCTCCTCTCCACTCATGACTGCTCCTGGCTGGAGGAGGCTGAGAGCCTCAGCAGAAGAGGGAAGTGGCTTTGGGTGAGAAAGGCTGGAGGAGGAGAGGGTTTCTTGGTATGAGAAGGCAGATTTGTGTGTGACTCAGTTCTTGCAGTTCCAAATCTACTTTCATGTTTCACTCCCCGAGCTCACTCTTCAGCCACTCACAGTAAATTCTACTGGCTGCTGAGCAAAACTTGGGTGTTGATCAGGCATGAAAATCTGAAACACCCCTTGGAAGTGCCAGTCTTAAATTTCTGAGCCAGGTAGGATGTGGCCCAATATAAAAAAGATCTGGAACCTCGTGGGGTGGGGAAAAAGCCATCATCTTAGGTGAGTTCACCTCTTCTTTCTCTGAACTGTATTCCAGTGTCCCTGTTAACACCCAAATCACTGCATGGCAAGTGGAAGATTTTCTGTCAAGTCCCAAAGGTGTCCCAATAAACTGTGTGTGGATTCCATTTAATTAGCTTTATTGAGGTAGAAAGAAGTTGAGCAGAAAAATGGTCTGTGATTGAGGAAACTGAGTTTTATAGAGTCTTTTCTCACACATGGGTCAGTGTGCTCTGCTTTAACGAGCCTGTAGCTTTTACAGGCTAATTACTTAAGACTCTTTGGAGACCCTGATTGTGAGATTGACTTAGATTTACAAATGCAAGTTTCAGTCCAAACAGTTCTCAGAGATGAGGGAACAGACCCTGCCTAGGTTTGAAATGGTTGAGTCTGTTTTCTGTGGTGGTTTTGCACAGCCAGTGGTGTTTGTCTTTGAAAATAGGTTGGGTGTGAGGTAGGAAGGATACTGCTCTGCAAGTAAAACTGTCCTCACATATGGAGCCTTAGTACAGAAAGACAGTAAAGCAGGTAGCAGTGGTGTTGATAGGAAAGAGCTGGTAATTGAAGACACAGTTAACAGTTGTCATTGTCCTGTAGCTGTGTAATAAGTGACCTGAGCACCTTGAGTTTTGAATGCAATAACTTGTTTTTATCATAGTCTTTAAAAAGGGTTTTTTTAGCATAAACTAAGAGGAATGTCTCTCTTCACTTGACCACCAGATTATCCTTTTGGTTTAACCTTTAATTTCAGTTTGATCTGAGTCTTCCTTCTCAAGCCCCAGATTGATGAGTGAGGTGAAGCGTTGTCCCTCCGGTGGCTGTGGGCAGTAGAGGGCAGACGAGGGCTGCTCAGCAGCCTGGGATCTGCTCAGGTAAGTCCCAACTGTCCCCAAACCTCTTCAGGTCTGGGAGAGCTGGGAGCACATGGCAGGGCAGTCACCAGGGAGAGCTCCAGCAGGGCTCGTGAGAGTCTACACTGGGCACTTCCAGAAGATGCTGTGTTAGGGGGACAGGAATGATGGTTGGAACCCGACAGGAATGCCTTTGGAAGGAAAACATTTCAAATGTTTTTACCTTTTCCTCATTAAAACAGAGCAGAAAGTTATTATTTTCCTTTACATTTGCTTTACAAGGGTTGTTTCCCTCTACTGCCATAGTTCCTTCAGAGTTTTTTAGCTCTTATGTTAAACACCAGCACATCTCTATGTAGCCCTGTGACTGAGAAGAACCTCCAGGCTGAGACAACAGAAGACAGGAGCCATCCACTCCTGAGGCTGCAGTGGCTGCAGTCACGCTGCTGAAGGAGAAGGGGATTGAACATGCCAAGGTCCTTTCTGGGACCCTCACCTTCTCAGCTACATTTTTGTCTAGTGGAGTGCAGGCAGTAGAAAATGATCTGCTCTAGACCAAGACAAGTTGGCCAGCAGCTCCCAGTTTTTCACTGGAAAAGCTGACACCACCCTTGCAGCTCTGAGCACGAGTTCACCATACTCAGACACGTGTCTGAAGACCACACCGTGACATTTCTCCCTTTAGGCACAGATCAAAACCCTTGTGCTGTGCTCTCTGCTCTTCCTCCAGTCAGCTGGTGCTCCAGGCAGCAAAGCTAGCAGGTAGCTCAGGGCTTTGGGGCCACTCTGGGGCTGTTTCACCTTCCTTCCTGAGGACTGCTTCCCCCGAGCTGTAGCGGCACAGAGCGTTTATGAGAGACACTAATGCATCTTGGAGGCTACAACAAAAGAAGGTTTTCTTGAGCCCAGCCCTACCCTCCACTGATTTGCACTTAGGGACCAGTCTCATGATATCTTGAGAGACTAATGCACAGGTCAGTGCTCACCAGATACCCAGCAGTCCTTAGCAACACCAGAGGCAAAGCCTCTGGCGTTTCAGGGACCTTGATTTGATTAAAAAAAAGACTCCTTTACTTTGTCCCTGAACACAGTATGCTTTGTCTGGGACCTGTCCTGCCAGGACAGGGTGGAGGATTCTCATTGTGAATGGAAGTCAGGCTCTCAGGGCAGTGTGAAGAGAGGATCAGGCCCTCAGCCCAGCTCAGGAGGCACTGTGTATCACCTGGGAGTGGTAGCCACGCACCACACCTCGACATGTATTGCACCACGTCCCCAGTAGCCACGTTTTACCCACGTTACATGAGTGAAGTAAGTGTGTGTTGCAGGTTTCAGACCTTGCATGACAAACAGATTTCATTTTTACTTCCTCTGCGTTGCTAACAGCCATTAATTCTCTGCTAACAGCCAAGAGCAGGCTGGAGTTTTTGCTTCTGAGTCAGTCCCAGATGTGAAATGTAGTTCAGGTGAAGCACTGTTAAGAGTTAACATGTGCCCAAAGAGCTGCTTTTGTAGTGTTATACCATTTGTATTCCACTCATGCTCCACAGCCCCATCATGATCCCAAAACCTTGTTGTACAAACACTGGTGGTCCCTCTCCTGAAAAGCTTAGGATGTTGTCTTGTGCTCTGACCAGTAGAACATGGGTTGTGGCTTAGGAGACCTGAGTGCAGACTCCTGTTCAGTCAGCTAGGTCTGTGGCCTTGAGTAAGTCGCTCTGATTTCTGCAAATTTAAGGTGTAGATGGTCATGAAACTTCAGGGAAAAGCTCTGGTAGAGACTCTGCAGTTCCACCTGCATCACCTCCCTGCCCCAAAGCCAAAGGAGCTCCTGTTGTTTCTGCTCTACATGGCATGTGGAACCTGTTCTTAAAGACCTTCAAAGTGTAAAGTTTCCCATCTCCTCTAGAACTTGTGCCAGTTCTTCTCTAGCCTTGCTGTGGGATTTTTGTTGGATTTTGGTTGGTTTTGTTTTCTGTTGTTTTTTTTTCTTTCTCCAAAAGGGTATCTGGAATTTCTCTTGCTTTTATGGCTTTTGGTAGGTGCATCTCATGTTTGCTTTCTGATTGTAATGTGTTTGTGCTGTTCTGTTCTATGTGTGTGATCCACTTTCCTTGTGTTTGAGATCAATAGAAACTTCTGATTTAGCAGTTAAGTCTCTTTCTTCCAATTTTTCCATTGCCAGCTCTTAACTCCTTTTCCCCTTACAAATTATTTTCCCATGAAATTGTGCCTGCCAGTTCTCTGTGTTTATTGCAGTCCATTTTGTTGTTTTTATTTTGCTGTTACTCCTTTCCTTAGAGCTTTGAACTCTTCATTTCATTGTCTCTCTTAGCAAGTTACCTTTCATCCTCATTGTTTTGATTATTCCTTCTCTGTTTTTTGTAATAAAATATGGAAAACTGGATTCAAATTCAGTTCCTTTGCTCCATCAGAATAGAAGATGTCACTAATGCCTTCAGAAATGTTCTAGTCTGTCTGTGTTCCTCTGCACTTAAATCCCTCAGTTCCACCAAGCCTTGTGCTTTGGGTGTTTCCTCTAGAAGCTCAAAGAAAATAAAAATAACCCCAACCACGTTCAATGGATCTTTTTGTGACCTAGAGCAGTCATGCTGTGTTTCTTTCTGAAGTGCTTTGAGATCTTTAAGTCAGGTGATGGTACCATTCATTTTCATGTTGATCTGAACTGCTTTGAAGAGAGCTTCTTTCCATGAGCTGATGATCTTTCCTCTGGATATTGGAATAATCCAATTAGGATAATGGAGGAAAGATCACCATATTTATTGGGGTAATATCCTGCAGGATAATTGCAATAATTTCCTCAGGTCCTTTGAAGGCAAGGATATGTTATCACACTGTGGAAAATTAACTTTAAAAGAGCAGCTTTAAACATTTCTATTTGAGATAGAAATGTTCAAGTTATGAAGTGAAGCTTCCAGAGGCTGAGAAGCTGCAGTGTCCAGTGGGACATCAATTGATATCCCTCTGATTCCAGGGTCTGATCTTTCTTCTTTCTCTCAGGTTTTTATCCATGTGTGGGGCACGGAGAGTGCTGAGCTCTGAGGCCCTTTGGGTCCATCACACAAGTTTCTCCCCTTTGATTCAAGGGAGGCTGCAGAGAATTTTCACTTTAATTTTCTGTTCCCGTTTCTCTTTGCTGGTCCTGCTCCTTCTGCCTACCTGTGAGATGGTTTTAGCCACTGAAACCCCAGTGATGAAGGCTTTGGTTAGAGCTCTCCCTGCACATTCATCCCAGCATCAAGCAAGAGCTGACAGATGCGGATGCTAATCCTGGTTCATGTATTTTATCTTCTGTGTTTATCTCTCGTTGCTCTGGATTTCAAAACAAGGTGCCATGTGAAGATCTTGGTTTTTGGAGTTGTAATGAGGCATATCTCATGAAGATGACAGTAATAAAAACAATAACAACAACTGCTGCTTGCTAGATCAGCAATACCATAGTCACCTCCCTCTTTGTGTGGCTATGGAGTCTCCTTCATGGGTATTTATTTGATGGGATAAACTTTAGCCACAAGTTTACACCCCGAGTAACGTGTTCAAAACTGCTTCAATGAATTAACAGCACAGGTCCCAATTAAATCAGAGAGAAGAATGCCACCTCTAGAGAGTGGAGGTGGTGCCTGGGTGAGGATGCTGCCTAATTAAAGGTGTGAAGTCATTGACTGGGAAGCATATTGAACCAGCAAGTGGATCTTATCATTGCAGGGTGGTGGAACCAGAGATATCAGTAGCTGAGGATTAGCATTGCTAATCATGGTTGGGAGTGTAAATAACAGTTCATAGTTTAGATAAGCTGACAATGTGTGTGTGTCTGTCCGTCATTGTTCCAAGTGTGATGGCATCCTGCCCTCCACATACCAAGCTGGGAACTGGGGAAGGGAAAATGTAATGTCTAGACAGTAAAACTTCAAGGAAGTTCAGCTCTGCTGTGTACTTAAACATCTTTTTCCTTCTTTTAGCTCTCTGCCCTAATGTCATAAACCAGCGGCACTTGAGAACCCTGAATTACCTCTTCTACAAGAGGTTTGTGGAGGTAGGTTTCTGTGCTGGGTGACATGGGTGTGAACGAGGCTTTTTGTTTGTTTTGCCTTTTGAATGACATAATTGACATGCTGGAAAGGTATTGATGGAGTGTGAGCAAGTGTCCCTTGGGATTATTATTGAATAGGAATGCACTGGGTCTGCCCTGGGACCTGCTGTTTCTCTGAGGGAATAGTTTGTGTGTCCATTCAGATTCTAATGACTGGGTGTTGTGACTGCTCAGGGCTGGGTGCTGGTTCACCTCAGCACCCTGAGACACGTGGAGATAGGGCTGGGTGTGCTCTCCATACACATTCAGTTTCTTTCAGCCATCTCAAACAAGCAGGAGCATCCTGGCTAAAGGGTTTTTTGGTGGTTTTGTTTGTCAAGGGGTTTGTGTGTAGATTATTTTTTTTAAGAACACGAGGGTTTGGGCGTTCTGCTCTGCTGGGTTCTTTGTAGGCACTTTGCTTTGCTGCTTGTGGCCTGGCTGTGATAGGTATGGCCCAAACCTGCCACAGAAGGTTTTTTGTGCTAAAACAGCCTTGTTACTGCTGAGGAAAATCACAGAGTCACAGCATGGTGGGGTTGGAAGGGACCTCAGGAGATCATCCAGTCCAACCCCCCTGCCAAAGCAGGTCCATCTCCAGCAGGTTGCACAGTGAAGCATCCAGGTGGGTTTTGAACCTCTCCAGAGAAGGAGACTCCACACCCTCTCTGGGCAGCCTGTCCCAGGGCTCTGGCACCCCCACAGTCAAGAATTTTTTCCTCATCTTCAGCTGGAACCTCCTGTGTTCCAGTTTGTGCCCGTTGCCCCCACTGAAAAGAGTCTGGCCCCATCCTCCTGACATATAGATATTGATAAACATGATGAGGTCCCCTCTCAGTCTGCTCTTCTCCAGGCTCAACAGCCCCAGCTCTCTCAGCTTTTCCTCCTAAGAAGGATGCTCCAGGCCCTTCATTGTCTTTGTGGCTCCACTGGACTCTCTCCAGACATTCCCTGTCCCTCTTGAACTGGGGAGCCCAGAACTGGACACAACACTCCAGATGTGGCCTCACCAGGGCAGAGTAGAGGGGGAGGAGAACCTCCCTTGACCTGCTGGTCACACTCTTCTGAATGCACCCCAGGATGCCATTGGCATGGTAGTACTTTCAGGTCCTGAACCGTTCTGTGAACTAACTTTACTTTTGTCCAGCCTCCAAATTCTCTTTCCAAACACTCTGGTACTTATCCTGGCACCAAGGGCTTGTAGAAATAAGAAGATGCCATTGATTCTTTCTAAGGAGCAGGTTCCAAGGAGGCAGCTTGAAGGTTGACTGTCTGCAGAATGACTTGGCTGTGGTTTCTCCTCTGCTTTCAGAAGCACACTGAGCCAAGTCACTGCCCTGATGCTCCTGAGCACACTGCACTGGGGAGCACGTTTGTCTCCTTGTTAACAGAGCAGTTTTGGTGCTTTCCTTCATGGTCTGACATCCATCATTATCCTGTGCCTGGAGACAGGTTGTACCAGCTGAGAGTAAGTTTTTGTTCTGCCTTTTCTGGAAGAAAACAGCTTCCACTTGTTGTGTCTGGGTGTATCAGTTGGTCAGTGAAGGACAAGGACCACAAGAGGCTGAATGTCACAGTGGAGTGTTTCCATTTCTAGAATTTGGAATAACAAGCTGTGTTTGCCAAGCACGGAGTGGTGTCTCAGCTGCAGTTCATAGAAGACTCTCTCCCTGTTGATACAAGAGGCTTTTTTAGCAGAGTTTTAACAGAGCCCAGCAGGTTGTTCAGATGTTCCTCCGGTGCTATTGATCCAGTCTTCAGAGAGCCAGTTTCCAGGAAATGAGACACCTCCTCTAGAAGGGCCTGTTCTGTTGTTCAAAGGAGGGTTCCTTTGATGTTCTCACTGAAGAAGGCAGATGTGTTTTTTTCTGATCCCCCACCCCCAGCACTTTGAACACGAAGATGGGGTTGAGTGGTGATCTGATGACACCATTCTGGCACAGCCAATTCTTCTTCCAAGACCTCCTGATCCTTCAGTGAAGGCTCTGATCTGTCCTTGCTGCCTGCCAGATCCATTGACAGAAGACCTGGGGAGGATGGAGCATTTCAGCATCCTGTACCTCAAAGCTTCAGTGTTGGATGACATCATTCTAGAGAGCTTGGCCATCCACAGTGAGACTAGGAAGCATTTATCCAGGTGTATTTATTTAGCAGAGTGCAATGGATTCTTGATCTGGTGTTGTGCTCTCTGGCCTTCCATTTCCTTTGTTTTGGAGTATTTGCTTGATTTAAAGTATCCAAGCTGGCCAGTTACTTCCATTAGGTACATTTGGCAGCTGTTGCTGGACACAGTCCCCTCTGAGAGCTCTCTGGTGTTCTCTGTTTACCGTTCTCAGCTGTGTCTGAGGTCTGGTTAAATGCCTCCTTTATCTCACTCGTATTTAAATTACATGCTTGTATATCTCCAAGATGTTTCCTCTGAGGCTCTTACTCCCTGTTTGCTCTTGTACCTTTCCATAAAAGTGGCACTAGTAACCATTGTTACCTGTGCCAGGAGTGGAGGTGAGGCTCAGAGCTCGGTGGCCTCCTGCAGCCTGTGCTCTTGGCAGGGTGGAGAGAAGGTCCCATCCCCAGTTTCTCCCCAACGCTGGCTCTGAACGACATTGGAACGGAGATGTTAACTTGGCAGTTTCCTTTCCCAGACCTCATGATTCCAGAGGATTTTTCATGACTTGGCTGTTAAGAAAAGTTTCTATTTTTGTATTCTGAAGGCTCAGCCTTGCAGATGATCCCTGAGATCACTTCCTCTCCTGGAGCCCGTGGGGATGGCTCTCCACTGGGCTCGCTGGTGGGGTGCACAGTCTGTGGACATCCTGCACATCTGAGGTGAAGGCAGCAGCCGTGATCCATGAGTTCCACCAGACCTTGGGCTCTTGCAGCTTTGCTCAGCGCTGTCTCTGTCATTGTGAGAGCACCAGGGGAGCTTTGAGGCTCTCAGAAATGCTGCTGCACTTTGCAGAGTGTCGGTAAGGTGATGAGCTCTCTGCAAATGAGCCCAGGACCCAGCTCTGGGTGATAAGGAGGGTTCTGGCCACGGCTGGGTGAGGACCTGCCCTTGCCTGGGTGCTCTGGGTGCATGTGAATTGTTTTAGGGTGACAGTGGTCTGAATGACTTTATCTAACCTGTGTTTTCCTGCCGTGACACATGAGCAGCAGAGGTTCCCCGTGTGCCCCAGGGTTCCTCACTCACACTTGATGCCGTGTGTAAGGTGTGTAAGGGGGTGTGTTTGGTCTCAGCTTGCTGTGTGTAACACTCTGCTTCCTCTGAGATGGCTCAGAAGTGATTTTGTCTTTTCAGAAAACCATGACTCAGGAGAACTGGACAGATCACGTTCAGGTGAGTATGGATTTCCCTCTCCCATTTTCTCAGGGTTAATTACTTGAAGATTGGTTTAAGATGTTCAGAATATCCAGCTCTGCATATCCTGGTCCTATTATTACAATCTTGCAATTTCTCATAACTTCTTAAGTGTTGAGCGAAATTGAACCTGCAGGGAAGAGCAGGGAAGAAAATGTCTATTTGAATTCCTGTTATATCTCTAAAAATGCTCCAATTTGACTGGAGCATTGGGGTAAGATTATCAAGTATATTCTTTTACTTTCATGCACTTATTTGTAAGTGAACACTGCAAATATTTAAGTTGATTAAATACAAGGAGGAGGGAAAAGAGAGTTCTGTTCAGGCAGCTAACAGGGTGTGTGAATAAATGGGGACAAACATTAAATTCCCTCTGTCTGCTCCTCTCTGATCATTTTCAACAGGTTTATTAAGTGACTCTTAGATACTGTGACTTTTATGTCTTGTGCTGTAGGACACAAGTAATTTTAACAACACAGGTAGAAGGGTACCAGTATTTTTTGTTCTTGGTGTATAAACAGGAGAGTTCAGGCAACCCTGTTTTGGCCTGATACTACAATATGTGACAAGGAAATATCAATCAGTTCCATGGTGGCAAGCCATTATTTATGTGTCCATGATATCCCTATGGAATTGCAACCTCACAGTGAGTGTTTGCTCCTTTTCTGTAACTCCTCAGTTTGAATTCTGCAGCCCTTAAGGATTTCTGACCATCTGCTGGAGTCTTCCTTTGAAAATCCATTTGAACAGTCACTGTGGGCCTCAGAGGTGACAGGCCAGGCTGATGACACGTTTGAGATCTTGGGCACTGTCTGTATACACCAGCAAAATAACTGAATTTTAAACATGAGGTGTTTCTTCCCCTCTTTCATGGGTCAGCAGGAAAAGAGACAATTCAGAAGGCACCAGAGTGTGTTTTAAGATCATTGGTAAAGTGCCCAGCAGCGCTTCATGGCAGCTGTTGAACCTACTGAGAGTTTTCAGTGGTGGATGTTCAACTTTTGGGTGTAGTTTATCATACCTGTGTGAGAGGCTGGACTTGGTGAGGACAGGAGGGGGTCTTGCCTCTTGATCTCAGTGACCTTATCCACCAAAAGAGCTTCTCAGAGTTCCCAGTGATTCTCTTAAAGGCCAGTGCAAGTGCTGGTGTCTTGCTGGATCAAGACCTGAGATGGGATTAACCATGAAACTGTAGGAAACATCTTCATCACAGCTTCTGGATGAACTTTGGTGTGTTCAGTGAAGGGGGTTCTGTGGTGGATAGTGGGAAACACCTCCCAGTTGACTTAGACAATTGAAAATTGTGTCAGTCACTGGAGACAGGAGGTTTGGGAATAGATGCTCCCTGGAAGTGCTCGTTTGGTGGCTGGTAGGACAGCTCCCTGGAGAACTACCCAGAGCTCAGCAGCATGATGGGCTGTGGCAGGAGGTTGTCTTTGCTTTCCCAGAGTATTCCAAACCTTGTGTTTTCTGTGTGCTGCCAACTTCTGTGTTTTTGACCAGGATGTAATTACCACACGAGTAGTGCTTAAACTTGCCTCTTATCAGTCCTGGCTCTGAGCACTATCAGAGATTTCTGTCTTTGGCATCACTTTAAAGCGATCAGAGTCTGTGCCTGTGCATCTGGAGGAAGCTGAAATGGTGGCATGTGCAGGGAGGCTGGAGGAGTCTCTGAGCAAGCTTTGGTTTTCAGTGCAAGAGCTGAGGTTGTCCAACACTTTTTTTCTTTTTTTAAAGATTGGGCTTTACATGAGGGAAAGTTTCACCTTTCCACTCAGAGTTTCACCTAAGACTTGATGTGTTTTGACCAAAAAAAAATCCATTGTGCTCCTTGTGGAGCTGGAGGTTGTTGTTTGTGCTGTGTATCCCATTTGTATGTTTAGTTCAGGCTCACAAACCATTTGTATCTCCCGAGCTCTGCGTGGTGATGCTGTGTTAAAGTCACATTGTGCCAGGTAGGAGCAGAGGATGGGGTGCAGTGTGACCTCTGGGTCACCTGAGGGAACAGGAATCACAACTCCCAAAGCCTCCACAACGACAAACTCTCAGTCAGAATTGTTTTGGGGTTTCTTTATTTTGTTTTTTTTTTTTTCAATTTTAACCTTCCAAAAAGGTTGAAAGTCTTCATGGGTTTAAATCCAATTTTTGTTTAATTCTGTGCTGCAGCCTTAACAAAAGACTTAAATTATAAAATATTGAGAGCCCTGGGGACAGTGGTGTCTCCCCTTGCTCACTGGTGCTTGGCCACGTCGCGCTCGGTGTGGCAGGCGATTGACATTTCAGAGCTGGTGTTTCCTTTTGTTCCCCCTGAGCTGTACAAGTACAGAATTTTCCTGTTCCTGCCCTGTGGGATGAATCAAAGGTGTGATCCTGACTGCTCCTACAAAAGGCAGAAACTCAGTAGTTAATTGTGGGGCCAACAGAACCTGTTCCCAGCCCTGTAACAAACTGGTTTTGCCCCCTCCGCCTGCCAGTGCCCGCGCTGCTGATCTGCTGTCCGGGCAGGGATGGCAGCAGGGAAGGCAAAGGGGTCACAATGTCTTCGTACCCAAGGGAAACTGCCCTCATCACAGCTGCCTGGTGGCAAGCCTGGTGAGCCCAGGAGGACAGCTGCCCTTCGTATCATCCTCTCCAGGCAGATCCCTGGAGGGCAGAGGGAAGGGAAGGGTGCTCTTCCCGCACAGCGCCAGCCCCATCGCTCCTCATTAGCTTGCCTAACTGATGGGGAGGCACACAGGAGGCTGCCTGTCTTCACAAGCAGAGGGAAGGTGTGTAGGGTATTGATGGTAGATAGGCAGGGGAAAAAAGAGGCAGAGCATGAGCCAATTGTCTGCTTTGCTCTGTGCCCTTCTGCTTCCATTTTTGCATGCGTCGTAGTTTTCAAAGCTTTCATCAGCATGAAGGTGGCAGAGTTGGGTAGAGCGACCTCCCAGTACCTGGAGGGGCTACAAGAAAGCTGGGGAGGGACTTTTTACAAAGACAGGTAGTGACAGAACAAGGGGAAATGGCTTTAAACTGGAAGAGGGGAGGTTTAGATGAGATATTAGGAGGAAATTGTTTGGTGTGAGGGTGGTGAGACCCTGGCCCAGGTTGGCCAGAGAAGCTGTGGCTGCTCCTCCCTGGAAGTGTTCTCAGCCAGGTTGGATGAGGCTTTGAGCAACCTGGTCTAGTGGAAGGTGTCCCTGCTGCTGGCAGGGGGGCTGGGACTGGATGAGCTTTAAGGTCTCTTCCCACCCAAACCAGTCTGGGATTCTGTGAGATATGACTCTGATCAGATGTGCTCAGGCAGGGTCGTCCTGCCAGCGGCTGCAGAGAGCTCTTGGCAAGAAGGACTTATTGCATGTTGATGTTTGCCTGGAAATTCTGTAGGACTAAATCATTTTGAGACTAAAAATCATGGAAGGCATTTTTCAATCATCTGCCAAGCTTTCAAAAAGAACACACGTAGAACAAGAGTATCTTTGAGGAGCATAGTCAGGAAGCAACTCTGATTGCAAATGTCACCTCTACCAGTGTTTTACATGTCAGATAGTATCTGAGATGCTTGCATGAGGTTGGCAATGTGACATGGGACCTAGTGGGGAGCACTCCCTTCTTTGGTAGCAGCTGGAGCCTGAGGACATCTCAAATAGCACCAGACACCTGTGTTTTGGTGACCTCAAATTCTCCTGGTTCCACAGTGGGCTTGGGAATAGGAGGGTCTGGTGTTTTGCTGCAGCACCTTTAGTGTGCAGTGTTCTCCCTGATGTCTTGGGGGTGATCTTGCAGTCATGCCCTCCAGACTCAGCTTGGTTGCTTAGTGCCAAAGGCCCCTTTTTGTGTGGAGTCACCCACAGCCCTTCAGGTCTGGTCCGTTCACGTGGGAGCTGTGCCGGTCCACGCAAGGAGAGAGCTGCCCAGGAAGCTCAGAGGCCCTGATGCCATCCACAGGAGATGGTCTCAGCTTGATGAGGAAGGGCTGGGGTAGTTGTGCAGGGGAAATGACAGAATATTATGGGTATTTCTGAACTGTTAGAGCCCAGAAGGCACACAGTTGCTCGATGATTCTGATGTCCAAAGTGCTTTTGCAGGGAACAGTTTGACTGCAGCAGACCTAACCAGTTGGTGCAGTTTAAAATGTTATCTCAGGGTGCTTTGGCCCCTGTGTTTAATTGGACTTCCTGCTGTGGAATTCCTTCTCCCATGGAGCAGAACAGGGTGAGGGTGCACAGCGATGTAGCTCTTTATTTGGGGCAATAACTGGAATCAGGGTTAAAACCAATGAGTTTATTTAGGACTGTCTGTGTTATCATCACCTGCTTTACAGGGTGTCTGGGACAGTGCAGCAGTAGAAATGGTTCTTCCACTTCCACTGACCCTGAGCCAAAGAGCCTTTTGTCACTAAATCAAAAACCTTTCTGTGCTGGTGTTTGCACAGGGGAAACTGTCCTTTAGGTTCTCTAATGTAAAAACCTTTAACCCTTCCAAAACTAACACTCAGAAAGAGTGCTGGTGTTTGAAAAGGTGTTCTTTGGGCAGGACAGGAGGCAAGGGGCATGAACTGCAGCAGAGGAAGTTCCACCTGAACAAAAGGAGGAACTTCTTTACTGTGAGGGTGACTGAGCACTGGGACAGGCTGCCCAGAGAGGTGGTGGAACTCCCTCCCTGGAGATATTCAAGAACAAGGGGAAATGGCTTTAAGCTGAAAGAGGCGAGGTTTAGATTAGATAATTAGGAGGAAATTCTTTGGTGTGAGGGTGGTGAGACCCTGGCCCAGGTTGCCCAGAGAAGCTGTGGCTGCTCCTCCCTGGAAGTGTTCTGGGCCAGGTTGGATGAGGCTTTGAGCAACCTGGTCTAGTGGAAGGTGTCCCTGCTGCTGGCAGGGGGGTTGGGACTGGATGAGCTTGAAGGTCCCTCCCAACCCAAACCATTCTATGATTCCTGGTGAGCTGTGGCTCATCCACCAGCCCTTTTCCCAGCTAACGATTGGAACCACTCTGTCCCTCATTTTGGTGTGTGTGACTTGAGAGAAGGGTGTGGGGATACAACACCTAGAAAAGTGGCCCATGGAGTGTTCCAGCTGCTCTGGTCTGCTCTGGTTCTGCATGAGAGCGAAGCGGAGGAGCGCTGGAGCCAGCTGCTCACCAGCTAATCTCTGCTTCTCCAGCTGTGGCAATGAGATAACTTATTTTAAACTATCTGACCATGAAAGCCAGACCCTGTGCCAGCTCGTTCTCTGGCTGACAGGGGTGAGGTGGTGTAATTCACAGCACATGTACAACTCCAGTTCCACTGAAATTTCAGGGCTGTTACGCGACTTTACAGATAACAATCAGATAATATTCCGAAATCAGAAGGCATTAAAATCTCCCCCTTTATGTGTAATACATTTCTAAAACTTTGACAATTCCTTGTCCTTAATAGGTGTAAATTGTCTTACACTGCAGCAGGGAGCTGATGTAATCTTATTTATTTAACCCCTTCATTTCCAAATGGCAAACATCCTCAAGGACTGATGCCAAGATCCTAATGCGCTCTTTCTGCACAGGACCCTTTTGACCTCAATTAAAATGTAACAACCTCTGGAATAAAATGTAATAGCTGTTGTGCTCAAGGAGGTAATTTTTAAGGGGAATTTAAAGGGCAGAATGCAATTATTTTTTTAAAAGTTTTTGTGGCCAGAACACCTGGCCAGTAATTCTGCTCTGGGGAACCTTTAATACAGACAAGAGGTCAAAAAAGCCACTTTGCAAATATCCACATCCAGTGTCCTTCCCCAGGACTCCTGAGCTCAGGCAGACTTTTAAATTGGCTCGAGATTGTTTTGAGTACAGCAACATCCCTGTGGTGTGAGGAACTCAGTATCTGTAGGGAATTAAGCAATCTGTGCAATGCAGAGGGGAATGATATTCAAGAGGTGATTAATAAACGGCATGTCTTTGGGTATTAGTCTGTATGTCAAATTATCTTGTGCTCTGTGTTTGAGTGAATTGTTTATTCAAGGATATAATGGATTTCATCACTCAGACATCAAATCTAGACTGGCTGCTTTCCTGGAAGGTAGAAACCAAAACTAGTTTAACCAGCTGTTGTGTGGAGTCCCTTGCAGTACTTACAGCCTCTTTTTTAGCAGGAAATTAGAACCAGTGGGTGATTGTTTTTGTTCCTTCTGGCCTTAAAAGTCTCAGGGAGGAATCATCAGCTGAAATAAATTGTCATGGTTCTACTAGTGTTGCTCCAACAGGGTGCTTGAGCTGAGGAGCTGTCCCACTTGAGCCCAGGTACCTCTGAGTATGGGTGTGTGTATAAATATGCAGGAGCTACTCCACGGCTCTGTGGTGCCTGCAGTTTGCCTGGTAGAGTATCTGCAAAAGAATTGCATTTATCTTTCCACAACTTTAAGCAGCTTCCTAACAGCTGCTGTTTAGAAACGAGAAGATTGGGGGTTTTTTTCCTTTCTTTTCCCTTTTGCAAACTAGATGGTATTTAAACCTGGACCAGTGACAGGTTTCAGATCTGGTATCTGCCTTGTGAAGCCAGGATTGAGGGAATTGCTTTCTATCAGCTGAGACCTGGCAGCCTTTCTTCCCCCAGTGCACACTTGCTGCTCCCATTGCTCCTTTCATTCCCCTTCCTGCGTTTTGTCCCCAGTTCAGGGAGTGACCAGAAACTCCGTGGTGGGGGGAGTGTTTTGGCAATCCCCCTGCTTTTGCCCTTTTCTTTAGATTTACTATTCTTGTTGGAGTTCTTTGGGGAGAACATATAGCCACAATGTGATGTAAAAGTATATTGTACCTGAGGGAATATTAAACCAGGGAAAAACTCGACAATAAAAGTAGCAGGCAAAGTATAAATTTTCTTCTATTTTTCTGTTCAGTTTGTAAAGGGCATCATATATTTATTGATAGCTGAAATCACATCAGAGCTGCAAAGCAGAAGGACTCACTGCTAGGGCTGATGCAGAAAACAGGCACATCTGTGACCAACTCAGGGAAAGCATCACGTCACCCTCCAGTTACGTTCTGCTTTCTGGGTAGAGAGCAGTGAAATCTGCGTCTGTGCTAATGAAGTTAGCACTGTGGGTCTGAAAGAAATGGGAACTTCTCATTTAACAAACCCACAGCTGTTGTGGCAGAAATACATGGGAACAGCCAAACATGCAGTGTGTTCCATGCCTTACTACCTAAAGTCTGTCAAAGGATAAATATATATCCAGTTAAATGTAAACACCTCCATCTACCTCCTGCATGGCTTGGAGAGGATTATTTTCTGTAAGACCTGGAGCTGCTGTGCCTAATGATAATGATGGTGGTTTTCTTTATAACAAATCCAGCCATTTCTAGATAAATAAATTGTGGTTAAGCACAAAGATACGTATGAATTCTGGTGGAGTTTTACAGTAGGTACAAAGAAGCTAAGAAAAACAGACGTTGTTTTCCTTCCTATCTACCCAGTTGTCAAAAATGTCAAAAACATTTAGAAAAAAATCAGCCAAAAATGTCTCTGGAGCGATGGAAGATATGTTTGCTCAAGAACTTTGGAAAATGAGCTCACATTTATTTAAGTGTGGATCTGCAGGGCCAAGCTCTGGGGATTGAAGCTTGTGGGAGCTGGTGTCTGTCTTCTGCTTCAGTGAGGTATTGGCAAGGAATTTCTTTGAAAGCTCAGTTTTAAAAGCTGTGGCCTTTTGATGCAGACATATTAACCACTGGAGAGTGAAGGAAGAAAACTGGAGAAAACACACTGGTGGGGGGGAAAAATCTCCTTTAAATTATTTTGGTGTGTTAGAGATGTTTTCTGACCTTAACCCCCCTGCAACCAGCCAGGGCTCTCCTGCTCCTAAGCGCTATAATTGCATTTCTGTCACTAGCCTGCATTCATTGGGAAGCACAACTTCATCAAAAAGAGATTTGGTATGGTATAAAAAAGAGGTTAATTGGCTTATGGCTGTAGGTTGAGAGGTCAGTGTTAGATTAAAGAGTTAAGAGCATCAGCAAGCGTTAGGCTGAACTGCTGTGCCCTGGTGCTTAATGCAGCCACATGGGAGAAGCATCTTAGGGGGAGGAAAGAATATAGGAAGGACTGTCACCCTAAACTTTATAGGGACATGTGGGACAGCCAAGCTCCTTAAAAGCTGCACCAGGAGTCTCATCTAGTAGTTTCTAGGATACCTATAGCATGAGCTATGGGATTGTATGCCACAAAGTACAAATAGGGACAGCCTGCCTCAAAACAGGCAAATCCTCGTGTTCTTGTGGTCTGAGACAAAGGGGACCCCATGAAGAGCACTGGCATTGGCCTCTCCAGCAGAAACAGGGAAAGGCAAAGAGGAGGATGGGGACAGAGCTTGCCTGCTGGCACAGGAGAGGGTGTCCTCACTGCTCTTTTAAAAGGAGGAAGCAAATAGGTCATCAACAGGACGTTGTGAGTGGGAGACAACTCTGAGTTGCAGCTCTGTGACACGAGACAACGCCAGACTCTTGCCCCAGGGTCATTTCTGTGTGTTTGGGGGTGTGCAGATGTAGGGGGCTACGTTTGCCCAGCTTTACTTGTACATATTCACACACACACACACACACAGATCCATCTGGTGTTCTGATCCAGTCAGCAGTAAAACCATCCACCCATTCAATAATCATCCCAGATCATTTAAAAACCCCGTAATCAATCAGTGCCTGGGTGCTTCCACAGGTGGGTGCTGGATTTTAAAGGCCTGTGCAAATCAGCTGCCTTGCACAAGGGCTCTTTGCAATTGATAGTTTGGCTGTATCATACTTTTAGGCGAGATTAGTTCACCAGTTCCCTGCCAAGAAGAGAACCACATAAACAGAGGATTGTTTAGAAACAAAAAAAGTTCCTCTTGACAGAGGAGCCATGTAAATGGGAAGAAACAGGAAACTAATCTTCCCTTGTTCTCTCTGAAAGAATGCATATCTCTGAGGAATGTTGTAATTATGGATTTAGGAAATCTGTCCAATTTGCCAGGGTGTGAATTTCAGAGTTCATTCAGTCAACCCTCTCAAGCGTTTCTGCTTCAGAACAAAAAACACCAGGAGAGTTTAAATGTACCAGAAGAGATTAAAGGAGAGAAAAATCTGCTGCCAAGCTTTGCTTTTGGTAAAGATCCTGCAAAGATACTTCTTACTGCTTTGGCTATGAGCCAGGTGAGGTTTGTGCATGGTGAACTAGAAATGAGTGGTAAGCCATGGTTTTCCTTTGGGCATCTATTTTTCATAGACTAATGATGGGGAGAATTAGTGCTCCTGAGCAAGGATTTCCATCGTCAAGATTTTGGCTTATTCACTTTGAAGACTTTAGTCAATAGAAAAGTGTCCCCTGCTGGGAATGCCACATTAGCATGTTCTCAGAGAGAAAAGAACCTAACCCCAAGTTCCTAACTCTTCTGAAGCAAGCTTGGGCAGAGCTGGGGAGAGTACTGGGTGTGAAGTGAAGGCACGGGGAGGCTCAGGATGATGGATGAAACAGCCCGTGGTGAGCATCGCTGAGGAGCTCCAGCGTGGCCTGGAGAAGGGCTTTCAACAGCAGGTTTCAAGCAGGAGCAGCAGCAAAGAGACCTAAGAAGTCTGATGTCAGGGAAACTTAGGGCTGGGTTAAAAAGAAAGCAAAGAAATGAGCTCACTGCTTCTGTTCTTTGGCAATGAACACAGGAGATTTTAAGTTAATTCCACTTCAGAGCTTAGAGGCCTTTTAATTAAGGTAGTGATAGAGGTGAGAACCTGGAGCTCTTTGATGACCAATCATTCAGGCAGCTATTTCCACAAGAAAAGTACAGATCTGAGGGGAATTGCCATGCATCAGGAGTAAGTGTGGGCAGAGAAAGGATGCATCCTGGCAGAGGAGGACCCCTACAGAAAGCTGTTAAAATCATCTGGAGCCAGGACCAAGTCACAGGAGATTCCTGCTTTGTTGCTCAGACTCATAACTTGGAATTTGACCTGAACAGGGAGAGTGGAGTAGGGAGAGAACGTGAAAGAGGATTCTGAGGCTCTTCCCAAACCTCCTGAGCAGTCTACATTGGCCATGTGGAGCTGACACAGGCTGGACCTGAGCAGTAAATCCTCCAGCCCCGCTGGGGAGTAAATGTGCTGGAACTCCACGGCTTTTTGGAAAAGAAGAGGGAGCTTATGAGTTCTCATTGTGTATGTGACTGGGCATGGGAACATTTAATTGGGTGGTTGGTTGGGTTAATTGTGTACTGCTTTGGCTCGTTAGGGTTAATATTAGGGCTATCCAAAACAAATGGGAAGGCATCGTGGTGGCTTCAGCTCCCGTGGGTCCTGAGGAACCGCTGAAGTGTAATCCTGAGTTCATTTAACAGCAGCAGTGGGGACACAGCGGCAGTGGTTTCATTCCTGCAGGCTCTTCCTCTTCACACATCTGCAGCTCATGGTCCTGTAGTGCAGTGCTGCTTTAGTTCTCTGCTCCTGTCCCCGCAATGCTGTGGAGCTCCGGCAGTGTGCGGCTGTCACCGCGGTTCCTTGCTGAGCCCTTGGAGCTGGAGTGGTTCCTGCAGACACATCTTGTACGAGCAGAGTCCTACACTTCTGCTAAGTGGGATTTTGGGATAATCACACTGGAGGCTGCCTGAAGGATTGCTGTCCTAGCTAAGCAGAGAGTCCTGCTTCCCCCGTGCGGGCTTCCCCGCTCCAAAATACAGATTGAATCGAGTTATGTGACGGTGGCTCCTGTTTCTGAAAGTGCTTGGCAATGGTGTCAGCCTTCTGAGGCGTGAGAGGCCAGAGAAATTGTGTTGAGTCATATGAGGACCAGGTTCAGTGAACCTCAGTAGCAGTGCAGGTCATCTCACATGCAGTAGGTGATGGCAGCCCTCACTCTCTTAAACCAGAGAGCACGTTTTGCCATTTGCCACAGTGACACATGTGTGTGTGTGACATCAGGACAAAAGGCAGATAGATAAATGCCACTTCAGAATACACTGGGAAGATGAGGGTTGCCAGTTTGTCTTCAATGCACTGTGTTATTGGACTTAGACAAAGCATCTACTGTGATAAGTAACATACTACTTTGTGCTCTGAAAGAGCTTGGCCAATTTCCCCATCCTCATTCATCTTCAGTCTTGCCAAGGGCTGGAATGCTCCCAGAAAATATCTCCAGCCTGCCATCGTGGGACCAAGAGGTGTGAGAAATCTGGAAGCATATCAAAACTCGTGTGGCTTGTGTATTCAGAACAAGTCCTTGGTCCTTTGCTGATCCCTGGGATGAATAATATCCAGCAACTCCAGGGCCAGGGTTAGGTTAGAATCCAGGAGACGCCTCTGCAGCGATTGTGAGAAAGGGATTTCAGGGAGCGGCACAGACCCTCAGGACACACTTCAGGCTGAAGTGAAGGAAAGAGAAATTACATCTTAAAAAGCAAGTAGGGTAAAGTTACCTCAGTCTATTTGTTAAGGAATTGTATTTTTGTTTTTTATGGATGACATGCAATTATTTCTCTCTCCAAACAAAGGTTGTTTTAATAGGGTTAGCCTGGCTCTGTCGTTCATTAAAGACATATCGCTGTGACGTTCCCTGAACAGGTAGTGGTGAGGAGAACAAGTATTGCAGGTGAATGCACTTTGTGTATCAGCATACCTGGAGTAGTTGTGGGATGTAGTTGAGGAAAATGAGTTGATTGTGGTTTAAATTAAAAGAAAAGTTATGATCTTCCCACTGGGAAAGTTCCCAAAGTGTCAGGCTGCACCTACCCTGCTAAACAAGACCATGACCTGATCTGTGGCCCCAAGGACCAGGGACACAGGCTGCCTTCCCTCCTGGGAGCTTTGTCTGCAATCCACAGTGACAGGAGCAGTGGAGGGATGGGATCCCTGGGCTATTGCAGTTCTGCAAGCGCAGCACTGGTGGTTAACCAGCCAGTAAAATCCAATTTTTCAGGACAGCGTTAGCGTGGCTGCGTTTGTACGCTGCCGGGTGGCGTGATTCAGTGTCAGCACTGAGCTTGACCATCTTCCTGAGGTATCATGGTCCCTCTTTGTTAAACCTTCTGGTGTCCTGAAGCAGCTGGGGATGCACCTGACAGTTCCCTGGGGCAGTTAGGGGCTATGTTGTTGTAAAGTATTACACCTTTTCTCTTAAACCTCCATTTCTGTCTGGGCTAGTGCCTTCTCCAGCCAAGAAACACTGATATCCATGTTCTGGTCAGCTACTGAAGTGAAATCTGGTAATGATGGTGTCAGATTCACTGAGGTAAAGTGTTGTCTGCAGAGAGTTTCATCTCTGAAGTAGGACGTGCCATGTGCCCTGTGAGGTGGAGCCGTTGCCAGCAGACAGTTTATCTCTTAGGTGGCAGAGTGGGCTGGGTGAAGGTTGTATGAAGAATGAAGGTGAAGGTTGCATGAAGAATGTCCAACCCTGTGTTCAAAAAAATGTCTCAACCTCTTGCTTAACATTTTGTGGAAATACTCTCCCTTCAGATCTGACTTTGAAAGCAGAGTTTGTTCGTTACCTCTGCTATAAACCTTCTCTCATCTGTGGCAGCATGAGCAGATTTTTGAGACATGATGACTTCATCTGGTGAAGATGAATGACTTCCCTCAGGGGCTGCCTGACAGAAATTTGGAAGGAATCCCAGTGCAGGAAATGTGTTTGGATCTCTGTCTGGTATTGTTGAGCATGATCAGGACCATCCTGTATTCTGGGTAGGTGAGATCTTGGGTGTTCTTTGCCCAGGAGGTGCTTGGAACTTGAAAGCAGCAGTCGCTGCAAGAAGTCGCCTGTCTGTGTGGAGACAAGTCTCGGTGCTGGGGAATGCACTGCAGTGCTGATCACAGAATCAGAACCTGATGTCACTTTGCAGGAGCCTGTGGAGGTCTCTTCTCTGCTCTCCTGCTCAAAGCAGGGCCAGCTGAGTTAGACGCAGTGTTGCAGAGCCCTGCCCGGTTCCACAGCCCCTCTGGGCCCCTTGCAGTTTTTAGCCACTCTCACTGTCACCTTTTTTTTCTGTTGGGCCTCGTTGGAATTTCTGGAAGGATCTGACTCCATCTTCTCTATGATCCCACATGGTAAAGTTGAAGAGAGCTATTATATTCCCCCATATCCCCCAACTCAGCCTCCCTGCTCCTTCAGCCTCTCCTTCTACATCAAGTGCTCCCACCCACTAACTGTGTCAGTGGCTCTTTACTGAACTGTCCCCTATTTTTTGGCATCTCTTTAACACCAGGGTGCCAAAACTGGGCATCGTGTCCATGTGTGGTCTCACAAGTGCAGAGCAGAGGGGAGGAATCACTTCCCTTAACCTGCTGCCTGAAACTCTCTTGGCTGTGCAGTCACCTGGGTGGATTTGAACAGATGAGCTGTATGGTTTTTTTCTTCTGGCTGCCATTTGGTAGTGGTGTCTGGTCTTCTGACTGAGAAATTGCTTGGCAGAATTGTGTGAGCTGCAGAGAGAAAAATGGAGCCAGATGTGTCTTGTCACAGAATATTGTCCTAGGTCCTCATCTCAAGCTAGCACCTTCATTCAGGTTGCCCAGGAACAATGAGCTCCTTGTTGAGGAGCCCCAGTAGAGCAGCAAGTTGGCTTTAAGAGTTGCCTTTGTCTTGATGTGTTCAAGTGATAAGTTAGGCTCCTCTGAATTGCCTTTTGGAAGAGCTGATAGCATGGGGAGACTGAAGCTGAGTCTCCTGATTCACCAGGCTGAGGCTAGGTAGTGTGAACATGCCCCAGGGAGCCACATTGCCAGAGCTTTGTTGAAAGAGAGAAGAAAGCCCACTTCCCTGCCATTGATGTGGTAATGGCCTGCAGAACACTGGAGTGTGGCTCTGTCAGTGACGCACTGATGGCTATCTGAAAGTCACTCTTCTGGGATATGAATGGAGGCTATTTTCTTCTTCTTCAGTTCATAAATTAGTGCATCTGAGTAGCCAGTGCCTGGGAGCGAGGGAACAGCTCAAGTGGTGAGAAAGCTCGACTTTCTCATGCTTCTGTCTTTGTGCATTGGCCATGGGTGAGTGGCCTGCTGCTTTCACATGAAACCCTCTTCAGAAGGGAGTGTGGGTAACGTTGGCATCTTTTATCTGAGTGCCATCTATGTAAGCTCTACAGAAGTCAGGATCCCCCTTCTCTCAGGCTGTGACACGGGGCTGTGCTGGCGCTGAAGGTCCCCGCTCCAATCTCGTGCATTAAGGACTTCCCATCGGTGACACGAGCAGCATCTCTCCGTAGAGTACTTCAAAACAGAAATCTGGAGCACAAATCAAATAAAGGATCAATGCAACAAACACAATAGGATGTTCCAGATCATCTTTAAACAAAGGTGTCTGCAGCACCACGCTGGATTCAGTGTCCTCCACTGCTTACCCTCTTCAAAGTCCACGTTTCTTCTTCCCCTTTTAAAAGTTGCTGGCATGAAAATATTCTACTTGACATTTTCTCTACACTAATAGGATTTTTTTTGTTGTTGTTGTTGATTCTGGAAACACTTAAGAACAGAGGAAATTGGCCAAGACATTGAAAAGTTAAATTAAAATGTGACTGTGCAAATAGGCAGTGTCACTGGCGTGAATAACTCCACTCTGCGGTGAGAGGTGTCGAGGGACAGCGGAGAATGGGATGGGACAGAAATACAGATAAAAGTAATCCAGGGTTGGCTAGGGTGGCTTCCAAAGAAGATATTGGATATTTGGATCCAAACTTATTGGTAACAATGGAAGAACTGCTGATGCTTTGGGTTAGGACCAGGACATTCCTAAGCTTGGTGTGAGCTTTGTGAAGCGCCCGGCTGGGTGAGAACAGGATTTACGGGTAGGTGCTCTGCTGCAGTCATTTTGGAAAGCTTTAATCATGGCTTATTGTTGGTGTCAGGAGTTTTTGTGTGCTCCTGTGGATTAAAGAACGTGTGATAGGTCTAGAATCCAGACAGGGATGTAAACAAACCTCCTGGTGTATGTAATCTTTTTTTCTGCTCGGAGGTGTCGCTGATGTTGATCAGAACGACTGTGCCAGTTTCCTCTTGAAAAGCGTTCATTTACTGAAAACAAAATGAAATGTCATCCCTAGTGAAACATTTGTCTCTGCATCTGTGCCCACATCTTCTGGGGCCAAAGTTTCCACATTCTTGCTTCTTGCAAAGCTGTTGCGGTGGAAGCCTTTCCCCTTTATAGCACTGGTGGGGTTTTTTTTTTCAGTAAAAAACCAAACAAAGCTATTTTCCGTTTCAGAATGCAAGATGTAACATCTCTGGAGAGATTAACCTTCTTTCCAGAGTTGTTCTTGTGGTTGAAAGAATAAATCTGTTATCATTAAAATTAAAAAAAATAATAAAAAAAAAATCTGCACCTCATTATTTCCAGAAATAAAGCTGACATAATGAGATTTATTAAGAATTTACTCTGGGTGAACTGAAGAGAGATCCAACCCCGAAGACTTTGTGTTCTAGAAGAAAGGCAGAAAGACAATAGGATGGACACAGGGGAAGCTCGAAGAGGGAATTGCTCTGTGATGTTAATAAGAAAATATGTTCTTTTTGGGAAGGACTCTGAGAAGCGGCTTGGCAAACGCGGCAGGAGGAGTTATTCAAACCCTCTTCATGTGTGAGGTGCTTGGCTGAGCCCACTGTGTGAGGCAGAAGTGTGGGAGATGCACAGAGTAGCAGGACTGGCATGGCTGAGGGGAAGGGTTTGGGGGGAAATGTAGAGGGCAGGAGGTGTTAACGTGACAGCTCCGTTCTGCTGCTTCTTCCCTTCCTGCTCAGCCCCTTCCCACGGTTCCCTCTCCTGCTCCCCTCCCATAACCGAGCCCCTGGTTGGCTGCTGGACCCCCGTCCCGCTGTCACTGGCCCCTTGCTGTGCCACCAGCCTCTTGGAGCAGCGGTACAAGTGCTCCTCCACATATCCATGAGAAGAAATGTGGCATTTGGCACAGTCTCAGGGGTGCAGATTTGGTGCTGAGGCAGCAGTTTTATGAGCAGGCTGGCTTCTCGGGTGAGCTACCTGGGACGCCAAATTTCTCTGTGGCTTTTCTTCCAAGACTCTGCCCCCTTCCTGCACCTCTATGGGGTGGGTCATTCTTTTTTTTTTTTTTTTTGCTTTTTTGCTTTCTTTTTTTCCTTCCCTTTTACCTTGAGGCCATCAACAGGTTTGTTTCCTGATCTCTGTGCAGGGTGCCTGCTTGGAAGACAACTTTTCACCTTGTAGTTACTGAAAGAATGTGAGGAATGAGGCCCCATGGCCCCAGCCCACCACCCAGCCAGGCTGTGTTTGTGCAGGCACTGGAGAAGGAGCAAGGTGTGAGCAGACCCTGACCCTGCCAGTGTGGCTTGGTGGGCAGTGAAGGAGAAAGGTGGCAGTTGGAATCTGGAGGCTGGGGATGGATTTTAAGTGTGTATCTGAGCATTTCACTACGCTGAAGAATCCTTGTTGGTAGTGCCAGCAGCAATATAGCCTTAGAGCTACAGATCCTGATCCGTCCTGGAGAGTTTCAACTTGTCTTAGCAATTAAGTTTTCTTGACAATATTAACTTCTCAGGGCAGATCCATGAGTAAATCAGCCTGGCAAGAGGAGCTCTGGCTGTGGTGGCTCTGGGGTGTTTGGAAGCGCTGGTGGGTTGGCTGGGCAGGAGGAGGGGGCTGTTCCCACCCCCATGGAGCTGTCGTGGCTGTCAGCGTCACCGTGTTCGTGTTTCCTCTTACAACCGCATCTGCCAAGGGGATGGACAAGACAAAAGAGCTTTGGTGGATCCAGCTGTGGCAGTGGGGACTGCTATGGCCCCTGTTTGCCAGCCCTGTCCCTTGCCAATAGCTGCTCCCTCGTGCCAGGGTGGGCAGCGTGCCGGGCTCCGGCCTCTCGGGCTCTCAGCCGGGATTTGGGCTTAAACCGCAGGCAGCCCCGAGCTGTGCTCATGCCCCAGGCTCTGCCGTGTGCCAGGGCACGGGCACATGGTCACTTCTGCCAGAAAACAGCTGGGAATGGGGAACATCCCCAACTGCCCCCCCTGTTCACAGCTGCACCCACCACAGGATCCTACAGCGGCACTTGGGATCGTTGTGTTTGTCCCTATGGCTGAAGCATTGTCACATCCACTGTCACATCCATTGTCACATCCCCTGTCACATCCACTGTCACATCCACTGTCACATCCACTGTCACATCCATTGTCACATCCCCTGTCACATCCATTGTCACATCCACTGTCACATCCACTGTCACATCCACTGTCACATCCACAGAGGCCTTGAACAGGCACAAAGGGAGGGATTTCTTGCACCCAACCCTTGTTCACAGCTGGAGCAACTGCTCGAGGTTCCCCTTACGATCAGTGGACATAAAGTAACGTCAGAGCACATTTTGTGCAGCCTGTTTCTGATGCAGGGTGTCACCACTCACACCCTGGACCCCATCTGTGGTGCTGGTGGCGCAGGATGGCTGTCACACACTGGACTGTCACACGTTGCTGGAGGAAGGAGCCTTTGTGTTTGCAGTGGTGTGTGCAGATGGGCTGTAGGCTGGTGAATGAGCCTTTTCCTCGCTGTGAACACCACAGTCTGTGGCTCAGGACAGCTTTGCTGATGAGTCCTACCTGAAACCCCTGTGTGACCAGCAGTCCTGGACCTGCAGAGAGACCAAGCCATCCTATTGCCTCTCCCGAGACATCAAGTCACAGCGTCACTTCAGGGCTAGGTACAGGCACAAAATGGGACTAAGCCAGTCCAGACTCTTACCCCTTTCCATAATTACCTGCCTGATGAGCCCAAAGACTTTTACTGGTCAATCACTGGTTCTGATTTTGCTTTATATAATCAGAATGTGAGCAAATACCATGCTGGTCATCAGTCAGGCCATGGGTTTACCTTTGTTTCTCTGGGCTGCACCTGCAGTGATATTCCCTGAACAAAAAGCTGTGCTGCCCAGGGCACTCGGGTACCCTGAGGAGCTCTCAGTTGAAGTAAGCGCTCTTCATCTCTTGGCAGGGAAGCACAGCACTCGCTGGGTTTGAACAAAACCACTCCTGCACTGGGTTCTTGCTCCTTTGTGCACTGGTCCAGGACCTTCTGGAGGATGCTGTCTCCTGAGAGGGAGTAGAAACACCCCCGATGGAAATTGCACTGACGTCCTTCCTTTGCCCTTGATTCCCTGCAGAGCACGGTGGGAGAGAATCGATGGCTTCAAGGGCACCTGATGGAGTTGTTAATCAGTTACTGTGATCTGAAAACAGCAGCAAGATGGGCACAACGCTGCAGTGTGCCCATGGAGATGCTGCCTTATGGAGTGGCTGATGAGCTTCAAAAGCTTCAGATCCAAGAGAGGTAAATGCTCTGTTCCGTGCCTTTTCAATGCAGATTTATTATCATACAAGGACAATTGTATTTGCTTAAAATGATCTGCCATAATGCTTCCTTGGGGAGATAATCTTGCAAAAACTTCCTCCATTTACTCAGATCACTTTTTGGCCATTTACTTGCTGCATTTGCTTTTCATAAGCTTGGAAATGTCTGTGCAAGGTACATTTGAAACTCACTCCTGCGTGCTCAGAAGCTGTACGAGACGATTGCTTCGTGCTGCAGAGGGGTCTTCAGACACCAGCACAAGTGAAATGCTGTGGGTGGGATCTGAATATGCATTTATTTTACTGAATTGATTACATGTCTGTCCAAGTTTGCTGTATGCTCTGTATCCCTCACTCCTGTAATCAAGTTTAATGCCTTTTAGGAGACTTCTGGCCAAGAAAATAGTTTTAAAGTTCCTTAAATTTTTCTGATAATATTTTTTTCTTCCTCCTTTGACAGCTCAAGAGCTATTTTTTATCTCAGTCTCTAATTTTTGCCTCATCCAAAGCTTTCAGAAGTAATGGGAATTTTTGACATTTGGGGTCAGATCCCAGCATTAATTGAATTTGGGGTAAAACTGGACTCTCTGGCACAAATTTACCAAATGACAACTCTGTTTTTCTCTTTGTGCACTTGTCCAGGACCTTCTGGAGGATGCTGTCTCCTGAGAGGGAGTAGACACAGCCTTTAGCCCCCTAATTAGTCTCTGTCCCCTTTTCTTCCTCTCATGCAATCCCAATAACACAGTGCCATGGTTCCTCTCCTGCTTTGGGGCCCCCATGCTGGATACAACAGATTAGCCTGCAAGGAGCCTCAGTTCCTGCCCTGGTGGGAGCTCCATTCTGTTGCATGACCTGAAACAAGAGTACAGAGGCAGAGGTACAAAAAAAAGAATTGAAAAATCTCCCGATATTAAGAAGGGTTCTTACAACTTCTTGATTCCAAGTGCACAGAACTGTGCAAACAGTTCTACCCCAGTCAAGGATCTCTGTGAACCTGCTGGTGTAGGAGGAGCAGAGGGGAGGGATGGAGGGCAGAGGGTGGCCAGGTCCCATGCTGCATGTAAGCAAAGCTGTGCAAAGCTGGAGAGGCTCAAAATTAGGGAGGCCCCTAGAGCCACCTAAACTGCCTGATCTCCACAGCAAGCTGGGTCTGAGTACCAGAGCTTTGTAGTTCTGGCTCTGGGTATTCTGTGCTGTGACTCTTTGAGAAGATGGCCCAAGATCATCCTCTTCATGCAGCAATATCCCAGGCAGTAGCTCAGCTGTGCTGTATGGGTGAAGAAAGGCTGTAATTGAAAAAATTACTCAATGTAAATAATTTGCTGAGCCCCCAATAATTTACTTTTTTCCTCAGGTGAGTGATGATGTACCTGCTGTGCTTCAGTGACTCTGTCCACGAGACCTTTAAGCAATTATTCTGAGAGCTGTGTTTGGCACCCTTTTTTTTTCAGTCTTTTTTTTTTCCCTGTAGAAAGGCCTGCAGGTACTTTATGCCCCTGCAGTGTTTTAGCAGGGACTTTAGTGACAGGACAAGGGGAAATAGTTTGAAACTAAAAGCGGGGAGATTCAGACAAGATGTAAGGAAGAAATTCTTCACAGTGAGGGTGGTGAGACCCTGGCCCAGGTTGCCCAGAGAGGTGGTAGAAGCCCCATCCCTGGAAACACTCAAGGTCAGGTTGGACAGGGCTCTGAGCAACCTGATCTGGTGGAAGATGTCTCTGCTCACTGCAGGAGGGATGGACTGGGTGACCTTTAAAGGTCTCTTCCAACCCAAACTAGTCTGTGATTCTATGATATGCAGGCTACTGCCAGTCTTGAGGCACTGCAGAGCTTGCAGATGATACTGCATGAGGGTCCTGTTAGGATCTCACCCAGGACTGCACAGGAGGTCTGGAACCTGGGGCTGGATGAGGTCAGGCTGGTGGTCCCATCAACACACAGTCTCTGTGCCCATCCATGTTCGTGAGCCCAATGCCTGCAGGGCTGCAGGCTACCATGGTCCTTGGCTTCAGAGTAATTACACTGTCACCTTGCTGACCTGCTGCATCCACACAGCATCTTCTCTGCTCATTCATGTGCAGGAATTCATCTAATTGTGTTCTGTGCACAGAAGAGGACTTGTCCCTGAATGCTCAGTGCAAATGCAGGAGAGCTCTGGGCTGTGTGGTTGAGTGCAGCGTAGCTCAAAGTCTTGCTGTCACTCCAGGAGCAATCACCTGTTTCCAGGAAGAGTCCAGGCTTTTGTCAAAAATAGAAAAGAGGAAGCAGTGATAATTTTGGGGTCTCTTAGGACCTTCTGCTGCTGTACACATCATCAGCTTATTCCAGGGTGTTGTGCTTGGCCGGACTTGGCACCACTTGCCTGATGTCTCACTCTTGAAGTGTGTTGGGGTTTTTTTTAGCATGGAGATGGCTGGTTTTAGTTGAGAAGCCAGGTGGGATTAGAGGAAAGTTTGGGCAAAAATCTTGACCCCTCACAAGAGGCAACTACTGACAACTCTGTGCAAGCTGGTAGCTGATGTCTGTAGCATCCTGCAGACGTAGCCCTTGGAGCTTGTAATACGAGGGAGGAACTTCCTCTGTGGAGCTGAAATTCTTGGTGTATGTGATGGAAACCTGAACCTGCTCTGAAATGGAGTGTGTGTCCAGGAGCTGTTGTTGTTGATGACATCAGACATTACCTGTCTGTGGAGGAATGAAGCCAGCAGAAAGGCAATGACTGCTGCTCCCTGAGGAGCGAGGGGGACGTTCCCAGTGCCGCGCTCTCGGTGTGAGGAGCAGAGGCAGGGTCCCTCTTGCCATGGCTGTGGGATGAGTCTGCACACCCGTGCTCAGCTGCTGCCTCTGGTGAGCTGGGGTGTTCTCCTGCTACTGCAGAACGTGCAGGTGGATGCTGGTGCTTTGGGTGCTTCCTTTTACCTCAGGCTCCTCATGCAGGACTTTCCTGCTGGTGACATGTGTCAGAATTGCAAACTCCAGCGAACAGTTTGGGTCAGTCACTGGCTGCCTGGTTAGTGCTGACCCCTCACTAGGAATAAGGAGACCATTGTAAGAAGATCAGGCCTGAGACTGAGCGAGGTTACCTGCTCTAACAGGTTTATCATCAGTTTTGCTGTTTTCAACATGACAGTAAAGTTCCATCTCCTGGAAAAGGTGTTGCTGAAAAACCAGCAGCTTTCATAACTAGAAATCATATTTTTGGAGCCTAGATTGGACTAATTTGAATGAGAACACAGTGTATTATTATTTTTTAATGCTGATGATTTGGGGCTCACAGATGGCTCATGTGCTGAGCTTCATGGCTCTGATCTTTCTCCTAGTGCAGATCTACACTGGTTCATGTTCAAGCTCCATGTAACCTCAGGAAATAAGACACAGATGTAATCACCCTCGAAACACTGTCTGCAAAGGCCCACTTCTCCAGACAGTACATGGCTTTCTTGGAGCACAGGAAACTCTTGTCTGTCTAGGACATGCTTCTGCTTAGCTCTGCTGATTGCTGGAGCTGCCCTTCTCCTCCTTCCTGAAGCTGCAGCAGCTGCCTGCTGGGAGCCAGAAGGTTTTTGCATGAGGTTTAATCCCTCAGAAGGCAAAGGGCTGGTTCACAGGAGTGTGAGTTGGTCACAGACTCGGTGCATCTAGGAGGATAAAAACCATCACTGCTACGTCTCTGCTGCAGGAAGCCTGTGTTGGGTACGGGTGGAGTGAGACAAGCCCAGGGCTCTGCCATTCATGAGGAGATGGGACAGATGAGCAAAGCCCTTTGTGCCCCAGTTTACTCACCCAGTCGTGATACCTGCTGCAGTAGCTGCTATAAAATCAGCAGAGCCATGAAACCCAATAAAACACTCTGCCTGCCTTATTTATTGAGCTAACAAAGCAGCAGGTTCCCAGAGAGGGTGTTCACACTGCAGAGAACAAGGTGGTACCAGCATATAAATGACATCATCTCTGCCACTGGTCGCACCACACGCAGCTCCTGAGCTCTGCAGGTGAGAATATTCCTGGAGACCTAAGCCTTGCACACCTTCATTAAATATTTTACACAAATATTGACTTCCCCATGCACACAAACCCAGGGAGAAGAGTGTTTGTACAGCAAAAGCTGCTGTGCTACAAAATTAGTCACACAGTCCCCTAAACATAAGGTTAGTAAATATTTTCTCAAATAATAAACCATTTCAAGTCTCTCTGGGAAAGAGACTATCCAGAAGTTTGTGACCTGTCCAAAATAGCTGGCTATTTTTGATTAGTTTCTTTCCTCTGATTGCATCATCTGGCTGGGACACCATGGCAATGTGCTGACCTTCCAGTTACGAGGCCATTTCGAGAGACTCTGCTGCATTTGGAGCAGAAAATGTGCTGTGTAAGATCCTGTTGTAGGAAATCAGTGAGCTCATTTCTGCAGGCATCTTCCAACATTCCCAGGGTGTTAATACACAGATTCTGCATTTCTTTGTGTGGTGCCCAAATGGAGGGAGGAGCACGAGCGAGGCACTGGGTCTGAGGGTTCAGGTGGCTGATTTCCCTTAAATATAGAAGATTTTGAAGCTTTATTTCTGAACTTTTCTCATTTCATCCCAATGCAACATATCTTGTGCAACCTATGTGGACATTTTACAGGGAAGGGGATGGAGGAGAAGCAGCTGGATAGCAACAAGGAGGACCATGAAGCCTTCCCAAGCCATTGCACTATAAAAAGATGAGGCAGATTCACCTGTTCTCAGCTGGTGGTGATCTTAGAGCAGTCTGAGAGGCTCTTTCTGAGGCAGTTTGTGCTGTGGGGAAGTGTGAAGCTCCTGTTTGGACATAGTGCTGGTCAGAGCTGACTCCTCTGTTATGTATGACACCGTGGGAGCTAGCAGGCTTCCACATTAACTTAAAGGGCAAAAAGCAGTAAATGTAAAATGTCTTCTCTCTGAATGTGGAAACAGCGGCCTGACTTTGTCATCCAGGTTGTATCAGTTCTGGGAAAGAGAGTTGAGTGTTGAGGACAGAGCTTGGGACTCCAGCTTGAGCAAGTGTCTTGGTTTGGGTGTTCTCTGCAGTGGGTACAGTGCCTGTGCGTGGTGAGGTCTTGGAGCCAGCGCTGTTCCTGTGATAGGAATGGGAAGAGAGGATGAGTCAGGATGAGAGAGACTGAGATTACAGGGAAAGCAAGAGTAAGAGTAAGAGATGGAGAAATAGAGGGCCAGGGTGAAATAAGGGGCCTAAGCCTTCCTGATGTACCTCCAGTCCAGGATTTCCTCTCATTACACAGCTTAAAGCTGTTGCATCTGGTTCTGTGCAGGGCAGAAGAGGCTGGGAAAGCAGAGAGTTGTGAAGAGAGTAAGAAGGAGGATTGTTACCAGCTTCCTATTCCACGGGCAAATATTCACCTCCTGCAGACGTGGGAAGAGGCACTGCAGTGCTGGGAAAAGGTGCTGCAGGTGAGTGTTACTCTGGTGTTTACTTTGCAGGGTCAAGGAGCAGAAACTTCATAGCAGGCTGATACGTGGGGTTCTGTGTGGGCCACTGCCATCGAATATCTCCCTCCCCCAGTCCAGGACAGCTGCTTCCTGAGGCTTGTCTCACTGGGGAGCGTGTTGGGAATTGCTGTGCAAGGAAAGGTCCCTGCAGGGGTAACCCAGGTGTGCTGTGACAGTTCCTTATCTCTAGGATTTTCACAGAACCCCAGAATGGCAGGGGTTGGGAGGGACCTCTGAAGATCATCCAGTCCAATCCCCCTGCTAGAGCAGGATCACCTAGAGTAGATCACACAGGAACACATCCAGGTGGGTTTTGAACGTCTCCAGAGATGGAGACTCCACACCCTCTCTGGGCAGCCTGGCCCAGGGCTCTGGCACCCTCACAGTCAAGAAGCTTTTCCTCATGTTTAGGTTGAACCTCCTGTGTTCCAGTTTGTGACCACTGCCCCTTGTCCTGTCAGCAGACACCACTGAGAAGAGTCTGGCCTCATCCTCCTGACACCTGCCCTTTAGATATTTATTAAGCATTAATGAGATCCCCCCTCAGCCTCTTGTTCTTCATGCTAAACAGACCCAGATCTCTCAACCTTTCTTCCTATGGTAGAAGCTCCAGTCCCCTCATCATCTTAGTGAATCATCATTTTCCACGGGAGCAAAGAGGTTGGAAGGAAATGCTTGTGTTTTGGACAGGGACTGTCCAGGCTACTTTCAAGCATGGACAGGCTCTGAAGTGAAGAAGGCTTTTGTCTGTGTTGCAGCCTGGGCAGGTTGTTGGCATTGACATGGAGTGGAGGCCTTCGTTCGGCGTGGTCGGGAAGCCCCGCGTCTCCCTCCTGCAGCTTGCTCTGAAGGATGAGGTGTTCCTGCTTGACTTGCCACAGCTCCTTGAACAAGCTGAGGCTGAGGGTGAGAAGGAGAAGCTTCCCCATTTCATCCAGATGCTCTATTCAGATGCAGCCATCACTAAACTAGGTAACCTGCGTCTCTTCTCCCCACCTCGGGTTTTACCCAGCTTATTGTGTGTCATTCCTTGGTCCTCTGGGGGTTGTCATTCTCTCAACCCACTTATCATGGGACCAGCTTTTGTAGCCCTGGGTATTCAAATGCTGCCATGCCAGGTAGCAGGGTGACCAGTGTAACTGGGAATGACAGAAATGTCTCCCCATTTCAGGCCAGACACAAGGTTTCTGATTTAGCCTCCACCCTTGGACTTGGGATTGTCTTAGTTCCATGCCAAACCCCAACTTGTGCCCAGCCCTGAGTGCTCTCAGGAAGTCTGTCATGCAGAGCTTTCTGGATTTGCTGGCCCAGCCCCAAAGTCACTGTTCTGGACAACAGAACTCTCTGGCTTACCATACCTGGTGTCAGATTGTGTTTGGAGGCTTTTGGCAGGATTTGTTAAACCTGAAGTTGAAGGGCAAATTCAGAATTGCCTTTCACTGGCCTGGCAGATCATAAGTAAGTTGAGCTTAAACTCAGCATTTTTCATCCATCTCTTCTCTCCCAATCTTAATCTGCAAGAGTATCTCTTAGGAAGAGGAGACAGGAGCCTGCCTGGTTCCCTATCTGAACAGTCTCTCCACCAACATTTGTACACAGACTGTCAGCATCTTGACTCTGACCTGGAAAAAGCTGCACTGCATTAGCCATGATTTGAGTTTTCCTACCTGTGTGATTTAGGCTTTTTGGGGTTTTTTTTCCAGGTTATGGGATGTCTGGAGACATTAACAGCCTTGCAGCCACATGGGCTGCTCTGAAAGACGTGGATAAGCAAGCGCAAGGTGTGGTGGACCTACTCAAAATAGACAAACAGGTAAGGATGAACACATGAAGATGTGGAAAATGGTGTCTTCTGCATGTGCTCATGGATAGCTGCCATGACTTCACAGCTTTGTTTGTATCCTGTATTGGCAGGGAAGTGGCTAAATGAGCAAATAGACATTTTCCAGTTGTGGTTTCGAGGGTAACATGATTCTGTAAAGGAAGCATTCAGTTTTTGTCAGCTAAAAATTTACAACTTGATATACTAACAATGGTTTTTGTTGCCTTTATAGAAGCTATGAAAAAGCAATTGAAATGATGACATAGCTTCATCCAGCTAGGGTGGTATTTCTGAGCACAAGCCATACTTGAATTCAGTAAAAGTAAATTCTTGTAGAAACTCTGATATTCCAAGATCACACAGTACTGAAGCAGATATTATGGAGTTAATGATCTGTAGAGAACTTGTAATGTTTCAGGAGGGCTGCTGGTGGATTCAGCACAGGGATTTCTGCTCAGCTGAAGTACAGCTGTCTCAGGCTGTAGAACAACCATTTTCATGAGTAAAATTTGCAGAGTGTGTTGAAAGCTGTAGGTTGGGCTGAACCCAGATCTTTGGGACTGATAGCTTAACCTGGGAAGTGCTGTGGGGTCTGAAGTACCTGCCAGCAGCTACTGCCTCAGCTTAACCTGAGAAATGACAACTGGAGAAGGGCTGTTGCCCCCTGTGTTAGAGGAATGCCTCTTCTCACTGGGACTGGGAGGAGAAAGGTGCTGAACCACCACCGCTGTTTTCTTTTATTGAGTTGGTGTCCAGCAGCCTCGTGGCTGAGCACCCTGCAAACCTCTGCAAAGCCAGTCACAGCCCCCCTGCTCTACTGCCACACTGTACAACAAGACACCTTTTTTTACCCTCCCTGGCTATGAAACAGATATTTTTTTCCCAACAAGTGTGTTTGTTAAACAAATAACCAGACGCCATATATATACCCAATGCCATCCCAGCCCTTGTCTGAGACAACAGGATTCAATGTGCCAGGCAAGAGATAAAAATGATAGTGTTGCTGTGTGGCCCCACCCCTGGAACAGGAGGTGTTGTAGGAGTTGTTTTATAACCATGTGTTTTCTATCTTTTCCTTTCCCTCAGCTGCAGAAGAGTTCCACTGACTGGAGGAAGGGTGGCCGGAAGGTCGATGCACTGTCTCCGGAGCAGAGCTGTGAGGACAGAGGGTTCAGGCAGCCAGAGAAAGGACTCAGCCTCTTGGTGCAACATGTGCTGGGGAAACCTCTGGATAAAACAGAGCAGCTGTCAAACTGGGAGAAGCGGCCTCTCCGGGAGGAGCAGATCCTCTATGCAGGTCTGGTCACTGACTCCGGGACGAGGTGCTGCCGATGGTCCCTCACAGCCTGTGTTCGGCTGCTTTGTCTGTCACCAGGAAAAGTGTTAAGCAGCAAGTGAAGAAAGTGACTTTGCAGATTAGTTCCTGTTCAGAGAAGCCAGCACATGTTATGTTTCTCCTTTTGCCGACATGGCTTTAATGGTTGAAGTTTAAACTGCCCAGTGATTCATTATTTCCCTGATGAAAGAATTCCTGTGCTTTGCAGATTTTTTCTGATGAGACATCACCTCAGTGGAAGCTCCTCTCAGTAACTGAAAGGAAGAAAGTCCACTTCTTCTGCCTCATTTCACAGCTTTTCTGGGAAACAAGTGCTGTGTCCATCTGTCATAGTGCAGGGCTGCTTAGAGCAGGGTTCAACATGGGTGGATGTGGTCTCAGAGACTGCAGCACAGAACTGGTACCGTGGAGGGACCAGTGGAGTTTATTGCTGATTACCCCAGAGTCAGAAGTCTGGGTCTAACTCTTTTCCTAGGGCATCAAAGGACAATCTACTGAAGTGAACCAGCCCTTTGTTAAATTCAGCTACCCTTGAAGCTGACACAGTTCCCACAACAGTTAATCACCAGGACTTGCAGAACTGGCTCGGAGACTCAGACAGTTCCCGTTGCAAGGAACAGCAGCCGCGCGGCAGCGCGTGTGGGCAGGCGATTGCCAGCAGCTCAGTTAGTGCTTTTTAAGATATTACAGCTAATGGGGAAGTTACCTTAGAGCTGAGATGCAGTAGTAACCCGTGGGCAGGCTGCTGCTCAGTGACAATGGGCTGTCAGATGGGTTGGCTGAAGCTGTCTCACACGGCGGTTTGCACAGCCGCACTGCGATTTGCACTGCGTTACAGTCAGGGACAGCAGATGCTTTTGAGCTCCTCTGCTGTGACTCTTTATGACTGTGCCTTAGGTTATGGTGCTCACAGGATCCCTGAGAGGGCAGGGTACGTTGTTAGTAAGCTGGAGCTTCACAGGTTGGTTGTGTTCAGTGGCATTTCCAAAGGTGAGGACTCTTCCTGGCATCAGGAAAACCTCTGTGTTACGTTTGAATGAAACCAGCTGAGATTCATATTCCATTTTTTCTTCCAGCTTCAGATGCCTACTGTTTGCTGGAGATCTACGAGAAACTCTGTCAGGACCCAGCAAGGTTTGGTCTGAGTTCAGACCTGACTGAGAGTCTGGTGGGAAAACCAAGCACAAAACCCAGGGCAAAGAAGCAGCTGAATAAACAAGAAGTACCATCACCTTCTGGACAGGTTTGTAAACATCTTCAAAGAGCTGCTGTGTTGCTCAAGACCCCTGCAAATCATACCTTGCCCTGTCTCTCAGTCACCATTAGCTATGCACGGCATGCCTGTGTGTAGTCTGTTCTCAGGACTATTGCAGAAACATCTTCCTGCTCCTCCCCTGCACTGGGAAGATGTGCTTTCTCCTCTGCATGCCTTGCTCCAGCTTCCCCTGCAATTTTAGGTTCGTTTGTCTTCACAAAGTGTTGGTGTGGATCAGTGTGGCAGAGTCCAGCTAACCTCACTGCTGGAAATGCTCCTTCCACGTTTCCTCAGCGGTGTGGGTTTGAATTCTGTGGCTTGGGTGTTACATCAACGAGGTTTCAAAACTCTGACTTCCTTACTTTTGCTTTTAACTGAGTATCCACACTTTGGTTTCACGTTGGGAATGCCTCCTTTATTGTGTCTGGAGTCAACTCTGCAAAGTTAAAAACAAACAATGGATCAAAACCATGGCTTGTCCCTGTCTCCCTGCCCACCACCACCACATACTCTGGGACTGGCCTCCCCCTTCACTGTCTGTTGTGACAGAACCTTAAAACTCCACTGGCCATAACTTGGAGCTGAGTGACTCTGCTTAAAAGTTTTGGAACATGACTGGTCCCTCTCTTTCAGTAATAAATTTTACTTTTGCAATGTAACCATCCAGTTGTTTATCACAGAGTCCCAGACTGGTTTGGGTTGGAAGGGACCTTCAAGCTCACCCAGTCCCAACCCCCCTGCCAGCAGCAGGGACACCTTCCACTAGACCAGGTTGCTCAAAGCCTCATCCAACCTGGCCGAGAACACTTCCAGGGAGGAGCAGCCACAGCTTCTCTGGCCAACCTGGGCCAGGGTCTCACCACCCTCACACCAAAGAATTTCTTCCTCACATCTCAGCTCCATCTCCCCTCTGCCACTTTCAAGCCATTTCCCCTTGTTCTGTCACTCCCTGCCCTTGGCCAAAGTCCCTCCCCAGCCTTCCTGGAGCCCCTTCAGGTACTGGGAGGCCACTGGAAGGTCTCCCTGGAGCCTTCTCTTCTCCAGGCTGAACAGCCCCAACTCTCCCAGTCTGTCCTCACAGCAGAGCTGCTCCAGCCCTGGCATCATCCTCGTGGCCTCCTCTGGGCTGGCTCCAGTAGCTCCATGTCCTTGTGCTGTTGGTGGCCCCAGCACTGGAGGCAGCACTGCAGGGGGGGTCTCAGGAGAGCGGAGCAGAGGGGCAGAATCCCCTCCCTGGCCCTGCTGCCCACGCTGCTCTGGGTGCAGCCCAGGACACGGTTATTGGCTCTGTGCTGTGAGCGCTTGGTGCCGCCTCATGTGGAGCTTCTCATCCCCCAGCACCCATGATGTGATTATGCACCTATGAAAGCATTAGCAGAAAAACTGTTTTGTTTATTAACTGAGGAGACTTCAGCTGTATATCCCTCTGAGTTGTCCCAAATGTGTCAATTCTACCTTCCATGGTTGGACTGAGGTGCTATTGCTTATAGTCACCTTTTCAGGATCCTCCTTATCACGTGTGTGTAAATGTACAGTATCCCATTAGTCTTAGTCAGGCAGTGAAACACAAAGCTGCTCAGCAGTTTCCTGAGCACTCTGCGTTCATGGGGATATTGTGTGTTACAACAGACCTGGCTGGCTGCTGCAGGGATGGGAAAAGTAAGTACTTCAGGCTTGAATTACCTTGTGAACTCACGGGTCATCTTTGTGTTCTATACAGTCGGATTCATTAACCAGGAGGTAGTTGGTAAAACCTGGACTGGGACTCAAAAAAAGCAGAGTTCTCGTGACTCTGCATCCTGGCTCTCTTCCCCAGCATTTCCTGGTCCGCTATCTGAAGTGGACCTAGTGACACTGTTCTCCTGTAGAAGCTTTTTGTTCTCTGCTGGCACGAAACGTGAGAAAAAAGCTACATATGACACTGCTGGCCATTGAATAAACACGAGCCAGGAGCCAGCTGCTGCTCCTTCACATCTGCTGGAACAGAAACAGCAGCACAGGGTTAGTGTCTTCCAACTCCCTCAGCTTCCAAGGCTCAGCTTGATCCCTTAGCACAGCACTCTGATGTCTCAGCTGCACCCACCAAGATCCTTGCAGGAGCCGGTGCCAGTCCAGTCTACCCAGTGCTGCAGAGCGTGGAATGCATGTACCAGCTTCTGGGAGGTGTAGCATCACACAGATGGAGCCCTCAGATCTGAGGTAGTTCACAGGGTCAGCCCAGGTAGATCTGCATGGTGGGCCACAGCATTTCCAGGCCTGAATCAACTCCTGCAGAGCTGATCTGCAATGCTGCAGTACCCCTGTGGGTCCAGAGACAGACCTGCCTAGGTGGTGGCTGTGTCCTTCAGTCATCCCAGCTGATTCAAGTTCCTGGAGGCAAAGCTGAACATTGGAGATTCCTTAATGACTTCCTTTCTCCTTGAGTTTAGCCATTGTGCTTCTGGGAGCCTCCCAACACCAAAGGCTCTGACTGCAGGAACTCCCCCAGCAGCAGGCGTTTGAAATCAAACAAACAGAATTCAGGCACTGCCTATTTTTGAACGTCCCAAGAGAACAGAGCTGCTGTGGTTGCTTTGTCTACCTGTTTCTCCTTCTGTCTGTCAGCTCCCCTTCCTAAATTGTAACTTGGGCACATGTGTATTAATTATGATCTAACTTGATGGGGTAATAGCAATCTTGAAGATGTGTTTCTGTGACTTCATGAAAATCAATGTCCATGTAGAGCACAGAAGGCCAGGTTGGTGTTTCTGCAGGGAAAGCCTGCAGATCCCCAGTTGGGTGGCCAGCTGGCCAGTGGGTGAATGGCTAATTCAGAATTAGCCCCATCATGTCCTGTCTCCTGCCAAAGTAGTGGGTGGGTGATGCAGAAAGACCTGAAGGAGGAACTAAAGGCGTTAGAGAAGATGAGGGAAATTGTAATCCAGGTTGTAGGGGATGGTTGGATTTGTCATGGCAGGTAGGCAAAACACCAGTGCCCTGGAAATCAACCTTCTGTTCCTCTGCTTATGGATCTCTTGCCTTTTTGTAGCAATGCAAGGGATCTACCAAGGAGCCCTCACGTCCCCCTGCTCCCATCTCCCCAAAGGAGTTCAGTGTGGTCTGTGATAACATGCTGCAGGGCCTCGGGCGCTATCTGCGCTGCCTTGGTGTAGATGTCCGGATGCTGGAGAATGAAGATGACCACAGGAAAGCTGCTGAGGTTAGTCATGTGTGTGTGTGTGTGTGTGTGTGTCTGGGTGTGTTCTTTGTAGCTCCCATCTGCTGCTCACTGAGTAACTGCACTGGTGAGTCCCTCGTGCCAAGCAGGCAGCAGGTTGGCAGCACACACTGCCCCTCCCGTGCCCATGCTGCAGTCCAGTCTCTGGTTCAGCCCAAGGAGCTTACCACTGGGATGTTTCAAGGCATGAGAAGATCACAAGTGAAGTGTAAAGATGTGACCTGCAGTCTCCAGTGTCTTTAATGGGAGGTGGTGGTAGATTTGCAACAAGATAAAAATCAGAGAAAGGAACCCCAAATTCACGTTGTTTCCTAGTAGACTCCAGTTTGGGTTTGCAGGGAAGGAATTTCCCTGCCTTGTGCCTGGCTCAGTCGAGCAGGACCATAATCAAAAGATGGCTGTTCAATAGGAAAGGGAAAATTTCCATCATAAATTGTCCTTGCTGGCTGCCACCTCCTGAGGTGACTCAAAGGTGATCAGCCACAACTTGCAGTGAGATGTTCGGGTAAGGAAGAGTCTCTAACACGCACAGGGACAATGAACATTGATCTGGACTGCCATAACAACTTTGACCCTCTGCCTCTCAGAGAAGAGACACATGCTTCTTCATTGCAGACATATTTCTGCTATGCCAGAAATGGAGATATCCAGCCCACACAGTGTGCTGCTATCAAACGTGCACTGATCACCCGGCCTGGTGCACAGGATGTTTCCTCTTCAGATGTCTGCTTGGCCTGAATCCTGGGCAGGCTCTAACTTCTGCAGAAATAATTAATATCTCATCTCTGCCAAACTTGCACAAGTCATTTAAACAACCAGTTCTGAGTGCCTCCCCCCAGAGCTCCCTCTCCACTTCTCATCCTGATACCTTATCGTGCTGTGGACAGGATGTTTTACATTGCTCTCTCTATGGTGACTGGACAAACATCCTTTCACTATCAAAAGCCCTTGGAGTGTTACTGTATTGCAGAGCCTTTGATCTGTGCTTGGATAATCCAAGATAAAAATAGACTCCTCCCATCCTGCTTTATATCTGGCTAGTTCTGATTTAACCAAAGTTGAATGTTGACCACCCTACACCTGAAAATTTGTAAATGCTATTTAATTTGTAATTAAATAATTAATTTGTAAAGGCTATTGCAAAGGCCAGGAGAAAGGTTTGGATCCTGATCACTTAATACAAGATAGACAGTTTGGGTGTTGGCCACACACAGACTCAAACCAGTGCCACCAAGAACACGTGAGTGTGTACAGAGTAGGTGTTTGTTCTTCATGAAAGTCATTTCACTAAAATGATTTATCAGTCACATTACACATCTCCATGTGCCAAGAACTCCTCCATCACCTGGCATTTGGTCCCTATTGTTCTCATTCTTGTTGCTTGTTAAAGTGACTTCAGGTATTAGTAGGCAGATGGGTCTTGTTCTTCAGCCTCTACTGAGATCAAACTTAAAAGCCTGAGAGCTCTGCAGGTTGAGCTTGGGCAGCTATGGATTCTATCTATCTATCTATCTATCTATCTATCTATCTATCTATTTATTTGTTTATATTTTAGTCTAATGTGAGTGGCAGCAATTGGTTTGAAAAACCCCATTTTCCAGGCTAAACTTGAAGTCTGGATCCTGTGTGCTGGCTCCTCTTGTGCTGCTGTTCCTGGCTGAATGTCCTACCTTGGCCAGCAGTTGTCCTGGCCAGTTTATCGTGCCAGATCTGCAATCTCAGATCCATTGGCCTGTGAGAGCAGGACCTCTGACACCACGAGCCAGTGTCCTCCCCTGTTTGCTCATATTTAGCTGCTGGGAGATGACACCAGTTTGCATTCTGTCCATTTAATTTGGTGCCATTTAATTAGGACTTGACTGGAGAAGTGACTGGTTAAAAGTTGTCTGTCAGAAATGTAGACACAGAAAAATCTTTAAAAATGGAAAAATAGTAGAAATTTCTACTGAAAATTTCTTTGGTTTAATTTATCTTCATGTTGAAGGGAAAGAGCTCACAGTCCATCCTTAAAAAATACCATTTTGGCCCCTGTTCATGAGCACTTGCCTCTCTGGGCAGAGCAGCCTTGTGTCCAAGCTGTGCCATGTTCCCTATCTCCTCACTGGGTGGGGTGGCAGTCACGTTTTGACCGTGGTACCTTTCTGTCCCAGGTGCTGTAACACAAAGCACACCAGTGTTTGGCAGAGCAGGTGTGCAGCTGGGGATGACATTTGGACCAGATGTGCTGGACGAGCTCCTTCACCTGACTTGAGCAGCCTTGAGTGCGTTGAGAGCTGGAGGGATTCACCACGGGCTTTCCCTGATACAAGGCCTTGCCTGGCAGCTCTGTCCCACCCTGCACCCTGGGTAGGGGGCCCTTTTGCAGGGCTTTGGGTAGGGACCCAAGGCTGGCTCCCTGCTGTGTGGTGGAGCAGGAAGGTCTCTCTTGGGAAGGGCTGTTTGCATCCAGCCTTTCCTCAGTAGGGGCTTCTGAGCCCATCCCAAGGTGAAGAATGACTCCATCTGGTAAAGAACGTGGAGATGTGATCCCTGATCCCTCTGTGTGTGCAGGTGCCGTTGTTGGGATAGGTCACCCTTTGCCTTTGCACTTATAAGCAACGTTATTTCCAATTAATACATTTTTCTTTACTTAAATCACGTCCTGTGCCTGTTGTGTTTCTGGCCACACCTCCCAGCTTGTCTTCTGCAAACTTCTCTTTGCAGAGAGTCTTAAACCTTTCTTTTGGGCCTTCTGGATGGGTAATTGGAAAGAGGTGGGAAAGTTTCAGTGGGTGTTCCTCTTTTCTCTGCAATGTTGCAGAATCAGATAGAGCAGTGGGATGTTCCTCATACTAACCTTAAAGGATCACCCAGCAGCCTGAAGTGGCTACGGTAGATCTTGTACTTCAGGAGTGGAGCAGAAGCTTGCAAGAAAATTTTGGTAGTCTCTTGGGTCACTAATTCCTAAGAAGAAACTTGTTGGAATCTCAGAGCCCCTTCAGTTAAGTTGTGGGTTGGTTTGTTTTATTTTTTTAATGGACTGTGCTCTTGGTCTTCAAAATCATCCTCAGCTCTAAGAAGAACTTGCACACTGAGGTAATCCTGGTATCTTTTGAAGTGTGATAATAACCAGAAGGCTGGTAGAACTGGCTTCCTGCATCTCCCATGGTGTAGAAGGTTCCTTTGCAAGGTTACACCAACTCCCCCAAAACTCCAGGTGAACCAGCAAGAGGAGGGCCAGGCTGGGATGGATCTCAGGATCCAGTTAGAGCAATGTGTCCCTGGATCTGAATTGCCCTGGACTGGTTTGGAGCCATGGGACACCAAGAGGACTTCTGATACTGCAGTGAGCAGAGCTTCATGTCATGGGTGAATCTAATCTCTGATCTCATCTCAGCTTTGAATGTGTTTTTCCATATTTTTGGTGTAAATGACATTCTTCAGGTTTGCTGGTCTTTTTACCTCTCTGCTGGTCTGTGGAGTAGGTTCACAGAGGATGAAGATGAAGAACTGTTCTGCCTTTAAGATCCAGACTTTGCTTTTGATCTTTGGTCAGCAAGAGGAGAATGTCTTTCACTGGAGACCTTGATACAAATGGGTCTACATTAAGAAACAGAATTGGGTTGATGGTTTTGGTGTGGTGCTTAAGGCCACATTAGGAAGTCATGCAATGGCTTTGTACAGTTTATGGCTTTTGGGAATGCTGAGGAGAAGTCTAGGGATGAAATGTCAGCAGAACAGCAAGGGCACTGCAGGACTGGCCTGGGTGTTCATAGCTGTTAAGCTCTTGGTTTTGTGTCTATTTTTAAAAAGCCTGAGATAACAGGTAGGAGGCTTCAGGGTTGGATTGAGGTTTGTGATCCACTTCTCTAGTAGATCTTTGTCTGGGTGCTGTTCCAGCACACATCCTGGAGCAGATGCTTTCTGTCTGCTCCTGTTTTGTCTGAACTGGGGCTTTGCTGGCCTAGGCTCAGGGTCACTGCTTCAGCTCTGCCACTGCAAGGGGGGGTCACAGCTTTTCCTGGCCTGCTGCCTTGCAAAGGGGACACTGCAGTTGGCCTCTTGAAGGACATGTGGGCATTGCCCAACGTGTGTCATGCCTGGGCTTGGCACATTTTCAACTGTAAATCTACAGCCTTGTGCTGCTGTTTCTTGAAACCTTCTTTGGCCTTAAATCAAGATCCTTGAGGTTGTCCTGACTCATTCTGCCGCCGGTGCTGGCTTCGAAACACAGGGGCTCTCTCTGCCCTCTCTCATCAGTCCTTGCCCTCCCAGGTCTCTCAGTAATTCATTTGAGTTCATTCATCTCTGCAAGATGAAAGTTGGCTGAACAGACAGGCACGTTAAGGGCTGAATGATCATACCAAGTTATTAGGGAGTGCTTTCTGCCCAGAAGGTCTAAGGCTTTTCCAGAGGAAGTTGATATTATCTTTGTAATAGATTGTGAAACTGAGGCCAATGCCCTCTCTGCAGCACTTGGGCTGGAGCACAAGTCCCTGACACCCACCCCAACATGCTGCTCTGGTCATTCCTTTCCTTTTATTTGCATCTCTGAGCACACATCTCCTGGACAGTCCCAGTGCTGCCTGCTGTTATTGCTTTCAAAGGAGAGGAATTGTGCAGGAATTGTGCAGGAATTGTGCAGGAATTGTGCAGGAATTGTGCAGGAATTGTGCCCCTTTCTCCTGCACGTCTCCTCCGTGGATCCAGTCAGATGTGTGCTATCACACGGCTCTTCTGGCTCGGCTTCCTCCTCTCAGTCGTTGTTCCAGAGGCGGAAAAACATGCTGGAAGAGTTATTGCTTTTCTCCTTTTTATTTGATGTTCTTTGCCTGTCTCTACAGAGCCATTTAGATAAGGGGATTTATCAAGCTTGAACTAATTAACCCTGGATGCAGGAAGTCAGAATGGAGTGTTCCAGCTGTGAAATCCTCAGACTTACCCTGAAGCACACATGGCTCTGAAGGAATTTCACATCTCTTTTCCCCTTGTCGGCAGATCACTGCGGTGAACTTTTGCTGTCGCCTTACTGGACTTCCCTGGCTAACGTGCTGTGGGCTGTGCACTAACCCAAACTGCCTGTGGCAGCATTGCATGCAGCCCAGGGTGTCTCTGCTGCCACTTCAAGGTTCCCATTCTTGGGGATTTTTTTCCTTTATTAGAAAAGAGGGTTGATTTTGAAAGCAATCCAGTAATTGAGCCTGTAGGAAGATGCTTTAGAAGTCGTTGCCAATCGCTTTCTCAGTGCAGAACTGGCAGCCAAAGAGCGACTTCACAAATGAGGGAGTGAAGCAGCTACCTGAAAGGTCAAGATATAGGACAAAAAAGGCTGCTTAGTTGACTGCATAGGGGGTTTGTGCCTTCAGAGCCTTCTCCCCCGTGTTTCATGGTGCCAGAGATCCAGTGGGTCGTAAGAGAATAGCTATCCAAGGCAGAGTTTAACAATCTTGGTTTATTTTTTTTATGATCCCTGGCTGTGTTTGGTGGTGTCAGACTGTCTGGGAAGTGCAGCAGGACCCTGATCCCAGATGTGTCCTCCTGCCAGGGTTAAAGAGTGATCCAGAGAGAGCTTCTGAAACTCTGATCCAGAAGAGAGACCTTTGTGACACACATCTGGAAACAGTGAAAAATGTGAGGGCTTCCAACAGAATCCAAGCCAGAGAAGAGGAATAACCCCATGCCTACCTCAAAGTGCCAATCTCTTGTCAGCACTAGCAGAGCTGCAGTGCTGGTTCATGTGGGAATCCTTCTATCACTATGGCCATAATTTCCCTCCTACAGAGGGGCTGACAGGGTGGGAGGAGAGGTGTCAGTCAATCATACGAAGTTCAGTCACACTTTCATCCTCATGAAGGGTTGTGGTTCTGGATTTAGGGTCTCCTTTCCACACCAAACCATTTGAAAGCGTCTCTTCCTCTGTTGCCAAGGTCAGAAGTGCAGGTAATGAGTCCCTGATAATTCAGTGCAGACCTTTCCCTTGAAGGACAAGACCTCTGATAAAAGCCCAGGGTAAGTCAGGAGGTGATGAACTCTGATGGAGATGTTCTTTGCAGCCTGGAAAGGGTGTGTGATTTCTGTATGTCTGCTCTTGAGCTCCTGGGAGAATAAAACCATCTTATCTTTAAGGAGTGGAGTGAGCATCGCTCTGTGAACGTCTGTGAAGTTTGCAGACACATTTAATGGTACATTTTTTGCAAGAATTATTTGCTTAGGTTCTTTTTCCCTTTTTCCCTTTCTCCCCTGTGCATTGCTGTGCGAGCAGAACTGCTCGCTTCTTTGTGAACCAGACTGGGGAAAGAGAAACAGCCTGGGTTAAGGAGAAATAAAACAAGATAGAAAGGGTTTTGATGGGATTATTTCAAGGTGGATCAGTTCCCTGGGCCATCTGCAGCGCAGATGCACGAGTAGCTTGTTCCAGCACATGTGAGTGAGGCAAGGAGGCTGCTGGCAGGGAGGGGACATGGGGGGAGCGAGCGATACCTTGAGGTGCTGTTGCTGTCAGGAGGGTATTGTTGAACCAGACCCAGCCACTCTTGGCCCAGTGCATGGAGAGAAAGGCTCGGGATCGCCAGTTCACGTTCCTTCTGCTTTGACTGAAAGGAAAGCTTGAGCCCAGTGTAACTTTGTGTTCATTATGATATTTACTGGGTTTTTCTTCCAGATTGCCCGGCAGGAGGGAAGAGTCATTTTAACCTCTGGACTCCCATATCAGACTGTAAGTGTTCAGAGCTCCTGGCTTTTTCCTGGCCCTGTATCATTGCATGGTCTGGGGTGTGCAGTGTAGAGAGGAGGAGAAGTCAGATGTGAATGCAACAGCTGGCTTGGCTTTTTCATGTTTTCTGCACTAAAAACTACATTCAGGGTCTTGAGAGGTTTGCTGTTCCCAATGGCCAAAGCTCGAGGTGAAATGTTTTTTATACTCAGTACTGCATCAGTTGGGAGAGTGATTGCTCTGCATTGGGGGCAGGGGTGGAAATCAAGCCAAGCAATCCAGAACAAAGTGTTTCTGTTTGGCCTCACTGGCAGGTGAAAGGCAGCTCAATTCCCATGCTTTTTATCACAAAGATTCTTGTTTACTGACTGGCTCCACACTGACATAGTTTCAACATTTAAAGACGTTTCTTCAGGCTTGGAAGGAAGGGAAGCCACCACGCATGGGTCCCGGTGGAAGATGTAGAGGTTTTGTGTTCCCATAGATACACAGAAAAAAACAAAGCAAAAGCCAACCTTACCCTCAGCACCAGATGTTCAGAGCCCTTCATGAGCCACACTTCAAAACAGAGTGTTGGTGGGAATATACTGAACCTGTCCAGGCAGATGCCTGCTGCAGGGCCCTTGCACTTTGTTACTGCCCAGAAATTGGTTTGGAAGAGTTGAAACTAACTCTGGATAGCACACATGAGCCGGAGCGCAGGACTTCTTTGTCTCAAACTATTGATAGAGAAACTCCTGACCATTTGAGGAGCTGGTTGGAGTATTTGCAGAATGTAGGTTGTGGATTTCCTATATAATAGCTGAGCATTGAAGAAAACTCCCCCCATGATGAGACAGCGTGAGGCAAGAGCAGCCGTGCCACGCTACAGGGTCCTTATCCAGACTGTGGTTCCTTGAGCCTACAGTTGATGTCACAGGTAATTCAGCATCCAACATCATCTTATTTGGCAAAGCTTTAACTTCAAAGTAGGAATTGTAAAAGGGAAGTAACTGCTGCCCAGTGCACCACACTGTCCTGGGAATGTCTGGTTCCCTTTGCTCCTTGGCCTTTGTGTGCCGTCCGTGAGGACAGGATGGCTCCGTGAGGCTCCTTGACTTGCACACAGCTGATCCCACCTCGCTGTGAGTACTCACCATGATCACAAAGATCTGCCTGGAACTGCCCAGTGCTTGTTCCCAGATACAAACTTCTGTGGTAAATGCAGAACAAACATTGAGGGATTGTCCATATCAACCACTTCAAGTTCATTGTCCATTAGTGAACTCCAGGTGAAATGATGGATAAACTGGAAGGGTTGAAGTGATAAAACTGTCACTGGACATCAGCTCCATCCTTGTGCTTTTGCACACTGTGTGTGATCTGGCCAGGTTCCATGTGAAAGTGGTGATTAAATTCAGTTTTCTCTTGCTACCACCCCACCAATTTACAAGTTGAAGGGGACCTGGACAATCATGTTTCACATGTGTATAAAATGCTGCAGTGCTTCAGTAGGCTCAGAGCATTTACAGCAGCAGCAAAGTGTTAAATGACCAATTGTGCTTGTTAGATCAAAATTTAGACTGTAAACACATTCTAACTTCCAATAATATTTGTAACTAAAACCAGACCAAGAGTATTAGGGAAAACAACAAAGCTCACGATGCACAGAGTGCCTCATTGATTGTCTTTCTGGTTTACTGCTTGTCCTTTGTAGCTGCAGTCCCAGGTAGCAGAAGGAAGGTGTTTCTCCGTGAACTGCTCAGAAAAGGCAAAGGAACAAGCCCTGCAGGTCCTGAAGCACTTCAACGTTCGGGTGTCGCTGGCGGATGTCTTCAGCCGCTGCCAGGTAGGACAAGGCTGGGTCGAGTTAAAGCTCTGCTCGCGCGCCGGTTCCTGCACAGCGGGCGCTGCTGCAGCTCTTTGGGTCTTGCACTTGGTTCCCAAGATTTCTGCTTGAACTTTGGCAGCATCCTGCGAAGCTGTGAGGAGCTCAGAGCGTGCTGACATCCGTCAGAGGTGCTGATGGCTGAGTCAGGAGAGCAGGGGCGCCGCATCTGCAGCTTCGCTAGCGGCTCGGCTGTTTGTCTGATTTTTGGTCCTTGGCATTGATTATCACAGTTATAGTCTCTTTGTTGCTGTGTTCTCTGTCTAGGACACATGCTGTTTTAATTATAAACCATGTTTAATTATGGCTCTGTGATTCTGATAACACTTAATTACTTTAATAGGAGGAAATTATTTTTTTTAGGACTTTTTTTTTTCTTTTTTCAGAAGCTATTTGGTTAATTCATGTCCATGCTAGTTGATGACTCCAGATTGTGTTTGGCACTGGATATCTGTGGATTGTTGTTGAGAAGAGATTTTAATTGTGTTAGCTCCAATCTCCATCTCTTCCAATTTCACTCCTGTATTTGTTACAGTAACACGCTGAAACCTATCCCTTCAAAAACCTGCGATATAAACTAACTTACAACTTCAACATCTCTCATCTTATCAGTGTTTAAAGGGAGAAAAAGAAGAAACTGGGAATCTGGCTAGAAAAGGAGCTTTCTCTAAGGAATAAACAAGCCAGCTGAACGCTTCAGTGGAGTCTGGCTCAGTGCCTGGTGGTCGAGCTCGCGGGGTCTCCTGGCCTGGTGGACCTGTACAAGTGGTGTAGGAATAGCAGTGACGTCTGAGCCAACACCAGAGAGAGTTTTCCAGACCTCTGCTTATGTCTGATGTCAGTTGTTGAAATCTGTTGAAATGTTGTATCTGTAACTGACAGAGAAAATGAGAGTTGTCCAGCTGTGCAGGTTGTCTGTAAGAGGAGAATGACGTAACCACCGTGCAGATTGGATCGACGTGATCTGGGTTGATCTCGCTTCAAGATAAATGTGTATATTCAGATATAAGATATTATGTTCAATCCTGTGGTTTTATTGTTCCGAGAACAGATTGCAGTTGTTATGTAGTGACACTCTGGCTTCTTTGCTATTAAAAAAAACCCAACAAACCAAACCTTTAAAAAACCTTGTGGATTCTCCAATTCCCTGAGATCCTGTAAAACAGCAGTGGTTTTCCTGGTGGTCCTCAAAATACCACAAGAATAAGCACACACAGAGAAACATGCTGCAGAAAACTCTGTGATATCTGTAATAAATGCAGGAGGCTGTGCAGTGAACGGTGTAAAACTGACCCCATGCCCACGAGCTGGAGCCTGGAACTGTTTAGCTGTATGGCTTTTTATGACGTGCTGTCTTCGTTTACAATATAAATAGGGGTAATCAATCTGGCTAGGAGTAAATACTGAGGGTTCCCTTACTTCCAGGAGAAATGCCTTCCCTGTAAATCGTGGGGGTAGAACAGCTGCGTGTTTCATACCACTGGGCATGGGAAGATGCTGTTATTTGTCAAACTGCTCTGAATCATTTATTTACCTACGTTTAAGGCTTTGGCATTTTGGAGCTGATTTTGTTCAGCTGTCCTCTACAGACTGTATAAGCTTTGCTAATGCATTGGCATTGCTCTTGAGGAGAATCCAAGCTCTAGCAGTGCTGTGGGTCCAACTGATGCCCCAGCAGTTACCAGGAGTGGTGGGCACCGCAGGTCCCAGCAGTTCCATCTGCGAGGGAGGGCGGTGGGCAGCAGGTTGGGAAGGATCACACTGCAGAACTGCAGAGGATTGGCTGTGCCCCTAAAAAATGGCAAATTTCTACTTTCAAGCGGCTGCTCTGGGGCCACAGTGGCCAACAGAGACCTTAGCAGTTCATTTGCAAGTTCTTTCTAAAAACATCTTAATGCTCTGCAAACCAAATTGGGCTTAATTAGGCTGGAGGTCAGATCCTTAAACTGCTGAGCTGTGCTTTCCATACTGCCTGTTCTGGTCTTTAACCAGGTTACAGACCTCAGGGCTTGCACACTGCTTTGAGATCTGCCACCTCACAGCATCACAGCGTGGTGGGGTTGGAAGATCATCCAGTCCAACCCCCCTGCCAAAGCAGGTCCATCTCCAGCAGGTTGCACAGGGCTGCATCCAGGTGGGTTTGAACATCTCCAGAGATGGAGACTCCACAGCCTCTCTGGGCAGCCTGGCCCAGGGCTCCAGCACCCTCAAAGTCAAGAAGTTTTTCCTCATGTTTAAGCAGAACCTCCTGTGTTCCAGTTTGTGCCCATTGCCCCTTGTCCTGTCACTGGGCACCACTGAAGAGAGTCTGGCCCCATCCTCCTGACACCTAGATATTGATAAACCTGATGAGGTCCCCTCTGAGACTGCTCTTCTCCAGGCTGAACAGCCCCAGCTCTCTCAGCCTCTCCTCACAAGAAAGATGCTCCAGCCCCTTCATCACCTCCTTGCAGAAATGAGTATTGAGTATCACTAATGGGCTCTGGCCGTCCCCGTAGCTGACGACGAGCCAGGGCCTCCACCAACACCCCAGTGCTGCTGTGGACGTGCTCAGCAGAAGGAGGATGCTGGGTGATGCTCGCTGGTACCCTGGGCCACTCTCCTTCCCCACCTCCCTGGATTGGGCCGGCCGGTGTCTGCTCTGCGGCCGCGGCAGCGAGGGGCGTCCCGGCTGCGCTGCCGGAGCGCCGGGGAGGGGTTATCGGCCGCGATCATCCCCTGCAGATAAACGCTCTCTGTGTGTCGCAGGAAGCAACGTGGCATCCTGCCTGACTCTCTCTGTCTGGGGGAGCAAGGGCTTGTTTTGTCTCTGGAGCTTCTGCTCTGTAGATGATTGGAGTGAATATGTCAGCAAATATTGTGGCTGTGACAATTCGTGCGTGTAGCGCGGAGCACGCGGTAAAAACGGGTCTCAGTGTGGTACCCAGGGTTGCTGTAAAAGATGTTTCATAAGGGCAGGTAGTGACAGAACAAGGGGAAATGGCTTTAAGCTGCAAGAGGGGAGGTTTAGGTGAGATATTAGGAAGAAATTCTTTGGTGTGAGGGTGGTGAGACCCTGGCCCAGGTTGGCCAGAGAAGCTGTGGCTGCTCCTCCCTGGAAGTGTTCTGGGCCAGGTTGGATGAGGCTTTGAGCAACCTGGTCTAGTGGAAGGTGTCCCTGCTGCTGGCAGGGGGGTTGGGACTGGATGAGCTTTAAGGTCCCTTCCCACCCAAACCATTCCATGATTCTATGTTTCCTCTGTCAGCTCCCTCAGCAGGGATGGACAGTCTCTCTTTTGCAGATTTCAAGAATGAACTTGCTTTGTAACCCTGCCAAAATCCTGCCTTTTTCTGTTAAAACAGTGACAAATGCCCGTTACTGCTGTCTGCAGCAAGTGCACGGAGAATTTCACCCATGGACTCCTCGGCATTTCTGCTTTCAGTTGTGCTGGGCTTCAGCTTGGTTGCTCCAGAAATGGAGACTGCTGTGGGCCTCAAGTTGCACCAAGGGCAGTTGAGATGGGATGTGAGGAAGAATTTCTTTGCTGAAAGGGTTCTGAGGCATTGGAAGGGGTTGCCCAGGGCAGTGGTGGAGTCCCCATCCCTGGAGGGATTGAAGAGTCGTGTAGACACAGTGCTGAGGGACATGGGTCAGTGGGGACTGGTCAGTGTTGGGTTCATGGTTGGACTCGATGAGCTCAAAGGGCTTTTCCAGTCGAGGCCATTCTGGGGCTCTGTCAGTTGTGTCCTGCCATGGATGATCTCATTGCGTGTCTCTCTTGAGTGCTGCATCTTAAGGACTGTCATGGTCATGGGGAAGCCACCTGTGCACAGTAGCTTTAGCCAAGCCTGGCATTGCCTTTGGTGAGGAACATTTTAGAGGGACTGAGTGAAAACAAGATGAATTCTGTCTTTTGGTGACATGCAAAAAAAGCCCCTTGAGAAGTCCTATGTTTCATAGCCTTGAAATATTTGAAATGAACCCGTTCCCTCTATTTGAGATGCAAATGTCTTTTGTCTGTCACCTCTGCACACATTTGAATATCTTGTATACAGCTTTTCTTCTTTTCAGTTATCCAAAAGTAGCTCCTTCAGAAAGGGGCGATGTGAAATGTGTGCTGGAGGGTGTTCTTCCATGACAGATTCAGCACACTGGTCCCTTACACCAGGCAGAAAGATCTTTGTGGAGCTGTCAGGGGCTGTTATAAGCAGCCTTAGGGTCAGCTGGCAAAGTGGCTTGAGTGGAAGATCAGTTATCCTCTGCTCTTGACAACTTGGGGGAAGGTCTAACACAGAACTTGCATTTTAGAAAGGAAAAAACAAAACCCAAAGCCTGCTAAAGAGGGTGACCTGCTGCCTGGCTACAGTTACAGACACAAACATCTGATTGCTAGGTTGGTTTTGTAGGGGAGGTTGGAATGTGGCTCCTCTCACAGGTCCATCCGTTCAAGGAGGAGGTTATCTCCCACCCCTCTTGGTGCCACCCTTGCCTGGACATGGTGTCCCTGCGTGTGACCTGCTTTGACACTCAGGTATGACCTGGTAGGACAGCAGGAGGACATGAACTCCATTCCAGTCTCATAAAGAAACTCTTGAAAACAGACATGTTTTGGCAAATATTACCTGGATGACTGACTTGGCTTTTTCCACCTCATGTGCCATCTGACTGAAGATCCACCTGAAGCAGATGTGGACTGCACCTCCTGCCCTGGCAGCGTGCACACCCCTGTGGCTCAGGGATGGTGACTTCTTGTTGGTGAAAACACACTTGTGTCACAGGAGATAAACTCAGGCTGGGTAATGCTGTTCTGTAGGGCACGGACAGGGTGAAATCCCAGTTTGAATGGTGATAAACTGGGGAGATAAACAGGGTGAGCTGGCAGCATTGAATCTTTGTATGGCGAGGGTTTGGCGCGATGGTTTGAAGGGAAAACGCTGTGGTCAGGGTTGCGTGGGATCACCGATAAATTTACTCCTGTTACAGAAAAACCTCGTTGTTAAAGGTTTGTAATGCTGCTGTAAAGTCACAGAATCCCAGACTGGTGGGGCTGGAAGGGACCTCAGGAGCTCATCCAGTCCAACCCCCCTGCCAAAGCAGGTTCCCTACACCAGGGTGCACAGGAAAGTGTCCAGGTGGGTTTGAACATCTCCAGAGATGGAGACTCCACACCCTCTCTGGGCAGCCTGGCCCAGGGCTCCAACACCCTCACAGGAAATAAGTTTTTCCTTCAGTTTGTGTGGAACTTCTGGTGTCCCAGTTTGTGCCCATTACTCCTTGTCCTGTCACTGGGCACCACCGAGAAGAGCCCGGCCCCATCCATTTGGCCCCCACACTTCAGGTATTGATAAACATTGATCAGATCCCCTCTCAGGCTGCTCTTCTCCAGGCTGAACTGTCCCAGCTCTCTCAGCCTCTCCTCACACAGGAGATGCTCCAACCCCTCATCATCTTTGTGGCTCTATAAAATCATTGCTGCTTGGAGACTCTGCAGACAGATTTGGAGCCAGGAGGCCCTGTCCATCTTCAGAAAAGCTGAGTTGTGCTTTACTTGAAACCGTCACTGCTGCTCAGCTCAACTTGGAGTCTGAAGCTTTGCTCTTGCACGAGGGAGGGAGTGGGCTGGGGGAGCTGGGTCCTGCGGTGTGGCTGTGCCACCTCCTCGCCTCCCCTGGGCCTCTCTTTCCTTTCCCACCCTCTGTTTGACTTGACCCTTTAGCCTTTGAAGCTGTCCGGGGCAGGGACCCTGTTTGAACAATACCCCACACAACGGGAGGCTGATCCCAGGTGAGGTTTCAAGGCTTTCCTGCAAGGAAAAAAATGATTGCAATTATATCCCCTGCAAAAATAAACGTGGATGGGGGAAAAAAAAATAAAAATCTCAGGCTCCAGCTGCAGTTTCTGCAACTGAACAGCCCTGCATTTATTATGGGATTATCTGCACATTCAAATAGGTTGTCTCTTTCACTTCACTGCATGCTCTGATCCTAAATAAGCAAATTACATCACCTATTCTGATGTCCTGTTTAACTTATGACCTCAGCCTGAGCGCTGCAGGATGTGAGAGATAGCTGCTTTATTTCATTGTCTGGAGATCTGATATCTTTTCTTTTTTTTTTCCTCCCTCCCTTCCCTACTCTTTCAGTTTCAAAGCTGCTCACCCCAGGCTTTTAGAAAGGTGTTAGCATGGGATTAGGAGTAGGTGGGGAGGAGGGGAGAGGAAACCACCTTTTTTTTTTTTCTTTTTTTTTTTTTAATTAGGTGCAAAAGTGTTCTAACAGTTGCAGCAAATGTTTCTGGGGTTTTTTTGTGGTTAAGGTAACGAATTTCATCGCTGCAAAGCTCATCATGTGCACAGCGATTTACGCAGAGGGAGCCCAGTACGGAGCAATCCATTGAGCAGGGACAAAGAAAAAGGCCTTATGATGAGATGAAAAACGCTGTGCTCGGGGCACTCTGCGAGAACCTTTGAAGCCAGCCTGGGAACTTGGGCAATATTAGTCGATAATTAGTAATATAGATCCCTCAAGCTGTCGTTTAGGTCGAAAATGTGCATGTCTCTCATGAGCCTCTGTCACACCAATCTGATCAGCAGGCTTTTTTTGTTCCTTTTATGTGGGTTGCTCTGTTGGTCCAGATGATGATGAGAACCAACAGACATCATCTTTCTCACTAGCTTGTGAGCCGAGCTGCTATCTCCCTGCTCTCGCGTGTCCTGGAAGTGGGACCAGGGCAGTTTTGTGTTGTGGTCACCTTTCCTAGCCTGAGCAACAGTCACTTTGTTCTTTTAAGTGGAACAGTTGTCCTCCACGGGCAGTAACAAACTCATTTTAAAGGCTGTGTATTTCAGAAACTGTTTCTGCCCCAGCAGACAGCGAGGGATTTGTCTCAGGAGTCACTTAGGACAAAAAGCATCTGCAGCTGAGATGGAGCTGCAACCATCATCAAAAATTATGAAAATGTCAGTTCTTGAAGCCCACATTTCAGCTTTTGAGATGCCGTCCACTGACGTAGCATCGTGTCCCTATTTACTTCCTTTCAGCCCTGGAATCTCTGGATTTCAATCCTGAAATCTCTGGATTTCCAATCTCTTGGAAAGGGCCGTGTCACCATCTGAATGAAGAATTCAGCAGGGACATGCCTGCTTGGATTTTGTCGACTTGGGAATGCTGAGACAGAGAATATTGTTTTGAAACCTGCTGAGGTTTAATAACAGATTCCTCCATAGGATGCAATTTGTCAGTGCCTACAGGTCAGGAAAACCTGTGATGAGCAGCACCTGTGGTTTCCCCAGTTGTGTGTTAGCTGCTGACTCCTCAGCAGCCCTTAACTCCAACTGAGAACCCAGCCCTGTGCCTACCCACGACGTGGGCTGTGATTTCTTGCTTCAGAGTGCGATTGTTCGGCACAAAGGGTAAGGCCCTCTTAATCTTTCTGTTTATCCTGGGTTTGGCAATTTAGATGTAATCTGCAACTTGTGCTGCTGAGACTCTGGCCAGGAAGCCCAGCTGGTATTATTCTGCCTCTACAGACATTGTGGAGGAAGGGAATTGACCTCAAAAGGTGCTTGTGTGAATGTGAGCATTCAGTCGTGAATGCACCTAGCCCTGGCGGCAGCGTCTCGTTCAGGGGGATGCAGCTCCCTTTCTTTGGAGTAGCTCTACCCCAGGGTCGTTAAATAGCCTCAGGGTTTGTGATAATTTGTCCTGGCAAATTGTGCTCCTTCCCAGTCTCCGGTTGAGATTTTTATTTGCTGATCTCGAAGGCTTCATAACCCACAGTGAGAGCTCGTGGTGAGCGGTCACCATCACGTGCAAGGACACGGGGGCACGCCAAAGCAACGTGCCTCGTCCAGGTTCCCAGGTGGAGAATCCCAGGGGGAACAGAGGGAGCCCCAACTCATGGGTGCAAGGCAGGAGGGTGGGCAGCACGCTGCCGGACCGGCTCCACCCTGTGACATCCAGGAGGGTCCCCAGGACGACTCACACGTGCACACAACACCCACCCTGGACAATTCCCAGCCTGTAACGTGCTCAGCACGGCGCTGCCGTCCCTGTGACGCTCTGAGCCCCCCAAAAAAGGGCTCGACTGGGCCTAATTCTCAGCAGCCAGCCCGGACAGTGCTGCCTGGTTCCCACAGACTGTACACTTCCCTGCCAAGATTTCAGTATCTTCAGAAATCCAGTGGAGCATGAAGGTCACAGCAAGGGAAGAATGACAGCCTGAGACTTTTTTTCCCCCTTTCACCAGCTCGGAGCAGACTGTTGTCTCTCTCTGTAGCATGTTGACTGTTTTCATAGGGTTAGCGTGAAGTTTATGTTTTACACAGACCAGTGGAAGTCAGATATGGGAACGCAGCAGATCAGCTGTGTTTCTTCAAGGAAGACGGTCTCATGTTGCAGACTTGCTTTCTCAGTGTCTGCAAAAGCTTGATTTCCAGTGAAATTTCCTTTGCAGATCTTTGTCTTTAGGTTCTTTTTGAGGAGGTGTGTGCGAGGCTGTGCCCGAGGTTTCGGTTTGTGTGTTTATTTCCTTTCTCTTATTTTCACTTGCAAAGCAGCAGGCGGATATTGAACTTTGGGGGGTGGGGAGCTGTTAATTTTTCACGGTGTCCTGTATTACAGGGCTCGAAATGATGATGCCAAATTGGCCATTAGAGGTCAAACCTCAGCTGACAGCAAATGTTTTCTTTTGAGGAAATCTTCCTTATTCCTGGGAACCAGTTTTGTTCTCCTGTGCTAAATGCAAGAAAGGTATGAATGTGTGGGTTTTTTTTCCTGGAGGGCAACACTAGCTGGAAAAATGCTGGTTTTAGCCAGTGGAAACAGCACAAGCAAACAAGGATTGGCAGGGAAAACAGCACTTGTATTTAGACTAGCATAGAAAAGAAGACACAATGTAGTGCAGAGTAAATGTCCTTTTATACACTTCTGTACAAGGCTTTTTCTTCCTCTCTGGTGGGTTTGGACAGATCGTGAAGTGCATTGGTCAGCAGTGATGCTGGTGCACTGGGAGAAAGTAATGAAAGGTCAGTGGGTGACAGTGATGGAGTGACTGTAAGGAAAGCAAAGAACTCTCTGGAGAAGGCAGTGACACAGCTAGAACTCCCATGTGTCCCCAAGAAACCGTCCCCATGTTTTCCCTCAAATGTCATGAGAAAACAAGAGATTTGTAGCCAGTTTAAGTTCTGTTGGTTTCCAGTCCCCTGTGCCTCCTGAGGTCAGAGTTCAGTGTATTGACTGTGTCAAGAAGTCAAAATTCCCATGTTTTATACACTGTGGAGTTTCTCCTCCTTTTTGACATTGGTGCCCTTATAATGCTCTTTGTTTGTGTGTCACGGTAAGGATGGGATGTCCAGCTCCTGGTGTTTGAATGGCTGTAGATTTATACTGGTGGGTTCTCAGGATGATAATCCTACACATAGACCAGCAATACAATCAGTGAGTCTTGTTATTTAAGAGACCTTGTACATTAAAAGCTAAAGAATGTCAAATTTCTTGTTTTCATGATGGAGTCACCAGATTCGTTGGTAGTTCAGGTGAAGTGAATTGATTTGAACCCATCCAGAAACCTCCAGGCCTTTATTTTCCCTTCATAGATCAATGGGATTGCAGTGTTGGAAAGGAACCTTTCTTCTTAACAGTTTGCTGTGGCCCATCTTGTAGCACAGGTAGGATCACAGCAATGTTTTTCCCAAATCCTGTGGAGAATCCTGCACAAAACCCTTGTCCTGTTGTTGCAAATGCAGTTAAACCCTGCTACGTGCTTCATGGGGAATGAACAGTTCTGCAGGCATCCAGGGCTTGTGGTGTTTGCCTGGGCAGCTGTTAACACTGGCAGCAGAGCTTTGTTCCTTCAGAAGGGTCTTTAGGCACCTCTGAAGCTTTGGTTTGAGCCACACGTGCTTGGCTTCCTTGTAGAATCTGCCAGGTCTGTAATTGCTCGACAGCATTTACCTGAACCTTTAGGTGTTAAACTGTGTAATTTCTTATTGGCATGAAATAAACTTTATCTGTTATTCACAGTATTCATTGTATGAGATGACACCCTGCACCAAAGCCGTGTCTGTGGACTCCTGTGGGTTATGGTACATGATTTCCTTCTTCATCTACTGCTGCAAAGGTGTTTTCAGCTAATGATGAAGATAGTAAGCAACATATGTAGGGTTTGGGCTTTTCAGGGAGATCTTGTCCCCATAAAGTCCACAGGGTCTAAATGACTGATGATGTAAGAAGACTATTTTGTGTTTGTGTAAACCCTTTCATCCAAGGATCATACAGTGTTTCAGGAACAGAGACAGGTAAAGCAGCATCCTGGTGAAAAGAGAACCAGAAAGCTTGTAAATGAGTTTCTCACTTCATACATTGTGTCAGTCCTGAAGAAGATGATATATTGCCGTTATCTTGATGAAATCCAGCTCTGTTGTGTGTGGTAAGCCTCAGGTAGGATTTTGCTGAGCTAGGCATGGATGCTTTCATTGAATCAGTCGTTTGTAAGAGGCTCAGGATAAATTTTTCTCTCTTTTCCCCCAAGGCAGCAATAGAAATCCCTTGGTAGCAGGAAGGGTTTTACAGTGAGCTTATCTCAGAGGGTGCTAATCTGGAACAAAGTCACCCAACGGCACAAAATTCTTTTCTCCCAGAGGGCAGCCCAGTACCCTCCAGTTCCCTGAGACCAGGAGTGATAGCTTAGAGGGAGAAATGAAAGCGTAGGAGTTTTGGCAAAGGTGGAAAATGTAATGTTCGGGGCATGCTTTTTGTGAGTCATTATGTTTTCTGTGGACAAGTGGATTTAGATGATTTACCTGTCTTAATTCAAGATACACACTCTGAGTTGATCATCCTTTTTTTCAGGGAAGTGCTGGGGGAAGGTGCAGGTGAAAGCCTGTTTCTCTCTCATCCCCAATAAATTCTCCATTCCCACCCCACCTCGGCTTTTCTCTTGGTGGTTTCTGGGGGAGCTGCTTCTATTGAGGCATTTTAGTGAAGTAGGAGAATATCCTCTGTTTAAGGTGAGCACAGCCAGGTTTATTTTCCTGTCTCCTAAAGTGACTGTGGTTACAACCTGATGTCTGGCAGCCAGGAGGGCGGCCCAGCCCCCTTTGTCCCCTGCCTACTTGTCCATCCCTTGTGTTTGCAGCTCATGCTTGGGGAGGGGGCACGTGGGAAGCAAGATGTTGAGACTGATCTGGCTGAAATAGGAGTTCCCATTGGCAGCTGGAACAGGGCTTTGTAATCACGAGGGACTGCAGGAGCAAGTTATGTCTCAAGTGTACTGATGGCACAGACCGCTCCACCTCTGGCAGCCCCATCCTGGGGCAGCACCCATGGCAGCGAGGATGGGTGTCCTGCAGAGGCGTGAGCAGACCACTCATCTCTCCAACTATTCAGGTTTTAATTTGGCAGTCAAATTTCATGGACTTTAAAGAAAGGGAGATGACTGAGCTGGGACCTGCAGAGGGAAATGAGCTGGTGGTTGGAGAGAAGGAAGTTGGTGACAGAGGAGTCAGAGAAGGAACATGGTTCCCTACAAACAAGGTCATGTGAATGGCTATTTGGTGACAGGATGGAGTGATCGATGTGCAAGGATAATAGGTCACTGGGGAGTCAGCCTGAAAGCTAAAGCCTCTCAGAATGTGTGGGACATTGTGGAAAAGAAAGTTAAGAGGACATCAAGGAAAGCCAGACAGCTCCTTGCACACCAGCCCGCCGCACGGCTCCGGTTAGCGTGCGTCCCTCGGCTCGTTTCTGCACACTCTGACTGTACAAATGAGTTGGACACTACAGAGTTGTTCACGCTTCCTTCTGTGCAGACACTGGCCTGTGCTGAAGGATTGAGCCTTCACCCCAGGAGTAAACCCATCCCGCAGCAGAGCCTCACCCTGAGGAGCCTTCGCTCCGGCTGCCTTCTCCAGTTGGGCTGTTTCTCCCCTGAGCTGGCCCTTGCCTGGATCAGCGGCATTTACTGGCATTTACTGGAGGGCTCAGATTACCCCAGTGAAAATAATCGGTTATGCAAAGTTACGCTGTTTAGATTGGGTTTCTGCTGTGTGGCCAGTGAGGTGTGAAAGTCAATCTGCTCCGCAAACCCTGAGGGTACTTTCTCTGTGCTGACTTGATATCATAGCTCTGGGGTTTGACTTTGGGAAAAGCTGGCTCTTGGGTTGGGTTCAAAGGGACACAAACCACAGGTGGTTACGGTGGGACTGGGCTCGTGAGCAACACAGCGCTCCTAAATCCAGCTGGCAAAGCCAACGGGTCTCCCCAGAAGAGGGTGTGGGGTTTGGGTCTTGCTGGGGTTGCAGAGCCCTTCAGTCAGCTCAGCCAGGAGAAGGCTGGGGAGGGCAGGTTGTGGCTTCCGACTGAATATTCTTGTTTATGGTTTTCTTGGTGCGTTTCTCCTCACAGGCTCATCATTGTGGTCTGTGCAGTGAACAACAGTGTAATTAGTGAATTCTCATTGTTAGGAGAAAGACTTGCTGCAGCAGGAGTGGTCATGGTATCCATCTGATACTTTCTTTCATTATCATCTTCCTTTTCTCCCTGCTAGATCCATGTATTTGGAGTTTCAACGCAGAAAAGTCCTCGTGGACCAACAGTCCCTCCTGACTTTTCCTGCCTGCTGGCCCCAGTTTCCCTGTCATTCCTGCACAGAGGCACGTGGGCTTGCTCCCAGTTTGGCCTGATGTCTCACCCAGTGGGGAGGCTGCAGGTGACCAAGGGGTTGGGGCTGAAGCCCTGAACTAATATGCCAGTATGGCACTAGGGCGTCCATCCATAAGGTCACAGCGATGGCACGTAGTAGCCGTAGTAAGGACCTTGCCAGCTGCTTATTGATATTTATGAGCACTGGAGGGTCCCAAGGTAATCAGCACCTTGGTTCTGTCTTGGCCAGGTACTGCAAAACCAAAGGAATCGAGCAGTAGGAAAACCAGCTCATGCATATTTAAATCAGCGTCAATTTATGCCGCCGCTGATCTGCGACTTACCGCAGTATCATTCATATTCAGCTTCAGTGCCAAAAACAATACTCAGCCGCTTTTTTTTTTTATTTCTTAATGAAAAATACCTCTTTAGGGTTTCTTTGAAGTCCCCCACCCCTGAAAATCCCCACTATATTGTCAGCATTGTTACTGTTAACAGCCCCTGCCAGTGTGGGAGCCTTTCCTGACAGATAGCTCCGCAGGGGCTTTGTCCCAGGCTGCAATTCAGCCCCACACTATAGACAGTTTTAAATGGCTAATGACGGGCCTCCCGGGGGATTGCTGCCAAACTCTCAAAGACCTCCCAGGTTTCAAAGTGGCAGGGTGTCCTTTTCCCGGGGCCAGCCGCAGGAGGAATGCACACAGTCAGATTCTCCTACCTAAGCTGCATCAGCCTGCTTATTTTTTCAGTTGCAAAGACTCATCCATGCGTATAGAGCCGGTTGCTTAGCAGATGAGAGATAGCTGTGTCGGTAGAGGAATAAAGAGAGGAAAAAGGTTAAGGTGGAAAGTCTCCCCACTAGTTTGAGGCATTATTGTATTTTAACATTGCAAATATCTTTTTTGAAAGTCGCAGAGAAATATTAAAGGCTTTGAAAAATGAAGCCAGGGTCTGTATCAGAGGTACAACAAGATTTGTTCTTCCCCATTTTTTAGGGACGTTACAGTGATATTTATGGGTTACCAATAGGAATGTGAATCGTGTCTAAAGGAGCTGGGCTCCTACGTGCCATTTTCAGAGGAGAGGCAGAAAAACACTTGTGGAGCACTGAGGGGCTGTTGGAAATGGGACTGGGATGCTTGTGCCATGATTTCATGTGAGTTTTTAGGTCGGTGTAGGCGGCCGCTGCTGCCAGATGAAGCCGTGCCTCTCCTCTCACCTCTCCCCTACCCCGGTGCCCCTCTAAGCCCCCCTTGTCCCAACACAAGTGCTTGTTTAGCTGCAGGGTCGCTGGATCAGGGAACTGATCCCAGTTGAAACGGACCTGTCAAAACCAGATGGTTAATTTTAACCCAGCTCAGTTCCCCAGCCTGCTGCTCTCTGCAGCTGCCCAGATGTGCGGCTGCGCGGGAGGGGACTCGGTCTCCGCTGTGTCAGCAGGGGCTGACGCTGGCCAAAGCCCTTGTGAGCCCACAGCTGGAAGAGCTCAAGCTGGTGCTTCGACAGCCCTTGTCTGCCCAATTTTTGGTGTGCCAAGGAGGGAGGGCAGCCTGTCCTCCATAGGGTCCAGCCTTGGCTCTGGAGATGGAGCCTCAGCCTGTCTCAGCCCTACCCTGTTAATATCCGTTAGTTTTGGACCCTTCTGGGAATTCAAAAAATCCAATCCTTAGCTTTATAAATGAAGTGTGCAGTCAGGTGGGTGTTTGTTCCTGTGTAAACAGAAGCCAGACCATTTTGATGGGCTTGTAGCTGATGTGCATCTCGGCTGATACAGTTCAGAGTTTCGGAGTGTGTTTCTCAATTTACTCATAGCGAAAAGGGCTCTTCTGAGTGCTTAGCAAAGGAATTTCCCAGAGAATATGTAAAAATTGGTTCATTGCTTGTGCTACCAAATGCAACTAAATGTTTCCTCCTGCTAAAGGAATCAAAATGAATGCGTTCTCTTCTGTATTAAAATAATTTTTTTTTTTTTATTGTGGGGAAAACTGATGTCTCTCCAAGCGATGCTGTGCCTTTAACTGGGCCACTGTTGCACAAAGTAGTTGAAGCTTCATTTAGCCTGAATGAAAAACTTGATTCGTGTTGCTGAAGAGAGGAAACTGGTGGTGGATGATTTACTTGGAATGCCCTGCAGCAATGAGGTTATAAATGAAGAGGGGAAACACCAAGAGCACTGAGATCTCAACCAGAGGAAATGCACGAAGCCTTGAAGTGACCTTATGTAAATTCCTAATGATGAGACTTAATTGAACTCGTTTTTTCCAGAGGTTGTAAAGATCAAAATAACAACAGCCTTGAAATGCAAAGGTCTCTAGATAATGCATAGGAATGTATGGTCACATACAGATGAAAACTGCCCCGGGTTCGTGTGAGCAGCCTGCCCAGCAACGGGATACTGGGCCCAGTCTTGCTCCAGGACCTGCAGTGCCCAAGGGCCCCGACCGAGGCAACGGGGCTGCTCGGGGTGCACAAGCGATGCCTAAGGTCTAAACCCTGCCTCCCATCCCCGTGTCGAAGCTGCCTCCGCTTAAATGCTTATTTTAAACTCTGTGTTTCTGCCCTGTGTCCCCAGCAGCTTGACGCGCCCCGGGATGGGAACGGCGCGCGGCAGGGAGAGCCGCTGGTGGAACGAGCTCGTGTCCTCAGCCCGGCTCCGCGGGGACCGGTGGGACAGGCACGGAAATCCCAGTGCGGAGAAGCAGCAGCTCTGCAGGGGTCACGGGGCCGTGCCCTTCTCCCTGGGGCTGGTTCCCAACGTGAAGTACCGTGGGCATGTGTTCAGTGTGACCGCGTCAGAGACTGATACGGAGACTGTCAAGAGCCAATTCCTGCGCTGTTCCGAGAGCCTGGGAATTTTTTCCTCTGTGTTGTTGTTCAGCTCTAGGATTCATTCTCTTCATTCATGTTTGTGCATTTGTGGTACCATGAAGAAGTATTGATCTGGGGAGAAAAAGTAAGCGATCACTGCTGTGAATATTACCTATCACTGCTAATACTTACACTGATAATTACTTGTCGCTGGTGCCTAAATTCTCTGGGCTGGTGTTTTCCAAGGACTTGCAGAGTTTGGTACCCACACACACTGAGTGTCTGTGAAACACCAGCTGCCAGAGTCTCCCGAGTTTCACTCAAAATACCGGATTAATTGTTTTATTTAGATTCATAAACAGCAGTAAAGAGCAGGAGGCTCTGACCCAGTGAGAAACTGCGGATATGGCTGTGAACAGCAGGCTAATGAAGATGAAAAACCTCCCCTGTCCAGAGTAATCCAAACACAGCCTTACATATGAGTCTGCTGGCCCAAGTGCAGCTGTTTGTCTTTTCAGTAATCTGAAGCCGGAGCAGCACCCCGAGAAGCCAAGGAGACAGTGACTGTGCACAGCAGAGGTCAGTTCTGCTGCTGCCCAAACCCAACAGCTCCCCGCGGCGGAGGTGAGGTCGGTGGCACGGCGGTGCCACCGTGGCTCCGGGACCGTGCTCCTGCGGGCACAGCCCGGCTTCCCGGCTCCATCGGACCCAAAGAGAGCAAGAAACTGGACGTCTTCCCTTCGGAGGGAAGCTGGAAAATCTTCTCTGTATTTAAAGTTCCCATGGCTGCAGTTTGAGTTTGGCACACAGTTGGCCACGGGGTTATCTGAGGTCATGTACTCAAATAGTTGTAGATAAAACAAGGGCCTGTTTGGATTGGAAATCTCCAGAGGGCTTTTCCTTTGCGCGCGGGTAATGATATTGCAAGAGGACATGAGCCAAAGTAAAGACTCGGCTCTGTGTGCAGTAGCTCAGTGAAATAAAATGAGCAATGGAAAAAAAGAAGAAAAAGAAAAAGAAAAGAAGAAAAAAAAAATAAAAAGACTGTTTTCATTACGTTATTTTCTGAATTTGCTGTTGAGATGGAGGAATTACAGCCAAGGAGAGGGAGTCCTGCAGCGAGGCGCCGTCCAGGACTGGGCTCGCCGTGCTGCTCTTCCAGGAAACTCCCTGGAGCTGCAGAGAGCCGCTGGCTTCTCGGCCGTGGGTACCTGCCCGCGGCTCAGCCCGCTGCACCCGCTGCGGCGCAGGTCCCCGTGCCACAGGGGACACTGCCTGGTGGCTTCCCCAGCTCCCAGCTGCAGCCCCAGCTGCCTCCAGCCTTGTAGCTCCTGCTCCTCTGCTGGGGAGGTTTGTTCCAAAAATCCCCACCAGTTGGGGCGGTTATAAAGGGGGAAAAGTTAATGGGTTTTGGAAGCTAAAGAGGGAATGAGATTCTGTCGGGCTCTTTCACAGGCCCTTGGGCTTTTATGGGAAACTATTTACTCACTGCTTAATGGAGGACTGCAGAGCAGAGCACATTTGGACAAGAAATGCGATTCAGTACTTTTCCAAGCTGCCGTTAGAGAAAAGCGAGTGCTTGTAACAACAGCTCTCTGCCTTGCTCGCTGCCTGCTGCAACCATCTTCAGGGCTTCACAGCCTGTTCTTAATGAAAATAATTGAAATGCAAAAGCAAAATGACAAAGTTGGGAAGAAAATGAGGCCTTTGGGGGCTTTCTGTCTTCCTGTGGCGTGCTCAGGTGCTGTGGTGATGGATGCTGCTATAAAAGCGTCGCCCAGCAGGCAGTGAGAAAGTACAGACGAGACGGGAATGAGGAGGAAAGGCCGGAGGAAAAGGTGTTCACCACACTTCACAGCGTGCTGTGGCTCAGGGCACTGGGGAAACCAAAGTGGGACTTTCCTCTTGGTGCTGTGACATCCTGCCCGAGGGCTTGGGGAAAGCACACGTGGGCCGTGTCGGCTCTGCTGGCCCCGGGGAGCCGCGTGTCAGGGAGCAGCTCCGTGTCTTGCCCTGTCTGCGTTGCTCATGCTGTCAGCTCGTGCTTGGGATCCCTATGGAGCGTGGCTGGACAAGTCCTACTGAGCTGCTGTGTTCCAGGTGTGCATTGCAGGTGGGGTTGTGACAGGTGACACACAGGCAGGGCCACCTCCGGGCTCTCAGTGGGAGCAAGCTGGTCCCAACTGGGGAGCTGCTGTTGGAGCAGAGAGCGTGTCCCACAACATGCAGGGTCACCCAGGACCTGCTGCATGTGCTTCAGGGCTTTCCCTTGAGACCTAGGACTGTGCAAACCTCGTACTAATGCAAGTTTCATTTCTGTGTAGAAGTTGTCTGAAGACCTCTTGGCAGCCTTGTTACGCTCGTTTATTGTGTTGGTTTTAGGATTGCTTGCTGAGGAACTCCAGTCACGGATGTTTTGTTGGTGGCTGTGGATATGAGGAACACAACTCCCACCTAGTTTAGAGGGATTCATGTACTCTGATCTCCTCTGGGCTGCTGAGAAGAATTCAGCCTCCATCAACAAAACTTTACCTGCATCTTCATTAGAGTTCACTCAGGGTTCTTATTGGAGACTTCAGGAGGTTGAAAGGTTCAGTTCATCAATTGATTTCTTTCTGTCCCCTGTCTGGATGGAAACAACTGATAAATAAATGTAGGTTCCTGGCATAGATGCTGAAGTTTACATCTTCACAGTTCAGTTTCTGCTAGCATATGCTTCACGTGTATATTCACATTTTTCCTGTGAAGCCAGTTTGTTGGTAGGGAAGGAGTCATGAAAAGGGCACATATTCCTCAGGATTCATTTTTAGAGAAGAGAGCGAGGCTGCCTGCATGTCTCCTTGGGGCACTGGCCCTGCTTTTCTCCTTATAGGGAGTATTTTAATAGCAGTGACATTGTAGTTTTTCAGCTTATGGAGACAGACAACAATATTCCCAAAAGCCTCAGCTGCAGTCAGTGCCACTGAGCCATTTTCTCCTTATGTGCACCCTGTTTTTATGTGGTGCATGTTCCTACAGCCTTTCTGTGTCTTGTAGACATGATGTTTCTCAGTGTGCTTACAGTGCCCTTATCTCCCACACCAAATTGCTAATCAAATACTTTACATCTACAGTATTTCATCAAAAGCACTTTTGAGCTGTTGGGTTCCTTTCTGAGCATGCATGGACATACTGGGAAAAAATGCTAAGTCTTTACTAACCAGAGCAAGGGAAATTTTGTGGATGCCCCCTCCCTGGAAGTGTTCTCGGCCAGGTTGGATGAGGCTTTGAGCAACCTGGTCTAGTGGAAGGTGTCCCTGCTGCTGGCAGGGGGGTTGGAACTGGATGAGCTTGAAGGTCCCTTCCAACCCAAACCAGTCTGGGATTCTGTGATTAAAACAGGAGGTCTTGGCACTTACATAGATCCTGATGATGCCATACAGGCCTGGATACCTTCCTAGAAGGCCTGAGTGCAAATCTTCTTTGGGTGACCAGTAAAGAGGAGCGATTTGTTGTCGCCGTTCCTGCTGTGGGCTGGGGGTGCGGTTGGGGCTGGGGGTACGGTCAGGGCTGGGGGTACAGTTGGGGCTGGGGGTACGGTCGGGGCTGGGGGTGCGGTCGGGGCTGGGGGTACGGTCGGGGCGATGCTGTCCAGCAGAGCACAGGGCAGTGTCACTTACCCCAGTGCCAGCTGGAAGGGGACAGAGCGTGGCTGATGTGGCAGGAAGAGCTGGTGGGCAGCACCTTCCAGCAAAAAAACAGCCAGGGCAAGTGAGTTTGAATTTTTTAATTGTTTTTGTAGGGGTACAAACTGGCTCCCTGATTTTGTGTTCTCTTAGTGCTTCGTGTCATGTTCCTGCTCTGCCTTTGAGCCACAAGCAGAAGCTTTGCTGCTGGGTTTGCTGTACTCTCACACTGCAGCCTGGGTCTCTCATTCACGTCTCTTGGCCAATAATCCACAGAATCGTGTCTGAGGTGAGCAGAATTGTTATTTTGACTCAAAAGCAGCTCAGGACTCAACAGAAGTGCCAAGGACCTGGCTTACCATGCTCTGGCAAAGCCAGGAGGACGAGGGAGACCTTTGTCACCGGCAGGGCCTGTGTGATTTAGCCAGAGGCACACATCTGGCAGTTTTATGGTGGTGACATTTTGCATTTATTTTTTTCCTAATGATAGAGCAAAATGAATCAGAAGCACTTTGGAACAACAACTGGTTTGTAGCTAGAGCAGCCTGAGTGCGAGAGGAGCCTTGTCAGCGTGGCAGCCTCGGAGCTCATTTGCTGAGACACTCAACTGCCTTGAAATCTCCACTAGAGAATTTCTACATTTCTGGTCGTGGGTCACTTGTGCTAATTTGGCATCTCTCTTAGAGCCATTTACATTTTTCTTTCAGCACAAACACTTACCCTCTCTCATAATGAGAACGCTCCTGTGCTTGGTTTTGGGGGGTTGGTGGTGAAAGTAGTTTGAATGTGAAGAGAGGCAGCTGTTCTCCTTGGCTCACCAGCGTGTTGCAGGCATTTGTTGAGCCTACAGAGGAAACAGATTCTTAAAGCCTGTGTCAGGAAACCAGCTTGGAAGGCAGAAAAGCCGTGTGAATTCTCGGTGTTCCTGTAAGACCCATCATGTGTTCCAGCCCTGTGGGTGCTGCAGTTCGTTCTGGTGGAGGTCAGTGAAGCCTTCACGGGATTTAGGCTGCAGCACCTTGAGCAGGTTGGAATCTGACGCTGCTGAGTCGAATCAGAAGTCTCATGAGAAGGTAGAGTTGGGACATGTGGCCATTAGTGCATAGAGACATGCTCCTGACTTGAGTGCAAGCCCGTGGGTTTGAGTGTAAGCTGGCCAAGAAACAAGCTTTTGTCAATGCAATAGAAACAGTTCCTAAAATAATTGAACATTAAATGTGTGAAGTAAACCTCAGGTCCTGCCCTGGCCTGCGTGCCTTCCAGTGTAGGTGAAGGGGAAGAGAAATGATGGGTTTCTATTAGAAAAGGAGATGGTGGAACTGAACTTGGACAATTGAATGGTCTTAGCAGATTCCCCCTTCCATGCCAGCAAGCTTTGATTTCAGGTAAAAACCTTAATTCAGATCAGTCCTTCAGGCCTAGGTGACATTTTTCCAAAGCATAGGAGTGCAGAACAGCTGTTGCTCTGAAAGGGAGAGTATTTGTGTGTTGCTTGTCCAAGCGACAATGATTAAAGGTTTCTCAGCAGCCTTGTTCCCTCATTAGAGATTTGAGCCTCTGCTTTGAAGTTCCATCTCCAGCTGGAAATTCATACAAACCTTTTTATTTTTCCCCCTGAAATATTTTATATCAGTGCTTTGGTACAAATCTCTAATTTGTGTGTAGCTTCTGCTTTGTGACTTATCTGCCTTGGCAGAAGACAGCCAGCCAGTGACAAACTGGGATTACTGAATGAGGGAAAAATCCACAATGCCCTGGAAAGATCCTTGAGGACCTCACAGTCCTGCCTTGAGATAAACTCTCATCACAGCCAGTTTGGGAGGTAGCAGTACTGTGCATCCCCTCTCTTTCTCCTCTGGGAATATAGACATTTTAACTCCATACCAGTGATGGATCACTTGGAAGTACAGAGCATAATCCTTTGTCTTTTGGAACTAGGGGATGTTTTAAATGAAACTTTGGAAGGCAGCCTCTGCATTGGGCCCTGCACAGACTTTTTGGCTTGGCCTGGTTTCACCAGGGTACAGCTGATTTTCTTCTCAGGAGCTGGAATAGCTGTGGTTTGGTGTCAGTGTGGGGTTTGGTATGAGAAGAATGTTGATAAGGTGCTGATGTTATTGGTTGCTACTAAGAAAATCAAGAATGTTCCAGCTTCCCATGTTTTGCTGGTCTGTGGGTGCAGAGTAAACTTGGGGAGTGTAGTAATTAGCAAACACAAATTGGCATTTGGCTATGCTAATGAGATATTCCATCTCATATCCCATCATGGTCAGTATGTTAAGCAGGGCTGGCTGGGAAGCTCAGAGATCTCTCAGGCTCTCTCGCTGTTCCGGGACTGAGGTTTGGGTTTTGGCTCGGGGTCAGGGTGCTGGTGCAGGTGTGAAGGTGCAGTTCCACTGTGTGCACGTGGTGAGGACAAGGCCTGTGGGACAGCTCTGCCTGCCCTCACTTTGATGGGTTTCCTCTCAGTGTTTGGAGCTGTTATGTGAGTGCAGATGAGAAGAAGGACATGGAGCTACTGGAACCAGTCCAGAGGGGGCCACCAGGATGATGCCAGGGCTGGAGCAGCTCTGCTGTGAGGACAGGCTGAGAGAGTTGGGGCTGTTCAGCCTGGAGAAGAGAAGGCTCCAGGGAGACCGTCCAGTGGCCTCCCAGTACCTGAAGGGGCTCCAGGAAGGCTGGGGAGGGACTTTGGCCGAGGGCAGGCAGTGACAGGACGAGGGGTGATGGCTTGAAAGTGGCAGAGGGGAGATGGAGCTGAGATGTGAGGAAGAAATTCTTTGGTGTGAGGGTGGTGAGACCCTGGCCCAGGTTGGGCAGAGAAGCTGTGGCTGCTCCTCCCTGGAAGTGTTCTCGGCCAGGTTGGATGAGGCTTTGAGCAACCTGGTCTAGTGGAAGGTGTCCCTGCTGCTGGCAGAGGGGTTGGGACTGGATGAGCTTGAAGGTCCCTTCCAACCCAAACCATCCCATGATTCTATGATCTCTTTCTTTTTCTCTTGCAAATGCATTCCTAAGGAACCTGAGAGAGATGAGTGGCCTACAGACAGGATCTGCCCTGCTCCCATGATCCAGTTGCCACAGGAGGGACCTGCTGGTGGTGGCTGTGGGCCATGCAGTGCAGTGCACACCTGGACTCTGCATTTCCCTCCTTGTTGTTGAAAGACATCAACAGCGCTCATGTGTGACCCCGAAACAACGTGAGCTCTCGTTGCTGCTGCTGTGGTATCCCAGCCAGCCTGGTGGGCTGGGATGGGTGCTGGAGAGCTGCATCTTACTTGCAGGGCTGCTTGGTAAAGGCTTTCAGAAGGCATTTCCATGGAGGAAAGTCCTGTCTCATCGTCTCTCCCCGACCCCCAGTCACAAGCATCTTTGTGTAGCCCTTCCCCGTCGCCGTTTTCCCATGGCAAGGAGTGCCTAGTTCAGAAAGCATCAGCCCCGAGCCCTTTGATCTTTTCTTTCTCAAGAGAAAAAAGATTTAAAAGAGACAAGAAGTTAAGGATTTGTGAGGGGGAACGGAACATGAATAGCAAATTCTGCAGCGGAGGTCACCTCCCCCCAGCTCTCTTCCTGTGTGATCAGGAGGAGGGAAGGGTGCGAGCGGCTCTGTTGGGGGATCCAGGGAGGAGGGGAGTAAATTGGGGGCAGAGGAGTGGGGGTGGAGTGGTGAAGCCCTTCAAAAGGAACAATGCTTGCAAGCTCCTGCATTGTTAGGCGGCCCTTTACAGAGGGTGCCATGAATACAGGTTATAAATTCTTTGGCCATTGAGAGAGCTCTCCAAACCTGACTCCATCCTGCACTAAACCAGGCCTGAGCCCTATCAGTTGCATAGCAATGAATTCATTTACATCTGGATAGTTAATCTCCAATTCACTTGACAGTTTATCTCCCCCTTGGAACAGGCAGCAGTGCCTGCTCTATTGTGCTGAAGCCAGTCTATGATCATCAGCCAAGCTTGCACCTCTTTTTTGTGCACAGCAGAGATAAGCAGGGTGGGTGCTGAGCTCTAGCTTATGAAACGGGCAGTTATTACCCCAAACTGCTTGATTCTGGGGTACTTTCACTTGACATCCTCCCCATCTTTTCCCTTTGCCACTTCCATGTGGAAATGCCACATCCCTCCCTCGATTGTTGTCCCAGGACAGCTGTGGTGCTGCTTTTCTAGGACAAATGGCATTAGATGAGTGATTGATACCATCCAGGACTGTTCAGTTTGTTCTCATTTACTGAGGTCTCCTAATTCTGCACTAATTTTATCTCTGGATATTTTGCACAGACCCTCCAAGGAGGAAGCACTGTTCTTGTTCCAGTGTGGCTCAGCAGAGCATCTTCCAGGGGGATGCCTGGGACAGTGCCCTGCAGCTGCATCCCAGGGGGCTGGGAGAAGCCTGGGGTATCCCACGGGGATGGGAGAGGCAAAAAAAAACCCCGGCACAAGGAGAGGAGCCCACTTGTGAGCCAAGGCCCTTTTGAGTAGCACTGATTCAGCCCATTGTGACTGGAGAAATAATTACAGTAATGCACATCCAAATGGGCAGCGATGTGGAGAGAGAATTCATTGCTTTGGGGCTGTGTGGGCATGTGGAGGTGAGAACACAGCCTGTTTTGGCAGATCCACCGACTTTCTCTTCGTGTTAGGAAAGTGCATCAGGAAAGGAGACCTTGGGGGTCAGAGGACAAAGTGAAGCGTGAGAATTCCTTGATTTATTCGTATTTTTAAGTCTCCGACTTTAATTTCCTGCAGTCGGTGTTTGTGTGCATTTGATGTGGTTTGGAGTGATCTGTAGAAGGGCCACTCTAATTAAAATATCCTTCTGCTTTTATCTAGAGTGGCTGCAAATCTGTAACTGGTGCTTTTGTCTCCTCTAACACACGGTGCACTTAGTTCTGCTCCGGTCACGAGAATTGTGTCTGAAAAGTTCAGTGTGGTGAACACTCAACAGAGAAAAATAGTGAGGTAAAGTGAAAAATGATGGGAATTAAAAAATGAATAAATGGAGGCAGGAAAGCAACTTTGACTTTTTCTTTAAGTCCTAAAGCATCTTCCCTTTGTCTGTGCCCAGGAAAGTCAGGAATGTTTCCTTTTCCTATCAAAGCTCAAACTGTCACTGGGTCACAGCGTTTCCGCCGCTGGAACTGGAAGTGAAGCTCCAGCTCTCCAAAGACTGGAAACAGCCCCACATCTGCTGGGCTTTTCCTGCTCTTCTCCCCCTCTCACCTTCCCTCTCCTGGGAGGACCTGTGGCATGAAGGTCACAGGAGAAGTTCTTCAGTGCAGAGCAGCTTCAGACTGTGTGAGCAGCGTGTCTCAAACAGGAGCATGACTCTATTGCTTGTTTGGGACCTTCAAACCTGTATTGGGACCTTCCAATATTAAACAAATTAACTGAAATTGGTTTAATATTGGAAGGTTTGGCTCAGCGATGTGGCCATCACTGTTGCTGATCGTCCTTCACAGTGAGACTCCAGTCTGTGCTGGGGTCTTTCTGGACAGAGTGTCTCTATCCAGACAATGCTGGTTGGGTGTTCCTTTGAGTCACTTTTGCTTCCTTTCCATGTTGTCCTTAGGAAGCCAGCGAGCAGCCACCAAACCAGCGACTTACACCAGCCTGCAGTGTCTTCTGGGTGTGAAACACAGTGGGGTCAATACTGTGTGCTTGAGGAGCACTGCTAGGAGCACTGTAATAGTAATGCAGTGAGTGCAGCTCAAACATGGGGCAAAAGTCAGATGCTTACCCCACAGAATTTATTTTGTCAGTGTAAAGATGGAGACAGAACGAGGAGGTGGGTCTGGTCAGCAAGCTGTAGAGGTCCTGACCCTCCTGAGATGGTGAGAACGTACAAATGCTTCTCTGGCAGTGAGAGGCAGCTGAATGTCATGGTAAGATATGAATGGACCAGAAATGAAACTGGCCCCTCAGCCCTGAGAAGTGATGGGTGTGAATGGGAGAGGCCAGAGGAGCATCTGATGTTGGGTTGGAGAGTGAGTGGAAAGGCAGGGACAGGGAGCAGAGGGGTGAGTGGCCGTGATGTGGGCAGAGAATGGTCACTGCACTAACACTCCAGTGAATGTGGGTGGGACAAAGTGGCATTTGCTGTGACTGGAGGAAAAGAGGCAGCAGGGGTAGCGAGGAGGTGGTGAAAGCCCTGCAGGACCTCCTGCTCAAAGTGCTGCACCAGCTCGTGGCAAAAACAGCCACAGTCAGCAGACAGTGAACTTGCTGTTGTCCAAAAAGTGGAAATTTTGGTGAGGGTTTGGGAGAAGGGAAGTGTAGTCTGAGAATGACCTGCTGCAAAGCCCCCCCAGCTGCAGGAGCTGGGGCACCCGTGGGGGCACTGCCAGCTCACCTGGCACCGCGCCGGTGCTCTGGAGATGGTTTTCCCATGCTTGGTGTTACCCAGCGGTGAAGTGAGCAGCAGCTGTAGCTCAGTCAAGGTTGAGTAATGCTTTTATCCTGTCCCTGCCCTGAGCCACAGGTCCCCCCTGCCCTGGGGACCAGGGTCACAGGTCACCAGCAATGTCACAGGAGCCAGAGCCGTCTCCTCGCAGCCGGCTTGGGAACGCCGCTCAGCAGCCTCCCCAGGGCGCGTGAGTGGCTTCTGCTCCCGAAGGGTGGGGGGCAAAGCGGGGGAGACCTCCACAGGAATGAGGTTGGGGAATTTGGGATGGGGAAGTGGAACTGTGTGCCGTGGCATCGCCACCACCAGGTCCAGGCAGGAGCAGGGAGAGTCAGGGATGTGGGGCTGAAAGGGGGACAGGTGGGGATGGGGGCAGCTCTGTGAGCTCCTTCTGATCTCCTTCAGCCTCTCCTGGTGGCCTGTGTCAGGGGTAGATGGTGAAGCTCTGCTCTCACCCATGGCTGTCTGTGGCATGGCCTGAAGCATGTCCTCTCCTCACCTGGAGCTGTGAGCCCTCTCAGTGTTTCCGAGTACCTCTGGAGGAAAGCACGTGCTTTGCAGCGTTCTTCTCTGAGCTGGGATCTCAGATATCCTCTTGGCTGAAGGACTGGTGCTCTCTGAGAGTGGGTGGGAGCTGGGACACAGAAATGGGGTCCAAACCACAGGAGCCCGTTCTTAGGCTGTGTCTGGCTCTGAGGGACCATGGTCCCGTGGAGCGAGCGTGGTGCTCACCATCAGCCAAGCACCTGGAGGTGACTGTGTCCCTGTGCTGGTGACCATGGGGCTGAGCATCTCCTTGTCTTTGCAGCGTGTGGACCTGCATTTTTAGTTGTTTAAAAATAACATTTTTATTTACCAACACAATTTCATAGTTCCATTTACTCTGCAGTTTTTCTTTTCTTGGGAAGTTGCTGTGAAACATGCAGGTCCAGGAGACTGAAGCTTGTTTCTGGCATCAGGGTGTGATGATTTGAGCTCAACACACGATGGACTGCTGTCTGTAGGGACTGCAGCTCACCAGTGTGCTCACAGGAGAGAGCTTTTCTGCTTTGAGTTGTGCTGGGCTTCAGCTTGGTTGCTCTGGTTAAAAGCTCCAGAAATGGAGACTGCTGTGGGCCTCCAGTTGTGCCCAGGGCAGTTGAGATGGGATGTGAGGAAGAATTTCTTTGCTGAAAGGGTTCTGAGGCATTGGAAGGGGTTGCCCAGGGCAGTGGTGGAGTCCCCATCCCTGGAGGGATTGAAGAGTCGTGTAGACACAGTGCTGAGGGACATGGGTTAGTGGGGACTGGTCAGTGTTGGGTTCATGGTTGGACTCCATGAGCTTAAAGGGCTTTTCCAACCCAGGCGGTTCTGGGATTCTGTGATAACAATGTTTTAGAATAATTTATCAATTACTGTTGGTATTCTGGAGCCTTTCTCCAGAATAGAAACCTCCCCCAAGTTTGTCTTCTCGCTCATCCCCAGCAGCTGAGGATGAGGATGACTCTGCCTCCCCGCAGTGAAGCCATCCTGGCTGTGACAGCGTGTGCTGAGCTGTGTTCCCTGCCCACCCTGGGTGACAGGCCACGTGCACACTCAGTGCCCTCCGGCCAGCCCGCTGTGTCCCAGCCACACTTTGTTTCCTGCCCTGTTTCAGTTCCGATTTTATCCCCTCCCTGTGGTTCTGGCCACCGTGCGCCCCACGGGTGTTGCCGTGCTGGCTGCTGGAGGCCGGGTGCTGCTTGGAAGCATCAAGGCAGGACAAGGTTTGCATGAGAGGACACAAAGTAGAACTTGCCTTTTTGCAGTGAGTTTATCTTTTCTTTAAAAAGGACCATTTTACCCCAGATTGGCCCATTGCCCACTCTTTACCTGACCTTACAGTGCCGTGGTTCTCCTGCTGCTGGAACCCTGCTCGTGTGTCTTCTTCTGAGTCACGGGTGGAGATGGCAGAGTCCTCGCAAGGTTTCAGCTATTAGCAGCTCTTGGCATTTCTTTTTTCATTGCTTCATGTGAGATCAGCCCTTTTTAGCTCAAAGTGGGAAGAGTTTGGGACTGGCCAGCTGCTGGGGAATGACACCCTGAGAAATAATGTGATTAATCACTGGAACAACTCAGGTACCAGCATGGTGCATCCTCCAGCCCTTGGGGTCGTTGGCTCGGGATTGAATGTCATTTCAGTGTCTGGGAGCAGAACGAGGACTTATCCCAGCAAAATTATGTTATTAACCTAAAATCTATGGGGAGATTCAGTGTTTGGTGAATAAATTAATGGATGTGAAAAAGCAACATCCTGTTTCAAAGCATGAAAAAGAATCTTTTCCTACAGAAACAAGACAGGGTCCTGGTTTCTTACATTTCTTTTCTGTGCTCAAGTGGAAGAGTGAGGAATCGTCCCCTCCCGTGGCATTAATCCTGCTCTGCCTTCACAACTGAGTGTTTAAATGCCTTTTATTGTTCCTTGGTGTAGGAGCAAATTGCTCTTTCTTGTTTTAGTGTCCAGTGACCCACAGCCATCTCTCCACATGAAAGATGTCTCCTATCTTTCTTATCTGGTCTGTGGTTTTTGTTTTTAAAACAACCTAACGCAACTTTTATTTTCTTTCGCTTCTGTGTACACGTTTAAATAAAAATAAATTATAATAAATAGCATTAATATCAATATTATGGTTAAGATTTAAACTAAACCAAATTAGGATGTTCAAAGCTGTATTTTTCCCCAGCAGCTGATGAAGCCACTTTCTACCTCACAGAATCACAGAATCACAGAATCACAGAATCACAGAATCACAGAATCACAGAATCACAGAATATTAGGGATTGGAAGGGACCTCGAAAGATCATCCAGTCCAATCCCCCTGCCAGAGCAGGAACTCACTTTGTGCCAGTCTGTAGAGCAGGACATGGGGTGTGTTGTGCACAGGGGCTGCAGATGGAACAGGGTGGGAATCTACTCAGCACATCTGGCATTGGCTCGTTTGAGATTTCAATCAGAGCGTCTCACTAATTTGGTTGCTTGCATCTAAATTTCTTGCTTTTTTTTTTAATTAAAAAACCAATTCTTTTGTTTCTTCTTCCAATGAATCTTTTTCCTCTGGGCCTGTGTGCAGGGGAGTCTGTTCTCAAGCAGAGCTGTCGCTGTCTGTACATGGCATTTCCCCGTGCAAGCACAGGGATCAGCGTCTCGCTCGGGACTCTCCACGCCAGGTGTGGAGGTTCAGGTCCTGTTGATTTTATAAGCAAATTCAGAATTTACACTTGCACCCAGGATGCATCTGAAGAATGTCTTGGTAAGCTGATGATCATCACATTTCCATGCTCAGGTTGGTGGAAACCAGCCCTGTGGGATTGCATGGAATGCTTGTGTTTGGGTGGGTGTTTGTCGGGGTCTGGGTACAGGAATTGCTGCTGAATTTACTCCTGGAAAACCTTGGGACATGCTGGATTGTGCTTCTGCTCGGCTGTGGGACAGGAGTCCTCTCTTCTGCCACCTCCCTCGCAGAGGCTGCAGCTTTCTGTGAGTATCTGTTATCTCCCATGACGAAAGCCAGATGAATAATTGCTGCTCCTTATACCATTGAACTTGCCTCGAGAAATCCTGCGCTGGGTTAAGAACAAGCATGACAAATCTCAACCCAAAGGACTGGAGGCGGGGAATGGTAACTTATAAGCCATGAAAAACAAGAGATCTTCATGGAAAATAACTTCACACCGTCACACTTGGCACTCACCCTTCCACGCTTCAACCTGCGTGGTCGGTGCAGCCAAGGGAAAGGGGGAGCGAGTCGATGCCTTCAGCAATGTCAGTAATTGCCCCTCAGCCAGTGCCAGGTGCAGCCCGCTGCGCTGTTTGCGTGATGGCAGATTCAGTCAGCAAATTACAAACCATTATAAACCATTATAAACCATTATAAACCATTATAAACCATTATAAACCAGCATCTTTTTGTTCTGGGCAGAGGGCACCTGCTCTGGGTGATCTGCAGATGGGAATTGAGCACTTGGGTGTTTCTGAGGAGTTCTGGAGGCCAAGGCTGGTGAAGGGCAGCACTTCACTGAAGGGGCTTCAGACCCCACTGGGGCTGAGCAAAGCTCTCAGCTGATCTTTGATGGCTCACTCTGTTTTGGGGACTCCTAAGTGTTTTCAGAGAGCTGCAGGCATGAGGGGAGAGCTGCCAGAGGCACTGGGGGTGCTGATGGAGCCATCGCTGTTCATGGAGCATCCTGAGTTCTGCCCTGGGGATGGCTCCCCAGCACGGGCTGGGTGGTGGCTGCATCTGCCTTGGGGGTGGTGATGGAAGGAGATGAAGACCTGAGCCCTTGTCCCTCCCAGCCGTGGCTGTGTGCTGCCCTGGCCCTTGGCACTGCTGTTCTCTGCCCTGAGGGATGTGTGCAGACCAGGACCCCGTCCCCGTGCCACACAGTGCTGCAGTCTCAGAGCTGCCACAGGGCTCAGTGCGTGTCCTCACCGATGGTGATGGTAACGGGGTGTCCCCCAGTTCGCCCCGTGACCCCTGTGGGACTGTGAGTTTCCCCAGAGAGCTCAAAGTTCCTTAGGGAGGGAGTGAAGGGGTTCCTGACCCCACATCAAGCAGAGGGAGGTGCCACCTGGGCATGTCCTTCAGCCACCATGCCAGGGCCACAATGCCACACAGGGGACAGGAGTGACACGGAGGTTGTGAAGTGGGGTGGTGCCCACTGTGCCGGCTGGGAAGGGTTAATGAGAGAGGCTGCTGGGCCCCCATTTGCTGTTAATTTGCTGCTACCTGTGAGCTCCTCCCTGGGCCAAAAGTGGGGGCCAGGGGCAGGATGGAAACCTCGGAGGAATATATAAAAAAAAGTGTTTTCTTCTTGAACTAATGCAAAAAACAAAGAGCTTGTTTCAGTGCTCGCCTCCTCTTTCAAACTGGATGGGGTCCTGGAGTTTTTAAAAGAAAACAAAGCATATTTCAAACACAGACTTTCTTGTAGTCTTTTTTTTTTTTTCCCTTCCAGTTGCTTTCTGTTTGCTGACAGAGATTTCGGAGCCCTGGGGAAGGTCCATCTGCCAATGATGATCTCGGCTCTTCATGAAGCCCAGGCCCTGTGCGGGGGAGCTCTGCCCCCCTCACTGCTGCTCCTCCCCAACCAAGTGTGGGCTGAGCTGCCATGACGGGGTCCTGGTACCACATACGAGTGTCTTCTGGGCCAGAAAAGGGAATCAGCAGCTTTAGGTTGGATGTCCAAACCCTAATCCACAGCCCCACATCCCGTCTCATCTCTCCCAGATGCTCTGGGAAGATGTGATGCTGCGTTCGGTTATTCAGACAGTTCTTGACAGTCGTGGGCACCCACCAGCGCTTGCTTTTGACTCCCTCACTTTTACTCCTGGAGAAACTGAGGCAGTGAAATGATCCATCTTGTGCCTTGTGGGAACACCTGTGGTGTGGTGGTTTAACCCAGCCAGCAGCCAAACACCACGCAGCTGCTCGCTCACCCTTCCCCGGTGGGATGGGGGAGAGAATCAGAAGGGTAAAATTGAGAAAACTCATGGGTTGAGATAAAAACAATTTAATAATTGAAGTTTAATAATAATAATAATAATAATAATAATAATAATAAGAAGAAGAAGAAGAAGAAGAAGAAGAAGAAGAAGAAGAAGAAGAAGAAGAAGAACAGTAAAAATGGAATATACAGATGAATGATGCACAGTGCAGTTGCTCAGCACCCACTGACTGATGCCCAGCCCAGTCCTGGATAATGATCCCATACCTGGGACAATCCCAAGACTGAAACTACAGTCCTCAGAGAGAGAGCGAGCCTGAGAGATCCCCAAGCTTTCCGGTCAACCCTCATTAATATCTTGAACTTGATGGGATAGGAGATGGAATATCCCACTGACATAGCTAAATGCCAATTTGGGTTTGCTAATTACTACACTCCCCCCATGTTCCTTCTGCACCTGCAGACCAGCAAAACACAAGGAGTTTGGAAAGATCTTCCAGCAACAATTGAAAACGTCGGTACTTTATCAACGTTCTTCTCATAACAAATCCCACACTGAAACCAAAATGTAACACAATCCTAGCTACTAAGAAGAGAATTAGTGAAGAAAATCCTGGCGAAACCAGAAGTGGCAAAGCCCCCATTTCCAGAGACAGAGCTCCAGGACACCCCGGCTGCGGCAGTGCTGGGTTTGAGCCCTGCCGTGGTGTTCGCTTGACGTTAACCGCTAGACAAGAAGCTTGACAACCCGCAGAAGCCAGAACCTTAGCAGTGCCCTCCTGTGCCTTATCAGAGGAAAATAAATCTTGAGTGATTAGGGTTTTATTTTTTTAAATGAGAATTCTCAGCAGATAAATGAGCTGCCCATGTGGTGATAATAGGCTGTTTGGAAAGTGAGTCTGCAGAGTGTATACACGGCTGGAAGTCATCAAAACCATCTTATCCCGTGGAGTCTCCTGTGCTGAACTTGTGTTTACAATATCAGACAGAAAAAGGAATTTTTCAGTGGATATTTTCTGATTTTTTCTTTTTTTACCCAAGCAGCAGCATTCTTAAGGCCCATCTGCGTAGGGTGAGGACATCTCTGCTGGCTGCAGAGACCCGACCTCCTTCTCTCCATCCCTTTGTTATGATTTGGACACATCTTGCTCCAGTTTAAATCTGTGTGCTGAGCTTGGTGAGGAGTTTGCCAGTGGTCCTATGGGAGGAGGACAAATTCATCCCCAGGAGGTGAGCACACCTCTCCTGTCTTCCTCCCTTCCCATGGCTGCAAGAGAAGGGCAGCGGGGACAGATGCGCGTCCGTACGCTGAGCGAAGCTGCTGAGAGAATTTCTTGCTGTGATTTAGAAGCATTGTCACTTTTATGCACCCACTATTTTTTTTGCTTATTTTAACAAGTTCTCCTAAATCATCCTGACGTTCAGCCACTACTTAAAAGTTGGACTAAGAACAACTTTTCGGATGATGGCCATAAATATTTGATTGTAGTTCACCACGATGTTCGTTTACCCCCGTCTTCACCTCTCTCCTTCTTAACGAAGCTGGGGAAGGGTCTGGAGCACAAGTGTGCTGAGTTCCCGGCTGAGGGAACTGGGGGTGTTGAGCCTGGAGAAAAGGAGGCTGAGGGGAGACCTTCTGGCTCTGTCCAAGTCCCTGCAAGGAGGGTGCAGAGAGGTGGGGGTGGGTCTGTTCAACCAAGGACCAAGGGACAGGACAAGAGGAAATGGGCTCCAGTTGTGCCCAGGGCAGTTGAGATGGGATGTGAGGAAGAATTTCTTTGCTGAAAGGGTTCTGAGGCATTGGAAGGGGTTGCCCAGGGCAGTGGTGGAGTCCCCATCCCTGGAGGGATTGAAGAGTCGTGTAGACACAGTGCTGAGGGACAGGGGTCAGTGGGGACTGGGCAGTGTTGGGTTCATGGTTGGACTCAGTGAGCTTAAAAGTATTTTCCAATTGAGACAATTCTGTGACTCTGATTCGTTTCCTGTGATTTTCTCATCCATAAAGATCCCTTCGTGCTGGATAATCAGTGCTGGATAATTGGCCAATTTCCTGCACTGTGGCATTTTTGTGGATTCATTGTGCTCGTGCTCCTCTCCCTTGCTGTGTGTCGGGATCACCCCCAGTGCAGGGTGGTAGCTGGACCCAGCTGCGGTGATAACCTCCTGCAGGAGGCAAGGAAACACTGAAGGATGCTGAGACCCTGCTTCGGGGGGAGCAAGGTGATTCAGATCAGGTTCCTGGGTCCAGCATTAGATAACAATGGAAATAATGCAAATGGAACTTGAAGCCAAATCTCCCAGTGGCTTGTGTGTGTGAAATGTCTTGGCATCTCCCACCTCCTCTCTGAAGAGCTGGTATTTTTAGATTTACAGCAGATTAGTTTTGATGCTGGAGGCCTTAAAGCTGTTCTGACATGAACCCAAGCTATTCTATCCTAAAAAATGAAGCCTTAAATGAGAACTGAAACTTATTGAACTATGCTTCAATTCCACTATAGCAGAGTGCTTTAACATGTGCATGGAAAGAAGCCTGGGAAGAAGAGGAACAAACCTGAGAATGGATCAGAAACTGGAGTTTTTCAGAGGCACTGTGCTGGTGACCCCTCTCTGGAGCTGTACCCTGGAGAAATCAGCTTTGCATGCGAAGCCATCACCGTCCAGCTGCGAAACCCAGCTGAAATGTAAACTCCTCTCAAGTGTTCACGAGCAGCTTGTGGCTGTGGCTGTGTCTGATCAGCTGCAATTGCACAAGGGCAGTCCCTTGCGTTGCCAGTTCTTCCCTCCTTACCTTGACCCCTGGGTTCCCTCGTTCACGTGTTGTTTTGTCTTTGGCTTGAGACCATCGTCCTGTGTGCTCAGGTGCAGAGCTTTGCTTTGAGGGTCTCCAGCCAGCAGAAGGATGGACAAGGCTGAGTGATGTTTTTGAGTCCTGTGGGCACTCATCACACAGATGACAGCGAGACAGCTCACCTGGAGTCAGGGAGGATGAACTCGGGGCTGGAGGTGACCATGAGCCCAGGCTTTCTCTGATGGGATTTTCACAGTGATTTGCTTCCCCTGTCGTGTTGTTTCGAATTCCTCACAAGCCAAACTTTCCACAGTCTGGATTTTCTCTCATGAATTTCTCAAGGGGCTATCTGGAGGGGAAACTATTTCTCACCATAACAAACAACCAAAGCCTTCATCGTTAAAAAATAAAGCACTAACAGGGCCCTACAATGGACCTCTTTGTCAAGTCACATCTGTTTAGATCACCAGAAATGATAAGCCTTTACTTTTGAATGTAACTTTCTTTTATCAAAATAGGAAAGAGGACTGCAAAATGTTCAGAAAGAAATCTGCATGAAGGCTGAGACGTGTGACAGTGGCGCTCTGTTCTACATGGAAGACTCAAATTGCCTGTAAATACAAATCCTGGGCTCACTCTCTTCTGGCAGAAGCTGGGGATGGCTGTGTCACACAGGCCACTGCTGGGCTGGTGTAAAACCAGTGTGAAAAAAAGAAAAAAATCTGGTCTGCTGGATGGATGGAAAAGCTCTAATTTCAGAGCTAATAGAGATGATGTTGTTTTTAGCCCCAAAGTTTAAAATCTGTTTCCCAGAAGTTGTCTGCCAGTAGCTGCCAAATCGCAGAGCAAGACGATTCACTTGATGGGGAGGGATGTGAAATGCTGTGTGAGGTGTTTGATCATTTGAATTCAATAACCCACAGACCTTTGCCCCCGTGCAATAACAGTGCACACACACCTGGAGACAGCTGGGAGTGCTGCTGTACCTGTCTGAGCCCAGGGACAGTTCCCCAGGGGTCTCACAGACGGGCTGTGCTGGTGCTGTGGCACGGAGAGCTGCCCAGAAAGCTGCTGCCTCGGGCCCTGCTCCTGCTCTCCACCAGCCATGCTCCTTCCCTTTCCAATGCCAGTGATGGTAACCACCACCACAGCACCAACGCATCCCAGCTCCATCCCTGGCCCTGGCCCAGATCAAGCCTCGCTTTTGGAAAGATGCTGCCTTCCTCGGGAGCAAGGGCAGGGTTTTGCAAGGCAGCGAGCCTTGGGACAGTGGATGGAATCAGCTCGCACGGGATCAAAAAGCTTTCCTGGGTGCTCTTGGAAATCAAAAATATTTGGACTGCCCCTGCCCTGGGCACTGGTGATACCACAGCTCGAGTGCTGGGTTCAGTGTTGGGCCCCTGACTCCAAGGAGGACCTGGAGGTGCTGGAGCGTGTCCAGAGAAGGGAACGGAGCTGGGGAAGGGTCTGGAGCACAAGTGTGCTGAGTTCCCGGCTGAGGGAACTGGGAGTGTTGAGCCTGGAGAAAAGGAGGCTGAGGGGAGACCTTCTGGCTCTCTGCAACTCCCTGCAAGGAGGGTGCAGAGAGGTGGGGGTGGGTCTGTTCAACCAAGGACCAAGGGACAGGACAAGAGGAAATGGGCTCCAGTTGTGGCCAGGGCAGTTGAGATGGGATGTGAGGAAGAATTTCTTTGCTGAAAGGGTTCTGAGGCATTGGAAGGGGTTGCCCAGGGCAGTGGTGGAGTCCCCATCCCTGGAGGGATTTAAAGGACGTGTAGATGTGGTACCTGGGCACACGCTTTAGTGGTGAACTTGGCTTATGGTTGGACTAAATGTCTGTAATGGTCTTTTCCAACCAGACTGTTCTATGATTCTGTGGTTGGTGTGAGCTGTGGTGCTGAGGACAGTGAGCTGTGTGGGTCTGGGCTCTTGAGATACAAGGATTTTGTGAAAAATCTTGCTCTCTGCCTGAGGTCACCTCAGACTGTAGCAGGGCAAGGAAGAAATCTGCTGGTTTCCATCAAGCCAAGTTGAAACACCAACTGTGCTCATCCTGTTCCACCAACAGCTCTTAAACCACCTTTGCTGCCTCACCACAGAACGTTTCACTTGAGGTGACCGAAACGTCCCCAGCTTTGCTTCTGACGTGGAGCTGGAAATAAACTCTAAATTCACCTGCACTTCGAACTGAAGACCCTGTGTTCATATTAGGTGTTTTCCCTTGATAAAAGAGGGGGAAAGGAGGCAAATTTGTCTTGATGGAACTTCTTTACCTCTTAGAAAGTCCCTCAGAGACTTTTCAGAGGCACCGTCGGTGTGATGAATTCCAGATCATTCCTGTGCATCCAATAAAGGGAATGGTTGTAGAAATTCCTCTAATTACCTATAATTGGTTTTGAAATTAAATGGTCTGGAATTTCAGTGGGTGACTCTGAGAAGGATTACTGGCTGAGAAGGTGGAGCAGCCTGTTGGAATGAGATAGAGACGTGGAAGTAATTATGGCAATAGTTAGCTTTCAGAATGATGATCCTGGAATACCTGAGGCCCGTTTAGGTCAGTGCCTGCAGAGAGGTTCCCAGTTGACTCCTGCACTGCAGGTCCTGTGTTCTGGCAGCTCAGGAGTGCCAGGAGCCTGTTCAGCATCCTTAGGGGAAAAGGCTGAACAGCGTGTGCTGAGGCAGGGCTGGGAGATGTCAATCCTCTGTATTTTTAATGTGAAGTGACACAAAGCAGAGCTGCTTCTTGCCTGTGCTTTCCCCAAGCGCTTGGTTCTGTCAGGTGGTTTAATTCATTCATAAATGCTCTCTGGACTGCTCAGTCTTGCCAAATACGCAGCTGTCTGGGTAAAGATGTGCAAACAAGGTGTGCCCGATTCCTGCATCTGCTTACCACAACAAGTGCCAGCACGCACTGGGAATGTGAATGCACAGACATCTAGATTAGCAAAGAATTTCTGAGTGCAGAGCCCTGATTTGAGCAGCAAGTCGTGGCACCCCTGTGTGTCAGTTCTGTGTGTGCCATCACACATGAGTTTCGAAACTCTGTTTCTGAGGAATGTCGGTATTTCTGTGTATGAGACCACAAAGCTCATCCGAGTTCCCCTTTTCAACCATAGTGATGAGATCACTGGAAAAAGAGTCACCCACTGTTCATCACCCTTCCTCATTTTGAGTGCCCGTGTGCTAAATGCCGTGCAGTGCTTGGTGCAGAGCTCGGATATCGAGGGACATCAAGATCCAGAGATGGAGATGACAGAATAAGGGAACTTACAACCTGTGTAGCCATCTCTTACATGCCAGCCACAAAGTGATGGGAAAAATACAGAATCCAGCTCCTGAGCTCCATTGGGAGCTCTTGGGATGGAGGTGGTCAGTCTGGGAAGGACACTTGTTCCTTTTCACCTGGACCCTTGTCACTGGAGGCAGCAGCAGCAGGATAAAGCCTAAGATGATGAAATGATGAAGGCACTGTGGAGAGCTGTCTAATAGTGTCTGTGCTCACCAGCCTCCATCTGGTCAGTCCCCGTGGGGCTTGGACCTCCTTTTGGGTCTTTGTGTTTCAGACCACATGGGTATGTGCATCCTTCCTCCTGCTCTTCCCTTGTAGACAGAGGGAACCAAAAGGACATTGACCTCTGCGGGCTCCCGGGACCTGAGCACTTGCTGCTGGCCAGCCTTGAGCTGTTTGGCTACAAACTCATCTGTCCCAGGAAGCATTGGTGCAAACTGCTCTCAGATGCAGTTTAAAATACCTGCAAAGTCACGGTGGCCCCAGTCACAAGGATGGACAACCTGAGGCCATCGAGAGCCCGGTCCTTGCCGTGTGTTCTTGCTCCTGGGTGGTTGCACTTAGCATCGCTGTTGTCTGTGCTCTTCTGCTCTAGCAGGAGTCACCTGTTCAGTTATTACTGTGCTCCTCTGACGAGGAAATGCTGTTGCCTTCTTTGGAGATTTTAAAGAATCTTATTTTTCAGAAATCACTTTTAGAAACCTGCCTTGGGAAATGGTGTTTAATGAGCAGGTGCTCGCTGCTGCCGGACAGTGCCATGGGAAAAAGGCAAAACTGCATTTAGCTCCTTAAAGCATGCAAAAAACCTGATTTAAAAAAAAAAAATGTCATGGAGCACAAATAATTTGTCTCTCTGCAGGGTTACATGCAACACAAACAAATTCGCTGCATTGGTTTACCGCATCAGTCAACAAACAGCTGTGTCAGCAGAGACGTGGGAGCAGCGTGTGCTGGGCTGGGTGCAAGAACATCCTGAGCTGACAAGAAGAGGGGACAAGGACTGACAGGGACCTGGGCCTGCAAAGAGCAGAGCACCCTCAGGGGCAGAGCCAGTAGTTTCTTCACAATTCCCTTTTTCTTTGTCGCTTTGCTCATGTAGAAGCAGCCTGGGGACGTTGGATGTGAATCTTATGATCTGAAGTGACCTTTGAGCCCTGGGCCAGGCTGCCCAGAGAGGGTGTGGAGTCTCCTTCTCTGGACAGATTAAAAACCCACCTGGATGCAGCCCTGTGCAACCTGCTGTAGGTGAACCTGCTTTGGCAGGGGGGTTGGACTAGATGATCTCCAGAGATCCCTTCCAACTCCTACCATGCTGTGATTCTGTGTCATTCTGTGATGTGACCCTGCTGTCACGCTGAGTAGTGACCTGTGTGGTGTGTATCTGCATCTGGTTTGGGGTTTTGTCATTATTTTTTTCATCTGTTTATTGATGCTCTTGCTGTCTTGTAAGTCCCCCTCTACTTTCAGCCCACTGTGAGCACAGTGACAGTGTGACAAGGTATAAGTGCAGCAGTGTCCCCTGCTTGCTGCAGTGACACCCAGTTCGCACCAGTTAAGTTATGGAGAGCATCTCTCCTGCACCCGTGGCTGGGGTGGCACATGAGTGGTTGATAAGAACATTGTGCTTTGGGGTTTGTCTTTCTCCTTTTGCTCCTGATGGGCCATACAGCTCTCACAGGGCAGGGTAGGGCTGATGAGCCTATATAGCATTAAAACCACGCTGAGGACCAGCCACCACCAGCAGAACCATGGGGGAGAGGAGATGCTGTTGCCCAGAAGTGTATTGTGGCCACCTGCAAGTGACAGCTCTACAGGGCTTGTCAGGGTGAGCAGGACAGCAGCAAGAGTGCAACAGGCAGTGACTGTGTGATGGGCAGACAGGACCCTCTTCCTTTCCAGTCCACCATGGCACAAGGCCGGGGTTTCTCAAGGGGGTGTCTGGTACCTCCTTGGTGTTTTGGCACAGGTAGCTGTGCTGTTTGTTATATTTTCTGGAGGTTTCCCATCTTTCCTTTGGAGATGACTGGCCATTCGCTGCAGCATGCCAGAAGTGAGAGCTGTTCTGGGAGGCTGCAAGGGGCAGAGCTGCTGAGCACCATCCTGGTTTCACTAGGACAGAGTTAATTTTCTTCTCAGTAGCTGGAATAGCTGTGGTTTGGTTTCAGTGTGGGATTTGGTATGAGAAGAATGTTGATAAGGTGCTGATGCTTTTAGTAGCTGCTGGAAGTCCAAGGACATCGTGTTTGACTGGTTCACAGGTACAAAGGGCTGGGAGGGGGAAAGTGTAGTGATTAGCACACCCCCAAATTGGCATTTGGCTCTGCCAATGAGATATTCCATCTCATGTCTTGTTATGGTCAGTACATTAACCAGGGTTGACTGGAAAGCTGGGGATTCTCTCAGGCATTGCTTGGGCTCTGACTCTTCCAGGATTGCAGTTTGGGTTTGGGGACTGTCTCTGCTCTGGGGTCACTGGCTGGGGACAGGCTGGGCATCGGTCGGTGGGTGGTGAGCAATTCCACTGGGCATCACTCGGATTCTGTTATCATCATTATTTTATTTCAATTAATTGTTTGGGGTTTTTTTTATCTCAACCCACAACGTTTCTTACTTTTACCCTTCCAGTTGTCTCCCCTGTTCCCTGGGAGGTGGGGCACAGTGAAGAGTGTCCGTGTTTGGCTGCAGCCAGAGGAGTGAAACCACCCCAGCACTGTGGGGTCCTGCTTCTCCCCAGGCTGTGCACAGTGCTCTGGTGGGTTCCATGCAGGTGGGACATGGGTGAGCTTCAGCCATGCAGGAGGAAGGTTTATATGAGTTAGAAAGCTGTGTCTTCCCAAGGCAGAGAAGCTGTGAGCCTCAGCCAGAGGCAGAGCGTGCTGAGCCGCGACAGTGAGACACGCCAACGCCTTTCGAGGCATGTGGGATGTTCTCTGACAGGGCACATTCTGCACCAGCAGCCCAGCCAATTCTGGAAAAAAAAATAAAAATAATCAGTTTTGTTCTTATTATCCCCATCGGAACTCATAAAAAAAAAATCCTTTGTCCTCAGAACCAGTAGCCAAATTTCTGCCTGTTTATGTCTCGTGTTGGAGACTGGGTAATTTGGGGAGATTAGGGCCGTAAACAGGGTTATAAACAGAATAAACCTGGACAGCATTGCAAAGGGCAGCCCTGCTAAACGTTGTTCTTGGTGTCAGTGTAATTTGTGTGCGGTTTCATTTTGTTTCCAAAGCGATTGGATGCGCTGGATGAGATAATTGAAAATGCCTTCCTCTCTGGGATGTCTTCAAGCTTTAACTCTCTCCGTTTAAATTCACTTCCAATGCCAAGCCAAGCCCTTCAGCCGGGGTTTGCAGCCTGTGTGTGACCAGGGCTGTTTCCCTAGCGCAGAACGAGCGTGGCGGTGCCCGGGCCAGGTGAGCGGGACGGGTCCTGCCCGCGCCGGGCGGGCGGGCGGGCGGGCGGGGATTCGCCGGCCCCTCCTGGCAGCGCCGCGCACGGGAGCTGCCGCAGCCATGAGGTCATTCGGGCTTCGGTTCTCAGGCTATTTTTGAAGCCAGAACTGTGAGTGTAACCAAGGCTTCAGCATTTTCCCACACCTTTCATGTGACACGGGACTGTGCCCAGTCACAGGACTCTGTCCCCAGGACTTAAAAGTGGTCACAGTTTCACTTCCCTCGTGCTTTGTTGGGGTTTTTTTTTTTCCTTCCTTTCTGGAAGCAGCAGAGTTGGTTCCCTTTGCTGCCCTGATCGCTGCCTGGGGAACTGCCTGGTATGGCACCTTTCCAAAAAATTGCTGTCTTTGGGAGATTCTCACCCATTTTGAACTGTTTTTTGCAGGCGGGAAATGTTCTTTTCGGTCTCTCTAGATGTGTTTCACACCAGCTGTTCTGTATCTTGAAACACAGAGCAAACTCTTGGTGCACAATAGGAGATTTACAGGTTGTCTTATAGGTAATTTCCACCTTAAGGTGATAAAAAGTTCAAACATTTTACAATAATGAAATATACAGCAATTCACATCTTTGTAATGAAATGGTTAAAGAAAACCAAATCCCAGGTACCACGTGCAGCCCTTGCCCATCTGCAGCTTTTGGAGGGGTTGGTACCTGCTCCTCTGCAAGTCTTGTCCCCTGATGGTGTGTGAGGTGGGAACCACCCAGCAAAGGTACACAGAGAAATTGGCTCTACAGAAAATGCTTCAATTACACATTTAAACCCCAAACTACCCCGGGAAGCGCCGGTTCTCTGATCTGCTTCAATTACAGTCAGTCTAGGGGCTGCTGTGACACTAGTCATTACAAATGCTCAAACAGCTCTGAGAGTTTTTAAGTCAGTGGATGGTATTCCTTTAATTCTGATGTACTATTAGAATGTTAATTAAAAAAGCACACCGGAATGAAATACTCTTTCGAGAACCAAGAACCTGTCATTTGCGTGAAAACCCTGGATTATAAAACCGCTTCTTCTACTTTTGCTGCCAAATATGCAAAGTGAATTGCACAATTCCAGGGATGCAGTTGAGCTGCTTTGTGTTTTTCTTTCTCCAACTGAGCAGAAACATTGGCTTCCCTCTGAGAGGGACTCAGTTGGTTTTCTTGCTGCGTAACACGTACGGGCTCTCATCAACCTTAGAACAATGACTTCTCCACCATTCCTTATCTCAATTTATCATGACAGGGTGATTTTTCTAAGACAAAGATTGTTTGTTTGCTTGCTTGAATTTCTCAGGTATTTTTCTAAATGAAAAAAAACAAAGAAAAAGGTGAAGTTTAGCAAGAGAAGTGGCGATGGCAGCTCTGAGCCGCACCGGGTCTGCCTCCCGTCCCTGCCCAGCCTGAGAACGTTCTCAGCCAGGGGGACTGCTCACATCCAACCTTTTCTCTTCCTTAGTTGCCAAACACCCAACTCATTTACCCAAGCTTCATCCACAGACTGCACAATCAGTTATTGCTTTATGACAGATATTGGGATGATTTCTTATTTTCTTAGTGCTTTTTTTTTTCATGGCAAGATTATCAAATGCTGGATGATGTTTCAGCAGTGTTGTGGCATAAAACCCCCGGAGAAAGGGACAGGGGGGGCTTTCAGAAACCTCCCTCGAGAAATCCTTAAATTCATGTACCAGCAGCTCAGTCATTCGAGTGGGTTTCTGAGTGTAATCACCCCAATGGGAGAGGCAAACTGGAGATCCAAGGTGTGTCCTGGGCTCAGTGCAGGGATAGGAGAGAGGAGGGTGGCACAGGAGATGGGTATTTCGTGAGGAGTGTTTACAGAGAAATCTCCCCAGAGGGAGAAAATTGAAAATTTGAAAAATTTCATTTTCAAATTTCAAATTTATTTCCTTTCGTTTTCATTCTCAAAATTTTTAAAATTTAAAATTTGTTCCCCATTTAAAGTCTGATGGGCTTTGGGTAGTTTATGTGTTAATTCTATAGACCAGAATGGTCAGGGTGGTCACTCACAGTCCCTTTATGTGCAAATTGTGCCAACAGCTCAGTGGTCGCTGGAAGTGTCCCAGCCTGGTTTCCCAGGTGGGACATCCAGTTTCCCATGTATATGAACTCTCCAGAGTTTGGGAGTTGTTCCCTTTAGTGTCCTTCCCTAACCTGTCACTTTGGGTTTTTGTGTTGTTTTATATTCCCAAAGTCATGGCAGATATTTAAGGACTGTGCAATGGCAAAGGGACACAGAGCCCATTTTAATCCTTGCAGCTTTAACAAGAAAAAGGGGAAAATTATTTTGAATCCTTCAGCAGCTGAGGTTGGCAAGGACCTCTGGGTGTCCCTGGGGTTGACACAGAGTTGATTCTATTCTGATCTGAATATAGAAAAGGCTGCCAGTGCCCCAGTGCTCTCTTGGGGCCATCTCAGGTCCTTTTGAAGTCAGCACAGAGGCTCCCTTTGATGTTGAGTGTCAGCTCAAGGATCCTTATGGTGACATTGTTGTCCCCAAACTTTGGACTAAGTTCCTGGAAGAGACATGGATATTTCTAGGGCTGCTTCCACCAGTCCTGAGGTACATGGGGATGTGAGTGACCTGCTGCAGGTCCCTGTCTCTCTCCACCAGCTGTTGGGAGAGCCTCTGTGACCCACTCAATGCTTTGAGATGTTCAGGTAAAAGACACCTTTACCTCGATGAGAAGGTCCAGGTGCCTCACTCCATGGAAATCAGTTCATATGTTCTTACTCAGTCAGAAAAAGTGATTTTTTGAGAGATTTTAGTCTGTGATAAAACAAAGGACTTGCCAGTCCACCACAGCTCTGAAGGATTTGCTGAGGCTCAGCCCCCCAAGTGTCATTTCACAGGGAGAGTTTTCCTGCTGTTAGACCTCTGCTGCGAGCTCAAGGAGAAGAGCTCGGCCAGCAGGATTTAAGCCCAGAAGCTGAAAGCATTAGGCTGTTACCATAACATGGACTTACTTGCTCTCCAAATGTGTTTATAGACAAGAATTTGGGAGTTTCCAGGGAATCCACAAAGAAAAATGGAAGGGCAGCATCTGTGACACACCACGAAGTGAGACCACAGCGGTGGGAAGCAGCTGGGTTGAACTTTCTAAGACTCCTTTCTACAGCAAAGAAAATCAGGGGTTCAGAAAGCTGTGGTATTTTTGCAGGCAGTATTCAGCCCCCACCACAAATGTGATGAAATTGAGAAGAAAATCCAGTGCAGGATGATAAAAGTCACCTCTTGCTCTGATGTGTTGCAGTTTTATGACCAAACATTTTTGCAGGGGAAAATCAAGATTTGTGTTCAAAGCCTGAACACGTGGAAAGCAGAACATTTGGATGAATCAGTCTTCTCTCTGTGTGTGTTTTGGGGTGTCCATGTCCCTGGGGCAGGTCTGTGTCACCCTTCACGCTCATCAGGTGCTCAGAACGGCGGCTGCAGACACGCTCGGCTGGCCAAGCTGCTCCAGTGCTGGCAGGATGGGTGCCAGCACAGCTCTCCTCTGGCCATCCCAAGGTGTAGGCTCCCGTGGTTCACATGCAGGGTAGGTCACGGTGTGGGGTAAGGGGACAGCTCTACACCAGCCACCCAGGCTGAGCTCCCTGCAGCAGGCACAGCAGGAGCATTGGGAAGACAGCGTTCATAGAATCACAGACTGGTTTGGGTTGGAAAGGACCTTAAAGACCATTTAGTTCCAGCCCCCCTGCTGTGGACAGGGTCACCAACCACCAGATCAGGCTGCCCAGGGCCCCAGCCAACAAATGCCTCCAGGGATGGGGCATCCACAGCTTCTCTGGCCAACCTGGGCCAGTGTCTCACCACCCTCTGGGTGAAAAATTTCCTCCTAATATCTGACCTAAATCTCCCCTCTCTCAGTTTAAAACCATCTCCCCTTGTCCCATCACTCTCTGCCCATGGCAAAAGTCTCTCTCCCTCCTGTTTCTGAGCTCCCTTCAGGCTCTGGAAGGCTGCAGTGAGCTCTCCCCAGAGCCTTCTCTTCTCCAAGCTCAACAAGCCCAGCTCCCTCAGCCTTTCTTCAGCAGAGAGGTGCTCCAGCCCTCTGACCATCTTCCTGGCTCTCCTCTGGACCTGCCCCAACAGCTCCACATCCTTCTTGTGCTGGGGGCTCCAGGCCTGGGCACAAAACTCCAGCTGGGGCCTCCCAAGGGCAGAGCAGAGGGGGACAATCCCCTCCCTCACCCTGCTGCCCACCCCTCTTGTGATGCAGCCCAGGACACAGTTGGCCTTCCAGGCTGCCGCATTGCCAGCATCTCACCAGGGCGGCCGTGGTGGAGGACATCTGCCTTGGCTGTGCTCTGGATCCTGGGGCTGCTCTGCACCCTGAGCTGAGCTCTGTGTTGCTGTCGCTCTCCTACAATTGCAGGTTCCCTGGTTGAACACTAAGGATACAGGAGGCTCTATGATAGCAGCACAGGGTGCCCCACAGGAGCATTTCTGGATCCAGAGGTGTTATCTTCCCACAGCCCAGTATGGTGAAAACTGAGGGCTGGGGTACCCAGTCTGTGGATAAAGGCTTTATTTGTGGACCTTCCTAATCCAAAAATACTGGCACAATGCCTCAGTATTGGCCTCCACTTGTGGCCAGGGCAGTTGAGATGGGATGTGAGGAAGAATTTCTTTGCTGAAAGGGCTCTGAGGCATTGGAAGGGGTTGCCCAGGGCAGTGGTGGAGTCCCCATCCCTGGAGGGATTGAAGAGTCGTGTAGACACAGTGCTGAGGGACATGGGTCAGTGGGGACTGGTCAGGGTTGGGTTCATGGTTGGACTCAATTTTCTTAAAGGGCTTTTCCAACTGAAGCCATTCTGTGTGTGATTCTGTAGTACAGGATCTTTATGTGTTTACATGTCTAGATCACGAGACTGGGAAAGTGTTAAAGCCAGGCCTATTTCCATTAAAGCTGGTGGCAGAACCTCTCCTTGGCTAATGCAGGATGGGAATTACCCCTCACCCCTCAAACACAGCTGGGTCTGGCAGCAGCAGATGCAGCTGAGCACGTCATGGGCAGAGCAGAGGTGTCACATCCCACGGGGCTGTGCTTGAAAACCTGCCCTTGTTTGCAGACAGGTTCAATGTCTCAGTCTGACATGATTTTTCGAGGACATTCAGGGGAGAGAAGAGAGGAAATATTGCACTGCAAGATGGCAGCAGATTCTCTGGGGCTGCAGTGCTTGTAATGGTGCTTCTGGTGTCCAGAGCCCCGCCGCAGCCCTCTCGCAAATCATCATCTTGTAAAGCTGATGTCGAGCTCCTGACAGGCTCCTGATCCATCCCGACGTGCTCACAGATGCTCAGCTGAGTGTCATTTCCTGCTCTGAGGAGCCCAGATTGTTCCTGACCGGCCTTTGGGTTTGAGCAATCGCTTTAATTTTTCTCTCTCATTAATTTCCTTTGCCGAAGGGAGCTGTGCTTCAGCCTCCTCTGCAAACCTCCTCATCGTGCTGCACATGAAATAGGCTCAGCAAGGGCAAGGCCTTTATTTATTAACCGAGCTCCTGCCGGGGTTAGCAGTGCTGCAGTGCAGGAGCTTTGCTGCTCCAAGCCCAGGTTAGATGGATGTGGCTCCTTCCAGGAGCACAATGTCTGCTGTGGTGGGAGCACAGGGAGAGGGTCTCTGCTGCTGCTGGGAGGCATAAAAGGCTCCAGCCCATCACTGCTGGACCCAAACAAGTTTTAAAGCTGAGTGAATCATAGAATTGTTTGGTTGGAGAACACCTTTGAGATCATTGAATCCAACCATACCTGTCCACTACTAAACCAGGTCTCTGAGCACCTCATCTACCTGTTGTTTAAATCCCTCCAGGGTTGGTGACTCAACCACTTCCCTAGGCAGCCTGTTCCAGTGCCTGAGAGCCCTTTCAGAGAAGAAATTTTTGTGCAGCTCCTTTTCAGGTTGCTTGCTCCTGCTTTCACGCCCAGGACAGCTCAGGACATGCTGAGAGAAAGACCGCGGCCGCAGCGCAGATGCTGTGGGACAGCTCTGCCTGCTCACGTTTCAGAAGGGAACGCTCCACTTGGAGTCCTTTCCGAAGCAATTTGAGGTTAATTAGCAACTTCTGGCTTCACTATCTAGCTGGTCTGTTTATCTTTTGTCTGAGTGAGTTCTCTTCTCTTCCTGTTGTTGTTCCTTCTTCCTGAGAGAAAAGGGGGGGCCGTGCAGACACCCTGTCCCGCTGCGCTCGGGGATTTGCTGGTCTGGACAGGCTCCTGCTGCTGCCTCCTCCCTGCTCCCAGATGTGCAGGCTGGTCCTTGCCTTCTGAAAGGTCTCTCCTTACCCATCTGTCCCTTTAATTTTGCATAGAGGACACTCATTGTGACATGAGGTGATGGAGGCCAGAGTCACGGTGATGGGTGCAGCAGTTAGGAGGAGAGAGCTCGGAAAGCCACAGCCAGCCAGGCGTGCTCAGAGGTCTCACCTCCCACGTGCCACCACGAAGCACAAACACGGCAGGACATCCCAAAGGGGACCAGCCATTCGTGCTCCCCCGTGCTGGGCTGTCTGGGGCCCTCGGCACATGGCCGCAGCCCGTGGGTGGGTGCTGGAGCAGAGAGACAACATCTGAGCTGCCCTTGGCTGCTCCACGGAGCCCAGCTGCTAATGCTGATGGAAGCCATCCAAATACCGGCACTTGGGCTGGGGCTGAGCCTCGGGGTCAGCCCTGCTTTGCAGCAGGCATGCACCAGCCATAAATATAGGCCACTGTGTTACTAATGCACCCAACCGTAAATGTTTTATGTAACCTCATAAACTCCGAGTAGCTGTAATCTCATCAAGCCCGTGGCCTTTGCTGGACTGGCATTTTAGGCAAGAAGCCTGGAGGAGCGAGGCCATCTGTGGTGGTGATGAGTTTCTCATCCTTTCAGAAAGAGAATAGTCCCTCGGTGGCCTTCCCCTGAAGCCTCATGTGCTGAAAACTGCATGAGATTTTCCTAACGTGCATGTCAGCGAGGATCTAGCGGTGTGGCAGGGAGAACCCGCAGTGAAACTACTGGGCATGACCCTTAAATTCATCCATCAAACTGCTGCCATGGTGGGACAGGTGAAAAAACAGATACTGAGCAAGGAAAGATCATCTGTATGGGGAGCAATTATACAGTCTATAAATGAACCCCAGATCATGCAAATCCAGAGGTGCTTCTGAACACAGCTGCTGATTTTAGGTTGAATTAAGCTTTTCCCTGGCTCTGTGAGAGCTGACTGCCCAGAGGCTCCCTGTGGGCTGGGTGACAGGAGGTACCACCAAAGACTGGTGGTGGGGACTGGTTTTTCAGGGACTGTTTCTTATCTCTTAACACCTCTGTTTCTCTGCCTTGATCCTTTCTGTACTCTCTTCACAGAGGACTTGACCTCTCCTTCCTATCTCCCCATTCTCCACCGCAGGGTAACCCAAGCCCTGCAGTGATGGTTATTGTGGGCTGACCTCCACCAGACTCAGCTCCCTCCATCTGATGGGAGACCCTGCCTCCCTCTCGGCCCTCTCATCCTGGAAATCCTTCCTGCTCTCCTGTTTGTCCAGCCCAGCTCGCAGGCAGATGGTTTCTGTTGCAGCTGTCGGACTGCAGCTGCGTTGCTGAGCCTCGGATCAGCCCAGCAGCAGCTCTCCCCGCATCCTGCTCACCCAGCGCCGCGCCCAGCCTGCTCCTGTCCCCTTATTGTGACCACTGGCAGGTGACAGAACCACCAGTGGGATGGATTGGACTCTTCTCTCCGTCACAGCAGGCATTTTAACCCCAGCTTTGCCTGCACAAGGGAGTTGAGTGACTTGAGCAACAGGCACGGTGCAAAATTCATTCGTTATTTCTCAAGTGGGCGAAGTCCTCACCCCAGCCTTCAGGTTTAACCTTGGAGTGATTCTGCTGGGTGTTTCAGGGCTCTTGTTTTCATGCCTCTCAGTAGTGACTACAGCAACACGGGGGCATGGCCCCTGTGGGAAAACCATCCTTTCCTGCTGGCCCAGTAATTGCCTCCCCGAGGGCCTAGAGGGTGATAACACCGTGATAAGGAGATGGTAACAGGAGAGCAATGCCTGTGGAAAGGACTCTCCCTCCATGCAGGGACCAGGAGAAAGTGATTTTGGAAATAGCCAGAGATGTGTGTGGACATCATCTCCCAGTGTCGGATGGTTTGTTCCCGTAGCCAGTTATCTGGTCACACAGGAGAGGAGGCGTTTGTCTGGAAATCTCATTTTCACACTCCCACTGTCTGAGTTTTCAATTCAGATCCTGCCCCAAACCTGAATCTGCTTTCCCTTCTGGTTTTTTGGCTTTTACTTCTTGCCTCCCCCCTGCTCCCCACTCCCCCATTTGAAGTATTTTTCTGGACTAAGGTATTCAGCCAGGAATAGTTGGGGGTTCCTGCAGTGCCAGCCTGGCCCCACGCTGCTCTGCCAGCCACCGCTCCCGCACCCACGGCCCTGCCAGCTGGCCCAGCCTGGGCCCCTTGCTGCTTGTACAGAGCCCAAATCCTATAGATCCCTCTGCCAGCGTGAACCCAGGGTCTGAGTTGTAGCTTGTTGGTCCTTACCAAACCATTTTTCTCAGATATCCAGGTTATGAGAAACATGTGCAAGTGCTTTCCAGCCTTCCAGCCTCCTGCTTTCCCCCGGTACCCTCAGATTTCCAGCAGCAGGCAGTGCCCATCTCTGCCCATCCTGCATTTCCTGGGCTCCCCCCGGGAGCTGGGGCCTCTCCTGTGCAGGAGGAGCCACTGAGCAGCGTTTTCTGTGTATCTGGTGAGCAGGTGAGAGCCACCAGCGCTGGCTGTCCCCGCTGCCAGCGTGGCTGTAGGAGGGCTCTGCTCTCAGCACTGTGGCCAATGTGCTCCCGTTTCAGTGGGGTTTCGTTTCCACTCGCAGCGGTTCCCAGGGTGCAGCTCAGCTCCTGGGCTCGGCCTCGCGCAGCGCAGCTCCGTGCCAGGGAGTTTGTGTCCTGCAGGGACGAGCCAGCTCCAAACAGTACATGGGGCTGATATCACTGCAACGAGCTTGGCCCCGTGCATGGGAGAAACGAGGCTTGGCAGAGAACTGTCCTCTGCTCTTCTGTTTGCCTCCTGCCTCCTGACCCCCTCCTGGAGGGCTGCACCAGAGACCAGCTCCCCATACCGGGTACCTTCTGGGGTTGATGGAGACCTCTCCCTCTATGAGATGACTCCTGGACCTCCTGACAAACCCTCCAGTCACCACTGCAGCCCATCTGCTTTGATCATTGTGTGCAGAGCTCCCTCAAGCCCCCAGACCCATCCATCATCTTTCTAGAAAAGCCTGAGCATTGGAGGTGGCATCTCTCATGAATGCATGAGCTTGAGCTCTTTTTGAGGAAGAAACTGGAGATGCCACCTCCTACATCTAAGCTTTGCCTTTTCAGACCCCATGATGCATGACCAGCTTCATGGAGAGCATCCCCTGTGCCCAGGCTGTGCTAACCTTTCCCTCTGCACCCGGGAGGGGAGGCTGGAGGAGGTAATGGTGGAAGGCTTGTCTGAGCTCGAAGGTGGGAGCTTCCTTCCTCCTCCACTCTTCAGGGGTGGGAGGTTCACACTGGGAGCTGTTGGTCTCCTCCACCCCACAGTGTTTTGGCTCTGGGGAAGCACTGGGTGGATAGGGGAGGTGAGACTCAGCTCCTCAAGGAGATTTTCTCCACTGGAGCCTCCCCAGGATGAGGGATCAGAGGTCCTTCAGGCCACCAGCACATGGTGAGAGGAGCTCTGCTGTGGGTGTAGAGCTGGCCCTAACCCAGCAGGGTGGTGGAAATCAGGACATGTGATGGAGCTGGGTCAGGGGAAGGGCTCCAGCCCACCTCCTCTGACCGGTGCCTCTGAGAGCAATGATCAAATTACTGAGAGGAAAATGAGAGGAGTTGGAGTGGTGTCTGAAGGACTGAGCCCATGTTAACCCTTAGAGGTGACTGAACGCAGTCTGGGGCTCCTGACTGCAGGTCATGGACTGGTTGTTCTGTCTCTAGTCCCCTTCCCCTCTTCAAAGTCATTAATGAGCCTTACCACAGCCCCAGCCCACCTGCCAAGTGTGGAAACTCCTCTAATGCTCTCTCAGCTGCACCCATTGACCCTCAACAGAAATAAGAGAGCTGGAGAAAGACCAGACTTGAGAACCATGGTGATGCTCGGGGCAGGCCAGATCCCTGCCCATCCTGTCAGGGTCTGCAGGCAGGTGGGAACATCCTCAGGAGACAGACCAGGCACAGAGGACATGCGGGGTCAGGGGCTGACTTTGGAGGTGACACATTTGCAGCTGTTTCTGATTGTGCTGGTAAAGCTCCTGGCTGGGAAAATCCCTGTTAATTGGTGGAAATTCACATCGAGTGGGTTAAGAATGGGGATGTTACCGTGCCAAGATAAGCCTTTCTTGTTTTTTTCTCAGAACATTCAAGTGTGCACTGGACAGAGTAGCAAAAACAGTTTACAGGTGGGGATGAGTAAATCCTCCAAACTTCCCACCCCAGAGAGGATTCACAGCCAGCCTGAGCCTGGCCTTGCCCACCACCACGCTCCCTGCCTGCTCCGTGCAGGATGGACCTTGGGGTATCCCACTGGCAGCAGCCAGAGCCTGGACACCCAACTGTGGGTAAAACCCACCCTTCCTCGGTGTGCATCACACCTTCTCCTCTGAAATACCCGTGCAGGTACCGCTGTGGGAGCTCCTGAACATGGCAGCCGCTCGCTGCAAGCTTTGCCTACGCCACGCTGCCTCTGACCACAAGTGATGAGCATTCAGGCAGTCAGCTTCGTTTCCGTTCCCAGGCTGCTGCTGTCGTTATCTCAGAGCAGGTCAAAAGGCTCGGTGCTGTGATTTGCAAGAGGGAAAAAAAAACCCCAATGCCTTGACGTGTCCTTCTCGGTGGGAGGGTGGGTGCCCCTTGCAGAGGTGTGGGGAGAATAAACAGAGTAAAGCTGGGGCGAGCACATGGAGGCGGCTATGTGAGACACCGAGCCCTCGCCCTGGGGCTTCATCCAGCAACTGTTACCTATGATTAAGAGTCCGAATCAATCTCAGTGTCATGAAAGTCACCCAGACCGTGAAATCCCCGTGTTCGGCGTGGAAATACGGCATTGGATGCATTTTTGTTTGAAATGCGTTAAATCTGCGGTAGAGGGGCCGCGGGGAGCGGTTGGGTCTCGCTGGCCAGGAGGAACCGCGCTGTCCTGCTCCCTGGTGGAGCCAGCCGTGCGGATCCAGCGGTTCCTGACAGCTCATGCATGACAAACTGCAAAAACCCCAGAGCTGTTTGCCACGGTCGGCCTGTGAAATCAGTCTCCTCTCTAGGAATGAGAAGCCTCTGTAGCTGTGATCCAGGGCTGCTCTGCCGGCTGCAGCTTCAGGCCTGGGGAGGAGTGGCTGGAGAGCTGCCTGGTGGAAAAGGACCTGGGGGTGTTGGTCAACAGCCAGCTGAACATGAGCCAACAGAGTGCCCAGGTAGCCAAGGAGGCCAACAGCATCCTGGCCTGGATCAGAAACAGCGTGGCCAGCAGGACCAGGGAAGTCATCCTTCCCCTGTACTCAGCACTGGTGAGACCACACCTTGAATACTGTGTCCAGTGTTGGGCCCCTGACTCCAAGCAGGACCTGGAGGTGCTGGAGCGTGTCCAGAGAAGGGAACGGAGCTGGGGAAGGGTCTGGAGCACAAGTGTGCTGAGTTCCCGGCTGAGGGAACTGGGGGTGCTGAGCCTGGAGAAGAGGAGGCTGAGGGGAGTACTTATTCCTGTCTACAACTACCTGACAGGAGCGTGGAGAGAGGCAGGTGTGCATCTTTTCTCCCAGATAACGAGTGACAGGACAAGAGGAAATGGCCTCAAGTTGTGCCAGCAGAGGTACAGATGGGATGTCAGGAAAAATTTCTTCACTGAAAGGGTTCTGAGGCATTGGAATGGGCTGCCCAGGGAGGTGGTTGACTCACCATCTCTGAAAGTATTTAAAAGATGGGTAGATGAGGTGCTCAGAGATAGGGCTTAGTAGTGGTTAGGTATGGTTGGACTCAGTGATCTCAAAGCTCTTTTTCCAACCAGGCGATTCTGTGATTCCCTGCTGGAGGGCAGCTCCCAGCAGTGGCCGGGCGGGCAGGAAGGCAGGCAAGGTGTGCAAGAGGAGTGGGAAAGCAGAGTGAGAACAAGATGCAAGGGTAGTTTGATGCCTCACCCCGTTAACCTGGCCCATGGTGGGAAGGAGCTTTAAACACCCATGACCTTTCATTCACAAGCTTTGTGCAGTGTGGGCTGGAAAACTGCTCTTTGGGTGAGATTCCACTGGCAAGGACAATATGTTTTAGCAGCCAGATGGCCCTAGGGATGTCCCCAACCGTTCCAGCCGTCCCTTGGGATCCCCACTTGCACCTGCAGCCAGAGGGGAAGCGGTGAAGCCGGCGCTGCCGTGCCGGAGGAGCTGTGTGTCGCTGCGGCAGGGCTCGGGGGTTTCCTGCAGCTCATCCCCTTGCAGCTACCACTGAACAAACGTGCTGATTGGGAACTCTCTGGAGTGCTTTTTCCCTTCCTTTCCACATAATATCCCAAACTCAGCGCTCCCTGTGAGTTGTTCCCACTTGTGGAGTAAAGATGGGAAGTTTTGTCCCCAAAAAAGGGGCACGTCAGAGAGGCCAGAAGCGAATCCCTGGCCGAGCACGGGGGCCTGGCAGCGTTTGTTTGTGCGAGGTAGAGTTCTCACGCTCTAAATATACAATCTGTGATAAGGGAAGGGAAAAAAACCCAGCATGGAAATATTCCTTCTGTAAGAGAAATAATTTGCTGCTGCTAAAAATATATGTTCATATTATTCCTGCCTTGGTCTCTGGCTTGATGGGAGAGAGTGCACGCAGGCTGCCCTCAGGGGACGCGGCTCCGCGGCACAGACCCCGCAGTGTCCGCAGGGGCTGGAGGGATCTCAGGGGGGAGGGAAGGGGCTCCTCATCCTCGCTCTGGTTTGTCATCCCCCATCTCTTTCTCAGGGCAGTAAAACCGTGCTACGGGGTTACCCCGAAGGTCGTAGGAAGTCACCTCTAAGCAGGTGTTGACAGTGGGAAAGGAAAGTGATCCGCGGTGTTCCCAGGGCAGCTGGGAGCCCGTTCCCAGCCCCGGTGCTGTGGAGAGGCAGCGCTGGCTTTGTTTGAGAGGGACCCACGTTGGGATCGGTGGGATGTGTGTAATCCCTTCCTGTCTCATCTGCAAGTGTCCCGGGTCTGCTGCTTCCTTCCCTGATTGCTGCTCCCGGGACCCAGAGTCCCCATTCACAAGCGCTTCCGCGCCTGCGGCCAGCAGAGCCCGGCCAAGCCGAGCTGAGCGGCCACCCCACGGGGCAGCACCGGATTTCCCAGGGACAGCCCCAGGTCGGGGACAGAGCCTGGCCAGGAGTCCTGCCCACCCTGCTGCCGTGGCCTTGGCTGGCAGAGCCATGGTTGTCTTGAAGCCGGTGAGGAAGCTGCTTCTGTTGGAAATGCATGAAACCTGGGGCGTTCTCTTGCAGATCTGTCTCTGGAGCATGGTGGGTGGACAAAGTGTCTGCTCAAGAGCAGGTGGTGTCTCCTGTCTTGAGAATGTGGTCAAAGAGCTGATCTGGCAGAAGGTGGCCTTGCTGCTGAGGAGCTGTCAGTAATGACAGACCTCAAACCCTTGCAGACCTTGCTGCAGTTTTTCTAAATCATTGGCATTGCTTTTTCGATTCTCAAATGACTCCTGCCCTGTTTAGGGCCCAATATCTATCCCCAGAAGATCCATTGACCATTATCTTGTCACCACTTGTTTGGTGGATGAGCAACTTGACACGAGCCAGCAGGGTGTGATTGCAGCCCAAAGGCCAACTGTGTCCTGGGCTGCATCACAAGAGGGGTGGGCAGCAGGGTGAGGGAGGGGATTGTCCCCCTCTGCTCTGCCCTTGGGAGGCCTCATCTGGAGTGTTGTGTCCAGGCCTGGAGCCCCCAATGCAAGAAGGATGTGGAGCTGTTGGAGCAGGTCCAGAGGAGAGCCAGGAAGATGGTCAGAGGGCTGGAGCACCTCTTGTATGAAGAAAGGTTGAGGGAGCTGGGCTTGTTGAGCTTGGAGAAGAGAACGCTCTGGGGAGAGCTCACTGCAGCCTTCCAGAGCCTGAAGGGAGCTCAGAAACAGGAGAGAGAGAGACTTTTGCCATGGGCAGAGAGTGATGGGACAAGGGGAAATGGTTTTAAACTGAGAGAGGGGAGATTTAGGTCAGATATTGGGAATAATTTTTTCACTCAGAGGGTGGTGAGACCCTGGCCCAGGTTGCCCAGAGAAGCTGTGGATGCCCCATCCCTGGAGGCATTCAGAGCCAGGTTGGATGGGGCCCTGGGCAACCCTGTCCAGAGCAGGGGGGTTGGAACTGGATGATCTTTAAGGTCCTTTCCAACCCAAACCAGTCTGAGATTCTATGATTATTTGTGAAGTTGCATTTATTTCCAGGTAGGTGATCACGATGGGAGATGATAATAGTGTAGTTTCAGTTCTGGATCCAGCAGCTGGACCACTTAGCAGGGAAAACATCACTGTAAAACCTGAAAGATGCCTCTTTTTAATACAACCTCCTTCAGACCCCGTTTTTGAAGCTCAAGCACACCCTTAAGGATCAGGCATCTTTACTGACCGTGCTTATTTCACAAAGGTAGTGAGAAAAATCTCTGCTACTCAGCCATGCACTCCAGAAAGCCCTTTGCAAGCTGTGTGCTGGTGACTGGCCGTGGTTTTGAAGCGTTGCTTGCTTTGCCAGGTGAGCTGGTGAAGGGCAGCCCCCATGTCTCATGCTGGCTGGGGCTGCAAACCTTGCCCAGTCCGTGCTCCATCTGACCAAGGTGGGTTTTGGAAGGCTCTTGCAAAACCTGGAGGAGAGCTGGAAGGGTTTCTCCTCTAGATTTGCTCAGGTTAAATGTGACATGGGTGGAAGTGCCAGCTGAGAGCCCAGAGGCCCAGGAGACTGTGTTCGGTGGCACAGGACATGTTGCACCCTGTCATGTCCCCATCGCCCCCCGCTGTCACCCAGGTGTGTGGGTGATGGAGAGGGACAGCCACTGTGTGTGGGCATGGCAAGGCAGCAAGGGGCTCTACTGGGAGCCTGTAGAAGTGTGTGTCTGTGGTCTGTGGGTTGGATGCTCTGATTTCCAGAGTTGGAGCTCCAGCAATAGCAGAGCGTGGTTTAGCTCAGGTTAAGGACTGGGGAAAATGCCAGACATTGACCCTAAAGCAGACCTGGTGTTGAGCTGCTCTTGATGCATCTCCCAATGTTAGATGGCTGAACATGAGTCAACAGAGTGCTCAGGTGGCCAAGAAGGCCAACAGCATCCTGACCTGGATCAAGAACAGTGTGGCCAGTAGGACCAGGGAAGGTCTCTTCCCCCTGCACTGGGCACTGGTGAGGCCACAGCTCGAGTGCTGGGTTCAGTGTTGGGCCCCTGACTCCAAGAAGGACCTGGAGGTGCTGGAGCGTGTCCAGAGAAGGGACCGGAGCTGGGGAAGGGTCTGGAGCACAAGTGTGCTGAGTTCCCGGCTGAGGGAACTGGGGGTGCTGAGCCTGGAGAAAAGGAGGCTGAGGGGAGACCTTCTGGCTCTGTCCAAGTCCCTGACAGGAGGGTGCAGAGAGGTGGGGGTGGGTCTGTTCAACCAAGGACCAAGGGACAGGACAAGAGGAAATGGCCTCAAGTTGTGGCCAGGGCAGTTGAGATGGGATGTGAGGAAGAATTTCTTTGCTGAAAGGGTTCTGAGGCATTGGCAGGGGTTGCCCAGGGCAGTGGTGGAGTCCCCATCCCTGGAGGGATTGAAGAGTCGTGTAGACACAGTGCTGAGGGACAGGGGTCAGTGGGGACTGGGCAGTGTTGGGTTCATGGTTGGACTCGATGAGCTTAAAGGTTTTTTCTGTCAAGGCCATTCTGGGATTCTCTGTGGACTTCAGGGGATGGTTCTGTGAGGACATTTCACTTGCTGGGCCTGTTTGTGCAGTGCTGCGTGAGTCAGGGCCTCTGTCGACCTTCTCAGGGAGCTGCAGGTTTCCTTCTGGCCCCTCCGGAGCCTCCAGGACTCTCCATCCGCCCTGACGGGGCATTCTCTGCCCGCTGTCCCTCCTGGCACCGTGTCAGGAATGTGTGTGCGCCGGGCAGGGCGGGGGCATCGCCACCCAGAGAAAGGGAAAAGCCGCCTCCTCCTTGTTTTTCCTGCTTCAGAGCCCCTCTCCCGTTGCAGTGGCTGGGAAAGGCAGGGCTCAGCCCGGCTCAAGGTTACGTCCTTCTGCTGCCTGGCCCCGGGCCAGCGAGCGTGAGAGCGAGCGAGACACAATAACGAGGATGTCAACCAGGGGATCGCTCCCCGCAGACCCGGGCGGGTGCGTGAGCGGCGCTGGGAAGGGATTGGCAGGAGCGGGGTAACGGTGGGGCTAAAGCCTGTCAGAGCTGTTAAATAGAGAGATTTTGGGGGGGCCAGGTATTCTTCCAAAAAAAGGCAGCCTCCTCCCCCTGCTCGGCCAGGGTTTGGTGTGCAGAAGTTCTGCCCCAGGGGTAATTCACTGGAACGGGGTGAATTGGGGTGATTTTGCAAAGCGTGGGCACGTCCTGCTTTAAGCCAAGGAGATAAAGGGGGTGGCTGAGGCTTCTGCTCAGCCCTTGATTTAAGCAACCAAATGCTGATGATGGCCCCTTCTCTTGGTTCCATCCTCAGGCCCAGGTTATGTCCTCAGGCCCAATGCCATAGGTGGTCCATGGTAAGGGCAAAATCAGGTCAACTGCTGCCCCAGCAAGCCAGCATGGCAACAGCAGTGTCTGTTAGTGAAGGTCAGTTGAAAACAGCCTTTATCTTGCTTAAAACACAAGGGGGGTGGAGCAGATCTTCACGCATGCAGACATGGCCAGAATGGTCTCTTGGTGGCTGCTTGTCACTCACTGCTCAGCTGCTGCTCTGCCAGGGGGAATGGCTTTGCTGGGGGTTCAGACACTTGTGGATTTTCTTTTCCTTTCTACCTTAATGGAAATGTCAGAGTTTCTCAGTGCAGCTGGAGTTTGGTTTGGGAGTGGAGCTGAGGAAGAGCAGAGCTCCCTCTACCCTGTGATCGCCACCGTGATGGGACCATCCAGCATGTTCCTGATTCATGCCAGTCCTCACCAGGGAGAGGAGAGGGGGCAGGACAGTTGTGGTTTAAGGGAGGCTGCTAACTGGAATATTTGGGATAATTAAGGAAAGATGGTGGGTCAGGCAGTGAGAAGGCATCTCTCAGAGATTTCCTTCCAAGCCCTAGTAGACTTTGGTGTTGACCTTACTCGAGCTGTGGGGTTATTTATCACCTGGCTCCTGTAGCAGCCACCTGCCTCAGCTGGACAGGGGGGTAGCAGCCATGGTGCACCTTCTTGCTCTTGATAAAGGGTCTGGGAGACTGCAAATGTGTGGGACATCTTGTGCAGAGAAACATCCAGCTTTTCTGACAGTTCCATGCATTTTTGTCTTTACTTGCTACTTGCTTTCCTGCTCAGCAGAGACTGGGAGCCCATGGGTGGTGATGCCCTCAGCACATGGCAGTGACGCATGGTGCCATAGGGCCTGGGAGAGCGATGGCTTCGCAGCCTGGAAGTAGGGAATGTGACACATCCAGGTTGAGAGGAGGAGCGGTGCCACAGCCAGGCCTGGTCTTCTGAGCCCCACTTTAGTGTCTGAGCCTTGTGGTGCTGCTGAGCTTTATGCCTTGGGGGGAAGGTCCTGGCAGGTCTTCAGTGGGCACCCACTGCTGTGACTGGTGTGCCGTCGTGCCTGGACAGCCCAAGGAGGCAGCATGTGCTTTCAGCAGAGGACAGAGAGGCTGAGGCAGGACCCATCAATCCATGGTTACCATCTGGTGAGCTGCTGAGACCCACAGGGCAGTCCCATCTCATTTGCTCCTTGAAAGCATTTTCAGACACGTGGGTCAACCAAAGACCTCTGTGCCACAGAGCAAACCCTCCAGAGCTGCAGCTGCCATGGGCACAGCATCTTCTTAAGTGTTTCCCCCCATCACACTGCTGTGAGGAGCTGCTCCAGCCAGTGTGTGGGGTTTGAACCCCGAGCCGTGGCCGTGCACACTTGGCACATCCATCCCTCCTGCCTGCGAGCTCCTCGGCGCCGCTCGGGTGTGATCCAAGCGCTGCAGCTCCGTCACACTGCGGAGCAGCCCCAGCTCTGGCAGCTTGGGCTCTGGTAGCAGAAACCTGGGGCTGTGTGGGGTCAGCTTGGCCATGAGGGACTTGCTGGGACCCAGGTGGAGCAGGGTTAACGCCAGCGAAGCCTCCCTGTGCGCTGGCCGTTTTATCTGGTCGGATCCAGCGCGTTTCCTGGTGGAGGGGTTTGTGTCCGGCCGCGGGGCAGCTTGGCAGGGAGCACAGAGGAAGGCTGGAAGTAAACACAGGCGCTCTTGGATCGGTGGCTGGGAAAAGCAGCAAGAGGCTGCATGGGATTGGTGTCTCCAGAACCTCCTTGTTTCCTTGCCTCACAGACAAACAGCTTCCTGCCACGGACAGCACACACTGCAAGGCTCCCGTGGTGGCACTGTCCCAGCACGCTCCCCTGGCATGGCATGGCACAGCATGGCATGGCACAGCATGGCATGGCACAGGTGCCAGCCCCAGCTGCAGCAGGCACTCTGCCTCTCCCAGGGATGTCCAGCACTCGCATGGATCAGGAACTTGAGGTGGTTCTGAACTTTGTGAGGTTTGTGAGCCCCGCTCAGTGTGAGCCCACGGAAAATCCCGGGCTGTGTTACCTTAAAATATTGATCTGTCCTGGATGGAGAGGATTGAGAACAAGTCCTGCGAGGAGCAGCTGAGGGAACTGGGCGTGTTGAGCCTGGAGAAAAGGAGGCTGAGGGGAGACCTTCTGGCTCTGTCCAAGTCCCTGACAGGAGGGTGCAGAGAGGTGGGGGTGGGTCTGTTCAACCAAGGACCAAGGGACAGGACAAGAGGAAATGGGCTCCAGTTGTGGCCAGGGCAGTTGAGATGGGATGTGAGGAAGAATTTCTTTGCTGAAATGGTTCTGAGGCATTGGAAGGGGTTGCCCAGGGCAGTGGTGGAGTCCCCATCCCTGGAGGGATTTCAAAGACAGGTAGGTGAGGTGCTTAGGGACATGGTTTAGAGGTGGAATTGGTAGTGTGAGGTTCATGGTTGGACTCAATGATCTCAAAGGTATTTTCCAACCACTATGGTTCTATGATTTGTACTGGAGCTGCAACAGCCGTGTCCATTGTGCCAGGGATGGAGAACCCTGCCACGTCAAGCGCCTGCCATCGGATTCCTCTTGTAGCATTCCAGCTGTTTCACCTTGTCTATACAGTTGCTCCTGGTGGAGGGATGATGGGGGGATTTTGGCTACTAAAGTCTTAATTTCTAAGCTTTCACCTTTCTCCTTTGAGCCAGGCACTGGTGTGAGCACGTGCTGGGGTTTCCTAGAATGAACAAAAGAAACGTATCTCTAGATCCCTGCCTCTCTGGAGTTGAGTAGGACAACATCAACCCTTTGAGCAGCTCAGGTCTGAGTCATGGAAGGGGACTTGGCTCTCCCATGGTTAACTGGGCAGTAAGAGCAAGGTCCCATTCCTAGAGCTCATCTTGAAGAGCAGCAACCCAAGTGGAGATGTTGGTCGTTGGTTTGGGTAGATGATGGCACAGTGTGGACTTCCCTGTGGTCACCTGACCTCTTCAAGCTTTTCCTCTTTTCTAATTCCCAACAAAAAAACAAAGCCTCTGATGACTTCTCCTTGGATTTGGGTGGATGTAAATGTCCAAACTCCAAGGCTGACAGGAGATTTTCTTCCAGACAGAAGACAGTTACAGAAGTGCTCAGTGCAGAGTGAGGAGCAGGAGGTTGCTTGAGGCCGCTATGCTGAGTATGTCTGCCAGGAGGGTTTCCCAAATAATGAAATCACTCTTTTTCTGCTCTTCTTTATCCTGTACACTTTAAAAAAAAAAAAAAGATGGAAGATTTGAGGCTCTTCTTAACCCCTCTGGTTTAGATGATGTGTTCAGTGTTTGGCTACAGAAATCAATGATCCCTCACATGGAGCCGTAGCTGGGGCTTGGGCTCTGCTCACTGCTCTGCACTCCCCTCTGGTCTGTGCAGAGCAGGAAGCAGCCACCAGACTAATTCAGCAGAAACACCCCGAGTTCCTCATGGAAGTGTGGAATAAAAAGGAGCCTCAGCATGAGCCGAGTCAGTCATCACAAAATGCACCAGCCTGGAGGGTACTGGGATCCCAGTGGCAGCGTTTTCCATGTCCCAGGCTTGTTCTGGAGCTGTGAATGGGAATTGCTGATGACTTCGGTGGTTTGCAGTGGCAGCGGCCGTGCGACCGGCGGCCGTGAGCTCACCCTCCCGGGGCTCCCACTGCGGCCCCATTTGAGTTTCATCTCTCTGTGCAGGAGGGCAGCTGGCTGATTTCATGTTCCCACTGTCTCAGCTCTTCTCAGCTCTTTATATCCATGGGCTTCCCTGGCTTTTCCTTGGAAGAACAGTCCGACCTGCTGCTTTCTCCTTTCATACACGTCATTTCTGTCTCAGCCGACAGCCAGATGTGTGGACAGCGTTTCTGTGTGAACGTGCCTGGAGCTATTGGGGCAGGGCAGGTGCTGTGGGCCATCCTGATGGACACAACACCAGCCATCCATGCCTCACAGAGACTGGCACTTGAGCCAACAAGACCATGTTGAGCCAACAAGACTATGTGAAAGCCCATGTCCCACACGGGTGCTGTGGGGGCTGCTGGGCCGAGTGTTCTCTCTCCAGTTACCACTCAAAGAGGGGTTGGGCAGAAGTCCAGCAAGGCCACATCAAGCTGAGCTCTTTGCTCACCCTCATGGGATGTAAGATTTGGGCTTTGCTGGTGCTGTGTGCTGCATCTCTAGGAAGGGGGTGGCTTCCTCATTGTGTGAAGTTTTGGAGCAAAGGTCAGATGTGTCTTGCTCCACCACAGTTTACCAGCTGGATGCTGGTACCTCTTGCCCACTCTGGTCTGTTGCTGAGCAGGATCCATTCAGCTTCTGTTATGGATCCCCAGTTCTTCAGTCACCCTGGGGAGATATCCAAGAACCCTTTGCTCAAACACACAAACCAAGAGCCACTCGTTGAAAAGCTTCTTGTCCTTAAATATCTTCTGTGCTTATTATCCTGCTTCTGTGTTTATTTAGGAGTGAAAGGCTCCTCTTCTCCAGCAGATCCACAGCACTGTGTTACTGGGAGTTTCCCTTTGGTTTAGCATCATGGCAGGAGTGCTCGGAGGAACCAGTCTGACCCCAGATGAGCCCATGCACCTCCTAGGTGAGAGGGAGGGAGGACACCAGGGCTGAGAGAGCAGCATCCCTTTCAAACTGAGATGGCATGCTTGGTATCCTTGTGTTTCAGAGGAAAATTCAGGCTTTTCCCTGTGTTTCTGCTCCAGTTTGGATGTCAGGGGTTACAGCCCTACCCTCTGGTTCCCCAACAGTCCACCCAAACCTAAGCCTGAGCCTTGCTCAAGTCTGTCTCTGACGTCCTACCACTCCCACTTCTTCCTCAAGGCCCATGTAGTCCAAACCCAGTGGATGTTCACAGGAGATCTTGCCAGGCTTGTGGATCAAAATAAAATATTTGGAGACTTAGGTTTTTCATGAGCACGTTCCCTGAGTCTGCTCATGGGAAGAGCCAAGTCCCTGTGCCGAGCAGCCTCCTCCTTGTTGTAACACGCACGTGCTTGCCTCCAGATTTGCATGTCTCAGTCCTTACTCACACCTTGGTGAGGCTCAGCACCGTGTGCCTGCCTGGGAACTGGCCGGGGGACGGGGGATTTTGGGGTGAAGGGAGGATGTTGCGCTTCCTTTGGTGGGAAAATGAGTGTCAAAGCCTCTGTCAGCCCCTGCGCTCGGGGTCCTGCCTTGCCGTGGATTCCTGTCTCTGCACAGCGGTGCTGGAACAGCTTCCTGGCTGGAAAATCGTTCTTGACAGGAGCAGTGAAGAGAGCAGGAAGCTTCCCAGGGCAGTGCCAGGGGAATCTGTGGCGCTTAAAGCCCCTCTCACTCCTTTCCCAGTCCCTGTTCGTGGGAGCTGGGGCTGGGGGAGGTCCAAGACAACGCAGCTGTGGATGAGCAGCAGCAGCAGCAAGAGCCATGGTCAGTTGTTCTGCCAAGTGTTTGCAGCAGAGATTGAACTTTCCATCTCAGCTGAGTGCTGTGAACCAGCTTGGGATGCAGGGACCTCTGGTGCGACTCTAGCACCAGCCCTTGGAGGCTCTCAAGCCACTTTCTTGCCACTGGTTAATGAGCTCTGTCCATGCCCTTGAAAGACAACAACTTTCCTGCTGGTGGAGCTAGGGAAACTGAGGCACATGGAGTCAAAGTGATGACTCTGTGCCCTGTAAGGTGCCAGGGAAACTGTGTGTGTCTCTTGGCTGCTCTTAGCTGTTAGACCCAAGTTGTTTAGTCAGTGTGTGACCTTTACTGCTTTGTATAAACATCACCATGACTATAACATATCATCAGGCTCCGGTTATTCCCTGAACTTGTGTCTGACTTCTCCTGGGGAATCTGATTCTGTTTTCCTACCCAACATGGACACAGCCCAAAGGCCCTGGCACTTTGTGAATGGAGGAGTTTTGCTGCCTACCAGATGCAGCGCAAGGTTCCAGGTCAGTCTGTGAAGTCAAACCAGGAGGGAATGTCAGTAGGGAGCAGCCTCCATGCAAACACCCCAGGTCTCTCCTCTGCTTTGGGGGTTTTGCTTGGATTTTTCCATCCAAGAGCCCTTCCTGGGATCCCTTGTTGTCTTGCAGAGGAGGAGGACAAATCTCTGACTGCAGGTCCCATGAAGCATGGAGGGTGCATGGCCACCCGCATCCTGCTGCTGTTTAACTCTTCTGCTCCTGGATGCAGAGAAGTTCTGCATTAAACACTGCATTTGCCAAGTGCAATGTTGCAGGAGCTGGAGTCTGAGAAGTGTTTGAGGTTTCTTCCTCCATTAAGGGAGTGCAGGGAAATGGAAATGTTCTCGGCCAGGTTGGATGAGGCTTTGAGCAACCTGGTCCAGTGGAAGGTGTCCCTGCTGATGGCAGGGGGGTTGGGACTGGATGAGCTTTAAGGTCCCTCCCAACCCAAACCAGTCTGGGATCCTATGAAATGTAGGGAGAGGAAGGGATCTCCCCCAGGGTGCAGAGAGGGGAGGGCAGACAGCTGCTGAGCACGGCTGTGAAGCTCTCTCACTGGAGAATATCGCTGCGGTGCAGTTTCCCTGCTGCAGGGTCACAGCTGTGGTGCAGGAACAGAGACCCTCGTGCTGCGAGCAGCTGGTGGACACTGGACTCATGGGTCTGGATGAGCACCTCCAGCCCAGTTCCTGCCAGTCCAGCCAGTCCCACTGTGCTCATAAAGCACTGCGATGGCTCAGAGGAACTGCAGACACGGGCAGGCTGCTGTAGCCCAGGCAGAGCCCCTGCAAGAGGGGAGCAAAGAAGACAGTTGTCCACCCAAGGGTTGGCAGGAGCCAGTGCCACACTGAGGACACCACGGGCAGCCCTGACTGAACAGGAGATGGTCAGAGTGGTCTTTCCTCGTGTTACAAGGGCTGGCATTGCCCCAGCATCTTGGGCACCCATGGGATGTGTGTCCCATGATGGGGATGAGCCCTTAGGAAGTGAGATCCCACCAGCACTGCATCTCACTGCCCTGCCTTTGGCCATGGTGGGGGTTTGGAAGCTCTCCCACAGCCCAACAACCCCTTCCCCCGGTGGCTGTAGTTCCCGAGGGGCCACCTCACATCGAGGTGTCCCCCAGTCCTGCCGTGAGCAGAGCCTGTCGTGTGTGGGGTGGGGTGGGGAAGCAGCTTTCTGGCTTCACTGACTTTGTAAACAGAAGGAAGTAGGAGAGACTCAAAATCTCTGATTATCTTCCAAGGGGACTCCCATCCCCTCCAAGGCATGTCTCAACTTCCCAGCCAAGGCTGGAGCCGTTCCAAGAGCTGTAATGTTTCTCGTCCTCTTTTGAAGCACTTTCCTTTGCTCCTCTCCGGTCAAATCCCGCTCAGGTAGCGAAGCCCCGAGCCCTGGTGCACAACCAGCCCGTGGCCGGAGGACACAGCTCAGTAACAGGCTCCCGTTTCCCTTCCCGCCAGAGGGGAGAGCTCTCCCAGGAAGGGTGCTCCAGAGGAGTGATTTTATGCAGAACTGCAGGTTTGGAGTCCTGTTCCCGGGGGGTTTGCCCTCTGCCCGGGGAGCTGCGGGTATCCACCAGCGCGTGTGTGGGTCGGACCCTCTGGCAGTGCTGCCGCTGCACAGCAAGCCTTTGTTGGTGACCGGGGCACTCTTCTTCCAGCAAGGCATGCTAGTGCAGAACTGTTTCCCAGGGCACGTTCCTAGGGTTTCCCTCCTCCCACCTACCTCTTTCCTCCAATTTTGTGGATATTTGTGGGTTTGCACTAAAGGCACTCGGTGCTGCACGGCTCAGCAGAGCCTCAGCCGCTTTGGAGAGCAGCTAAAAGGAAAGATCTAAAAATAATAATGATCATTCTCAAGTTCTGTTTGACTCTAAGACTCTGCCCCATTCCCTGGAGCTGCACTGGGCCAGCTGGGGTGGACACAAGCACCTGCCCAAGTTGCTCCTCTGACAGCCAGGTACAAGCTCTGCGCTGCAGCGGGCTAGAGGGATGGAGGGCTCTAGCTAATGAGAATGTTTTGAGCATCATCGTTCCCTCTGGCAGGACATCTCTGCTCACCCACCAGGTCTGAGGTAGGATTAACCTCTCCTGCAAAGGCTCCCACTCCCCTGGCCCAACACAAACGGATGGCCCATGACCCTGGAGCCAGGAGGGCTGTGAGTCACCAGCAGCTCCCTCCTGCTGACACCAAGCCCTGCCCAATTCCCATGGTGGTGGGGCAGGGTCTTGAGGGTCTGCAGAAACAAGGAATGGGCTATGGGGCTAGTGGGTGGCAGGAAGAGATGCTGCTGAGGAACACTGGGGAGTCCACAGGCAACAAAGACCAGGACTAAAAAGTGATTTGTGCAATTTTAGTAAAGCAAGCAAGTCTGGAAGTAAGGCAGAGTCCAACCTTGTCAAGGTGATTGAAGGAAATAGCAAGTGATGGGTTGCACAACTCTTGGGAACCATCCAGCTGTGTAAATGAAAGGGGAAGCAGGAAAGAAGAAGCGGGGCTGGTACACACTGAGGATGGGACAGAAATGAAAGATAATCTATGTATAGTCCTGAAAGAAACACAACAAAAACTTGTGCCCAGGTCTTTGGTGGTGATGAGGACGCTGACCACGTGCAGAGAGGCAGGATGACGGGTGGCAGTGCATGGGGATGGGAAATGGGAACCAAAATGGAAGCAGCAGTCAAGGATCTTTGAGCATGCAAACAGGTAGGACCAGCTAGCTTCTCCTCCAGGAATGAGAGAGGGCTGGCACAAAGCTGAAGACACGGAAGAAAGGTTTGCAATAAATCTGTCAAAGCACAGGGGCTGGCTGGTTTGGCTGGAGAACAGCAAACAGAGGTCTGTTTATTGGGGCAGGGTGAATGTTCCTGGCATGTAGGAGTCTGTTAGTCTGAATCTGTTAGTATGCACAGCTTTGGAATAAATATTAAAATAGAGAATAATTAAGAACATGGAAAATGGATAAGATGAGATATGGATTTTCTGAAAGTAAATGATGCCAGAGGTAGATAAAAAACCTGATCTTCTTGACAAAGCAGACAGGTTATATCTAAGTTGTCTGGGCTTCAGTGAAGAAGTATTAAATCAATTGGAGAGGAAGGTGCTGGGCTGTGAGGACTGGGTTTCTCAAAAATCAGCCTTGGAAGTGATGTTGTTTCATATTTTTAATGGTCTTGGCACGAAACATAGAAATTGCTAATGAAATTTGGTAATTACCCGTAATTGGGAATCATCGGCAAAACAAAGGGGTTGGGGGAAATTACGCACGAAGGACTGGATGCCCTTCAGGATAGGAAAACCAGGACTGAGATGAAGTGGCAGAGGCAAGGCATCATGCACAGGAGGATGTGCAGCTTGGATTTCTGCTCCAGTGCGGAGCCAACGTTCACCCGGTGCCCCACAAACTCAACGAACGCGGGAGGCCCCGGTGCACGGGGCAGCCCTGGAGTCACTGAGCAGGACGGAGAAGGAGGAGCAGGAGAAGCTCTGCCTGTTCCTGTGTGGTGCATAGTTGGACTTGGAGCCCCTTGTAGAAACCAAACATGTAGTGCAGAGGTCCCACCTGTGGTTGTGGGATGTTGTGACTTGTGCCCTCTGTGTCCCACAGTGTCCTGAGTGTGTTCCTGAAACCTCGGGAGGATTCACTTTTCCCTCCTCTCCTTCCCATCTCACAGGATGTGATCTCATGGGATGACCTGACTAACTGTAGCACATCACTGCTGCCGAAAGGAGAAGGTCCTGCTCCACCCACATCTCCTTGATGCACTCTGTTGAACTTGAGCAGCCACTGAGGCTCCTCTGACCAGCCAGGAAGCCAGTTCACTGCACTGCCACAGCAGAAAACAAACCTGGCCAAAAAAAAAGTGGAGGGGAATATTTCCATGTTTGCAAGGTGAATGGGTCCTGCACGGCACTGTGCCAGGACCAGCCTGATGGTATGAGCGGGCACGGGGAAGGTGTCCTGGGTTTGACTGGGACAGAGATAATTTTCTGTTTCCTTCTTAGCTGGAATAGCACTGAGGTTTGGATTCAGCGTGGGATTGGGTATGAGAAGAACGTTGATAACATACTGAGGTTTTCAATTGTTGCTGGAAGTCCAAAGACTTTCCAACCTCCCAGGGTTTTGCCGGTCTGCAGGTGCAAAGGACTGAGGTGGGTGGGATATTAAAATCAGCAAACACAAATTGGCACTTGGATATGCCAGTGGGACATTCCATGGGATATAACATCATGTTCACTCCATTAATGGGGGTGTCCCAAGCTCCCTCTCTCTCTCTCTCTCTCTCTCTGTCTTGGGCTCTCACTCTTCTGGGATTGCAGTTTTGGCTTCATGATTGTCACTTCTCCAGGATCATTATCCAGGACTGGGCTGGGCATCAGTTGATGGGTGGTGAGCAATTGCACTGTGCATCAGTTGTATATTTTATTATTACTATTATCACCATTATTATTATCATTATTATTTTAAGTTTTATTTAATTTCAATTATTAAATTGTTCTTATCTCAATGTACAAGTCTCCTTACCCCTACCCCTCCAGTTCTCTCCCCTGTTCCTTGTGACAGGGGGAGAGTGAGAAAGTGGCTGTGCTTGGCTGCAGGCAAGTGCCAGCCAGGTGAAACCACCACAGAAGGGGTTCAGGGAAGATGGGAAAGGCTCCTGAGATGTCCCCTCTTGGCAGCAGGGAGCTTTGAAGCTGGATCTGTTGTACCATGGAACTGCACCCTGAGCATCAGCACCCACTGAGTGTCCAATCACATAATTGCCTCGATTGGAAAAGACCTTTAAGGCCTTTAAGAGTCCAATCATGAACCCAACACTGACCAGTCCCCACTGACCCCTGTCCCTCAGCACTGTGTCTACACGACTCTTCAATCCCTCCAGGGATGGGGACTCCACCACTGCCCTGGGCAACCCCTTCCAATGCCTCAGAACCCTTTCAGCAAAGAAATTCTTCCTCACATCCCATCTCAACTGCCCTGGGCACAACTGGAGCCCATTTCCTCTTGTCCTGTCCCTTGTTCCTTGGTTGAACAGACCCACCCCCACCTCTCTGCACCCTCCTTGCAGGGACTTGGACAGAGCCAGGAGGTCTCCCCTCAGCCCCCTTTTCTCCAGGCTCAACACCCCCAGTTCCCTCAGCCGGGAACTCAGCACACTTGTGCTCCAGACCCTTCCCCAGCTCCGTTCCCTTCTCTGGACACGCTCCAGCACCTCCAGGTCCTTCTTGGAGTGAGGAGTCCAAGGCACCTGATCTAAAAGGATCCTTGCTCTGGCTGTACCCTGCATGGGTAACCCCTGGGTGATGATAGTGTCTGGTGCTGGTTCCCCCAGAGATTAAATCAGATGGGAGCTGCAGGGAGATCTGGAGGCAGATCAGGGAAGTGAAGATGCTGTGGTACAAGATGAGCCTGAAAGGAGCCAGGAGTGGTGGGCTAAGGAGGGAGGCTGGCGGCGAGGGGCTCTCCCTGCTCCCGCTGGCTGTGAGAGGTGAGGTTCACCTGGAGGGAGGAGAGACCTGGAGCTCAGACAACAGCACAGAGGAACGAAGGTGTCAAGTGCCATGAGTGAAGCCAGGCTGGAAATTAGGAGGCTCCTAATTCCCCAAAAAGCAGGTTTGCACACCCAGACTCAGTTCCTGCAGGGACTAGAGGACATAGCACTGCAGGAGCAAAGCCCAGCCTTGGTAACCCTTCCCATCCCCACATTTGGGACTCCTCGTGTGTGTGATCTCCTGTGGTCATGATCTGACTGTGCTGGAGACACGGTCACAGGTTTTCTTTTGCCTTTGTCAGTTAACAAAGGACCACTCCCATGGGTGCACCCCTCGATGTGTCCTTGCTTGTGCTCCTCACTGCACGTGAGCACCAGGGCTGTGTGCCCTGAGTCCTGCTGTGCAGTTACAGCTCCCAGCGATGCTGCTCTGCAGACGGTAACACCCCAGCCTTAAAAAAAACCCCTCCCTCCTGCCTCTTATTTCTGCAATTTGCCAAGTCTGTTTGCACCATTGCTGTTTGCACCATTGCTGTTTGCACCGTTGCTGTTTGCACCCTTTGCCAGAGCCCCTACCAGGTATTGGCAGTGGCAAAGTGTGACAGAAAGAAAAAAAAAAGGCGATTTGAGCACGTCCCTTTCTTTTCTCTACTAATCCCACGATGCGGTATTTTGTGTTGCAACACAAAGGATCACCTGAGGCGGTAGAATGGTGAGAAAATAAGCCTATTAAAATGTTCAAGCTTACTTAACTCTCTGACAACATCAGAGGATCACTAGTAAGTTTTTTGCCAAGTCTGTGAGTCATCTTGTCCTGCACAGTTGTCACAGCTCGGCTCATCTGTCCGCTGGAATTGCCCGGGGGAGAACCGCCCGCAGCAAAACAGGAGCCGTCGTGCTCCAAACAGCGAGGGACCCGCGGGCAGGGTCAGCACCAGCACCTGAAATTAAAGAAAACCTAAACTTTTTTAATAACTGAGACGGGAACCCATCAGGAAACAAAGGTGATGATTCTTCCCATCTATGTGAAGCTTTAAAAAAATGAAATTATTGTTTTATGTAAATCAAATGAGCTATCAGCACTATTTGGATCATCTCCTATCTCAGGTACTGGCACGGAGCCTCCAGCCTTCCCTTGTAAAACGCTGGGAAAGTGGCCCATTCATCGCCAGCCACTGTCAAGTGCTTTTTCAATCTGCTCCTGATTAAGCAGCGTGGTATCAAGGGGATAATTGCTCGTTGGAATTGATCCCAGAAGAAAATCATTCAGTTCTTTCTTATCAGGTCCTTTCTTGCAGGGCGAGATACCCACAAGACTTATCTCCCTCTTCAATGCTGGCCTCTAATTACTATTTAAACAGCTCATTAGAAAACCTTCATTAAAGTGTTAATAGTTGAAGCTGAAAATAAACGGAGGTCGGTGCTGCGGTGAAGCGCTGCCCTCCCACGCGCAGGCTGGGGCACCCATCGCCGCCCCGCGGGGTGTCGGACCCGGCGCTGGGCTCCTCTCCCCCGCGGCCGAGGAACGGGGCCGTGGCGCTGCCCCGCACACACCAAACCCAGGAATGTCCCTTGTCCTGGTGCCAGCCTGCCAGCTCTGGTTGCATCACCATGTGGCTCCAGCCCGTGCTGGAAGGCTACCAGGAGCTGAGCTCTGTGCTCGGGCTGTTTCCATGCCTAGGACGGGGTTTCGACAGCTGTGAGGCATTGCAGAGTTATGATCGCAGCCGAGAGAAAATCAAGAGACCGTGGCAATCTCATTTTTAAAGAAAAAAAAAATAAATTGCATACATGGGAAATGTTTTCATAGGAGTTTATTTGCTGGTGAAATGTTCACGAGTGTGGGCTTCAAGTCTTCTCTGTGTCTCCAGAGCGTGGTCAGCATCTGCACAGCTTTCCCCCCTGACCGTGCCGCAGTCCTGGCCAGGCTGGCGCTTATTTCCCTGGCTGTAAAATATGTCAGGGAAGGAATGGACACGCAGGCTCCCTACTTCCCTGTGTCCTGGCTCCCTGACAGTTTCAGCCCCAGAGGAGTCACATTTTTGGCATTAATCTTTCGCTGGGTTTTTCAGCAGGAAAACCACAAATGTTTAATAAAAACTCATTGCAAGGAGCCTGCCAGCAGCGCCCGGCGCGGGGTGCGTGCGTGCCCTTTGGGCTGGCGTGGCAGCTTTGCAGAAGTGGGGCCTGTCAATGTTTTCTTGACATTTAGGAAGTTTAGAGAAGTGTTTATCATTTCCCTGCCAACTTGACAACACCAGCATGAAGAAGGGAGGAGACGTGTGTGGCTCCTTTCCTAACCCCCACCGGCTGCTCCTTACAGCGAAGCGCTGCTCTGGGGTTCTGTGGAGGGGTTTGAGCTGGTTTGATTTAGGAGACCAAGAAGCTACAGGTGGTGTAGGGTCGGGGTGCTCCTCCCTTCCTTCTACTGCTGCAATTTGGGGCAGCAAGATAACGCTACCTGTCACCTGTTCAGTCCCTGCGCTGGCTGTGGAGCTGCTCATGGAGCTGCAGGCACAGGTGTCCTGCCCCAGGGAGCAAGCGTGGCTCAAGGGATGCTTTTGGGGACACCTGGCTGGCTGAGCTGACCTCCAATGAGGCATCTAAAAGTGGAAAAACCATGACCTGTGTGGGGATGGAGTCAAAACCTAAAGCAGAGCCAGGGGTGGGATGGTTTTTCCGGGACCAGCGTGTTACTCTGCCCTGTGTTTGTGGCACGTGTTGGTGTCTTTGCAGTAAAGAGAAATGGAGTTGTGAGAGTTGTAGGGCTACGTCTTCTGATACCCCACAGTGACCAGCCTGCTCTGAGTGCCACCCTGATACCCCACAGTGACCACCCTGATACCCCACAGTGACCAGCCTGCTGAGTGCCACCCTGGTACACCACAGTGACCAGCCTGATACCCCACAGTGACCAGCCTGCTCTGAGGGCCACCCTGATACCCCACAGTGACCACCCTGATACCCCACAGTGACCACCCTGATACCCCACAGTGACCAGCCTGCTCTGAGTGCCACCACTGTGGAACCAACTTGCTGATGAGTCGAGGAAAGGTCGAGGCAGCTCTGCAAGTATCTGTTCAAATGCTTTTATCAGCTTAGTGAGGAATTTACACATTTAGCAGTTTCTGGTCCAGCTTAAGCGGAGCGATTCTGGTTTGGAGGTCCTTTGAGGCTGTGAGTGAAAAACTGGATGTGAACAGACGCTGAAACACTGTCAGCAGCCGTTATCCCTCGCCTGGCCTTGCAGAAAGCTCAGCTGGGAATTGCTCTGTCTCTGGTTTGGATCCACACATCCCGGCTCGCTGCTCGCTCCCCTTTCTGTCGCAGAGCTGCCAAGCATGAGGCTGGTGTGGGGGTCCTGGCTGTACCTGCTGCAGGCTCTGCTCAGGCTTAACGAGCTCGGAGCTCATTAAGTGCCAGCTTAGGTGCATCTCCCTCCTTCCTGTGGTCACACTACTGACCGCAGTGTAGATGAGTCCTCTGCGTCTTTCAGATCTGTTGCTTTTAGGCACAGGCACAGAATCACAGAGTCACAGCACAGTGGGGGTTGGAAGGGACCTCTGGGATCATCCAGTCCAACCCCCCTGCCAAAGCAGGGCCATCTCCAGCAGGCTGCACAGGATCACATCCAGGTGGGTTTGAACATCTCCAGAGATGGAGACTCCACACCCTCTCTGGGCAGCCTGTCCCAGGGCTCTCGCACCCCCACAGGAAAGAAGTTTTTCCTCATGTTTAAGCAGAACTTCCCATGTTCCAGTTTGTGCCCATTGCCCCTTGTCCTGTCACTGGGCACCACTGAGAAGAGTCTGGCCCATCCTCTTGACACCCACCCTTTAGATATTGATCAGCATTGATGAGATCCCCTCTCAGTCTGCTCTTCTCCAGGCTGAACAGCCCCAGCTCTCTCAGCCTTTCTGCACGACAGAGATGCTTCAGTCCCTCCATCATCTTCACAGCCCTCCACTGGACTCTCTCCAGTAGTTCCTGGTCTTTCCTGGACTGGGGAGCCCAGAACTCCACTATTCCAGAACACAGTATGCCCAGAACACAACACTACAGATGTGGCCTCACTGGGGCACAGTAGAGAGGGAGGAGAACTTCCCCTGCAAGTCCTGCAAGTGCATTCAAGATGGAAATCCTTGTGGTGTTGGCAATTTTGTTAAACTCTCAATTCTGTATGTTTTGAGTCTCAATATTTTATTTCTATTTTAACCAGGAGAATGGCCCATGCTGGGCTGTCAGGTGCTGCTGGGCTGATGGAGAGGAGCCCTCCTCATCACACCTGTGTAAAGCATCACATCTGGGCATGTTGGCTTTTCTCTTTCACTGCTTCTACCCACTTGTTTTTCATATTCATTCTTTGTGGTTTCATTTTCTCTCAGTCTTTGTTTCAGCACCTCCTAAACACTCATCAATGCTGTGGGTTTCTGTCTCTGACTGGCAGGTTTGGTGTCTGAATAGAGCACTAGCCATGATGCTGCACTAGATGTGCATCAAACAGAGAAGCAGACAGGTGCAGATGCTAAAAACGACATCAAATAATTCATTAATTAAATGAAAAGCCCTTGTTTCATGAAAACCCAGCGCTGGAGCAACTCCTTCCAGCCACAGAAAAGGGAGGAGGAGGATCTTGGTGGACGCAGGGAGGTGGAAACTTGGTCATTCATAGGGTGTGCAACCAAAGAGCTGAGTGTGACAGGTCCAAACTGCCCAGCGGTGTGAACTCCTGTAGCTCAGGCTGAGAAAGCTGAGCTGAAAAATGTCCTGTGGGTGACCTGTGCCTGCCTGGGTGGTTTTCAAGTGAAGGCCCTTTCTGTCCTGTGCTGGTCCCTGGGACCTGGTTCATGTGTGCTTGGCTGCTTCCAGTGCCTGGAGCCTTTTGGGAGGAGGCAGCTGTGGGGGAAGGAAAGGAGAGGGACAGGTAACTGAGATTTCCTAGGACTGCAGGAGAAGGGGAAATCACGCCGGTGCTGAAGGTGCACTCTCGACACAGCCTTTCATGATTAAAACTCTGCCAGCTGAGAGTGGTGAATTCACCAGATTGCAGCCAAAAATAGCCAGAGTGTGCATTAGATTAATCTCTGGATTAGATAATTAGATAAAATCTCCGGATTTTAATGGCAGCTCATCTGACTAAGCAGGCATTCCTATATACCAGTCGTTTTTCTGACCCCTAAACACAAACATTTTCTGCCTCTTCCTGTGCTGAGGCAGCTGGTGCTGCAGGATGCTGCTGTCCTGGAGGGGAAACCCACCAAAACATGGTCCCCATGGACACCTGCCCAGAGCACATCATCCCTGGGGACCACAGCACAGGGAGCCGCTTTCTCTCCGTGGTTGTCAGATGAAGAACCTCGGTGCTTTTATAAAGCTTGAAGCTAAGGAACTGACCTGCTCTCTCCAGGGAAAGCAGCAGTGAGATGAAGAGGAGACATTGACCTTCACAGCCTTGTTCTGTAAAGATATATTTCTGACCGTGAAGGATGCCCAAAAAACAGAAGCAAAGAACAAAATGCTCCTGAATATTTCTAATAAAAAATGTTTTAATGAGAATTTTAAAAAAAAAAATTAAAATGTTTTTATCAGAACGAATAATTTCCACGTTTTCAAAGTACCAAACCATAACATCTCCATTATGAAGCAATATCTTGGTATAGAACCAGGAAAAGACTGTGGCAAGTGTCGGGAGTTCCTCTGTTGCCATATTTGTTTGGAAATCTCTTTCCAGGGTTTTTCCTATATACATATAAATATAAATATAAATATAAATATAAATATAAATATAAATATAAATATAAATATAAATATAAATGTATATATTCTGTATCTAGAATGTCTTCCACTAACAAAGTGGGTCTGACCGCGTGCCCGCAGCGCCGCGAGGCAGCAGCAGGAGCTCAGCCCCGTGGCTCTTCCTCTCCCATTGAACTTTTCTCTGTTATTCTTGGGGAAGCTGAGCAAGGGTCAAGCCCAGGCAGAGAAATGAGGTCTGGGGCTATGGAAAACTCAGACCCCAGAGCCACCTCCTATTATATAGATATAAATGGAATGGAAAATTATTTTGAATAAAAGTGCACTGCCCTCTGAGAAATGTTCTCACAGAACCGCCTCTGAGAGCGTCTTAACTCTGTCAGAGCGCAGGGCTTTGCGGCACAGGGGACCTCGGGGCAGCGATGGCAGTGAATGCAGCGTGCCAGGGCCAGGGATGTGCCAGAGCCAGGGACGTGCCAGGGCCAGGGACATGGCAGAGCCAGGGACGTGCCAGGGCCAGGGATGTGCCACAGCCAGGGATGTGCCAGGGCCAGGGATGTGCCAGGGCCAGGGACGTGCCAGAGCCAGGGACGTGCCACAGCCAGGGATGTGTCAGAGCCAAGGAAGTGCCAGAGCCAGGGACGTGCCAGCGCCAGGGAGGTGCCAGGGCCAGGGACATGCCAGGGCCAGGGACGTGCCAGGGCCGGAGACGTGCCAGAGCCGGGGATGTGGCAGAGCCAGGGACGTGCCAGAGCCAGGGAAGTGCCAGAGCTGGGGATGTGGCAGAGCCAGGGACGTGCCAGAGCCAGGGAGGTGCCAGCGCGGCTGCTGCCGACAGCGCAGGACCAAGCGCCGTGGCCAAGCGGCCCGTGCTGCTTTCCAAGCACGGCACAGGCTGGCAATTCCCTGTCCCTTCCCTCTCCCTTCATGCCATGGTGATTCCTCATCCATGAGCCAGCCAGATCCGCAGCCCTGGGAAGGGAAGGGGACTTGGCTCCGGCTTTCTCCATCTGCGCAGGGCTGCGTGGAGCGGCACAAGGACAGCTTGGTGCAGAGTGACCCCCACATCCCCCTCTGCACCCACATTGGGCTGAATTCTTAACAACATCTTAATTAGGAGCGTGGTGCTGGGCTGGCACCTCAAGGCACAAACAAGGGACGCGTGCCAGCCATCTCCTGTCTGTCCCCCGTTCCACACCAGTCCCTTTGCTTCTCTCTGCACATGAGAGTGAAGTGTTCATCCTCAGGGATGGAAACAGACTCAGAGGAGCCCTCTCCTCCTGTGTGGTCGTGTGCAGGTGGCTGGAGACAGTGGGATGAGGAGGTGCAGCCTGAGTGGGGATATCCCATGGGATACAGCACACAGGGGAAGGAACAAAGCAAATGGGAAACCGTAGCATCCAGGCACTAGTCTTGCCTCTGCTGAGGTGCTCAGGGACATGGTTGAGAGGTGGATTTGGTAGTGTGAGGTTTATGGTTGGACACAATGATCTTAAAGGTCTTTTCCAACCCCTAGGATTCCATGAGTCTCCTCTCCATCACCTACACATCTGTTAGTGACAAGGCTTGGCAAGAGGATGAAGTGCCATGGAGTGGGAATGTCCATGGGAGGAAAAGGAGAAGAGTGCAGGGAGGTGGCAGAGCAGGGCTGTGCCCATGGCAAGACCTGACCACTCTCCTGGGAGAGAGACAAGGTTTGGGAGCTGAGGGCAGGTCAGAAACAAATCCCTCCACGGGATTCACAGGACTCAGCTGGGTTTCCCTTCCCATCTGCAAGGCCAGGCTCAGTCTCTCCTGCTGCCTCCCAGCACCTCCTAAAAAGCAGAGGGTGGGAGGATTTCCTCCCCATTTAGGTGCTGGAACACAACCTCATTGTTTGCTGGTGGTAACTGCAACACCTGCACAGGTGGAGAGTCCTGTCCTTACAGCCCAGGCTGCAGGATGTGAGGGAGGTGGAGCAAAAGTCAACGAGCTCATGCAAACACACAGGCAAAATACAGCAGCTGGGCGGATATTTTACTTGCTTTTTAAGGAAATGTTCTTAAAACAGCCACTTAAGGACTTCATGGAAGGCAGAAAGCAGAAATCCAACAGGCCATTTGTCCAAAGCCTTGTGGCAAAATTCTGGGTCCTAATTTAGCACCTAGAAAGAAACTGCCTTGGTTCATTAAAATTCAATTTGTAAGTGCACAAAATACAGTGCTGTGATAAAAACCAGGCCCTAGAGACTGGTGAAGAACAAGCCCCACAAGCCAGTCCCATGTCCATTTTCCTGTGTATCTAAGTGACCTCCTGGATCAGGGGAGGAAGCACTTGACACAGGACTGAGCTTGCAAATATGCATGAGCAGGTGTGGTTGAAATGTGCTGTGCCAGGTTTTTGGATGGACAGGCAGCAAAAATTCCTGGGGAGGCACTGGAGGACAGTACTGTCCTGCCTGTCCTCATCAGGTGGCATCTCATAGATGCCCTGTGCTCTGGAGATCTGCAGATAGTCTTCTGTCCAGGGTGTCCTGTGCCCTCTGATCATATAATGCACCCATGAGGGGATGCGAATCACTCATGTTTTGGGAAGAGAAGCCACTGGAGAAATGGGCAGTAATCACTAAAACTCTTCCAGTCTCTCCCATTTCTCTCACAAAACAACAGATGAGAGGGCTCCAGAGTCTGGCTCGGACTGGTTTATTAGTGTATGTCTTATTTCAGTCCTGAAGAGGAGGATGGAAGTCAGCCATGAGCTGGTCTGAAGGCTCAGGAATACCTTTCAACCTGAATTCATGAGGAGACTTCTACAGTGCAGAGGCAGGGAGAGCATGATGCCCTGGAGCTGTGTTCCTGATTTAAATGGCTTTGCTGACACTGGTATTCGTTCCTCCAAGTACTTAGGAAAATATTGAATAAACTGAACCTAGCACTGGAGTTAAAGAAAAAGAAAATTGATCTGGTTCCACAGCACAGAGACACTCTGAAGGCAGCACAGTGCCAGGGTAACAGGGCAAGTTCCATGCAGGTGACCTGAGTTAGAAAATAGAGATCCAGCCTTGGTAAAAGCAATGAGAAGCTGCAAAGAGGTCATGGAGGCAAAAGGTGGGGTTTTGGAAGAGAAGAAGGGTGGTGGCCAGTGCTGCTGACCTGTGAGCAGAGAGCCTGTGAAAGGACATGGACCTCCTGGAGCCAGTCCAGGGGAGGCCACGAGGATGATGCCAGGGCTGGAGCAGCTCTGCTGTGAGGACAGGCTGAGAGAGTTGGGGCTGTTCAGCCTGGAGAAGAGAAGGCTCCAGGGAGACCTTCCAGTGGCCTCCCAGTACCTGAAGGGGCTCCAGGAAGGCTGGGGAGGGACTTTGGCCAAGGGCAGGGAGTGACAGAACAAGGGGGGATGGCTTGAAATTGGCAGAGGGGAGCTGGAGATGAGATGTGAGGAAGAAATTCTTTGGTGTGAGGGTGGTGAGACCCTGGCCCAGGTTGGCCAGAGAAGCTGTGGCTGCTCCTCCCTGGAAGTGTTCTGGGCCAGGTTGGATGAGGCTTTGAGCAACCTGGTCTAGTGGAAGGTGTCCCTGCTGCTGGCAGGGGGTTGGGACTGGATGAGCTTTAAGGTCCCTTCCAACCCAAACCAGTCTGGGCTTTGATGAACACCAGCCTGCAGTATGTTGGGAAGAACAGAAAGAAAAGGACATTGCAAGAAAATAAAATGGTTTCTCTGCACCCTCACACTCCATGGAGGATGTGGCAAAAATACAGTTCATCCAGACAAGAAGTGCTTAGGAATCACTTCTGGGCTTAGATATTTTGCCCACTCAGGAGATTTGTGGGGAGGAGCAGAGGGCACAGCTCCATGCTTCAACTAGAGATGGTAATTCTGCCTGGCTGTGGCAGGCAGGGAAGCTTCTGGGCCATAAGTGACCTCTGGTCCTTGGTACTGAGTGTGGTCAGATGCCTGCACATAGGGCTGCTCCTCCTGCCCTGGATCCAGCCAGTCTCTAACAGTGCCCAGCGCCGTGTCAGGGCTGGGAGGAAAATGGTCAGTGCCTGGGAACGGGATTGCTGATCCAGGATTAGTCAGTGTGGATTTTGGAGCAGGGTGAATATGAAACAGGTTGGATTTGGAGCAGGGTGAACTTGGAGCAGGGTGAATTTGGAGCAGGGTGAATTTGGAGCAGGGTGAATTTGGAGCAGGGTGAATTTGAAGCAGAGTGAATTTGGAGCAGGGTGAATTTGGAGCAGGGTGAATTTGGAGCAGGGTGAATTTGGAGCGGGGTGAATTTGGAGCGGGGTGAATTTGGAGCAGGGTGAATTTGGAGCAGGATGAATTTGGAGCAGGATGAATTTGGAGCAGGGTAAATTTGGAGCAGGGTGAATTTGAAACAGGGTGAATTTGAAGTGGGGTGAATTTGAAGCGGGTTGGATTTGGAGCAGGGTGAACTTGGAGCAGGGTGAATTTGGAGCGGGGTGAATTTGGAGCAGGGTGAATTTGAAGCAGGGTGAATTTGAAGCAGGGTGAATTTGAAGCAGAGTGAATTTGAAGCAGGGTGAATTTGAAGCAGCATTTTCACTTGTGATCAGAGGAGGTTGCGCACCCTGAGATAAGGGAACTGCTCCACTCTTGCCTGTGCATGGAGACATGGTGGCTTGGCCCCCTGGCAGGTGGAACCATCAGCTTTTCTTCACTCTGGTGATGTTACAGGCGAGGGATTGCATTTCTCACCCTCTGAGGGTGCCGTCCTCCGACGCCCCATGGCAGGGTCGGGTGTTGCTCTGCAATGGGTGCTGGGCTACCCCAGGCTGCTCTGCAGGCCAGGGAGAGCTGATGTGGCATTTACCCCACTCAGTGCTGGGTTCAAGAGATGACACAAAAAGGTAGAGTTTGGAAATCTCTGTTTTACATGGGAACACGAGGCACCAGTCAGGCTTGGCACACTGTGGGCTCCTAGGCCGTGTAACACTGTGATGAGAAAAAATGGTGTTCCCAGTGTGGTTACCATGAGGTTTGAGCAGCCTGCTGGTCTGTGTGGTGTCATGCTTTGGAATCAAGCCCAACACTAGTGCCTGTGCTGCATGTTGGTGCTGGCTGCTCCCAGGGATGCTTCCACCATGGTGGAAGGTGCAGAGCATGGAGGAGGTGATGGTGGGCATCCATCTCCCTGCGGTGGGACCTGCCTTGTCTCCAAACACCAACCTCAGGAATCACAGCAAAGAGCAAAGTGCAGGCAGGGCAGGCTGGTGGAGGCTGGATCAGGGCAGATGGAACCTGTGTCCCTGCAGAACCTCAGCAGGGTCCCTGCGTGTCCCTCAGCCCCGAGGACCCGCATCCCCCGGGCACCCGCAGTGCTCCAAATCGAACACACAGGTATAAGTCAGATGCTTTTCAAAGTGACAGTAGGATCCTCTTTTAAAGATTCTATCTCAGTTAAACTCTTGTATTATCATGCTTATCCTGAGCTGTTAACTAATGTGAGAGCAGGTCATGTTATTGTGATATGTTCTTGACTGAATTTCTGTATCACAACAGAAGTGTGAAATAATAAGGTAGATCCAGATCTCAGGCATTAAAAACACTGCTCTACTTGTACAGTTTTGGTTTGGGGCACAGTTTGGATATTTTGGTTGCTTTGGGATTTTTTTTTTAGAAAGAAGGATGGTGTTTATTTGAGCACTAGAGGTATAGCAGAACTCGAATGAGTCTCCACTGCCCAGCTTTATTTGTGATACTTTCAACCATATTTTCATGAAAGGTCAACACACAATCTGATGAACCCTAAGCTGTCATTCACCTATAGATATATATATATATATAAAAGCTTAATTAAAACTTCAAAGGATTTGAGCAATCTGTAGATGACCCCACACTCTGGATAGATCCTCCAGACCACAGCGCACTCTCCCCCCCCTGGCACGCCGTGCTGCCCGCTGCGTGGCCGGGCTCACCAGCGCTGTGTTGGGAGCGTGTTTTTTCCCAGGCAGATTACTCAGCCTTTTTAGCTTCATCCCCCCACACTACACCCCCCTTCCTCTGTTATTTTGGTGCCTTTCCCCAAGGGAAACAAAGTTAACTCAAATACTGTTCCCACCAGAAAGGCAAAAGCTCCCCCCCTTTTTCCTTCCTCTTTTGGGTTCAGGGTAATGTGTCCCATGACAAAACAAGCACAGATCCCTGCACAAAGTGCTGCTTTGCCTTTCTCCTTAAAGGGAGAACCTTTCTCCAGGGCCCTGAGGGCCATCACTCCATCATGCCAAGGTGCCTCTTGGATGGAGGGATGATCAAGTTGGACTCTTTTTGCCTGTGGTGGAAGCAGCCCATGTCCAGACATGGTGGTCAGTGCTGGGGGTGGAATAGGTCTCCTAGGTGGGAAGTGTGGAGTGGTGTGCCCAAGAGAGCCAGGCTGGAGATCTTGTGGCTGAAACTCAGCCATCCCCAGTGGAGATGTCTCCTTGAGTGTGGCTGTGGCCACTCTGCAGGCCACAGGGAGACAAGGTCCCTCCTGGGACCCTAAAGCAAATGTCCAAGGTGGAGCAGGAACTCAAAACATTTCTCCCCACTGAGTGTAGGAGTGATGGGTGAGGAGCTACTCATCCTTCCCCACTGCAGAGGAAGGTGTGATGGGCTCATGTGTGGGGAAAGACCACCTCAATCCAGACCAGCAGCCTGTGGCCATTGGCAGAGGCATCCGGGCAGGTGGCTCAGTTATAAATGTTTAACTGGCAGCGACTGGTATTGGCCTGTGGATGAACATCCTTGGGCTGTCTCACACAGAGACACTGGGCTGTACCCACAGCAGGAAGGTTTTAAAGATATTTATGAGTACAGGCTTTTCCCACTGCTTTGGGAAGGCAGATTTTGATTTTTCAATAGATGATCCATAAAACCTCCTTCTTCCCAGAAATTGCTGGTCACCACTTCCCTGCCTTACTGTGTCAGAGAAAAGTTATTTTTGGTGCACGTGGCTTCTGCATCCTCGTGTCCTGCTGGGAGCTGAGCATCTTCAAAGTGAAGTGTGACCCTGCAGAGTCCCAGGGTGTGTGCCCAGGCACACGGCAGACACGCTCGTTCCCAGCTTGTTGCTGATACCACAGTCACATCCCTGGGCCTCTGCAGAAGGAACCAAACCAGCCTGACAGACATTTTTCCTTGGAAATGTTGTTTTCAGGATTTCCCCCACCCTTGGATTTCTTTTAACAATTTGTAACAAATGGGATTTTAATGCTTCCCCCTAAACAGAGAGGCTGGAAGTGCTCGTGTGTCCCGTGCAGGCGATGAATGGGTGCTGGGAGCCTGGGGATGGAGAGGTGGTTCCTGTTTTTTCAGCTCAATAATTTGTCACTTTTTTTAAATTTATTTTTACCAGCTTGCCCTTGGAACCTGCACCTGTGGTGAGGTGTCTGAAAAGGAAAAAAATATAAATAAGTTTGCAATAAACTCCAAAGTGCTGAGGGTGAGAAAGGCAAATGAAAAATCTAATTGAGATTTGTGGATTTTTACAAACAGAAAACACAATTTTGGTCAGAGACGTTGAAATCAGACTGTTTCTGTTTGTTTGTTTCAGATGTTTCCAAAGAAAGCAGAACTGGGAAATAGTAGGGAAGGTTCTGGCGAGCATTCACGCCTGGTGAGCAGGGGGGCTCGCGGTGGCCTGGGCGCAGCGTGGGGGATGTCCTCTAACGTCTTTCACACCAGTGACACCTGGAGCAGGACTTGCTTTAGCCCCCAGCTGCTGTCTGCTCTGGGTGAGAGGAATCACCCCATTCCCCTCCTCTGAGCATGAGTGGAGCCACGGGGCTGAGCCTGGCTCTGGCATCCCCAGCCTGATGGAGATGGGTGAGATGGACCCACCAGGACTCCACTGAGTTTGCATCTGCAGGCGAGAGCCAGCAGCATGGAGAAATTTCCTCTTTCTGCCAAGATCATTGAATCATGGCCAGAAAAATCTCCCTGCTGAAAATCTTACCTCGTGCCACACAGCGCAGGAGCCGGGCAGAGGTGTGGTCCCAGTCCCGTGCTGGCTGTCAAAGTCTCCGTTTCCTTCCCATCCTGTGTCCAAGTTGGTGTTTCTGCCTTCAGAGGCACCTTCCTGGCTGGTGCATGATGATTGATGGCTTCTAAGTCCCAAAGGTGTGGATGTGGGAGTGAGAATGGTGGAGCAGAGGGAATACTGCTCTGGCATAGGATCTGCGACAGCCTGGCCTGGCTCATCCCTCAGGAATGAGGGATGGAGGGGACGTTCCAAGTGTGTTCAGCATGGGAAAATATTTTATCAAAGAAACTTGGAATAAAAAAATAAAATTAAAAATCTAAACATAAGCACTTGACACAGTGCCACATGAGGGCTATTTTTAATTTCCTTCCTGATGGCTCCACTTGTTTTCATCATGGTCAGCTCTCTGAATGATGGAGTTAGTCACCAAATATGAGATGAAGGAAACAGAGAGCTCATGGCTTCCAAGTGAGCATCGTCTGAACTCTCCTCAGGGACGTGAGAGCCACGGCATGCTGATACCCATGGATGTGCTGCCAGCCATGGGTGACCTGGTGGCACCCAGGACCATGTGCTCAGTTGGGTGTGTTTGGGACAGTGGCACCCAAGGGAGGGTCAGGGTGCTGGCTCTGCAGAGGCTCTGCTGCAAGGACTCATGGTGGAGGTGCTGGACACGCTTCTACTGCTTCCTTTGAGGCAGGAGCTTTCTGCAGAGTCGCCAGCATAAAAGAAAATCCAGGGATTTTTGGGAGGAGGAAGCAGGCTCTGTCCTCACTGCCCAATATTCTTATTCTGATTACTTCTAGCTATGCACTTACTGAGCTGGACAAGCCCTTGCTGAGAGCCTGACACCAGCACAGGCTTGGTGTCCCTCCTGGGGGCAGGTGTGGAGAGCAGGAAAAGCTGAGAGCTGGGTCTCAGCCTCGGCATCCCTGATCATCCCTGAGCACCAGGTCCCGAATTCATCAGCTGTTCTGCTGGGAGGCTGGGGAAGGCTCCAGTGCCACAGCATGGCCGTGCCCCACAAAGGCACCTCGCAACCCCTGGTGACACATTGGTGTCCCCAGACCCCGTTTGCGATGCCTGCTCTGGAACCACCCGTTGCGTGGTGCATTTTTCTCCCTGGTCACTTGGTTTCTCAATGCACTTATCTCAGGGCATGAGTGATTTCTGGAATTTCTGGTTGCATGGCTGTGCCTGTGCTGGCTGGTTTCTTGCAGAAGGTAGAGTGGAATTTGGTTGATGTTGGTGGTGGGAAATGCCGATATAACTGGAGAAGTCCCCTCTGCACTGATCCACAGAGCAGGATCCCTGCCCTTATCCCAGTAACCAAACAGCTCAGACATGGAGCTCTTTCCATTTTGCAGACTTTAGCTAATCTACTCCCTAATCCTCTGAGCTGAGCTCCTGAAGTTACTGGAGTAACTGGAAGTTAATGGGAGTTACTGGAAAGCCTTAGGAGGAGTATGTCAGCTAATGGCTGTAGAGCTGGACTTAGAATGAGACCTGTCATGGAGAGCAGCACTGCATTGCTTGGAAAGGTCTTTCTAGGCAAATTCTGATTTAAAATTTGACTTCCTAACCACTGTATCCATTCTGAATATACCTTAGCTGTGATAAGCAATGATCCCACTTCACTGCAGTACTGTGCTGGCGTTACTTGTGCCTTCGGTTTCGCCATGAATTGATATCAAGTGCAGGAAGTATTAACAGATCACCTGATGAAATGGCTCTGATCCCCTCCAGTGCCTTTGGGCTTTGTTTTGTTGTTTTCATGGCAGATTTGCCGTGGGTTTTGGCTGTTGCTGTGCTCTAAAGAGGAGCCCAAAATGAGGTGTCCACAGAGAGAGCGGCCACCCCCAGCAAAATGCCCCTCCAGGCCTGGCATGGCCGTGGGTCACAGAGCTCCTGTTCACTTGGCTTTGGCTTATTTAAAAATAAAAACTCCTGTGCAAAACTGAGACTATTTGTTTGTTCTGAACTCTGGAGTTTCCCACAGTGGGCTGTTATGTTTGGGGACTGTTGGAGCCAACATCCATGTTTTTCCTAAGGTAAAGGAGCCTTCCTTACCAGGATCGTTAGGATAATAATCCCGACAGACATTTCCTAATTAGTCATTAATCATGAACCGGCCTTTTTGACACTTCCTGGGAGCTGATGCTCCTGCCAAACCCTTTCTGCTCCCTCTGCTGCGGTCCCTGGGCCGGGCTGTGTCTCCGGAGGGATGCTGGGACAGTCGGGGTGCTCACGGGGAGTCGTGGCAGGAGGCTCTAGATCAGAGATTGCTGGTGGAGCAGAAGTGTCCCGTGGGCACGTGAGCCAGGAGGAGACACGAGGGGCAGAGATGGGGTCTCCCCCAGACGAGGAAGGTGTTTGGCAGGGCCAGGCGGTGGGGTGTCCTCAAGGCAAATAGCTGGAGGTGCATCAGCAGGGCCTGGCTCCTGCCACAGCTTCTCATCCCAGAGAGATGAGGAGAGTGAGACAGAGGGCTTGGGAGGACATTTGTGTCTGAGATTGACAGAGCACAGTGGGTGAGGATGAAATACCCATGTCAGGACTTGCCCAGGCTGAGTATCACCACCACAGTGAGGAGCATCATCAGCCACCTCACTGGATGCACCAGTCTGGTTCTTACCAAAGCTCCTGCTGGGGCTGGGCTTGGTGATCTCTGATTTACCAGTTTTTGCTCATTTACAGCACTGCCCTCTGCTTACACACACACATCCCAGCTGGCGTGGGACGTCCCCACACCACACATGGTGGGTGTTTGAGGCCCCAGCAGAGGTGATGGGAGATGAGCAGTGTCACTGCATTTGCACCAGCTCTGCTTTTGGCCCTGGCAGCACCACGATGAGCTTCCAATGGAGACACAAGCGTGGGGCGATCGGGAGGGCAGAGCAGCCGCCCCAGCCCCACACCCCGGCCAGGATCCGCAGTGGGAGCCGTTTCTCGCTGCCTTTCTTCCCCCCAGACCTGCTCTGGCTTTGTAGCACAGGGTCCCCGCGCTGTTCCCACACTCATCATCCCTGGGTCACGGGAGACACAAAGGAGGTGACGTGCTGCTGGGAGCCGGGCTGGGGCAGGAGGGGTGGCCGGGCAGAGCTGGCTCCGCTGCCGCTGCCTCATTTCTTTCTCACCAAGGATGACCTTCAGTTTTCTCCCTACTAATCCCTCCCTTTAATCCCCTTCTCCTCTCCTCTCCCGGGTCAGGGCGCTTTCTTGTTGTCTTTCTCCTTCCCCAGCGGCTCCATCCCGGTTGCCATCAGTAAAGACCAGATCCAAGGCGAGATGTCTCCATCACCCTGGCACTGCAGCATCTCACTGATGGAGAAGGGGCCAAAACAGGGCCTGCAGGAAGGCTGGGGGTGCTGCCAGTAGCACCGGGCTCTTCTCTTGCTTGGTTGTGGGTGAGGTGTTCAGAGGAGTCCCTCAGAGGTGGATCAGGGCACAGCTGAGCCCAGGTCCTGCCTCCTGCTGAATCCCCAGCTGGGAGCCAAAACATGCCAGGTGCCTTTGCTGGGCGGATGAAGGAGATGTGGGGCTGAAATCCCGTGTTCCCCACAACAATGCTTCACTCCTGGGTCTGCTCCTGGGGCTGGGGGCCTGGCTGAGCCCTCACCCCTGGTCTGGTCACTCCTGGGCTGTGCCTGTCACCGGGCTCTGCCATGAAGCATCCCTGGAGCTGGAGGCAGACACCTGCCCCTGGGCTCAGCACCAGCATCCCTGGGGTGTAATGGTCAGGAGCTGGCTTCAAGGGTATTTGGGCAAAGCTTCCACATGAGGTTATCCAAAATGAAAGGCCCAAAACTGTCATTTTTAAGGCACTTTTGGTCCCATGGGGCTTTAGCCAAGAGGATGGCTTTCACCACTGGGCAGGATCATCATGGCCTCATGGCTGCAGGGTCAGCAACAAACACCCCTGGGCAGCCAGTGCACTGATGCCCCAGCTCAGCTCATCCTGCTTTCTGGGCTGAGTTTAAGCCGGGGTTGAGCTCCACAGTCACAGCACCTGAGCTTGGGTACCTGCAGCCAGTGTGGGAGTGTCCCTGTGAGACATTTCCAGGCTTGTGTTGGGAGCTGGAGGGCTGGAAGGATGGGTGAAGCCTCGCACGCTGCATGTTGGGGTGGTGCCCGTAGATGTGGGAGCCGTCCCTTTTTGTAGCTGGTTTTTGGAAGTGCACCTGCATCTCATGAGCCCTTTTTGTCTGGGATTTCAGTATTTCTAGTCCAAATACTGTGGCACATTGTATGATCCTTACCTACCAATGAGTTGGTTGCTCCAAAATCTCTTGTTTTGGGACAGCTGTTACCTAAACTTGACTCTGGTACTCGCACAGAGAGTTCCTGCCTGCAGATTGTGTCATCTGCTGTGCTTCTGGAGGACGCTGAAGATGTGCCCATGGGTTTACCCTGATGATAAGTTAAATCTCAGGGCATGATGCAGATTCTGGAGGGCTTGGTGGTGCTTCCAGAAGGGCTGTATGGGGCTGAGGCACAGAGCAGCAGCATGAAGCTCTCTCTGCAGACCCATATCATGTAACATCAGGGACCAGTGGAAAAAAAAACCCGAGGCTGTGGCAGGAGAAGCGGCTTGGGATGGGAGATAAGGTCTTCCTGTTTCCCACAACACCCTGGGTTTCTTATCTCCAGTACTGCAAATAAAAAGCACGGAGCCAGGGAGGCCGATTCCCACAGTACAGCAGAGACTCAGCAGCATCTGTTTTCCTGGCAGCTCCCGTGTCCGTAGGAGGATGCCCGGGCTCCAGGACGGGTTCCCTGTGAGATGTCAGCTCTGGGGGGGCTGGCTCTCCTGCTTGCCAGGCCAGGCTCTGCAGTGTCCCCTCCACGTCCCATGGGATGCTCCCACCCCTCGACGTGTGCCCATCGGTCCCTGCAGCAGCTTGCAGAGGAGTCCCCAGCGCTGCAGGGTCCCGCTGCTCCCCACAAGCTCCTTTGCTGCTGCCATAGCTGGGCCATGTGCTTGGGGTGGCAACCACGCACCAAAACCCCCCAGCAGAACTTCCCACCCCCTGGGGCTGAGCTCTGACAGCCTTGGCAGCCTGGAGCCCCATCTTCAGCCAAGCAGCGCTTCCAGTTCTCCGGAGCAAATGCTGGAAGTTCGCAAGAGCTGCTCGTGGTTTTATGAAGTTTGATAAGTCTGAAACCTGAGATCTCTCTTTCATCCTCTGCCCTAAGAATAGGGCAACTTATTTCTGCACCAGCCTTTCCAAATGTTGGGTGCTTCTCCTCACCTTTGCTCTGTTTGCGTTGTCTGTTTCTAGAGACACATGATTTACAGTTCCACCTTCTCTCTGTGGAAAATAATGGGAAAAAAGGAGGTGCTGCTGCTCTGGGAGAATTGTATCAAGTAAGGTGTTGCTTAGGGAACCGTAGGACAGCTTGGCTGTTGAAGCCACATCTCCCACTTTCGAGGAGAAGTCAGGGACATTGATAGAAAAATTGAAGTTTGCCCAATATGCCGTGAAGAAAGATGGAGCATCTCAGCAGAGCTTTGGCCTGGGCTGGGCCTGGCAGCACAGAGGTGGAGCAGGATCAGGACCCACAAACTCTTTGACTCTGGGAATTTTTAAGCTAGAGGGAATTTCACAGTGGGAGGAAACAAAGCAGTGGGATGGGGGCTCGGTGGGCCAGGCCTGTCCTAATGACAGAGGGTTTGCTCTGCCTCTTAATGAACTGCAGAATCACACCACAGCAAAGCTTTTAAGTGCAACAGTGTTGAAAGCTTTAAGTAGTTGTAGAAGCTTTAAAGGTGTCTGACCTTTGACTTGTCAGGGAAGAAAGCCGGGCAGAGATTCCTTTTTCCGCTGGAGTAAGTCCAGATTGGCAGCCCGCGCCCAATTAGCAGCAAAAGCCACTAATGACACAGCATGTGCAGCTCCGGCCTCTGACTCTTCTCACAGACCTCGTGAACTCTGGGACTATTTTCTTTTCAGCCACCCTTTGCCAGCAAGATCCACTCACTGGATGATCCGTCCCAGGGGAAATGGGGTCTGCTGGAGCCCGAGGGAAAGCGGTGGTCGCTGAGTGCTGTGGGCTGGGGCTCTTAGGAAAATCATCTCCTTCCCTACCTGTTATATCCATCAGTCTCTGCAGGATGGAAGTGTTTTGATGTTGTTGATATTTATTAGTTCACATGACACACTGCAACGTAAGGACGGAGTGAAATTTTACTGGACACGTTGGTATTGTTCGTGCTTAAGTAAAACAAACTGAAGGACAACCCAGCCCTGGAAATAAGGGTTTTACTCACTGACCAACTGGAGAGGTGAGAAATGGAGGGTTGGTTTTGTCAGGAGCCTGACAGCACAGTTTGCAGCAGCTCTGGTAGCAGAGCTGGAGCAGCGTGTGGCTGGCTGCTCGTTTCTCCCCGCGAGGAACCCCCCGCACACGGCTACAGGGCTCATGCTGTAGCCCCAAACCTCAGGAAAATAGCAAATTTCCCCCACAAGTCACACTGTGGGTCTGTTCAGGGCCATGAGCTGATGCCATCAGCTCCCAGGGATGTCTCTGATCATGAATGAACGTCCCCTTTGGGGACAGTGGGCTGGAGCACAGAGTGACCCCATCCACGGACGGCTCCTTCTGACACAAACTGCTCTGGATTTTGCTTTTCCCACAGGCAGTTGTATTCTCCCATAGCTCCCTTTCTGGGTTATTAATTACCTTTCTAATAGCTTTGTGCCACCACTTCTCCCCGGGGGCTGCTCCTGGGCAGAGCAGCCAGGATCGTCTCCCTCTCCCCGCCGTTCCCGGGGATGCTCCCAGTTGGTGTTTCCCATGCGAGGGACGGATGTGCGGCTCCAGCACAGCTCCTTCTCGGTCCCTGTGAGCTGGGCAATACCTGCTCCTTCCCCTCCACCGCCGTGTCATGAGCCATGAGTGGACAGCCCACCAGCCCTGAGACATGGGACCCCGATTCCGTGTGGGCTCTCTTCTGCCTGGATCCTCATGGGGGTGGGTGCAGAGTCCAGCCCTGTGCAGCTCACATCTGACCCAGCTGGGGCTCATTTAAATTAATTAACATTATGATTGTGCAGGCTTCTCACCCAGGAACAAAAATGCTGAGTCAGCACAGCTTGGCTGTGTCAGGGGGACCCAGGGTGCTCTGTGCAGGGGCTGTCAGAGGGGTTTGTGGGGTCCATCCCATAGCCACACTGAGGTCCCCACTGAGGGACCACAGGGAGCCATGGCCCGGGAGGGGACACAGGGGTTGTTCTGGCAGTGGGGGATGCCAGTCCCTGGGTCTGGCAGGGGCCAGCTGACCCAGGAAGGGGTCTCTTGGAAGAGGCAGCTGGAAGGGACGTTCCCCTGTAGAGCTGGCATTGCCGACACAGGGACCGTGTACTGGGGAGACTGGATGTGCTGTGCTGCCCTCCCTAGAAAAGTGCTGACCCCTCAGCAGCCAGCCCAGCCCTGCCTGCCCAGCCTGGCCTACAGACCCATATTTTTAGCTGTTTTTCTTCCCTGGATCTTTCAAACCAAGCAGGATGGCAGGGAAGGAGCTGGAGCCCGTTCCCTCGCTGGGACTCGGGGCGTTGCTGCCGCATGTGATTCCCTCCAGGGCTTTGGGCTTCGCCGTGCTTGTGCAGGAATTTCTCAGAGCCTTGCCCTTCACCACCTGCTTTCCCTGGCTTGTTCCTCCTTTTCTGCTCCTTTTCTGTAGGATTTGTCCCTAAAAATAAGGGCAGCCCTCCCAGCCCTGCCCTCCAGCTCCCACAGAGCTGCTTTCCCCAGCTCGCGGTGCCCAGGGCAGGTGACACCGGGCTGGACCCCAGGCAGGAGAGCAGAATTGTACTTTATTAAAACCCTAGAAAGCTATTTCACTGAGGCCATAAAACAGCAAGGCAGCTAAAAGCAGATAAATCTACTAATTATTTGCTCATTAAAAAAAACCTCTCCAATAAATCCTTTTAAGGTGATCTCATAAATCTCCCCAACGTCATTAAGGCCAGTTGTCTTCAATTCTTATCTCCCCCCAGGGAAGCCTTTTATGGGTCTACAAACACAGTGTTTTTAGGATTTGCATGACAGATATAACCCAAGTTTGATGAGATCATCCAACAGAGCTGACCCTCTGTTCCCCATGGCAGCAATCAGGGAGCAGCAGATCCTCTGTGGGGAGGCAGATGAAGCCCCTTGGACTGGCTCTGAGACCATCAGCTCTCATCTCACATCTCCAGGAGCCACCACTGCTGTGGTATCACCAAGCCAGGCTTTCTGGAGGGCTGTATCGACATTGAGGCTTGGCCCAAGCAGCTACAAATGCCTTTTCATGGTGTTGCACAAGTGTTTGAGTACAAGATGAGCCTCCAGCACTGGGTGCCTACGATGATTTGCCACCAAAGGGCTGGGGGTGGGACCTGTCCTGGTCAGGTTTGGGGTGGCTGGATGGAGCCCAGAGGGAAAGGGTCCTTCCACCTATAGCTTCAGTTCTGCATCTACATGTTAATGAGAGCTGTTAATGAAAATCAAGTGAGCCTCACATGGGTGGCTGACCCCCTCCCCACGATTCAGCTGCAGCTTCAGGGCAACAGCCCAGCCCTGAGCCAATGGCCAGTTCCCCAGGACATGTTAAAAACCTGCAGGAAATCATGCCCAGCCCCACTTCACAGGCATTTCCCCACTAGAAAAAACACCTGAAGCCTTGAAATGGATGCAAGAGATTTTTCAGCTTGCAAGTAGCTGATGCAGGGTTGTTTCCTGAGATGGTATCAGGTGCCTTCTTCTGCAGCGCTTCCACCATTGTGGCTTCCTTCTTCCCTTCCTGTGACTGTGTCCCCCGGCCTCCAGCCCTCCTCAGCCCCAGCCCTGCTCACTCCCACCCCAGGGAGCCAGGACAGGAGCTGGCATGAGGGAAGCTGGCACCAGCACCCCGCGTTCCCCGGCTGCACTGTGCTCCTCTGCCACGCTGGCTTTACCCGCAGCACCGAGGTCACAGCTTGTTCATCTTAATTTGCTCATTGCAGCAGATGCAGACCTTGCTGGGGTCTTGGACACAGAGACTGGGACTAACTGATGGTCCCAAGATCAGGAGATCTTTCCTCCTTGACCAACCACCCTCGTGCTTCTGGGCACAGGGTGAATGGCTGGGTGGCAGCATGCAGCCACCCTGGGAGCTCAACAAGCACTGGTCATGACATCAGCTCCCGATGAGTCACTTTGCTTATTACTCCAAGTGATTAATTAATGGCTGCTTTGGCTCAGGGGTTGCTGGGCAGGAATGGACACAGCCCCAGGCTAGATGGGAGCTGAGCAGCTGCAGGTCAGTGAGGACACTGGGAGCACTCGGCTGGGTCCTTCACCCTGGGATGCTGCAGAAGGGATGAACATCCTCCCACTCCAGCACCTCACCATGGACCTGCTCCACTTGTCCTCACACCACAGGGTACAGAGAGGAGAGGAGGTGGTGCAATAGTGGCAGAAAAAGGGTATCTCGTCCTCTCCATCCCTCCAGCACTATCCCTGTGCTGTCACTAACCTGTTCCTCTCCTTCATGACTCTATCAGAGGGGACACTGTCATCCCCACCTCATCTCCTGGCCAGGCCACACTCTGGGGAAAGGGTCCTGCTTGGCAGAAATGAACCTGGCTGAGCCTGGGCCCCGGCAGTACAGGAACCCACAGCACCTCACTGCCAGCCCCAGGGGCTGAGGGCCACTCGGGCAGCTCTCCAAGGGAGGTTTCACAAGAGCCCTCAGTGTCCCAGCTCGGTGGCATTGCTGCCACTCAGTTATCTGTGTTCACCCACCGAGCTGGATCCAAAATATAACAGCCATGGGGTGACAGGATCCTGAGCTTTGGCAGCTGGGTGCTGTATGTAGGAGATGCTCTGAGAGTTTTAACTCCCCCTGGTCTTGCAGTTTTGAGGAGGGGAAAGCTGGGTTATTTTTCCCTTCTCCCTGTTGGAATGAAAGTGATTTTATTGTCTGATTTTTGTTTGTTTGGGGGTTTTTTTGTCTAAACCTGGTGGCTCCCCAGCAGCCTTCAAGGTGTGTTTTATTCCTTTCTAGCTGGAAGTTTGGGAGCCGGTGGTGGGTCAGTAGGTGCAGCACGGTCTGGGCACAGGGACATCGCCATAGCTCCTGGCTGGAGGTGTCTCCCCCCGTTATCCCCACACCCTCTCACCTGCTGCCATGGGGATGGGGAGAGGTTCCCCAAGCAAACGTCCCCAGCAGCCTGATTTCAACTGTCAGTGACGCAGAAATTCAGGTGTGAGCCTGATGATGATGCTCAAACCTCACCCTGTGTCCCTGTCCCCTGTTTCTGCCCAGGCAGTGGCCACCAGCTGTTTTATTTTCAAGTTTTATTCCTCTGATATTCCAGGCCGTGTGAGGGGGTTGTTTCTAACCATCCTTCTCTTGCTGAGATGATGTGTTGCTTGATTTTATGTGTGTTTTCCTGATGGGTTGTGCTTTCTGCCTGTATAAAGCCTTGCATCTGTTTGATGGAGTCAGGCCAGTTCAGCCAATGCCACTGAAATCCTCTGCAGGCACCCGGCATCCTCGTCCCAGACACCCCAGGGTGTCATTACTCTTTCAAGGGAAAAAAAAAGAAGAAAAAAAAAAAGTGATGAAAATCTTTATTTTTGCATTTCAGCACATGCAAAGGCTCCAGTCTCCAGGCTGGGGTGTCAGGCAACCCTGGCTCTCCTGCAGGATGCAGCTCCATAGAAAACTGCCTTTTCCTGGGACTTGTTGCCCCAGGGTGACACAGGTCCCATCATGGACTCACTGGGCACAGCTGGGTGTGGGTGCTGCTGTGGAGGTGGTGGAGAAGGCAGGAGAACAGCAAACCCTGATCAATGCTGGGTGCAAGGGTGGTTGGGTCCAGAGCAGGGTCTGCAGCCCATCCTGCATCCCCTGTCCCACTCCTGGGGTGACAGCCAGCAATGAGAACATGGCTTTTGCATTGTCCATGTCACAGTGGTAGCTCAAGCTGCAACTTCTTATTAATATTTATAGATATCTAAAGGGTGGGTGTCAAGAGGATGGGGCCAGGCTCTTTTCAGTGGGGGCAACGGGCACAAACTGGAACACAGGAGGTTCCAGCTGAAGATGAGGAAAAACTTCTTGACTGTGGGGGTGCTGGAGCCCTGGGCCAGGCTGCCCAGAGAGGCTGTGGAGTCTCCATCTCTGGAGATGTTCAAACCCACCTGGACACTTTCCTGTGCAACCTGGTGTAGGGAACCTGCTCTGGCAGGAGGGTTGGACTGGATGATCCCAGAGGTCCCTTCCAGCCCCCACCAGTCTGTGACTCTGTGATTCTTCCCATGGACATGGAGCTGTGTGGGCTCTCCCCCCGCCGCCGCTCACCCCTCACCGGGGGTGCCGAGCCCCAGAGCTGCCTTCCCACGGGGAGCTGCTGCCTGCCCCCGCCCTGCCCCCTCGCCTTCTCTCTGATGTGGCTGCTGAAGGATGTGGGGGACAATAAAAGTGGGAGCACAGAGAGGTGCTAAGGGAGGTGAGGCAGTTGGTTTCCTGTTAGCACCAGTGCGACAAGGCACGGCTCCTCCCCGCCGCCCGCGTTCCCAGCCCGCCCCCCGCACCACAAGCTCCATTTACAGTTATTTACTAAAACAACACAGAGTGTGTGAACTCCCTCTAGGCCAAAAATAACTGCCGCCCCATTAACCTGAACTGTTTGTTTGTTTTTGGCTGGTTTATGCCCTTATCGCAGGCGGGGAGCCTGCCTGTTGGGGGGCTGGGGAGGGGGAGTGGGGTTATCCCCCCCCATTGGTACCCGCGATTCCTGGGGAGAGCTTTGGGCTTTCATCCCACCTCAGTCCCTGCTCCGGGAAGATTTTCTTCCACTGGGTAACAAGCAGCCATGACCAGAGCGTGTCTGTGGGCTGGTTGGGCTTTTGCTTTATGATGTGCAATGGGGGGTCCTGGAGGTCCCCCCCCCCATGGGGATGGGGCAGCTGGGTCACAGCGAGATGTCCCTCAGCCCTGGCTGCTCACTCGCTTGCCTCCCTGGGGTTTTGGGGACCCAGTGGGGTTGTAGGGCTGTAGCAGAGGCTGGTGGCTGCCTGTGGCTGTGGGCGTTGGGGAATGGGGCCACCAAATGTTCCTGTCAGAGCTAAGCAGGGTCCTAAGTGGGACTGGGCAGCCTGAGATGGGGCCGAGCTGGGAGCGAGTGCTCCTGCAGAGCCATGAGCCCCTGACCCCTTCCCCAGCCCCTCCTCACCCTGCAGAGGGTTTTTGAGCTTTTACTCAGTTTTCCTGCCATATGCTGCAGAGGGAAACCCCCAGATAGGCTTTAATTCCAGTTCTTGAGTCTTTCAGCCAAGTTTCAGGGCTAAGTATGATGGTTTTTACCCTCTCTGCCCCCAGAATCCCAGGAAACCCATCTTGGTTTTCATTCAACCAGCTCTGAAGTGAGGTGAAAAACTTCAAAATCAGAAGTTGCTGTGAAAAATGCCCCAGATGCCTGGATGGAGAGAAACTGCTTTAAAGCAAAGAATAACACTCTCCCCATTGTTGCCTGTGACAATATTTGTGGTCACATCAGACAGTCCAGAGCCCGTCCCGCTGATGTCCCCAGTGCTCCGTGCCACCACACTGAGCACACCCACCTTCCTGGCAGCCCTGGCCAGCGAGGGCTCCGTGCATGCCAGCTCTTCCTTCTCATGCCCTTCAGTAGCCACAAATGTGTAGAGAGATTTGGCAGCATCCCTCCCCTCAGGGATGGATTTGTTGGGCAGGGGAGGACCATGGAGGGCTGCAGCCCTTCCTCTTGCCCATCCTTGCTGTCCAGTGCGCTGTGCTGGCTTCAGCCCATGTGAGAAGACATTCAATGGGCATCTCTGCCTCCCTGTGCAATGTTCTGCTCTTTGGCTGCTGTTCTGTGGCTGCAGTCTGTGTACACCTCCCTTTGGCTTTTCGCTGCCCTGGCTTCTTCAATTCAGTGGGTGCATTTTTGCTCTGTGCTTTATACAGCATAAGATAAAGGTTTTCCTGTTTTTTCCCTTCTCTGCCTTTGACAATCCTGTTTATTAGCAGCTCTTGCACCTAAGAGCACGTGCAGATTGCAGCCTGCCCTGCGTCCATCTCACGGCACTGCCGTGGTGGGGGGGCAGCTAGCAAAGTCCTTGGCATTGCTCTTGGCTCTTGTCAAGAGAGAATTTGAGCATCAGGGTGTCCAATTTGACCACCAGTGTCCACAGCTCTCCCTTTAGGATGGAGCAAAACACAGCAGGACTGTGGGATTCACCACTTCACACCAGCACAAGTGACCCGGCTGGGAAAAAACAGGGAGTTGAACTCCATCTTCTCTCACTCCCCAGTCATGGCCAGAAAGTCCCCTAAAAGTCCTTTTCCACAGTCAGAAATAAGAAGTTGGGTCTGTCACGAAGGAGAAGGGAATATTTTGTGGTCTGGGTGCAATCAGAACACGCCATTCCCATGCAGGTCACTGTCTCAGCCACTTCTGCATCCCAGCCGTGAGCTCTCGCTTCCGCAGCACGGGGGTGAGTTTGGCCGCTCTGCAGAGGCTGTGGAAGCTCTGTCTGCCTGGTCAAAATTATCTTCATGAGGAGCCAGGAGAGGGAATTCAGTAAAAATGGCTGTTTATAGTGTCCCCAACATGCCTCATCCGAGGATCTCCAAGTACCGTTGGCTTGCTGGGGAAGGGTCTGGTTTTCCACCCTGGGAAAGCCTTTGGCTTCTCCGTGGTGGGCTGAGGGAGATGTATAAATTTATCAAAATGATCTTTTTGCTTCTTTGAGGAAGATCTGTCCCTTTATGGAAAAATTGCAGCCTTGCCTGCGTGCTGGCAGTCTCTGTCAGACTTCCTCAATATAAACCATCGCCTGCGATCGCTGGCGCACGAACGTCCGTGTGATACCTTCACCGAGATAAAGTAGAAAAGGCAATGAGGAACTGATGGAGCTGAAAGAAATATTATCCAGGAGGTTATGGGCTGCTGTAAGGCACAAAGCATGGAGCAAAGCCCTTCCTTTGGCAGTAGCCGTAGCTGTTGCAGTTGATTCATTCAAGCAGGGAGTGCCCCAGGATGCGGTTGTCATCCAGGACCATTTTATCTCCATTAGCCTGTCCATGGAGGAGGTTAACAGCACCAGAGCTGGAAACAGAGCTTCAGGCTCTGGGGATCACAGCAATACAGAGATTTTCTCCCTGCTCACAGTAACTGGAAGATTTTGCAGTTTGGGGTTTGGGTTGTGCAGAACGAGCTGCCAGCTTGGGTGTTTTACTTGTTGACCCCGCTGAAATGTTTATCGTTGTCACCCACGTGATTTCTCACTTCAGAAGGTTCTTTCCAATATTTCTCTCCTCTTCTGACAGTCAAACATTTTTCCCACCCAGCAAGCTTCCCCTCACATGACAGATGAGGACGGTTGCTCACAGTACATGAGAATTTCTCACCTTATTTTACAGACACTCTCCTCTGGTTCGGACTTGGCAGGAGTCCACCCACTTCAGTCCCGTTGCAATGAGATGGTCACCCTATTCTAATCCATGGGAAACCTTTCCTGGTCCTCTTTAGAGATCCCCTGATGTTTCACAAAATCCTTGATGTCTCTCATCTAGGTTGCCCTGGGGAAGGAAAGGCTTTGGGGGGATCCAGCCACAGCCCATGCCTGCCTGGGGGTGAGCAGGCTCCATGGGAGGTGCAGGCTGAGCAAGAGGCCGTGGCTGTGCCTTGGATGGTCACAGAGAGGTTTCCACTGTGGCAATAATTAGGCATTGATGAGCTGTGGTGGGGCCTGGCAGACCCCTGGCTCTGCCCACTGGCCCTGTGTGGGACAATGGGGTAGTCCTGGTGGTGAGGCCAGCCCTGGGACCCCCCTCAGCTCCCATCCCCTGGGGACACTGGAGATATGCTGAAGCCTGGTGAGCTTTGGGTCTCCTGTCATGGCCACAGCTCCCATAGTTCATATGTGGGGTGTGGGTCAGCAGGACTGGTCTAGGCTTGGTGGGTGTCAACATCACCAGGTACCACTTGCAGAGCACAGGGATGCTCAGGTATGAATCATATTTAAGACTGCTGAGCCAGAGGAATCTCACCCAACACCCTTCCTTGACTCATGTCCTCAGGAGACATCAGCCCTGGCTTTCAGAGCTGGGCTTAGAATCATAGAATCACAGAAGGGTTTGGGTTGGAAGGAACCTTACAGATCATCCTTACAGCTCAACCCCCCTGCCAGCAGCAGGGACACCTTCCACTAGACCAGGTTGCTCAAAGCCTCATCCAACCTGGCCGAGAACACTTCCAGGGAGGAGCAGCCACAGCTTCTCTGGCCAACCTGGGCCAGGGTCTCGCCAACCTCACACCAAAGAATTTCTTCCTCACATCTCAGCTCCATCTCCCCTCTGCCACTTTCAAGCCATCACCCCTTGTTCTGTCACTCCCTGCCCTTGGCCAAAGTCCCTCCCCAGCCTTCCTGGAGCCCCTTCAGGTACTGGGAGGCCACTGGAAGGTCTCCCTGGAGCCTTCTCTTCTCCAGGCTGAACAGCCCCAACTCTCTCAGCCTGTCCTCACAGCAGAGCTGCTCCAGCCCTGGCATCATCCTCGTGGCCTCCTCTGGACTGGCCCCAGTAGCTCCATGTCCTGCTGTTGGGGGCCTCAGAACTGGACACATCACAGCTTCCCAGGACAGCAGCTTTGTCCCCAGTACCTGTGATGTCCCCAGTAGCTCGAGTGATGGTATTTTCCTTCCTGACTTTGCAGTGTATCAGGAGATGTTTATGGTGCTGTCTGACATGGGAGGTTCTCACTTCTGCTTTCTCCTCTGGGAAAATGTTTGGAGAACAAAAAATAATAAATTTTAAAAGAGACAGTATTCTCTTTTTCCAGTTCAGGGAAGAAATTGATGCTCTGTTTGTTAAAGATAATGGAGAGGTGGACGTTTACTGTATGGAAGAAACCACACCTGGCTTGTTCCCAAGTCCATCACCTTCTGGCCTCTGACAGCTCACATGGAGTGAAAGAGAATCTGCAAATAGAGCCCAGGAACGGGCTCAGCCCAAGTCCTGTGCCCGTGGTGCCTCTGAACACTGGTCTGGCTCTCACTCCGTGGTGGGTCCATCTCAAGCCCCTCTCCCAGACCGTTTTCTAAATGCCTGTTGGCAGCAAGGAGCTCTGAAGGCTGCGTCTGCCTCTCCTGGAGCAGAAATCTCCCCTTCCCTGCCTGACTGTGTGTCCCAGCTTCAAAGTGTAGTGAGTAAAGTTAATTTGATGTGAGGGTCTGAAGAAACTGCAGAGCAGGAAAGGCTTGTGCTGGGCTTCTGTGTTGGGGTGAGCTGTGTGCACAGGGGCTGCAGCCACCCCGGGGAAGCCCCGGTCCCACAGTGGGTCCTGCTGCCCACCAGGACCTGCAGCGGTGGCCGGCAGATGCCAATGTCATTGCCAGCTCTGCTTGGCATCATGTTCCCAGCAGGGACCCTGCTTTTGGGAGCCAGCCCCTTGATGGGTCTGCAGCTCAGGAAGATTCATCTCACCTTCCTGGACACCTCAGAATGTCACGGGCTTCAGTCCGAGCTCTTCAGCCACGACGGTGGTTTGAGGGGAATAGGTCTTGGTCCCTGATGTCCCTAAGTGCTGATGAGTTGTCCTCAGCTGGTGTCTCTTTCTCCCCATGGACAAGGAAGGGGTCCCATGGACGGCACATGGTTGGACACCAGACTCAGGGCAGTTTGAGTCGTGTCTCTGGGGTCTCTGCTGTGCCAGGGAATCGGTGAAACGGGGCAGAGGGCTGAGCTGGCGGGTCCAGCCAGTGAGCACACGTGTGGTGCTCCCTTCACCCTCTGCCAGGCTGCTTCCATGGGTGCAGCATGGGGCCAGAAGGGGGAAATCAGTTATTTCTGCCCGTGGCATAAATGCAGACACCTCCCCAGCATGGTGCCCGCTGCACCACACCAGCCCCAGCTCCCCTGGCTCCCAGAGCAAACCTCGCTGCAGAGCCAAGGGCTTTTGGTTGTGGGGGGTTCTGTGCCACAGCTGCAGGGTGAATTCACACGTGTCCCCAAGCCACGGGCTCATCCTGCACCGTGGCTCACTCCAGTGTGGGGTGCCAGCCCTCGGCGTGGGGATCGGCACAACCAGACGCCCAGTTTGACAGAGCAAAGGTCCCTATTTGGGTGCCACAAGGTATCTGAGCTCCTGAGCACAGTGGGCTCACTCCCCTCTTGCCTTTTGTCCCTTTGCTGGCTTCAGTGCCACCCTGCTCACTGGTGCTGCCCCGAGCCTGGGCAGTGACCTGAGCGAGGTGACAAAGCCCAGACACCAGGACGGGTATTTATTCACTGTCGCAGGGTCCCTGACTGAGCCTCTTGGCACTCCAGCCACCTCAGCTCTTTGTTTCCTTCTTCACACGTTTTTCTGGAGGCTGTGTTTCCACATCTCCTGTTTGTTTTGAATGCTGGGGCCGGGGGACGGACACACGGTGGTGAATTCCCAGCCTGGACCACGCTGTGTGCGCCGCCGGCACGGCACGGGGCAGGGGGTGCGGAAGCCCCTGCTGAGAATGTGCTCTCAGTGCAGCAGCAAATCCAGCCGCCTGCAGCCACCCAGCTCTTCTTGTGGCCACAGTGGCTGCGGCTCCTGAGGAGGAACATGAAGGAAAGAGTCTCCTGAGCCCTGGGTCCCATGGGCAGGAGCCTTCAGCGCCGGTGGGACCTGGCTGCGGCACGCCCGGGAGGATGCTGGGCTGGACTCACTGCTGTCGCTGGAGGGAGGAATCACCGGGTGCTTCATCTGCAGGGGGTTGGGGAAGAGGGAGGTGGGAGCAGCCAGGAGAGCTCATCCCAACCAGGACAGTGGGTAAAGCTGCTCTTGGCACCATTTTATGTTGGTGTGAAGTTTCCTCCCAGCCTGTCATGGCTCTGTGGCTACTCGGTTCCTGTGGTTTATTGTCAGCAAGGTGGGCTGGGTGAGGGTCAGGCTGGCTGATGGCATGGAGGGGACCCTTGTCCCCCAACAAGCCCCAGCTCTGGTTCACAGCAGGGTGTTGGGCTGGGCTGAGCAGAGCAGAGAGCTCTGCAGGGATGGGCACTGCTGGCTGTGCCATTGTGGGTGCTGGCTGGCAGCAGCCGGCTTGAGCAGGGCTTCAGCTGTCCTGAGTCTTCCCATGGGATTTTGTTGGGCTCTGATTCTGGATGATGCTCAGCCAGGCTGGTAGCACTCAGGGGAGCACATCCCACCAGAGCTCTCTCCTCAGCCTTTGTTTTCAAACAACACAGAAGGAGTTTCATGCCAATCTCAGCAGCTCCAGCACAAGGTTGTCCTGCATTTCAGCACTGATCCAGAAAATCCTCTGGGGTCCAGGTCTAAAAATCAGAGTATTTTTGGGTGCTCAGGGCTGCCTGGCTCTGTCCTCTGCCTCCAAGGTCACTCAGCCGGCGCTGGGCGCGCTGCCCGGAGGGGATCTCCTCACATCCCAGCCAGCTTCAGCCGTCATGGCCACCCCACCTCTCCCAGCTGGCCTCTCCTTGACCACACGCAGGACCTCCTCCCTTTCCTTCCCACATCCTCTCCTGCCGTTGGGGAGCGGATCCTGTTTGTGATGGACCCCTGAGGGTTTCGCCCACTGGGCAGTTCCTTGTTTCTTGCTGCCGGTTTGTCAGATCCGGTCGAGGTTGTTGGTTTTTTTGACCAATTCTTCATACTTTTGTGTTTTAATTTCTATTGCTGCTTCGCCCCAGGTGCCCCCCGGAGCAGCCCAGCAATGTGCTGGGGTAAAGGCGGGCTGAGGACGTGCACACACGTGCAGGAAGGGCAGGAAGCCGGGTGTGACCACAGCCTGGCAGCACAGCACGCTGCCCAAACCGGTGCCTTTGGCCCTGGGCTGGCAGAGATGTGCCCACCCTCCCTGCCAGGTCTGGTGGAGGGCATGAGGACAGCAGGATGGAGTCACACCAGGCTCATCTCTGCCGAAGCCTTGAGCAGGTTGGGGCTCCCCACAGGGAGCCTGGCTTTCCTTCTCTTCCCACAGAAAGCTCAGGGAAGGTGAGGCTCAGATCTGTGGAGGTGCAGCAAGCAAGGTGAATCACTTGGCCAGCATTTGTCCCCAAGCAGATGTCAGCAGGTACCTGGGGAAGAGGGGTCACCTGTGCCTGTGATGGTGGCACAGGCTGGGTCCCAGCTGTGCCTTCCCCAGGGTACTGGAATGGAGCTGGAGTGGTTCACAGCAATGTGGGCAAGGTGGGAGCACCCAGGCTGGCCTGAGCACCCTGCACTGTCCTAGCGCCCAGGCTGGCATTAAGTGCCTGGACTGGCCTTAAACACCCATACTGGTGTTAGCACCCAAACTGGTGTTCAGTAGCTGGACTGACATTAGCACCCAGGCTGATGTCACACACCTAGACAGGCACCAGCACCCAGGCAGGAGCACCCAGACCAGCATCTCTTGACTCCCTGGATTCAGGAGAAGGATGGGGTCAGGCTGCAGCAAAGTGTGAGGCTAGAAAAGGGTTTTAGTTGGATTTGGTGGAGTTTGCAGGAAAACAAGAGCAGCCCTGGTAGGGCTGAGGAGGACCTGTAGGGATGTAGAGCCAAGCCAGCAGCTATTCACCACTCTCTGTGGGGTCCCAGGTCTGACAGCCCCTTACCCTATCCCTCCGGATCCTAATGCCCTCCAGTGAGGTGGCAGTGCCCTCCTCCAGGGTGAACCCCTCGCTGCTGACACCCATGGGGGTGTCACAGGGTGCAGGATGGTGCAGCATGGGTGCTGCACCCTGCCAGACCTGGGCTAGACCCCAGCCCAGCCAGGGCAAGGGGTGTTTTGGCACAGGGAGTGCAAAAGCTGAGCAGTAGGAAGGGATGCAGGGCCAGGGGGACAGTGACCGTGCCACCTCGGTCCCTCCACAGCAGGGCAGCTCCCTGGGGCTCTGCCAGCTCCCTGCCTGCCCTTGGGGACAACGTTGGCAGTGGTTGGGGTTAATCCAAACTGCCTGTCCTGGGTGCCACAGTGACACTTTCTCAGCTCCTGACCCCAACCCCAACCAGCAGTGACAGCACTAACCCTGGCTGGCACCCCCAGTGCCACAGCCCAGCCCATGGGAGTGCTGGGAGGGAGCGTGCTGTGGCTGCCACAGCATTTCCCTGTGGGTCCAGAACCTCTGGCTGGAACAGTTTCTGTCTCCCAAGGGATTTAGGGGCACTGCTCCTGTTCACAGCCAAGGGCCCTGATCTTCCTGGCAGCCCCACAGCCCTTGCACACAGTCAGCCTGTGAGCAGGTCCCAGTGGGTGCTGTGTGTCCCACCAGTGGCCATGCTGGGTGCTGCTGTCCTGGTGCCCTCCCCAGATGGGCTGAGCACCAGAGGAGCCGTAGGGTGGCTTTTGGGAAGGTCTTACTTGGGGGATGCTGAGTTGCTGTGGCATCAGGGCATGACAGACTCTTTCTCATTGTGTCCCTTTTGGGGTGCCTTGGCTTTTGTGCTGGCTCTGAGTAACCCCAACCAACACCTGGAGCGAGAGTCAGGGGCTTCATCCTGCCAGAACAACGGAGGGTTAAACCCCCCCGTGCCCCCTCGGCCCGGGGAGGTTTTGCCACTTTACTTTCTCGCTGCTCTTGTGACACAAAGAGCAAAGCTGCCAGTTTGCCCCAAGTGACCTCTGTGCCCTACAAACCTAACCCCTTCCTCGAAAAGACAAAAATCCCATTGCCTTGCCCCTCCATCTGTTTAGCCAGCAGTTTAACCTAACAAGATTAGCATTCGAGGTCGGCTCTTCTTCTTTTACTTTTTCCCCCTGCCTTTTGCAAAGAAAACAGCATTGGATTTAGGACAAAAGCTCGAAACCCCTCATTTGCAAGCAGCACAGCCTTTGGAAATGGTTTTGTTCCAAAGTTATCTGGGGAAAGGGCTTGTGAATCCTCCTCTAAAGCAAACAGGAGTTGGCCAAAGGGCTCAGCCCTGGGGAGGATGGAGCAGGAGCCCAGCACAGGGCACCTGTGGGGTTGGGGAAATCCTGTGGGGTTTTCCCCCCCAGGGATGTTTGGGAAGGAGAGAGCCACTGGAGTGGCTGGAACAGGAGGGAATCAGGATTTGGGTTCCCTGTTCCCCCGTAGACACGTTCCAGCAGCGTTTATATCAATAACTAAAGGGTGGGTGTCAGGAGGATGGGGACAGACTCTTCTCAGTGGTGCCCAGTGACAGGACAAGGGGCAATGGGCACAAACTGGAACACAGGAGGTTCTGCTTAAACATGAGGAAAAACTCCTTTCCTGTGAGGGTGCCAGAGCCCTGGGACAGGCTGCCCAGAGAGGGTGTGGAGTCTCCTTCTCTGGAGAGATTCAAACCCACCTGGATGCAGCCCTGTGCAACCTGCTGGAGATGGACCTGCTTTGGCAGGGGGGTTGGACTGGATGATCCCAGAGGTCCCTTCCAACCCCACCATGCTGTGACTCTGTGATTCGCCTCTCACCTCCATCCCCACTGGGAGAGCGTGGGGAACATGGGCTCATCCTCAGAGGCGATGGATGAAGCTGCGGCAGGAGGAGGGTCATGAAAGAGCAGTGAGCATCAAAGTTGAATTAACCTGAGAGGGGACACAAGTGCTTTTTTTTATGTGTGTGCTTGTTCTTTACAAACACCATCACATCCCACCATGAGCCCCTTCCAGCATGCTGAGCCACCCAGCTCCCACCACAGCCTGGCACTGCCTGGAGAAGTGACAGTTGGAAGAGTCCCCAGTGAATCATCATTGAATCACAGAATCACAGTGTTTGGAAAAGACCTTCAAGATCATTGAGTCCAACCATAAACCTCACACTCCCAATTCCACCTCTAAACCCGAATCCTGATTCCCTCCTGTTCCAGCCACTCCAGTGGCTCTCTCCTTCCCAAACATCCCTGGGGGGAACTACCCCACAGGATTTCCCCAAGCACCTCATCTACCCATCTTTGAAATCCCACCAGGGAAGGTGACTCCACCACCTCCTTGGGCAGCCTGTTCCAGTGCTTGGCTGCCCTTTTGGTGAAGAAGTTTTTCCTCATATCCAATCTCAACCTTCTCTGGTGCAACTTGAGGCCATTTCATCTCCTTCTATCTCTGTCATCAAGGAGGGGGGAAAAGGTAAAGGGTTTGATTTTCATTCTTTGGGACTGGTTTCCCCTCCCTCATCTCCCTCCTGCCCCCCTCCCTTTTCGCCACATTGTGCTGAGCTTGAATCAGACCTTCACAAAGGGGATTAGAGGCCGGTTGCTGATAAATAGCAAAGCAGGTTGGAAGCGTGGGAACCAGGCATGGTGCGGCGCGGAGGGACATTCCTGCTCCGGAGGGCCGGGCGGGAGCAGAAGTCCGGGCTAACCCCGGGTCACCCCGGGGACCCAGCGCCTGAGAAGATTTGTTCGGACACTGGCTTTTGTTGTGCACAGTTCCGTGTCAGCCCAGCGTGTCTCTCGCTGCTATTGATGGGGAAGGAAAGTGCTATTGTGAGGCACCCCAGGGCCCCCCTTTCACTCCTGTGCTCTGGGGGTGACGTCAAAGCCATACGTGGGAACCCGACCGGCCAGCCCGGAGCGGGGTGAGCGGTGTCAGCAATGCTCCCCATCCACTTATAGGGTGAGGAGAGGTGCTCGGGGGTCTGCTGGGGCTGGGAGCTGTGCTTTTCCCCTTGGAAACCATCCTGGTACTACTGGGAGAGCCAGGGCTGGGCGGGATGGATGCTCCAGCAGGCAGCTGGAGCTGGGTGGGAATGTGGGGAGCGTTTATCTCAGCCCAGACGTTATCAGTGAAGTTTCCCAGAGGGGGGAGTGAGGCAGGATGGTGCCAAGAATTCCTTCTGGGAAATGGCTGCGGGATGAGAGCGCAGCCACCCGCCCCGCCAGTGCCAGGGGTGTCTGCGGCACCTCCCCGACCTGGGCACCTGCTGATGGGTTGAGCGTTTCCCTCATCCTCAGGCTCTCGTTTGCTTACAGGGTTTCAATCTCCACCTGGAGACCCTGGGAGAAGGGCCCAGGCTGGGTCTGACCCATCCCTCAGTCCAGCTCCTGCTCCGGCCTCTTGTTGGGAAGAGGACAGGCAGGGAATTTCCCGGCGGAGCTGTGGGATGTGCAGTGCAGCTGCCCCGAGCAGCTCCATGGAGTTCAGCTGCTTTGCATCTGGCACAGAGACTCGCTGCAGCACCGCAGAGCATCTGCGGACAGGCGGCGTGCCAGGGAGGGAGCCTGCTGGGAAAATCCCTCCATCCCGCCTCCGGCTTTTCCCCTTGTGACCTGACAGCGAGGAGCTGCAGGTGACCTTGAACCCTGCAAGCTGCCTCGTCCTGCTCAGGCTCTGCATGCTTCTTCTACCATCTCTTGTCTCAGAAAATAAGCTGAGCACCGACACTGGGGTTTGCTCCCAGCCTTCATCTCTCCTCTGAAGCCTGATTTTGCTGCCAGAGCCTCACTGAGAGCTGAGGCTCCAGTACCCCGTGCACAGGACTCCGTGCAGGGACCTCAGAGGTGGGGGGTGGCTCCAGAGCTGCCCCTGAAAGCTCAAATGAGTCAAAGCCAAACAGTCTAAACAGGGACCCACAGGCTTTGTGTCCAGCAGGGAGGCAAACGGGAGAGAGACAAATATATCCACTGCCACTGGGTCCTCTGGCTGCGTCCCACCACGCTGGGAGGAAAAGTGACAGCCTCTACAGGCTGGGATTGTCCCAGAGAAACGAGGCAGCCCAAGAGGGACAGCGGGAACGTGGCTGTGCTGCCGCCGAGGGTCCACGCTGCCCTTCCTGGGAAATGTGTGTGGGCAGCTGTAGAAATATTCCTGGAGGTCACTTGGGAGTCCAGGAGCTGGAGGGGCAGCATGGCTCTGTCAGGGCTGGGCAGCAGCCAAGGTTTTTCTCAAAGAGCCGTGAAAAAAATGGGAATGGCTTCGGAGAAGCAGGATTTTCAGCATACACTGGTCTGGGTCCTTCCTGGTGGGTGGAAGGAGCGAGTCACACCACTTGGCTGCATTTTCAGGTCCTTGTCCCTGGCCCCCTTTGTGCCTGAGACCAAGGACCCATCGTGCAGGGTGGCACTGCCACAGCTTGCTGTGCCCAAGTGCTGAGTCAGCACTATGGCAAACCTGGGATGTTCCTAGTGAGCCTGGGAGGGAGCATGGATGTGGGGCATGGATGGGGATGGGGATGAGGATGGAGATGGGGATGGGGATGGGGATGGGGATGGGGATGGGGATGGGGATGGGGATGGGGATGGGGATGGAGATGGGGATGGAGATGGGGACAGGGTTGCTCTGCTGCTCAGAGCAGATGGGATGCTTTCAGATGTACCACCCTTGGTCAGGTCCCTGCACAAAACCACCCATGCTGCCTGGGCTTCTCTGGACACCCACCCCACACACCTCCTGCCCACCTCCTTCTCCTCTCCTGAGGGTGCAGACACCCTCAGGGTCAGAGGGAGCTGGGGTGGGACCTGCCTGAGACCACTGAGTCCTGCATGTCACAGTGTTGTCCTGCACTGCTGGTGCATGTCCAGCTGCCGCACACGCCGCAGGCACAGAGGGACAACTGCCCATCACCAGCAAGGGGATGGTGCTCTAGGTGAGGATGCTTCTTCCAGCCACTGCCTCACTCCCAAGGAGGACATGGAGGTGCTGGAGCGTGTCCAGAGAAGGGAACGGAGCTGGGGAAGGGTCTGGAGCACAAGTGTGCTGAGTTCCCGGCTGAGGGAACTGGGGGTGCTGAGCCTGGAGAAAAGGAGGCTGAGGGGAGACCTTCTGGCTCTGTCCAAGTCCCTGACAGGAGGGTGCAGAGAGGTGGGCGTGGGTCTGTTCAACCAAGGAGCAAGGGACAGGACAAGAGGAAATGGGCTCCAGTTGTGGCCAGGGCAGGTGAGATGGGATGTGAGGAAGAATTTCTTTGCTGAAAGGGTTCTGAGGCATTGGAAGGGGTTGCCCAGGGCAGTGGTGGAGTCCCCACCCCTGGAGGGTTGGGGTTGGGTTGGGTTGGGTTCATGGTTGGACTCAATGAGCTCAAAGGGCTTTTCCAGTCCAGGCCATTCTGGGATCCTGTGACATCTCCCACGTGGGGACATTTATAAGTCCTGGGGAATTTGCCCCGTGTGCCTTCATGAGTCCCAGTGAGGCATCTCAGAGAGACCCAGTTCTCAAGCCTGCTTCTGGCTAGCCAAATGTTGAACATCAGTTAAAAGGAAGCAATTAACACCTCTGGATAATTGAATTGTTTTGCACAGTTGCAGCAACCGAAAGGTTAATATCCATCTAAATTTAATCTAACCCTGTACAACAGCCACAAAACTCAGCCCAGCAAAACCTGACAGTGCATCTTATCACAGCCTGCCTTCCCCACCAAACCCAACCCTCCTGCCTACTCGCCTTTGCTTCTGTTTGCTGTTTGTCCTCCTAGCTCACAGCAGACAACCTGACCTAGGGTGTTTCTTCTCCCCTGGGACACGTGGCAATGGGGTTTGCAGAGCTGGGCGAGGGGCACATGGGCTTTGCATCCCACTGATGGAAAGGAGAGGTGGGGATCCTCAGGTGTCCCAACCAAACACCTTAAAGGCTCCAGCCAGAGAAATGTGATCCTCTGGGACAAGGGGACAATGGCCCTTGGCCCTTTCCCAGCACAATACTAAAGGAATAAAACCGGCCACCAGCAGCACCTCCACAAACACCTTCTCCAGCCGGCCCTGCCCTGTCACGGTGGCAGAGGGGACCCCGAAGGGGACCGAAGGCTCAGAGAGGTGGCAGGGGCACTGCTGGGACGCAGAGGGCTCGGGGAGGAGTGGTCCAGGCTGTTTGTTTCGCTGCGGAAATCCGGATCCGACCTATTGAATGCAGCAGGCGGAGGAGGCAGCTCCAGGGCTGTGCTGAGCGCAGGAAGCAGCTGTGTTCGATCAGGCAGGGCTCGGCCACTCACCCTGATGGCCTGGGCATGACCATCAGAATAAGTCCCCTCCTGCTGCAGGACTGTTTATTTTCTATAGAGAAACCCAGCAGCAGCCCAGCACACGGCAGCCAGCGCCAGGCTGGGTCCCTGCAGCAGGTCCACGGGGCTGAGCTCTGGTGGCAGAGGCTGGAGATAACGTTTGGCTGATGGCTCATCCGAGCACCCGGGGGGGCTCAGCTTGGCCTGGGGGTCCTGCTGTGTCCAATGGGTTTCAGAGGCAGGTAGGTGGGTGCTCAGCTGACAGAGGGTGCAGGAGATGCCTTTGCAGCAGGTTGGGCACCCAAAGGGCAGAAGCTCACAATCCCAGAATCATTTTGACTGGAAAAGCCTTTTAAGATCATCAAGTCCAACCATGAACCCAACACTGACCAGTCCCCACTGACCCATGTCCCTCAGCACTGTGTCTACACGATTCTTCAATCCCTTCAGGGATGGGGACTCCACCACTGCCCTGGGCAACCCCTCCCAATGCCTCAGAGCCCTTTCAGCAAAGAAATTCTTCCTCACATCCCATCTCAACTGTCCTTGGTGCAACTTGAGGTATCAAGTCATCTTCTCCTGTCAGCCAGGACAAGATGACTGCATTCTGCTCGAGCATGGACACCTTCCTGAGTCAGACCAGCCAGGGCCATCCTACCAAGGCTCCCCTGGCCCCATCACCCCCAGTCCCACCACGGGCAGGTTTGCAGCTGGTGGTGCTCATGGGTGCTGCACCCCTGTCAGTCCAGAGCCCCCCGGGCCCAGGAGCGTCACCGTTCCCACAGCTCGTCCCTTTGGCTCTTTGCAGAAGAGGTGTTTGATGGTGTGAAAACTCTTTGGTGTTAATGACTGGCTTTGTGGGTGCAGTTGTGTGACGTGGCCATGCTGACATGTCCTGACACCGTGTGTCCCTGCGGTGCCCGTCCCAGCACAGGCAGCTGGAGTGCCGGGAAACTTCATCTCTCCTGTAGGGTTTGGTTGGGGCTCACTGGGCTCCCCGGGCTGGGTCAGCCTCACACCCAGCCTGGCTGTCCCCACACCCAATGGCCTCACTGTCACCATTGCTGCTCCCTGTCAGAACCAGTGCAGGCAGTGACACTGTCGGGCGGGAGCCCAGCCCTAGCTGTGGTCCCTTCCAGTGCCACCACTGGGATGGCACCCATGGGTGGGTGGTTGCCAGTCATGGCTCAGGTGGGCAACTCTTAGCGCCAGGCTCACATGGGAGCCAGGGTGCTTCACATGAGCCTGTTACTTTCCCTTTCTTATTCTTTTTTTCTTTCTTTTCTTTTCTTTTCTTTTCTTTTCTTTTCTTTTCTTTTCTTTTCTTTTCTTTTCTTTTCTTTTCTTTTCTTTTCTTTTCTTTTCTTTTCTTTTCTTTTCTTTTCTTTTTTTTTTTTTTTTTTTTTTTTTTTTTTTTTTTTTTTTCTTTTCTTTTCTTTTCTTTTCTTTTCTTTTCTTTTCTTTTCTTTTCTTTTCTTTTCTTTTCTTTTCTTTTCTTTTCTTTTCTTTTCTTTTCTTTTCTTTTCTTTTTTTTTCTTTTCTTTTCTTTTCTTCTCTTTTCTTTTCTTCTCTTTTCTTCTCTTCTCTTTTCTTCTCTTTTCTTCTCTTTTCTTCTCTTTTCTTCTCTTTTCTTCTCTTTTCTTCTCTTTTCTTCTCTTTTCTTCTCTTTTCTTCTCTTTTCTTCTCTTTTCTTCTCTTTTCTTCTCTTTTCTTCTCTTTTCTTTTCTTCTCTTTTCTTCTCTTCTCTTTTCTTCTCTTTTCTTCTCTTTTCTTCTCTTCTCTTCTCTTCTCTTCTCTTCTCTTCTCTTCTCTTCTCTTCTCTTCTCTTCTCTTTTCTTCTCTTCTCTTCTCTTCTCTTCTCTTCTCTTCTCTTCTCTTCTCTTCTCTTCTCTTCTCTTCTCTTTTCTTCTCTTCTCTTCTCTTCTCTTCTCTTCTCTTCTCTTCTCTTCTCTTCTCTTCTCTTCTCTTCTCTTCTCTTTTCTTCTTCTTCTTTTCTTCTCTTTTCTTCTCTTTTCTTCTCTTTTCTTCTCTTTTCTTCTATTTTTCTTCTTCTTTTTCTTCTTCTTTTTCTTCTTCTTTTTCTTTTTTTCATTTTTTCATTTTCTTTCTATTTTTCTCTTTCTCTTTCTATCTCGTTCCCATTCTCTCCCAGCCTTTCACATTACCCAGCTGTCTTTCCACTTCACACCCATCCAGGCACCTTGTTTAATGCTGCTCGTAAGGGTTCTCAGCCCTGTGGCCCAGGTATCGCCATGCCCCCGTGCTCAGCCGTACGTTGTGATAGTGAAACCATGTCACCAATAAACCAGAATCCAAAGCTAAACCATATCTGGACCATAAATTGCAGGGTGGTTTGCCAGGATGCTGGTGACCCCCCTCCCACGTGGGCTGGAGGTCAGGCAGGGTGGCTGTGACGGTTCCTTTGGGCTTTAATGCTGAGGAACCACCTCATCATCCATGACTGGGAATGCCAGGGTGGCACAGACTTTGTCCCTCTGGGGTGGATGGTTCCAAGTTAACAAAGATGAGGTGGGTTTGAGCAAACATGAACGAGGGCAGGCACAAGCCCGGCATCATCTTATCTGCAGGGAGAACCAGAAGAAATCCCGGTGCCTCAGTTTCTCTGCAGGCACCTGGGAGCAGACAGGCTTTGGGGGTCATGAGGACTTTGCCGGTGGCTGCAGAGGTAACAGAAGTGGCCAGTCCTCACCCACCACCCCCTCCAGCCAAGCAGGACCTTGCAGGGCAGGCCGGGTCACCAGCCATTTGCTCCCGGCAGCATCAGACCAAGTGCCGGGGGCGGCACAAGCGGCCGGTGCCGGGGGCGGCTGGCGCGGAGCGGGGCCATTCGCACCTCGGCACGGGAGATGAAAGAGCCGCTGGCGCTCGGAGATGAAAGAGCCGCGGGGCCGCGGCGTGGGGCGAGGCCGGCAGCGGAGGGGAAGCCCCACGAGTTGTTTTTCTTCTCATCTGTGCCTCGCAGCGGGATGGCGATGGCCAGCGCGGGGCTTTCCCAGGGCCGTGGCAGAGCAGAGCCTCGTGCCGAGCCCCACGCGTGGTGGCACCCCTGTCCCCTCCCGCTTCCCCGGCCACAGCGGGACCCACTGAGCATCTGTCAGGATGCTGCATGGAGGAAGGGAGCCTCCGGGGGTGTTTGCCAAAGGAGAAGGGGTGCAGGGGATGCCCACTACTGTGCCAGCTGCTCAGGGTGGTCCCTGGCACCCAGCATCAGGTGCCATCGCGCAGTGACACCGCAGTGACAGCCTTGGGCAAAGCCTACGTCTCTGCCTTGTGTGTGGTGAGGCCAGGGACAGGGCTTGGTGGCTCGACTGAGTGGCATGGGCATGGCAAACCTCCATGTCCCCAGTCCCCGGGACTCCTGTCCCCAACCAGGAGTGTTCCTGTGTGACACCATCACGCTGCGGCACGCGGTGGGACCCTGTCGAGGTACCTGAGCAGTGCCCTGCCCTGTGCCATGCTGTGCCGTGCCATGCTGTGCCGTGCCGTGCTGCCATTGCTGCCCGTGCTCCCTTTAGCTCAGCCCCAGAGTTTGGGGTGCAGGTGCGGATTTGACCACGCTGGGACCGGCCGGGTGCTCTCTCGGGGTGGCTGTGTCAGGCTGCTCTCTCAGTGCCTCCTCTGTAGCTCAGCAGGACATAAAGCTGGAGGAGCAGGAATCCTGAGGGCAATCAGAGTCACCATGAGCAGAGCTGACAAGGATGCTCCGCTGCAGAGGTTCCTGTAACCTTCTGCACTGGTGTGGTTTGTCCCCATGGTTCATGCAGAGCATCTGGCTGATGGACACCCACACCTCCTCCAGAAGGCAGGGAGTGACAGAACAAGGGGTGGTGGCTTGAAAGTGGAAGAGGGGAGATTGAGGTGAGATGTGAGGAAGAAATTCTTTGGTGTGAGGGTGGTGAGACCCTGGCCCAGGTTGGCCAGAGAAGCTGTGGCTGCTCCTCCCTGGAAGTGTTCTGGGCCAGGTTGGATGAGGCTTTGAGCAACCTGGTCTAGTGGAAGGTGTCCCTGCTGCTGGCAGAGGGGTTGGGACTGGATGAGCTGTAAGGTCCCTTCCAACTCAAACCAGTCTGGGACTCTATGACTTACAGGTTTGGACTTTGACTTGCCTTGGACTTTGAGGTTGAGCCTCCAAGACCAAACCACAAGCTGCTTTCCCCAAAAGACTCTACCCAGGTACTCAATGACGTCCCATTTTTCATTTCTCTGTATCACTTTTTCATGCAAGAGCTTGGGCAAAGGCCTGAGCTGTTGCTTTGAGGAGCCCCAACCTTGCAGGTAGCCATGAAATGGGGCTGAGCAGGAGAAGCTCCCATCCAGCTGCTCCCTCCCAGGGTGAATACCACATCTGGGCTGCTCGGGCAGAGCTCAGTGGGTTTTATCCTCCAGCCCTGGCCCTGTGTGTCCCAGGGCTCTGCCAGTCTGCAGGACCTCCTGGCAGGCTGGCAGTGGCCAGAGTCTCTGACCAGCTACAGCCACAAGCAAAGGACAGTGAGGAAAGTGCACTGACTCCCCTGGCATGGCAGGTGGGGTCCAGCAAAGCTTTGGTGACACACTGAGTGTTGGGTGAGGATGCTGATAGAGCCAAAGAGATCTCCAGCTTGGCATCTGCATGACCCAGACTGCGACGCGCTCATCACTGCATGGACTGCACTGAAAAATGGGGGGGAATCACTTGTTTCAGCTTAAAATGTTGCATTTGATGTTAATTTTCATCGCCTCAGGTGGCTTGGTTGGTTCTGAACCTCCTTGATGGGGTTCAGGCAGAGCTCAGGCAGGGGAAGCAGAAAATCCAGAGCTGTCCTCTGAACCCATCTCTCCATCTGTGTCTCCTGGCTGCTCTCCTGGCAGGTCGGGGGCCACTGCCCACGCCGGGGCCCAGCGTGTCTGCTCGGACAACGCTGCGCATCTCCCACGTGGGATCCGAGTGGGCTGGATGTGTGGAGCTGGAGAGGAGCTCTGGGGAGCTGGGTTGGGCTGAAGGCACCGGGCAAACCCTCCTGGCTGCTCCTCTCTCACAGCTGCAGCAAGTTTGCCAGTGCTCAGCCTGCCCCTCCCTGGAGAGCACCACCCTCATCAGGACCTGTGGGATTTGGTTGGCACCGGGAAGCCCAGGGACAATGGCTAAGGGGACAAGGGTCCCAACTCAGTGCTGCACCTCTCCTCTGCACCAGCTCGCCCTCCTCCTGCCTCATCCACCCTGGCTGCTGGGTGAGGATCGCTTCCCACCTCGCACAAAACTTAACACCCGTGGCCCTGGGTCGATTTGGGGCTCAAAGGTGCTTCTGAGCTGCGGACAGACGGGGGAAACTCACCCACGGGAGCGTCTCTGGTGCATGGACACGTGTGTTCAGAGGAGGTGTCACAGTCGGTGCCAGCACGGTGTGCAGGCATCGTCCTCACTGCCACAACCGAGGCACCTGTGCCAGGGGGTGAACTAAACCTGCTGCCGGGTTTCCCAGCCCATCTGAGAGTCAACCAAGAGTTTTTTTGGAACCAGCCCAGAAAGGCACCAGGAGACAGCCGGCGTTTGTGATGCTTCTGCTTCCCCCTGAATTCCAGTCCTCTGACATGTTGAGATCAAACCTGATGACCCAAATCTGACTGAGAAGAAAAGTGACCTTCCAAAAAGAGCAGCTGAGCTGGCCCAGGAGAGCAGCTGCGTGTGCTTCGGGCCACCCCGGGCCACTGCACCCAGCCACGCTGCGGAGAGGAGCAGCCAGGCAGCACCGAAACATTTCACCAGCTTTAATTCAATTACTTTGCAAAAGAGCATGTAGCACCACTGACACCTTCACCACAGCCCCTGGCAGCTCTGGAAGCTGTCACCAGTGGCCTGTGTGGAACAGCTTAGTGGGCTCGGGCCAGGATCTAATAAACACGTGTGTGCAAGGCAAAAACCGCCTGCCTCTTTGGAACGGGACCTGCCAACCGACCTGGGGGAGCAGACTGTCACCCCATCCCTGCCCCGTGCCAGGGCACTGGGAACAGGCCAGCAGAGAGTTGTGGGACCTGGAAAAGTCCCTGAACCCTGTTGGGGGTCAGAGGGGGAGCTGCTGTCACAGCCAACTGCAGGTGGAGGCAGCAGGGAAGGGAGCAATAGCGGGGGGGGCGGGTGGGGGGAATGGGCACGTATCCATCCTTCCTGCTTTCCTCATCAGCAGCATGGAGCTGGTCAAGGCTGCAAGGCAACAAATGAATCTGGAATCTGGGGGGTCTCACAGCCACACAGGAAGGTAGGGATGTGTCCCAGGTGTGGGACTCCAGGCATTCAGCACCTGCTGCCACCCTGGGCACCTCTAAAACCCAACCTCCCTGAGCTGTCAAAGGTGTCCAGGCAAAAATGGGGCAGAGTAGATGTTTTTAGAGTGAAGAAACCAGGAAAACCTTTTATTTCAAGATCTCTCTTCTAGCCCCTTCTTTATCACAGCATCAAGCAGCTGTGATGGGCAGAAGCTCAAACTGTCACCCCAGGCAGGTCTCATTTAATTAAAACCCTGACTGAGGAGGATGTTACCCCAACTGTTCATCTTCTTGGGCGATGTCTACCAAAGCCTGGGGCAGGGAGATGTGGTCTGTGATGATGCACATAGAATCATAGACTGGATTGGGTTGGAAAAGAACTTAAAGATCACCCAGTTCCAACCCCCCTGCTGTGGACAGGGTCACCAACCACCAGATCAGGCTGTCCAGGGCCCCATCCAACCTGGCCTGGAATGCCTCCAGGGATGGGGCATCCACAGCTTCTCTGGGCAACCTGGGCCAGTGTCTCACCACCCTCTATGGGAAAAATTTCCTCCCAATATCTGACCTAAATCTCCCCTCTCTCAGTTTAAAACCATCTCCCCTTGTCCCATCACTCTCTGCCCATGGCAAAAGTCCCTGCTGCTGCCGTGTTTCCCAGGGAGGCCATCGCCCGCTGTGCTCAGTGCTCTTAAAATCTGGCCACTCTAGATGCTGGCCTGGGGCCCCAGGTGTTGTGCAGATGGGTTTTTCCATGGCCTGGTGATGCTTTCCCAGCCTCTCTTCCCCCCATTCAGGGTAGCCTGAAGAGGAGCAGCTTGTAAATCCCAATGTGCTTTGGTCAGTGGTGTGAGAAGAATGAGCCCGAGCCCTGCAAACTGCTGAGGGGGAGCCTGGGGTGAGCTGCAGCAGCTCCAGTGGCTGAAGGGGGTCTGGTGGCCCAGGGACCCCTGTCTAGGGGACAGTTGGGGCAGCGTGCCCTGATGGGGAGGGGTTCCCTGCAGCCTAGACCCCAGCGGAGGGAATCCCCCTTGCACCCCTACCCACAACCCCATCCATCCCTCCCCAGGGGGGACAGCAAGGGGGAATCCAGTCACTTTGGAGTCTGGAAGAAGGACCCCTCATCCAACTGGGGGCTTCCCCTGTTCCACTGTGCTGGGGCTTCATGCCCAGCTGGCCCCCGACTCGTGGAGCCCCTTCCTCCCCCCGGAGCATCAGGCAGGGCTGGGCAGGGTCTGTGTGGAGCCGATGGGGACGGCTGGCCCCAGAGCCCCCCGCTAAGTGCTTCTGGGGTTGGGTTTTTTTCCACTCCTGGGAACCAAGCGTCAGCTTTTGTTGGCGAACAGAGCGTAGCTTTCATGTGAAAGGTTAGTACAGTATGTTAGTTCCTAATGAGGGGATAATAGAGTCTGATTCTCACACCCCAGGGACTGCGAGGTGACAGCAGCACGGGAGAAGGGTATTTAACACCTTCGCCCTGGGAACCTTTTCCCTTCACAGCCCGAGTCCCCCAGCCTTGCCAAGAGCAGGGAGGAGGAGGAGGAGGAGCTCAGTGCAGAGCCTTTGTCCCCGCTTCCCTCCGGCACCCCGATCCCATCCCGTCGGCACACGCGTCCTTGCAGTGGGGGCAGCTGGTGGAAGAGCCTGGGAAAGAGCTGGACAATGAGCCAGGATCTGTCCCTCTGTCGTGGTGTTGGATCCCTGGCTGTGAGCACCGTGGGGAGGCTGTGGGTCACGGTGCCTGGGGGGGATGCAGCCCCCAGGGCAGGGTGTGCGAGGAGATGGGGGTGACCCCCTTGGGGCGTGCTCTGCCCCGATGATGGGTGCCCTCAGTCTGCGTCCCTGGGGCTGTCACCTCCCTCACTGTCTCACAGCCACGTCTGGGCCAGGACTGGGGCTCATGGTGCCACCCAGGGTGTCCTCAGTGGACCAGGATTCGGGGACAGACATGTCCCACAAAGCCTGGGCAGCACAGCATGGGTGCCACACGGGGTGGATTTAAGGTCCCTGCTGCCCTGTTTTTCCTAGATAAATCAAGATTCCTTCCTAAATCCAGGCTCCCACCCTGACCTGCTGCAGTGGCTTAGGAGGGGGAGAAGCCCTGCGAGTGTGTGGCACCTGGGGACAGCCCCATGTGTGGCCACAGTCACCTCCAGGGCTGGCAGCCATCTGCAGCTACATGCCATCCCGGGGGGGTCCCAGATACAGGCTGGTGTTGACATTTTCCTGGGGGTATCAGCATCCAGCGGGGGCAGCCCAGATGCCAGGGTGAGGTTTCACAGGGGTGATCGCCTGCCCGGTGGCAGCTGGTGGCACAGAGCCTCTCTGGGGTGGGACAGGAACCTCCCCAGGGAGCACAGTGCTTTTCTAACTGTGGGTCCCGAGCTGGATTAAACCCCTGGCTGCTCTGTTTATTGAGGGAATTCAGTTCACTGCCCATGTGGGGAGCTGGAATGTCCTCGGAGCAGGAGAGACCAGTTTTGCCAAATTCCACCCCCACAGGATGCCAGATTACAAGTGTCATCGCCTGGGCTGTCACTCCAGACACCTTCCCACTGCTCAGCAAACTTAGAAAGGGCAGATTCTGTAGGAACCCTTTCCTGGGTGACCTCTTTCTTACTGAGGTTGCACATGGGAAGCCACCAACTTCCAAGTCCCCAGCAGAGCTGCTTGTCCTTGGTTTGCCACTCCCGCTGGGTCGTGCTCAGGTGGGACAGGTGATGCTGCCAAGTGGTGACTGAGCTGCACTGGTGCCAGCAGCTCATCACTGCCATGTCCCCTCCATGTGTCTGGGTCAGACCTGAGAGCTTCAGACATGGGAGATTTTTTTGGGGTACGGTCTGTGCCTGCTAGAAACAGGGTGCTGAGGAGTTACTACGCCCGTGGTCAGCACCAAGCTTTGCCATCTCACCTGGGCCGTACCTGTCCTGGGCAACCAGGTGATACATGGAGGGTCTTCAAGACACTGTGCTCCTTCTTGCTGACTGACACCTCTCCTTGCTCCTGGCTTCGTTGCTCAGCTCTTCTGTGCTCTTTTCTTTCTCCTTCATTCTTTAAAATAGCAGGACACCACCCCTGCCTGGGTTTTCCAAGAGCACTGCTTGGAAGATGTGTGCTCTGGTTCCTGTGTCTTGGTTCATGGTGACATGAAGCTGTTGGCAATGCCTCCCTGTCCTCCTTGGTGGTACATGGTCCCTCAAGCATGCTGGGTGAGTGGCAGGACTGTCCCTTGCTCCCCAGAAAGCCCAGAGGAAAGCAGAGGGTGGGATTGTGTAAGGGGACAGGCTTTGGGTTGGATCTACCCACAGGGACCTCTGCGTCCCCAGGCTGGTTGTCTCCCCCATCCTGCTGAGCTTTGGAGAGTTTTGGGTCAAACAAAAGTTTGGGAGAACCTCCCTGGGGATACAGAAAAGGGGCTCAAGCCCAATTTTCCTGCCCAGACATGGAGGAGACTGTGGGAACTGGGATGGGGGAGGTTGGGAAAGCAGTGAACTTAAGCCCAACTGAAATGTCACAGCGAGGTGTGATGGTGGTCAGTGCCACAAAACACCCAAAGAATGAGAATCCAACATTTTGCTTGTCCATGGGGTTATTTTTAAATATCCAAAGCTCTGGAGCAGATCAGTTTGGGGAGCCAAACTGTGGTCCAGGCCTGGGGAAGGGAACCAGGACTGGTCATGAGAACCCCAGGACTGGTCATGAGAGTGATGAAGCTGGAGAAGAATTTGCTTTACTGAAACAGGAGCTCTGAGGTCCCAAAACCTACCAGGTCCAAAGGCAGAGCTTGTGGTCTGTTCTATACAGCTGCTGTAACCCATTTCTAGGATGATGGTTTGGAGAGGCACTGACCTTCCCTAAGGTGCTGCAGACACATGGACAAGGCAGAGTCATGGTCCCTCTTCACTGGTGGGCAATTTCTGGGTGAAAAAGGCCAGATTTGGGGCTATTGTGGAGCAGCTATCGCCTGGCTCTCCTCTGCACTGGGCTGACATAGTGCAGATGCTGCCTCTTCCCTTGGCCATGGTCCCTTGGCTGCTGCCCCAGTGGGTGCAGGGACCCCCAGGTCCCATGGTGGGGAGTGGGCAGAAGCATAAGCAGCTGCTGGTGGTGACATCGCCTGCGGTGTGTCCGGCTGCTCCAGCCCAGCCTCCTCCTCCCGAGGGAGCAGCAGTGAGTGGTCCCTTGGGGTGGGCAGGAGCAGGTTGCCCACCCTGCTCTATGAGTTTGCATCATCCCTGGAGCCAAGGGGCATCTTTCTGGGTCAACCTGTGTGGACTGGAGGAGAAGTTTTCCAGCTGAGCTCTCCTGGGCCTGAGAAGCCGACATTCCCCCGCTCGAGTGTGCTGAGATGTTTAATTAGAGTTTAACAGCAGCCTGGGAAAAAAAGGTGTCTTGTCATATTTCTGGGCTGCGTTTTGTTGTTGAACTGCTGGCCCCGTGCGAGCGGAGCCGGGGGAGCGCGGCCGCACAATGAGCCCTTTATGTGCCTCTCCCCGCGCTCGCCCCGACCCTGAACTTTCCCATTAGCTGCTGGCGCGGTGCCCTCGCGCCTGTGCCCGGGAGGGAGCCGGGGCAGCGCGGGGATGGGAGCGCGCAGCGATGCGATGGTTTTTCTTCTGGTTTTTGGGTTGGTGTTGCAAGAGCAGGGACAGTGCAGGGTGTCCAGAGGAGAGGACATCCCGCCGGCTGCGCTGGGGTGTTTCACTGAGTCACAGCACTGCCTGGACTGGAAAAGCCCTTTCAGCTCATGGAGTCCAACCATGAACCCAACACTGACCAGTCCCCACTGACCCATGTCCCTCAGCACTGTGTCTACACGACTCTTCAATCCCTCCAGGGATGGGGACTCCACCACTGCCCTGGGCAACCCCTTCCAATGCCTCAGAACCCTTTCAGCAAAGAAATTCTTCCTCACATCCCATCTCAACTGCCCTGGCCACAACTGGAGCCCATTTCCCCTTGTCCTGTCCCTTGTCCCTTGCTTGAACACACCCACCCCCACCTCTCTCCACCCTCCTTGCAGGGACTTGGACAGAGCCAGAAGGTCTCCCCTCAGCCTCCTTTTCTCCAGGCTCAGCACCCCCAGTTCCCTCAGCCGGGAACTCAGCACACTTGTGCTCCAGACCCTTCCCCAGCTCCGTTCCCTTCTCTGGACACACTCCAGCACCTCCAGGTCCTTCTTGGAGTCAGGGGCCCAACACTGAACCCAGCATTCAAGGTACAGCCTTACCAGTGCCCAGCGCAGGGCTAGGAGACCTTCCCTGATCCTACTGGCCACACTGTTCCTGATACAGGCCAGGATGGAGTTTGGATGAGCCCAAGGTGCCCAGCTCTGAAGCAGGCTCAGACCTGTGGCCATAGGGATGCCAAGTGACGGCTGTGCACATGGCAGGAGGCTGGGGTGCAGTGGGATGGCACCAGGGACACAGCATTCTCCTGTGAGGGACCCTCACTCAAGTGTTCCTGCAGATGCTGCCCACATAGATCAAAGATCTCATTTCTCAGACCCCGGTGGGATTCAGACCTCGGTCCTGTCCCTCTGCCCTGTGCTGGGAAGGGAAGATGCTGAGCCCTGCGTGGCTGGTGGAGCCAGCGAGGCTGCAGGACAGGATCCTCAGCCCTCTCCATCACCCCTGGGCACCCAGGTGGACCCTGGGGAGCGCGGTTGCCGTCCTGAGGGAGCCAGGGAGGAATGTGAGGAATGGAGCACACACCTCCCTTCCCCAGGTTCACCTCCACACAGAGCCCATCAGCATTTTCCACTCGCAGGTATTTTTTTCTGCGGGGTGAAGTTACAGTTTTGCCACCACTTGCCTGCCTGGGGCCTGTTCACCAGCGAAGAGCACAACCAGCTTTGGTGGGGGTGGGTCACTCCTCTTGCCATCTGCCCACCTTTCTCTGTTGTTCCCGGCTGAGGGAACTGGGGGTGTTGAGCCTGGAGAAAAGGAGGCTGAGGGGAGACCTTCTGGCTCTGTCCAAGTCCCTGACAGGAGGGTGGAGAGAGGTGGGGGTGGGTCTGTTCAACCAAGGACCAAGGGACAGGACAAGAGGAAATGGGCTCCAGTTGTGCCCAGGGCAGTTGAGATTGGATGTGAGAAAGAATTTCTTTGCTGAAAGGGTTCTGAGGCATTGGAAGGGGTTGCCCAGGGCAGTGGTGGAGTCCCCATCCCTGGAGGGATTGAAGAGTGGTGCTAAGGGACATGGGTCAGTCGGGGACTGATCAGTGTTGGGTTCATGGTTGGACTCGTTGATCTTAAAGGACTTTTCCAACTGCTGTGATTGATTCTATGACTCTATGTCCTCCTCCAGCCCCATCAGTGCAGCCAGCCCTGCCAGGGAGCAGGAGCAGCACCTCTGGGAACAGCATCACTGTCATGGGGGACTCAGTCCTGGGTGCACAATCTTGTGCCAAACACATCCAGGGTGTGACCTGTCAGACCCTGAGCAGAGCTGAGGCAGGATGGAAAGCTCCTCCGTCAGCAGGAGGTTATTTCCCTGCCCCAAGAATGACTTCTTCCCCTTTCTAGTCTGGAAAATGTCAAATCCACTTTCAACCCTGCAGCTCCAGGCTGGAGTTGGATGTTTTGAACTGTCTCATCCACAGGACTGGGGAGCCCTGGGGTGGGGGGGTCTCTGGTGAGATGTTGCCAGAGCTTTGCTCCTTTTCTCATCACCCCACTGGGTGTGACAGAAACAGATTTGCTCAAGTGCTCCCCAGAAGTAAAAAAAAAATGTTGCAAACCCTTTGGTTGGGAGAAAAGAGAGAATGAGTCAAAAGGACTGGATGGGTGTTGCTAAATCCAAGAGGAGAAGGCTGTTAGGAGTGACCTCGGGACTCGGAGGGAGCTGAAGGGAGAGGCTGTGTCATCTCAGTGGGGTCACTGGTGATGAGCTCTAAGAAGGTTTATGTGGGGAAATGGTCTTGATGCTGGGATACAGGGGGGATGTTGGCAAGTGAGCCCAGAGTGAACACATGAACAAAAAGTGAAGGAACTGGAGAGCATCTATCCAGTGTCATCAAGCTCTGCCTCCCAAGGCGGAATGACAGAGCATGAGGGAAATCAGAAGGCAGGGAGGAGCTCAGTGGTGGATACATGTGGAAGTGGTTGGATTAAGGATTGACATAGACCTACTGGAGCCAGTCCAGAGGAGGCCACGAGGATGATCCAAGGGCTGGAGCAGCTCTGCTGTGAGGACAGGCTGAGAGAGTTGGGGCTGTTCAGCCTGGAGAAGAGAAGGCTCCAGGGAGACCTTCCAGTGGCCTCCCAGTACCTGAAGGGGCTCCAGGAAGGCTGGGGAGGGACTTTGGCCAAGGGCAGGGAGTGACAGAACAAGGGGTGATGGCTTGAAACTGGCAGAGGGGAGATGGAGCTGAGATGTGAAGAAGACATTCTTTGGTGTGAGGGTGGTGAGACCCTGGCCCAGGTTGGCCAGAGAAGCTGTGGCTGCTCCTCCCTGGAAGTGTTCTGGGCCAGGTTGGATGAGGCTTTGAGCAACCTGGTCTAGTGGAAGGTGTCCCTGCTGCTGGCAGGGGGGTTGGGACTGGATGAGCTTTCAGGTCTCTTCCCACCCAAGCCAGTCTGGGATTCTATGATCAGTGTGGGGGCGATGGGAGTGGGGTGACCATACTGGAGGTGATGGGAGTGGAGTTGATGGACGTGGGGCAGGTTGGAGCAGGGTGATCAGCTTGGACATGGTGAGAACGACATGACCAGACTGGAGGTGGCTGGTGTGGAGGTGGTGGGAGTGGGATGACCAGACTGGACGTGGTTGGGGTGGAAGACAAAACCTGCATCAGGGGGTTGGTGCTGCCCAGACAAGAGGAGCAGCTGACCTGCAAGGAACCCTTCAAATTCCAGGATTTTCCAATCCAGGCCATTCTGGGATTCTCTGATGGGATCACAAGCAATACCTCTAGCCTGTTTCATCTCTTCTGTTTCATTGGACCATGCTGGGGCTGGTTTATCTACCTGGCCTTTCCCCACCTTCAACCAGCCCATCCCACAGCCTGAAGGATTACCTGTCTGGGTGTGCTGCTGGGAGGGGCAGATGGACACCCCCCGGGTGGGATGGTAGCAGGTGAAAAGATGCATCCTTGGCTATTTCCCCAAAAGGCCACATCTGTGACAGGGTGGCCAGGCAGGCCTCTGCTGGCCCACAGGTGGGTGCTGTGAATGGTTTGTTACCTCTGCAAAATCCCACCTTCCCTTTGTCACCTCGGCACAGCCAAGCTGGCAGCAGCATCACTTCCTCGGTGGCACCTGCCTGGGACCCAGCGTCCCACCCATGCCCAGCTCCAGGGAGCCCGGCTGGTGGCACAGCCCAGCTCTGCTGCCCTTTGAGCCCAGCCTGGGTGTGAGCCCTGGCTGGGGGTTATCCCTGGCTGGGGGTGAGCCCGGTCTGGGGGTGAGCCCGGTCTGGGGGTGAGCCTCACCTGGAGGCTAATCTCAAGGTCAGGACTACTCCCATCCTCAGGTCTAATCTGAGACTGGGTGCTAATCCCAGCTTGGGTACTGAGCCTGATGGAGTTAAATCTGAGTGCTGAGCCCGGTTTGGGTGCTAAACTCAACCCAGCACAGCTTGGGTGCTGAGCCCAGCTTGGGACTGAGCCCCACCAGACCCAGCCTGAAGGAAAGCCCCCGTGCCTTGCTCTGCCCATCCCTGTGGGGCAGGTGACAGTCCAGCCTGGCTGAAAGATGAGCCCCCAGGACTGGGGGTTTCCCCCAAACCCACTATAGCAGCTTGGACCTTGGCCACAGCAGGCAGCAGCATGGGCAGCAGTGTGGGCAGCAGTGAGGGCAGCAGTGAGGGCAGCAGTGAGGACAGCAGTGAGGACAGCAGTGAGGGCAGCAGTGAGGGCAGCAGCGTGGGCAGCAGCGAGGGCAGCAGCGAGGGCAGCAGTGAGGGCAGCAGTGAGGGCAGCAGTGTGGGCAGCAGTGAGGACAGCAGTGAGGACAGCACTGAGGGCAGAGTGAGGGCAGCAGTGAGGGCAGCAGTGTGGACAGCAGTGAGGACAGCAGTGAGGGCAGCAGTGAGGGCAGCAGTGTGGGCAGCAGTGAGGGCAGCAGTGAGGGCAGCAGTGAGGACAGCAGTGAGGACAGCAGTGTGGGCAGCAGTGAGGGCAGCAGCGTGGGCAGCAGTGAGGGCAGCAGTGAGGGCAGCACTGTGGGCAGCAGCGTGGGCAGCAGTGTGGGCAGCAGTGAGGGCAGCAGTGAGGGCAGCACTGAGGGCAGCAGTGAGGGCAGCAGTGAGGGCAGCAGTGTGGGCAGCAGTGAGGGCAGCAGTGTGGGCAGCAGCGTGGGCAGCAGTGAGGGAAGCAGTGAGGGCAGCAGTGAGGGCAGCAGTGAGGGCAGCAGTGTGGGCAGCAGCGTGGGCAGCAGTGAGGGAAGCAATGAGGGCAGCAGCGAGGGCAGCAGTGAGGGCAGCAGTGAGGGCAGCAGTGTGGGCAGCAGCGTGGGCAGCAGTGAGGACAGCAGTGAGGGCAGCAGCATGGGCAGCAGTAAGGGCAGCAGTAAGGGCAGCAGTGTGGGCAGCAGTGAGGACAGCACTGAGGGCAGAGTGAGGGCAGCAGTGAGGGCAGCAGCGTGGGCAGCAGTGAGGACAGCAGTGAGGGCAGCAGACTGGGCAGCAGCGTGGGCAGCAATGAGGGCAGCAGTGTGGGCAGCAGTGAGGGCAGCAGTGTGGGCAGCAGTGAGGGCAGCAGACTGGGCAGCAGTGAGGGCAGCAGACTGGGCAGCAGCGTGGGCAGCAATGAGGGCAGCAGTGTGGGCAGCAATGAGGGCAGCAGTGTGGGCAGCAGTGAGGACAGCAGCGTGGGCAGCAGTGTGGGCAGCAGCGTGGACAGCAGCGAGGACAGCAGTGAGGACAGCAGTGAGGGCAGCAGCGTGGGCAGCAGCGAGGACAGCAGTGAGGGCAGCAGTGTGGGCAGCAGTGTGGGCAGCAGGGAGGGCAGCAGTGAGGGCAGCAGTGTGGGCAGCAGTGTGGGCAGCAGTGAGGGCAGCAGTGTGGGCAGCAGTGAGGGCAGCACTGAGGGCAGCAGCGTGGGCAGCAGTGAGGGCAGCAGTGTGGGCAGCAGTGAGGGCAGCAGTGAGGGCAGCAGTGAGGGCAGCAGTGTGGGCAGCAGTGTGGGCAGCAGTGAGGGCAGCAGTGTGGGCAGCAGTGAGGGCAGCAGTGAGGGCAGCAGTGTGGGCAGCAGTGTGGGCAGCAGACTGGGCAGGCACCCCCGACTGCCAAGGCCCCTGGGAAAGGGGGCACCATGCCCAGGAGCCGCAGCCCCATGATGCCCACCGTGCCCACCTTGCTGTGCCCTGGGAGCAGTGGGTGAGCCTTCCTGCCCCTCCTCCAGCCCGTTCCCAGCCCGTTCCACCTCGTGTGCAGGAACTGGTTTTTCTTCCCGGGCCATTGTTTCCGCGGGACTGGGTAGGGATCGCTCCAGGCCCCGCTCACATTTCCTTTCTCACGCTCTGTTTTTTTTTTATTCCCGTTTTCTGCCGCAGTTCCTATTCTCGCCCCAATTAAAGCAGCAGGCGCTGCCCACCGGGATGGGGGGGTCTCACCTCCTCTTGCTTTTTCTCCCTGTGGTTGCCCAGGATGAGGGGCCAGGCTCCACCACCACGTTCCTGTGCTGGAGAGCTGCTCTTGGATGGGGACGGCAGCCTCTGCCCCCACACCCTGCACAAGCTTCTAGGGCTCAGCCTGCCCAGGTTCCCATTTTTCTGCAATTATGTCCACTAAATCAGTTATTTTTGCTCTAATAAATAAAAAGGAAGAGGTCTGGTGCAGGCCTGTGGTCCTAGGGCTCATGCAGGGTGGGATTGCAGGGGTGACCCCCGGGTGCTGAGCCAGGGTGGTACCACATCCTTCCCACGGTGCTGGCACCCAAGCCCAAGCTTGTCCCACTGATCTGCTGCCACTGCTTCCAAGCAGAGTGGGGTGGATCCAGGCTCTCCTGGGCCAGTCCTAACCCCGTGGCATGGATTTAAGGCCAAGCTTTAGAAGGGACACCTGCATTTGGCCACTGACCCAGGTGGTGGCATGGTGCCAGAGGGCTGCTCTGTGTCTCTGGTGGGTCAGCTGTGATGAAGTGTTCCCAGCCTCAGCGTGGCTGGAGCAGAGGGGAGCCTGGTCTGCAGAGAGCTGTGCCTGGAGAAGGTGGCTCTGCTCTGCAGCTCCTTCCCTCTGCACCATGGACCAGGCAGAGGCACAGGTGGGATGTCCCAGTGCCTCAGAAGATGCTGCCATCTGGCAGGAGGTCTGGCAGGCTGATGGGGAAGGCAGGTACCGTGCAGATGGTATCTGGCTCCAGCTGGGGAAGGCAGCGCATCCCCGGGGGCCTCCGCATTGCACCGCGGGCAGACCTGGGTTCCCAGATAAAAATAGAAGCTGAAACATGAGCCCAACTTCCCCAGCTGCTGCCACTGCCACCCAGCTCTGCCTCTGCCCCCACACCCCCTCGGCCACTGCACCATCCTGGGGACACCAGCCCGTGTCACCCCCCAGACTGCCCGGGGAGGGGGGAGGAGGAGGCAGTGGGGATGTGGGTGAGGATGCTCGTGGACCAGATGGCCATGGAGGAGCAGAGTCACACAGCCACCTGGCCCTGGGTGGCCTCAGTCACTCATACAGGGCTGAAAACTGCTCAGGGGAAAGCAGGGAGCTGTGGGGGGACAGCTTCCAGCCCAGCACAGCTTCCAGAGCTCCGTACGGGGCAGGGGGAGAAAGTCTGCCATACGTTACACAGATGGTCCAAGAACCTCAAGCAGAGGAGGGACAGCTGCCAGGGAAAGCCAGGAGACGCAGGAATAAAGGTAGCTCTTGGCTTAATGTGCAATAAAGATCATTTCCTACAGCCTGTCTGTCACTGGGAGCAGAAGATGGAGCTCCCAGTGCAGCTGCTTGTTCAGCTGGGAGGAAGGTGCAGTGATGGAGCTGGAGCCTTGTGTGCTGCACTGGGGTTTGGTGGGACCTGGGTTGGGCAGGAGACTCAGTTTCCAGCATGGCCAGTGTGTGTTTGGGTAACAGAGCAGTGCCTGCCTGTGAGTGATCTGAGTGTTGGACTCCCTGTGGAAAGCAAAGCTTCAGTCCTTTGCAGTGTCCAGGGCTCTGCCTCTCACAGTCAGAAAACGTATCTGCACCACCCTCTCCATTTCTGATGCCAAAGTGTGCATCAGAAGGTCTGGGGGATGTTTGGTAGCCAGAGTTCCACCTGCCATTTAGTTTTCAGGTGAGATTTTTTCACATATGACCTGGCAGATGTGGACTCTCACTCTGTTTCCAGTGCTGGGGCAGTTTCAGAGCTCAGGATGGGTTGATTTTTTCCAGCCTTTACGTCCATCAGCCTCCAGCATCCACTGGCCAAGAGCTGAGCTCTCACCTCCAGCTGGATAAAACTCAGGAGGTAGATGGAGAGGAGCAGCAGTGAGCTGCACTGCAGGGAACTGGGCACGTTAACCCTTCTCCTGCCATGGCGCAGGCTCCCATGTGGTGGCTCAGGAGCAGACTGGCATGGGAGGTGTGTGCCCTGGAGCTGCACGGGGTGGGTTTGCACACCCAGGAGGGGTTAACCCTCACCCACAGCTGGAGATAAAACACATTTATGCAGCAGGATGGCAGTGTCCTGGCATAGGGCTGGAGGAGCAGAGGCACCAGTGGTGGGGCAGGAAGGAGGGTGGGAAGAGATAACTCACCCACCTGCCCCCGGCAGCTCCTGGCACAGAGCTCACCCTAAAACAGAGTCTTTGGGGATGCTGTGTAACCTCACTGTAAGGCAGTTATTACTGGTTTGGCTTTGTTATTAAACTTGTAAGCGCTGGGAGCCTGTCCTGGAGCAGCACCCTGCTGCACTGGGTGCTGGATAAACAGGGCTTGCGGCTACGGTGAAGGTTGGGTCAAGGGTGCTGGGGCAGCTCCAGCTTTTTGGAGGGGCTCAGGCCCCATCTCAGTAGCTCAAAGCCCAGCTGGGAGGAAAAATGAGCAAGTGAGACTTGAGACGGCTGAAAGCAGCTGGAGGAGACGGAGGGACCCGAGGGGGGGGGGGATGTATGCGGCGGGGGGGTGGGGGGGGTGAGCATCTTTCTTTTTTTTTTTTTTTCCCCTGGGAAAATCAGCTTTGCATGTGGGTTTAGGTGTGATGTCGGGGGAGATTCTCATCACTGCAAAGGCCTTGAGGTACCGAAAAGGGCTTTCGGTGTCGCTGACAATTAGGTGCTGACAACCCAAGGCAGCGTGACGGCGAGGCGGCGGCGGCGGGGTGGGGTTTGTGGTTAAGGACCTGCGGTGTCTGCGCCGCGCTCGAGGGAGCCTCTGTGCCCCGAGAGGAGCAGCAACCAGCGGTCACAAACCCTGCTCCCATCCCTGCCTGGTGCTGAGCTCGCTCCAGCAGCCTCCACGCGTTATCCAGGGATGTGCTTGTGCTTCTCCTCTTCCCTCATCCCCCATCTCCAGAGGAGCTGATGGACCCCTCCAACCCCCAAATCACATCCTGCTCTCTCTCTCGGAGCAGCTGAAAACTGGCAGGTGAAAATGGGGAGGGAAGACGCCCCCAAAAGGAGCTAGCAGGAGCTGAGGTGCCCACGGAGCCTCCAGGGCTCCATCACCATCACCTCTGGCCACTTCTCTGCCCTGGGGCTGACCCCTCGTTTTTCATATCTCCCCAATCTCCTCAGCACCGCAGCTCCGCTAATCTGCCCGGTTCAGCGTCCGTGGTTCTTGGTGCTCCCAGACAAGCGAGGCCCTTCTAGCTGTCAGGTGAGCCTTTCCCAGAGCTTATGCAAATGATACTAATTAAAGGCATTCTTATCTGTTCGATTTCCCACACCTTTTGCCTCCGAGGGGGATAGAAAACCTCATGTTTTAACCCCGTGTTTCGTGGCAGTCGGAAGGGCTGCCTGGGGAAAGCGTTGGGAAATGCAGCGGGTCACTCCTGATGAGAGGAGCTGCCTGGTGCAAGTGTCGAAACACTTCATTATGCATGAGAAACCTTCCAGAAACAGATGACTAATAGCAAAGAGGGAGCAGAGAAAGCAGTGGGAACGCCGTACCAGGCTGGCATGGGATCCCATGTCATCTTACCAGCTTAGCAGGGTTGGGCTAGGTCAGCACTTGCCTAAGAGACCTCTCAGAGTACCTGGCTGGCGATGAGGGAAGTGATGTTAATGATTCAATAAACAGAGCCCTTCCCTCTTTGTGAACCAAAATGCCCCTGTACGATGCCAGGAACCCACCAGCAGCCCCATATTTCCACCAGCAGCGTGTTATTAAGCTCAGATGCCCATAAAAATACCAGTGCCCATTGTGCAGGCAGGTCTGGTGGAGGACACTCGGGCTGTGTGATGGGAACATCGTGGTCCATCTCCTGGCATGGCTTTCACTGTGTTGTTGGCAGACAAGGCTGCCCAGGTCTTGGTGGCCACTCAGGACTGTTATGTGCCCCCAGAGCCATTGCTCCCTGGGCTAACACACCCGTGCCCTTCATCTGCTGCTGGGGTGGGTTTGCTGGTACCCAAGGGCAGATGTTAGACCATTTGTAACAGAGCAGGAGCAGCAATGTGCACCTTTACAATTCCCAGGTACTGGTGAGAAGGTCAATGAGAAAAGCTCTTGGCATAAAGGGGAGGGGAAACAGCCCAGCCAGCTGCTTCTGCAAGTCCCCTTGGAGGTGCAGCCGTCCCGGGGGCCTGGCTCACACCGCTCTGCACCCAGAGCTGGCCTCTGCACCCGCGGGGTGTGGGAAGCTCTGCTGGGTTGAATTGCTGAGGTTTCTGCTCTTTGTGCAAGGACCTTGAAGGCGCTGTAGGGCAGAGAGGAATCCAGCCCACAGCGTTGCTGGAGGAAGAGGGAAGGGTCTGAAGGTCAAAGCTGTGAGTGCAGCAAGGAGGAGCTGGAGACCTGGGAAAAGAGTGTGAAAATATAAATGTGAGCAGATGAGCATGATCAGCTTCTGACTTGTGTTTGGAGTTTGCCAGGTCATTACCTGGTTTTCTTCCACTGTCCTTCACACCATCTCCCTCCTTTCTGGGCACTCTCTGCTTTGGGTGATGGGCAGGAGGTCTGGTGGACGTAGACCTCTCTTATCTGTAGCACCTGAGCTTGGAGGCTGCATGTGGGCAACCTGTGCTGAGGAGATAGCTGGCTGAGCCTGAGCATCCTGCCTGCCCATCCTAGGGTGGTTTCTAGTCTCGATGAGTCCCTGAAAGAAACTCTTGGATGCTCAAGGACTGTGCTTTCACAACCAAACTGAGAGTTGCAACCTCCATCCGGAGGAGTGGCCCTTTCACCAGGTGATATCCATCTCAGAGAGAGGGAAAGAAAGGAAAGGAAGAGGGTAGGCGGTGAGTAGGAAAAGAGATATCACTGCAGGTGGCTGTGGAATAGTCCTGTGATATGGCGAGCAGAAGACGCCCAAGGAGTTGCCCTGACATGAGCTGCCCTGAATTGCTCCAAAGAGTTCACGCTGGGCGCTGTTGTCCTTCACAGCTGATTTTGGTACACTGAGGATTTCCCAAGCCAGAAGCTCTCCAGGCAGAGGGTTGTGTCTCACCACATCTCCCTGCCAAGGAGATCCCTCAGTGATGTTGGCCCATGACGTTTGTCAGCAGTGCAGACGGAGTCCTACAAGCCCAGGGACCATTTCGGGGACAGCTCCTCTGGGCAGAGCTCAGCATCACCGAGGTGACTCTTGGAGCACTTTGGAGATGCAGCTTTCAGGGGTATAAAAGGAAGGAGCAAAACTGACTCCACTGCTGTCTGAACTGCTCATCTTCCACATGTGTTGGGCACCAACCTAAGGACCTTCAGCTGAGCTCACGCCACCGTCTTTGGCCAAGCTCACACTGGCTCCTGGGGCCCTTTTTGAGTCACAGGTTTGGCTTCTCTTGTCTGCTGGACTCAAGTTTTCTTTGACCTTCTTGGTTTCCTGGGTGGAGGCCCAGAAAGGGGATGGGATGCTGAGATGGCCCTGAAGCTCCAGGCTGAAGCATCCAGTCCCTCGAGTCCTGGGAGGTTCGTGCGTCACTGCTGGTGAAATCCCCACCCAGGAGGGCTGGGAGAGGCAGGGATCGTCCTAAACACAAACAAGCCGCCGGACGGGGCTGGTGTTGCAAAAGGACCTTTCACCTGCCTTGTCCTCCTTGGCCACACAGTGGGGACAACATTGCTGTGTGGCAGCTGCCTGCTCGCCTGGGGCAGCTCAGGCTGCTGGGGCTGGGGACAAGCACCTCACCAGGCTCAGGGACCACAGCAGCACAGAGATCCACGCCAGTTCTCCTGCTGTGACATCACAGTGAGACGTGATGTCACAGTCCTGGTCCAATGACTTCACTCCTTCTAATCCCCATGTCACAGCTCTCAGTGGTGACATCACAGAGCAGGCTGGGCTGTAGAGTCTTCCTCTGGGTGATGGACGCTGGCACGAGGTCCTGGGGCAGGAGCACATGGCTGTGGGGGTGGTGGCACCCGGCACCAGGGTGCAGCACCTCAGTCAGGACACCCAGTCGGGCACAGGGAGAGGGGACAACAGTGAGGGACCACAATGGGGACCACAGCTCCTCATCCTTGACATGAAGCAGAGCCCAGGGAGGCAGGGGGAGATGTCACAGCTGTCCCCCCTGCCCGGAGAGCCTGAATTTGGCACTGTCCTCACCATCCCTCCGGCCAAGCGGGCAGAGCAGGGGGGATCGGAGCAGGGAGCCGCTCACGGGGCCGTGCCCGGCCGGCTGCACCCATGCTGTGCGGGGGCACCCAGCGCCTGCCCGGGAAGGGGCTGATTCACACGGGGTGCTGGAAGCCGGGCTGCCGTGGGAACGCGCGCCCGCCATGGCTCCCGAGCGGCGGGATTGCTTCAGCGGGGGTGCAGCCAAGATCCATTTCACGGAGGGCAGAGCAGATCTGGGCTGGGATTTACCAGTGACTAAGCGTGTGCTGGCAAGGGCTGCCCTAGCGTGAGAAAGGCAGCGCTCCTCCTCCTCCTCCTCCTCCTCCTCCTGCTCCTCCTGCTCCTCCTCCTCCTCCCCCCAGGTGTGCCCACTGCCACTCTGCCACCCGCAGCCTTGGGGACACCGAGCACCCCACTGTGCGGCCGGAGCATGCGTTGTCAGGGACTGGGTGGTGTTACTGGATGTGTGGGGGCTGCTGCCACCCAGCCCCCTCCTCCCAGGCTGAGCTCACCCCTCTTCTCGCCCATGGCCCAGCACGTTTGGTGTCCAGGGGATGGGCAGGATGGCGTGAGACAGAGTGAGCAGAGACCCTGCAGCTCAGCCCGCTTGGCCATCGTCCCCAGGGCAGGGCTGGGCTGTGGGGCAGAAGCTGCCACCTCAAGCTGGGCACAGGAGCTGGCAGGACCTTGAGATGTTGTAGGGGAGAAGCCAGACCCTTCGCTGTCAGGTCACTCACGGCCCCCAAGCAGTGTCCCCAGATGCCACCATCTCCTGCTGTCTCACCACCATGAAGATTTTTGCCTTTGCACCCACCTCACTTCATGGTGACCACAACTAACCCTGCCACCATGGATCTGGGGAAACCAAACCTTCCCAGGGAGGAAAAACCCATCCCTTCCCCAGCAGAGAGGCTCCCTCTTCCCTGCCCTTAAAACAAAAGCAAGACCCAGGCAAAAAACTGCTCCATACCCCCAGGCAGTGACACTGAGAGCCGTGTCCCCAGGTACCAAGCCCAAGGCCACCACTGGCCCCAGCAGCCATCAGCCTGGCCGATAGAGGTGGCAGGCTGCCCCGCTCACTTCATCTCTTTTGGCAAAGCATTAAAAAAAATTAATTGCAGTTTTTTATTACAGCTAATTGGTGCTGCTGCTAAGTGGCTTATCTGGCTCCTGAGCCCACCCCGTGTTTTTGGGAAGCTGAGGGTGGTGATGGCCCAGCGGCTGTGGAGATGCTGTGGGGCTTGGAGCCCAAGCAAGAGTCTGGCAGCCCTGGGTGGGTGGGAAATGCCAGGCTGGCCCTGGGCTGCCAGGACGTCCCTGGTCTAGGGAGGTGGATTGCCCCTGGATTACAATGGTGATGAATTTTGGAGAAGCAGAGAAGTTTGCCCAAGGTTGCTCCGTGCACCCAAGCAGGAGCCAGGAGCCCGTGGCCAGCATGACCAGCACGCTGCCCCACCACCATGGTGTGCTTCAGGTGGCCAAGGCTGGGTGTTAAGGTGGATTTGGTGTTTGTGACAGGGGGGAGATGAGCCCGTGCCCATGCCTGGCAGGGAGGGCTGGAGAAGAGGGGGCTCTTTGTCCCTTGGGCCCTGCTGTGGCCATCCTGGGTGGCAGCTCAGTGGCCAGGTGGTTTGGGACATGTCTGGGAGTCTCTGACACCCCAGTACAGCCAGTGCTGCCACTGTGCCCGGGGGCTGCTGTCCCACATCTCTCCCACTTCCAGTCTCAGTGTCCTTCTCCAGTGGCAGCGCCCTGTCATTGTCACTGTCACAAGGGAGCAGGGCCAGCCTGGGCACAGCTTGGCACATGTCCCGGGAAACTGCCCGTCACATCTGCCAGCCCATTGCGATCCCACAAATCCCAGCAGGCTCCCCGTGAACCACACAGGGGCTTCGGCAATCTGCTGGGATGGTGGCACCCATGCCTCCAGGTCCAGCCTGTGCAGGCTGGGACATCCTCGAGCCTCAAAGGGACCTTCCTGTCCCACAGCATCAGCACTGACTCCACCATCAGAGCTGGCAGGGCTGGAGCCTGGCTTTGCTGGGCAGCAGCAGCAGGATCTGTCCCACACTGCAGGTGACATCCTTCCTAAAAGAAGGAGCCCGTCTGTCTCCTTCCCTGCTCATCCCTGGATCTGTCCCTGCTCCTTTTCTCTGTTTCTCAGCCATGTCTCACAAGGTATCTGGTCCAGTTTATGATGGGCCACCAGAGCTGAGCCCATGCAGAGCTGAGGGAGGGGGAGGTGAAGGTGTGAAGAGGAGCCATTGAGCTCCAGAGCTCCTGGCCTTGTGAATCCAGGCAGATGAAGCCTGAGGAGGTCTGACCCAATGCAATCAGGTGGCCTCCCCAGGTTGTAGTGTGACCCTCTTTCCAGGGAGGCTGGCACTGAACTCCTAAGTGGCATCTCTGTTCTGATGGGACAACTCCAACAGCTGATCTCGCTCCACAGATATTCAGGTTGAAATGAGATCATAGAACCACAGAATCCCAGACTGGTTGGGTTGGAAGGGACCTTAAAGCTCACCCAGTCCCAACCCCCCTGCCAGCAGCAGGGACACCTTCCACTAGACCAGGTTGCTCAAAGCCTCATCCAACCTGGCCGAGAACACTTCCAGGGAGGAGCAGCCACAGCTTCTCTGGCCAACCTGGGCCAGGGTCTCACCACCCTCACACCAAAGAATTTCTTCCTCACATCTCAGCTCCATCTCCCCTCTGCCAATTTCAAGCCATCACCCCTTGTTCTGTCACTCCCTGCCTTGGCCAAAGTCCCTCCCCAGCCTTCCTGGAGCCCCTTCAGGTACTGGGAAGCCGCTAGAAGGTCTCCCTGAAGCCTTCTTTTCTCCAGGCTGAACAGCCCCAACTCTCTCATCCTGTCCTCACAGCAGAGCTTCTCCAGCCCTGGCATCATCCTTGTGGCCTCCTCTGGGCTGGCTCCAGTAGCTCCATGTCCTTGTGCTGTTGGTGGCCCCAGCACTGGAGGCAGCACTGCAGGGGGGATCTCAGGAGAGCGGAGCAGAGGGGGACAATCCCCTCCCTGGCCCTGCTGCCCACGCTGCTCTGGATGCAGCCCAGGACACAGTTGGCCTTCTGGGCTTTAATCACACACTGCTGGCTCAGGTCAAAGCTTCTTGTCCCCCAGGACTCCCAAGTCCTTCTCAGCAGGGCTGGTCTCCATGAGTTCTTCTCCCAGTCTGTGCACAGACCTGGGATTGCCCTGACCCAAATACAGGACCTTGCACTTGGCCTTGTTGAACCTCATTAGGTTCTTGTGGGCCCACTTCTCCAGCCTGTCCAGGTCCCTCTGAAGAGTGATGCAGCAGGTTCCATGTTATTCGGTTGCTTTCAAGATCACAGCTTGTCCATCTCTGTGCTGCTGCTCCACAGGGATGACAGTGACACAGCTCCAGGGACCTGAGCCCGGGCATCACTTTATGGCCAAATCGCACCCGGGCTGAGGAGCGTGTGCTGGTTTGGTGGAGGCTGCTGGTGGAAATAACCTCCTGCTGCTGCAGGGCAGAGCCAGGACATGGTGGTGAGCTCGTTTCCAAACAAATCATCCTCCCCCCGTCCTCCTTCAGGCAGCTGTGTGGGAAGCAGGGCCATGGCCGCATCTCGCCGTGAACCCAGCGCTGCTCCAGCCAGCACGCCACAGCCCGGCAGAGCCGCCGCGGGCCCGTGTCGGTGCTGGGTCAGGAGGTGCAAAAACCTTTCTGGTTTCAACAGGCTTTGGAGCAAAGCCCCAGGCAGGGAACTTGTTCTGGTCGGTGAAGTTCTGCACCTCTCTCCCCGCTCGCCTTGGGTGCAGCGTGTTCAAAATGCTCCGCAAGCAGAAAACAGCCCCTAAAACCAAAAACAGCTGAGGGAAGGAGTTGTGGCACCTCCCAGCACCCAGCTCCTGGCCAGGCAGGAGGGCGTGAGGAGGGCGAAGCTGTGGTGCTCCCGGGGAGGTTTAGTGCCAGGCGCTCCTGGGTGAGCGCGGTGGGGCTGCCCCAGGCACCCCCCTGCCAGTGCTCTTGGTGCTGGGTTTGGGGAGCTGCTGGAGGGGTTTGGCTCCCCAGGGCCAGCACCCGACACGTGCAGGTGCTCACAGACCTCCCTGGGTGCGTTTTGGCAAAGCAAAGGTGGGGTAGAAGATGTGACTCGGCACTTGTGGTGCTGTGGCAGAGCCAGGGAGTCAGCCAAGACTCCAGCGTGTCTTGGGGTCTGCAGCGTCCGCCACAGCTTCTACGAGACAAGAGAGGACAAATCTTGAAGCCACAGCCCAGACTTTGGGTGTCTGCTTGATGTTTGAAGGCAACCTCAGTTGCTGGTGTTTTCTGGCATCGTGTAGGGTCAGGGAGTGAGGATTGCCCGGGATGGGCAGCAGGACTGGCAGCCTGGGATGAAGATGTAGCTATGCACTACAAAGATGAAGTGCCTCCAGAAAGGAGGTTCTTGTGCTTGTGAACCCCAAGAGTTGTGTCTGGTGCCATTCTGCCACCTCTCCTTGGTGGGACAGGCCTTGCCCCAGTTTACCCCACTATGATGCCTGTGGTGGGGGGCTGCCCAGCCTCTGCCAGGGGTGCCCCAGATGCCCAGGGAGCACGGCCACCATCTCACCAACCTCCCCCTCTCTCTTCTTCCAGGTGTGCAACTGCGACAAGTACCTGAAGGTCTCAAGGGAGAGGATGAGGCAGCTGGTGGAGGACAGCAGGGACAGCGGTGCAGGTGAGTGGGTGGGTGTCAATGTCTGGAAGTCATGGCTGGACCCCAGCCCCCTCCTTGCACCCCTCCTGGGACTCGCTGCCCTGGGCAGAGCGGGACCATCCCACTCAGGGTGGGGGTGTGTCAGGGTAGGTATGGGGTCCCCTGCCACCAGTCTACCACTGGGTGCAGACCCACAGAGCTCTTCTGAACCCGCTTCATGCCTGGTTGAGCTTGTGCAGCTCCCAGCCCTCTGCCCCGGGTCGTGCGTGGGGTTGCCCAGCCCAGGGTGGTTGGTGATGTGCCAGCAGTGGCTCAAGTGACAGCCTAAGGCCACCTGGCTTGGAGAAAACAGCTTGGGCTGTGAAATGCCTCCTGGCTGGCACTGCTCATGGTGCCTTTTTCACCTGTCCGGAGCCTCCTCACCTAGAGCAGGAGCAGGAGTGAGTTGGTGCCGCCTGCCCAGCAAGGCTCCGGTGGGCTCGTTGGGGAAGGCTTCTCCATGCCCTGTTGTGTTTTGGTGGTGAGTAATACCCACCACAGGCACATCAGGATGGCAGCATGCCCTCCTCACTGCTCCAACCCAGCCCGGGCTCTGCTGCCTGCCCTCGCATGCATCGCTTGCCGTGCCTCAGTTTCCCCATCTGCTTCATAGAGGACAGCGGGTGCTGGGTGCTCTCGGCCTGCTGTGGCTTTGCTGGGTACCACACGTGTGGCTCTGGGGACGAGGGACGTGGTGGGGCAGCTTTTCCCATGGTGCTGGCAGCCTGGGAGCCCTGCATTTCCCGAGAGGCCGGGACACCCTCCCCAGCGGTTGCTCTGGTGAGGGCACTCGCTCTGTGTGTACCCAGCGACCAGCCCGGCCTGTTCAGCCAGTTCTAGGGTATGGGAAATAGAAATGCTGTGGTTTGTGTTCACCACGTGAGCAGTTTCCCCTTCCCCCCCTCGGGATGGGGATGGTAGAGCTGGGGGGGGTCTCACATGGTGCTGTTGCTCCTCCACACACACTCTTCAGGGACCCCCTTGCTCTGCCCTTGTGTCCCCATCGTGCCATGCACCCCTCCCTTGTCCCTGGGGGGTGACACAGGGGAGGACCCCGGTCTCCTGGGCCAGGTGGGAGCCCTGCACTGGCCATGTCAGGCATGAGTTTGTTGGGAGCATCATCTGGTGGGGAGCACCCTCCAACACAGAGCATTGTCCCACACAGAGCAGTCAGGGACCGAAGATGCCACCACATCCTCAGAGAGTCGGTGTTTTTCTCCAACAGAGACATGAAATAGAAGCTGTGATTCCTGGGCAGGTGGGCACAGCTGGGCAGGTGACACTCGACCCAAAGTGAAGCCACCCTGGGGTTTCTGTTTCTGTTTAGATTCTGTCGGGGGCTGCTGGGATTACGAACGTCAGCGTGAGCTTGACTAGGTTGTCCACAAAGTGACCCTATTTCTGTCAACTTTTGTGGAGGAGAAACAGGGGAAGGGTGTGGTGACCATGTCCTGCCATCACTTGGTGGGGACAGCTGTGGCAGTGGGACAGGCTGGCCAGCCAGAGAAGTAGGTTCATAAGGAAAATCTCAGTTGTTCCCTGATTTCCTTCACATTTTCCTTCTGGAGGGGGCTGGTGGCAGGGACCTGCTCTGCCCTTGCCTGTGGCCCAACACACCATGTGGGGAGTTCAGCACCCACAGCCCCCAACTGCTCACCCACACCAGGACCAGCCCTGCTCTGTGACACCAGCCCAGGCCACCACACAGGGATTAACCCCCAGGACGATGGGCAGGTGCTGCTGCTTGGCAAGGAAACACCCTTTCACCTCTCCTGCTTCCAGGTGAGGAGGCAGCCTCATCCCAAGGGGATTCACCTCTCTGGAGAGCACAACCTGAAAGGAGGGTGCAGAGAGGTGGGGGTGGGTCTCTTCTCCCAAATAACAAATGATAGGACAAGAGGGAACGGCCTCAAGCTGTGTTAGGGGAGGTTTACATTGGATATTAGGAAAATATTCTTCACTGAAAGGGTTCTCAGGCATTGGAAGAGGCTGCCCAGGGAGCTGGTGGAGTCCCCATCCCTGGAGGGATTTAAAGGACGTGTAGATGTGGTACCTGGGGATACGCTTCAGTGGTGAACTTGGCAGTGCCAGGTTTATGGTTGGGCTAGATGGTCAGAATGGTCTTTTCCACCCAAACTGTTCTGTAAATCTATGCAGTGGGAGCTCTGGATCCTGGGGCACCCATCACCTGTGCATGGGGAGGGATCCTGCAGGACCAACCCTTGCCATGAACCTGCAGCTGCCCAGGGGCTCCCAAACCCCAGGGTCCTGGGGCTGCTCATGGTTTGGCTGCAAAACTTGGGCCAGTGCTGCTCCATTTGGCTCCCAGATTTTTATGGCTTCCAAGTGATGAAAGGCAAATTATCCACCCTGTAACAGCTCGCTCCAGCTTGGACCCTGGACTTTCCCAGGTTCTAGGGAAGGTTTTCCCTGACACAGCTGCATTTGCCCTGCGTGAGGGCTTGGGTGGAAGTGCTGGAAATAGTTTCAAGCCTGGACAGCTTTGCCCTGTGATGTCTTTTTCTTGGTGGGATGCTCTGAGCAGCTCAGGTGCTTGGAACTGGCAGGGGATGGGGCAGAGAGAGGTGACAGTGTCCTGGGTCACCAGGTGACACAAGCAAGACATGATCTCACTGGAGGCTGTTGGCAGCATGCAGCTCCCAAATGACCCAGGGGATGGGATGTGTCACAGGCTCTCGCCGGGCTGGGGGAAGTTTCTTGCTTAGTCAGTGTGGTAAAACCAGCTGGCACAGGCACCAGTGCCCAGGGGATGCTCTGCCAGGTGGAATCTGGTCCCTGGGAAAGGTGAGGATGGAGAATGTTTGACCTGGTTTGGATTTGCCAAACAGAAAAGGCTGCTTTAATCATCACCCCTTGCCATCCAAAATATTTTGCAGAACATGAAGACAACGGGTCTTGCTTTTCTTTGGGCTGTTCTTGAACTGAGCATGCTGCAGCCTCCACTCAGTGCTGCAGAGAGGTGGAGGAGCAGGGGCAGTGGGCAGGGGTGCTCAGGGAGCTGGATGCACCCCAGGGAGCCCCAGGCTGGGTGAGCATCCTGCCTGAGCAGCCAAAGCTGGTGCTCGATCCCTGCGAGATCTGCACTGCCCATCACCTCCCCCAGCGTCACACCCCGCGGGTGCAGGATGAGCCCCGTCAGCCCCACAGGAGCTGGAGGAGCAGCTGGGATGTCCCTGTGCTGGGTGGCAGGATGGCAGGGGGCTGGAGGGGGCTCTGAGCAGCCCAGATGGGGCACCTGCCTTGGCCTTGCCAGCCTGAGCACAGAATCACACTGAATCACAGCGTGGTGGGCGTTGGAAGGGACCTTGAAAGATCATCCAGTCCAACCCCCCTGCCAGAGCAGGATCACCTACAGCAGGTCACACAGGGCTGCATCCAGGCAGGTTTGGAACATCTCCAGAGAAGGAGACTCCAGACCCTCTCTGGGCAGCCTGTCCCAGGGCTCTGGCACCCTCACAGTGAAAAAATTTTTCCTTATGTTTACATGGAACCTCCTGTGCTCCAGCTTCCACCAAGGGGCAGTGCCCCTTGTCCTACCACTGGACACCACTGAGAAGATCCTGGCTCCATCCTCCTGATATTCACCCTTTACATATTTATGAACATTAATGAGGCCACCCCTCAGTGTCCTCTCCTCCAAACTACAGAGCCCCAGCTCCCTCAGCCTCTCCTCAGAAAGGAGATGCTCCACTCCCTTCAGCATCTTTGTGCCTGGGGGTTTCTTGCCCTTCCTGGCCCTCGGCTCCGGGCCCGGCCACGGGTGAAAGCCAGTGGAGGCAGAGCACGGGCAGGGGGGAGGGAGAGCTGCAAGACCACGGTGCGGGGAGGGCTGTGCTGCGGCTCTGAGCTGGAGTGACACCAGTACGGTGCCAGGTCCCTCCGCTACAGCTGCTGCACTGGGATGGCTGAGGGCATGGGCTGGTGGGACCCTCATCCCTTAGCCAGCAGCTCCGATGTGCAGTGGGAAGAGGCCACGGCGTGTCCAAAGCCTCGAGGCTGGATGCATTTTTCCTGCCACACTTCCCTGATCTGCAGCGTTTGGCTTCACCGTGAGCATCACACCCCTCTCTCTGCCACGTGGGACAGGGGGGTGATCCCTGGGCTGTCCCAAGAGGGTTCTCCCACCCATGGAGCAGCCCGTGTGTCCTCACTGCTTCAGCACCAGACCTGGCATGCAGCAGAGGCTGAGGTGCTCCAGATGCCTGGACGTTTCTGCAGGGAAGGGGACGAGTCCCCAAGTGGCTGCACCCAAGGACCCAGGGGCTCCCCAGCCCCCTTCACCCTCAGACCAGGCAACCCCATGTATTTGGGCTCTCTCCCCTCTGGGGCCCAGCGGGATAACAGGAGCATGTTCCCCTCTGTCCCTGAGCCGGGCAGGGATGGGGACCGAGGAGCTGCAGCGCAGGGCTGGGACTGGGGGCTGTGGTGGTGACACCAGCCAGATACACCCCCAGGCTCAGCTGGGTCATGCTCTGCCAGCTCCCCCTTTTCAGAAGGATTTTGTTTGCTCATATGAAAAACCACTGCTGGGTTAGGGACATTTTGGTGACATTTTGGTGGCTGTGGGTTCGCAGAGCTCTGCGTGCACCCACTGACACCCGTGTTCTGCCACGTGCTCCCCGGGAAGGAGCTGGAGACCATTTGGTGCTCCTGCCTTGTGCTGGGCATGGGACCCAGCATGGTTTTCTCCCACAGCAGCATGGAGAGATGATGGTGACCCAGGGTGCCTCTTGCCTTGAGCTCATCCTCCCTCCTCCATCCTGGGAACGTCTTCAGATGGTGGCCGCGCTGCTGCAGCCCAGGTTGCACAATCCCGGGTCCTTTGTCCTTTGCTTATCTGCCTTATCGAGGAGGAGAAGATAACCAGGCATCTCCAGTGCCCTGCAATCCAGTGCCTTTCTCAGGCTCATAACTCCTCTTATCGGGCTCCATCTCTCACCGCAGCGAGGTTTCCCATGCACCTTTGTACTCCAAGAATGCTCCCAGCTCCGCTTTCAGTCTTGTGCAAAGCCTTTGCCATGTATGCTTTCTCCAAAACACCTCAGCCTTAATTGCCTAATTACTGACGAGTCTCCCGTGTGTGTGGCTGCGATGACAGCTGGGTGCGGCTGCCGGGCTGGCTGAAGGGCTCTGGGTTTGCCCAAACCCTGCCAGACCCCAGCCCCTCTCGGGAGGTGGCAGGAGGCTGCAGTTCCCACTGCGGAGCTGCCAGGTCCCCTCCTGAGCCAGCCAGGATGAGCACCCAGCTCCTCACCCCAAGGCCTTGGACTTGGCTGGGGTGACCCAGAGGGAGCTGGGCTGGAAATGGGGCCTGGGGGCAGGACCCTGTGCAGAAGCACTCGGCTCCCCGGGGGGTTTGGGTTACCTGATAGCCCCCCAACCCTGAAACCTCGAGGGGAGGGGTCACTTCCAGACAAATCAGGGCTGTGTGGTCTGGGAAAGGGGAACGGGCACAGGTTCAGAGGAGAATTGCCCTGATCCTGCTCGGTCCTGGCTTCCCAGGCCCTCCTGTGCCCCACATCCCGCAGTGGGGGGTCCCAGTATCACTGACCCAGGACTCCTGAGTTGCAGCTGAGAGAATGGGCTGTAGGGACTGCAGGTCACCCGTGTCACTGTCACGGTGGCCTTTCAATATGATCCCCACACTGCTGAGGGCCCCTCTGCAAGCAGGGGAGGGGGCAGGTCCCCCTGCCCGCTGTCGGCAGCCCGTGCCGTGCCCCCCATACCTGCCAGCCCCCAGCTGTGAGCCGGACCTTGCAGCCAGGCACAAGAAAGCTGCCCAATTTGGGGGCACCAGGAACCAGGCAGTGCCCCTGGGTGTGAGATGTGGCTTTGCTGTGGGTCTTTCCCACCATCTCAGTGCTGGGGAGCTGGGGGAAGCGGGTCCCTCCCCAGCTGCCAGGGCTCCTGCCGCACCCCACCTTGCAGAGCATGGGGCCAGCCGAGCTCTGGGTGTGTGGCAATGGCTTGGGCACAAAGAAGGGCTGATGCAGAGGTGACAAGTGCATCTTCTGGGCTGCAGAGATGGGTCCCCACTACTGAGGGTGACCTCGCTAAGCCCAGGGAGGAACCTGATGCAGAAATAAGCAGAACTGGGGTCCTGCAGCATCCCCTTCCCCTGGGCATGGCAGCACTCACTGGGAGGTGAGACATGTCCATGGGTGGGATATTAACTCCCCCAGGTGAGCAGGGTGGGCAGGAGCTGCAGGTGGGGTGGGCAGGAGCTGGAGATGAGGTGGGCAGTACATGGGAGAGCAGGGCACAGCCACAGCTCGTGGAAAGGGCAGGAGAAGACAGCTCTGTGCTGAGCCACGCTGCCAGGATGGAGCTGGAGGATGGGGACAATCCATGCTGTCCTTGGAGCTCTGCATCACCGACATGTGTGGGTGCTCAGCCCTGGGGTGCTGGGGGGGGCTGCTGGGCTCAGCCCCCCCATCAGGCTCTGTCATCCTCAGGGTGACCTGAGCAAAAGTGGGAGAGCTGAGAGAGAGGCAAAAGGGCTTTTTATTTTCAAGATGTTTTATAATGGGATTATTAGTTCCCAAGAGGTGTTTCGAATCGATTTGGTAAGGAATCGCTTTCATTTCTCCTCCGCAGAGATGCGCTGGGAACCAGGCTTTGGTGCAAGCCCTGGTGGAGCTCTGGAAACCGGAGATCTGAGAAATTCCCGGCACGTTGGGAGGACGTGCTGGGCTCCCCCGGCCCCACACACCCCACACGCCTTCTGCTCTGTCTCTGGTGTGACCCTGCGGTGTGCAGCGTCCGGGCTCCAGCTCCGTGGGAGCAGCAGCTCCGCCAGGGAGGGCACTGCCCATCTCGAGGGAGAGAAATAAACCCCTTCTTCCAAAAAATCTCCCCTTTTCCCTAGTAAAACCCTTTTTTTTTCTGGGGGATCTGACTTTGTCCTGGTGCGGTTTTCACTGCGTGCCTGGCTGGCACTCTGCGCCCTTTCACCGCAGCAGCAAGGGGAGCACAGGCATCTTCAAAAGCCCTGCAAAGAATTTGGTGGGAGGGGGAGAAGGGCTTTTACAAGCTCCCATTCAGAAATGGTCACTTTGAAGTGATGTCGCATTTTCAACCCTTTGAAGAGCCACAATTAGTAGGGGGCTGGTGCAAGCGAAAGGCAAAACGACTGGGTGACCATCCCGGCTTTTAAGGGATGAACTTTTCCTCCCTGCCTGCCTTTTTCTCACGAGCCCAGGGGGGTGGGGTGGGGGTGTTTGGGGGAGCTGGAGGTTTCAGCCCCCCATGCAGAGAAGGAGGGGGTCTGCAGTTGGCTTTGGCCACCAGCAGCACTGGGGCTGATGGAGCGTGCGGGAAGGGAGAGCGAATATCCCGGGATTGCTGCGGGAGCACCCAGTGTCGGTGCCCTGGCGCTGGCAGGGCCAGGGTGTGCAGGGATGGGCCAGGGAGTTTTCCCACAGTGGGGAGAGGTGTTGGCCATCAGTGCTGGCTGATGGCAGAGTTGTTTTGATTATGGTTGGGTTGAAGTCCCAGCCAAGGCAGGTGTCCCTCCCATTGGGGTCTTGGAGGCAGATGCAGAGGTCAGGTGCTGGCATGATGAATACTTCTCCCAAGGAACAAGGGACAGGACAAGAGGAAATGGCCTCCAGTTGTGCCCAGGGCAGTTGAGATTGGATGTGAGGAAGAATTTCTTTGGTGAAAGGGCTCTGAGGCATTGGAAGGAGTTGGCCAGGGCAGTGGTGGAGTCCCCATCCCTGGAGGTGTTCAAAAAACGTAGCACTTCAGGACACGGCTTAGTGGGCATGGTGGTGTTGGGTTGATGGTTGGACTTGATCCTAGAGGTCTTTTCCAACCTTAATGATTCTGTGATTCTATAATAGAAAAAAGGGGGGGAAAGGCAGATGTGTGTTTTAAACTGAAGATACAGAAGTCATGGCTCAGGGAGATGCAGGGAGTTTGTGGCTCGTGTGCTTGGAGGCACAGCCCACAGCTTGGCCTCCTCAGCCAGCCGGTCCCCACACACCCAGGCCAAGGCCACCTCATGCCATTGTGTAGCACAGGGCAGAGGGAGCTGGGGACAGGGCAAGGGCAGAGCCCCAGCCTCCTGCTGCGGGGACCTGCCACCTGCTGATGGGATCTGTCCAGGGGGAACCCCCAGGAACGGGGCTCCTCTTCCATGTCCCCACTCCAATCAGTTCAGGGACCTCCTCAGAGCAGTGCAGGTGCTTCACTACATGCCAAAAATTGCAGAGAATGGGAAAATGAGGTCATCCTCCAAGAATGGGTGTTGGTGTCCAAAGCAGATGCAATGGCAAGTCCAGCCCTTGGCTGGTGGCTGGGACTGGGCTTGGAACTGCTTCCCCTCATGTTATGGCAGCAACCCCCAAACCCGTGTTGCTCCTGGGCTGAGTGGTGGTCCAGGGTTGGTCTGCAACCCCCCCCTGAGAACATCTCCAGTGACAGCCTTCACCCTGAGTGTGGCTGCTTGTCTGCTGGGAATGGGGGTGACTGTGCCTCACCAGCTTGGGCTGGTCATCTGCCGTGGGGAGGTGTGGAAGGTCTCGAGAGCTGGCATGGTAAACACTTCTCCCAAGAAGGGGGAACCAGGGGCTGGTGTGAGCTGAGCCTCCCACCCCTCTCCTGGGCTGTGGCTCTTTCTGCTGGTGCGGGACCAGGTCCAGGCTCTGCTGCGAAGCCGTGGGGTGGCTCTGCCAGGACGGGGTGGCCATTCCAGGGCTGCCCTCAGCCTTGCTTTCCCCCACAATACTCACCAGCATGTCCCAGGTCCTGACAGCATTGGGACGCGGGGAGGGGCTGGCTGGTGTCCCTCTCTGTCACAGCTGGCTCCGGAGAAGGCTCCTCTGATCCTAGGAAGGGGCAGGCTGGAATCCCCAAGGTGCCGCTGGAGCCATGCAGGATGCCTTTTGTTGTCTTAATTGATGCCTGGGCAGGAGAAGTGCCCCCCCCCCCGCCAAAAATGAGTCATCCCCCAGCAATAGCTGCAGCCGGTGTCCCGGGCTGCCGGGCGTCCTGATGGATGCGAGACAGCTCAGCCCTCGGCTCCCGCCACTCGGATCCGGTGACCTGCCGTGCCCCGAGCTGCCAAAAACGCCACGGGCTTGGTGGCACTTTGGTTGTGATGGCAGCAACTCGGTGGGACCAAGGCTCAAGGCACATGGGGACAGCTCGCGGGACACAGCCCCACTGTGCCCCCCGCCCGGGTTGTGTGGTGGGAGGTGGGTGTCACACGTACCCCAGCGCCCGGTGTCCTCGGGCAGGCCAGGGGAGCTGTGGGTGTCAGGGATGTTAACGGTGGGGTTTGAACTCAGGCAGCAGGAAGGGCTTCCCCTCGTGTAGGTGAGGGAGGGGGGACACAGCCCATCTCGGGGAGCAGCCTTACCCAGCCTGTGACAGGAGGTGAAACCAGTGCACCCAGTGCAGCAGCAGCACTGGTGCACTTATCCAGACTGGTACAGCTCCCAGGACACAGTGGAGGAGATGCAGGAGGTGCTGGGGAGCAGGAGGTTGCATGGGTGCTGTACTCGGAGCAGGCAGCTGATAAATGCTGGTGGCCACTTTGTCCCAGATACACAGGATGCTCCTCCCTGGGATGCAGGGCAGAGCCTGGACCCCCTGTGGGAATGACAGGCCCCTCACAAGGGTTGTTCACATGGCTGAGCACAGATCCAGCTCATCACACCAGTGGTGGATGGTCTGTGGCTGAGCACAGAGCCAGCTCATCACACCAGTGGTGGATGGTCTGTGGCTGAGCACAGAGCCAGCTCATCACACCAGTGGTGGATGGTCTGTGCCTGAGCACAGATCCAGCTCATCACACCAGTGGTGGATGGTCTGTGGCTGAGCACAGACCCAGCTCATCACACCAGTGGTGGATGGTCTGTGGCTGAGCACAGAGCCAGCTCATCACACCAGTGGCTCTGCTGTCTCCTCTCCCCACAGGCTGCCCGGTGAGCTGTGAGGAGAAGCCCAGCCAGAGCTGCGATGTCACTGTACCCACCTGCGACGCAGCCCAGCCCGGCTACACCCCACCCGGCAAGCGGCTGGAGGGGGCGGAGCAGCGCGGGGTGTCCGTGGGGGGCACGGTCCTGCAGGTCGCTGCCATCCCCCCGGGGGTGCTGGACAAAGCCGAGCTCACCGACTTCTACTGCTGCACCCGCTGCGGGAAGGTGTTTTGGGAAGGGTCCCACTTTGGACGCGTGGTCTCCCAGTTTCAGGATGTTCTCGTCGCCGGTGGGGATGAGCAGAGCGTCTATGAGCTGAGCTGAGGGGGATGCGGGGGCTCGGGGTGGCTCCGCAGTGGGACAGGGATCGTGGGGGACACGCTCCCCCGTGAACCTCAGCAGGTTTTGGGCTGTGGGTTTGTGGTGTGAGGCTGGAAGGGGGGCTCTTGTTTTGGTGGAGGGGACAGTCCCAACGGCACTGATGGTTTGTGACAGCCCCAAAACACACGGCCTCCGTGAGAGCATTAAATCAAATCCAAGGTGGCCGAGGAATTAACCCTTTGCTTTATTCCCACCTCCCTCCAGGCTGGGCACGGCCAGGGGGGCTCCAAAATGCCACCCAGGCAGTGTTGACCCCATGGCACCCATCAGGCCCCAGCACCCTCACGCTGGTAGCCCTCTGCCAGGTCCCTCATGTTGGGACAGCAGGAGCAATGTCCCCAAGAGCAGTGCAGTGGGGAGGGAGCATCTCTGGTGCCCAGAGCGCTGCCCAGCCTGTGGCACATGCATCACACCATGACCTGTCCCCAGTGTCCCCTCTGACCCTGGTCCTGCTCTCCCTGCCATTCCTCAGAGGTGATGGGGGTCCAGGGGGGCTGAGCGCTGCTGGGTGGCCACAGGGAAACCTCTGGGTGCGCCACATGATACCCATGGCACCCACATCACCCCACCCACACTGGTCTGGGGGGGTCCCACGGGTGCCAAAGCTGCCCAGCAGCCCGGGGAGTGAGCAGCACCCACCTGCCCACCACCCCTGGGTGGGTCCATCAAGCCGCCCCCTGTGCCCGGGGCCCTGCGGGACACGTGCAGGGGTGGCAGCAAAGCTGGTGGTCCCACTGTCACCAGGAAGGACAGTCACTGGAAGGACTGGGCAGCACCCAGAGGAGGCGGCACAGGCCGATGGGGGAGGGCAGAGCCCAGCCATGTTGGTCCTGCTGCTCCAGGCGCTGCTGTGCGATGTCCCAAGCCCAGGGACGGGCTTAACCCCCTTCACCCTGCGACTGAGGAGCATTTGGAGTTCCTCCTCTAACCCCAGTCAGCTGACAGGCCCTGATGTTGCTCCTGGGAGTAAATACAAGTGACCCTTTCAGTGGCCTTTCAGTGACTGTCCCCCCACTCCACCCATCTTCGCTCAGGTGGTTCCTGCAAAACACAGAACCCCAGACTGGTTTGGGTTGGGAGGGACCTTAAAGCTCATCCAGTCCCAACCCCCCTGCCAGCAGCAGGGACACCTTCCACTAGACCAGGTTGCTCAAAGCCTCATCCAACCTGGCCGAGAACACTTCCAGGGAGGAGCAGCCACAGCTTCTCTGGCCAGCCTGGGCCAGGGTCTCACCACCCTCACACCAAACAATTTCTTCCTCACATCTCAGCTCCATCTCCCCTCTGCCACTTTCAAGCCATCACCCCTTGTTCTGTCACTCCCTGCCCTTGGCCAAATCCCTCCCCACCTTCCTGGAGCCCCTTCAGGTACTGAGAGGCCACTGGAAGGTCTCCCCGGAGCCTTCTCTTCTCCAGGCTGAACAGCCCCAACTCTCTCAGCCTGTCCTCACAGCAGAGCTGCTCCAGCCCTGGCATCACCTCGTGGCCTCCTCTGCACTGGCTCCAGTAGCTCCATGTCCTTGTGCTGTTGGTGGCCCCAGCCTGGAGGCAGCACTGCAGGGGGGGTCTCAGGAGAGCGGAGCAGAGGGGCAGAATCCCCTCCCTGGCCCTGCTGCCCACGCTGCTCTGGGTGCAGCCCAGGACACGGTTATTGGCTCTGTGCTGCCAGCGCTCGGTGCCGGCTCATGTGGAGCTTCTCCTCCCCCAGCACCCCAAGTCCTTCTCCTCAGGGCTGCTCTCCAGCCATTCTCCACCCAGCCTGGGTTTGTGCTTGGAGTTGCCCCAACCCAGATGCAGGACCTTGCATTTGGCTTTGTTGAACTCCATGAGGTTTGCACAGATCCACCCCTCCAGCCTGCCCAGGTCCCTCTCGATGCCATCCCTTCCCTCCAGCGTGTTGACCAAACCACACAGCTTGGTGTTGTCAGCAGACTGGCTGAGGGTGCACAACCCCCTGCCACCACAGCACAGCATCCCTGGTGACACTTCCCATGGTCACAGTGTGCCATTTTGTCCCAATTTCCATCAGATGGCAGAGGGGAGTAGGACCTTTGTGCCCACCCTGTGCCCACCCCTCCATCCCCTTCCAGGGCCACCCACCACCCCTCGTTTGCTGCTGCAGAGCCCCGTTTCTTACACATGGACACAAAAAATAATGTCACCTCCTTCCTGGGTGACGAACAAAGCCAAGGCAGACGCTGGCAGCACCGCGATGGTGGGGCTGTCACCGTGGCTGCACCCACCACTAACCCTGCGTGTGCCTAAAGGTGGGGACACGTTTTGGCCAGGTAAGGATGCCAGGTCTGGCCCCTTCCCATCAGGACACACTGAGGTGTGAGCCTGGCCCTGGCCAGAAGCAGCTACAAGGGTCCATGTTTCCCAGGGGGTTTTAGGGGGGTGTTTTCCCACCTACCCTTCACTTGACTTGAAGGAGCTTGGAGAGAAAGCTTCCTCCCTGGTTGAGCATCATCATCATCATCATCATCATCATCATCATCATCATCATCATCATCATCATCATCATCATCACCACAGCAGTGTCTGCCAGCCCGTGCCCATGCACCAGCGAGGCCACTGCTGTGTGCGTGGAGCGACGGCCATGGAGCGGGGCTGTGGTTGCTGTTTTGACCCTGGCTGCTGCAGATTGACCCTAAATCCACTTGTTTTCACCTCCCAGTCTGGCTTTGGGAGTCACAAAGCGAAGCCTCACTGGTGGTGCCCCAGCCACACCTGTCCATGGCCGGCACGGTGCAGCCCCTACACACAGAGGACTTGGGGACACATCTGTCCCCTCTAACCTGCTGTCCCCAGGGTGGGATCTGGCCCAGGGACCCCCGCAGCTTGGCCATGCCACAGCATTGCCCGGCTCCCCGGGGGCTGGTGGCCACTCAACCTCCCAGCCAGTGGGTCCAAGGCACTGTGGGTCACCACTCAGAAATGGTTTGTTTGAGCAGAAACCTCCCTCCCATCACCTTCACCACCTCCTGCCCCATCTCCTTCCATAGAATCATCGAATCCCAGACTGGTTTGGGTGGGAAGGGACCTTAAAGCTCATCCAGTCCCAACCCCCCTGCCAGCAGCAGGGACACCTTCCACCAGACCAGGTTGCTCAAAGCCTCATCCAACCTGGCCCAGAACACTTCCAGGGAGGAGCAGCCACAGCTTCTCTGGGCAACCTGTTCAAGCCTTTGGTTTGCCCTGGAGATGGCTTCTTCTAGAGATGAGCAGAAGAAAAAGAGGGATTTTCCCACTTGGCTGGAGGCTCCTGGGGCCCAGCACACCTCCCTGCACAGGCATTGGCACCTCCAGCTGTGGGGATTATTTCTCATAATGGGATTAAAATGCCTTCTGCTGATCTTGCCCTCCGTGCTCATCATTTCTCCATCAATTCTTTCCATTTGCCTCCTCAGTTGTCTGCATTTTTTGCCTGTACTGAAGGAGTTGTGTTTCATGGCCTGGTTCTCCAGCCCTGCACTCTCTCTAGGTCTCAATGCATTTTTCTTAATTCCCTCTTTATCTAAAATGGGAATTTCCTCTTTGCTTTTACCCCCAGGTCATTTTTATCATGTTTCTGGTGCAACAGTTCGGGGCCAGGTGGTGACAGTGGGGGATGAACTGTGTTCTGCTAAAGTGGCATCTTTAAATGTACCTGGCCTGGTGCTGTGGCGACTTCTTGTAGGGCTTCTGACACGTGGAAGGACCAAATACCCACTGTGCAGGTGATGAGACAGTCAGTTGGAGACACAGACCCTGGTTTTACATGCCCTGGGCCAACCCTCCCATCTTTGGGCCATAACTACCTTGTCCTGGGCCATCAAGGAGGAGCTCCAGTGTTGAATCCCATGTCAGTGCAGGGCTTTGGCCCTAAGAGATGGCACCCATGATAATGGGGTTTCTGCCTCTACATCATGGGTAGATGTTGAAAAATTGTCCCTCAATCCCAATGGCTGTGCCAGAAGCAAGTGCCTTCCTTCTGAGCAGCTGAGGTCCCTCCAGCCTGAGTGGCCTCTCGTGCTGTGACAGGACAGTGGCCTTGCTTGGACATGGACATGCTTGGATGGAAGTGCTTTCAGTGTGCCAGCTGCAGTCTCAGCTGCACTATGGACCATAGCACATGGCTCTTCATCCATCAGTGCCACCAGCTCTGAAGCTCTCCACCCCTCCATCCCTCTGTCCCTCCCTCCCTCTCCATCCCTCCTCAGGAGCAGGAAGGCTGCCTGAGGCTGCCAGGACAGTTTTCTCCCTTGAGACCTTCCAAGAGCCCTCCAGTGTCCAGGCTGGGTGGCAGGAGACCTGCAGAAAGGGGCACGTGGGATTCTTGCTGAGGGACCATCAGCACCCACCTGGAGCATCTCCTGCCCTGTGGCTGCAGGATGCTGTGTCTGGCCCCTCAAGGACACCCCAACACTCAGCCTTGGGCTGGTGCTCTGGCTCAGAGTCATGGAATCCCAGAATTGCCCAGACTGGAAAAGCCCTTTAAGCTCAACGAGTCCAACCATGAACCCAACACTGACCAGTCCCCACTGACCCATGTCCCTCAGCACTGTGTCTACACGACTCTTCAATCCCTCCAGGGATGGGGACTCCACCACTGCCCTGGGCAACCCCTTCCAATGCCTCAGAACCCTTTCAGCAAAGAAATTCTTCCTCACATCCCATCTCAACTGCCCTGGCCACAACTGGAGCCCATTTCCTCTTGTCCTGTCCCTTGCTCCTTGGTTGAACACACCCACCCCCACCTCTCTCCACCCTCCTTGCAGGGACTTGGACAGAGCCAGAAGGTCTCCCCTCAGCCTCCTTTTCTCCAGGCTCAGCACCCCCAGTTCCCTCAGCTGGGAACTCAGCACACTTGTGCTCCAGACCCTTTCCCAGCTCCGTTCCCTTCTCTGGACACGCTCCAGCACCTCCAGGTCCTTCTTGGACTCAGGGGCCCAACACTGAACCCAGCACTCGAGCTGTGGCCTCACCAGTGCCCAGTGCAGGGGGAAGAGAACTTCCCTGCTCCTACTGGCCACACTGGTGCTGATCCAGGCCAGGATGCCCTTGGCCTTCTTGGCCACCTGGGCACTCTGCTGGCTCATGTTCAGCCGCTGTCAACCAACACCCCCAGGTCCCTCTCTGCTGAGCAGCTCTCCAGTCTCTGGGGGTTTTCTTGTTGTGCCTGTTGTCCAGGTTCAATGCCTGGAAGTGGCATGTCACCCACCCATGCATTCACCCACCTCTGATGCCAGCACCCTTTGATGCTTCTCAAAACAGTCATTGGCTCCTCCAACACGAGACACCTCTTCCGTGAACACTCCTGGCTTGTGCCTTGCCACGTCCTTTTGGGCAACCAGACCCCCTGCTCCCCTGAAGCAGCACGTGTGACCCTAAAGAGGGTCCTGTGAGCAGAGGGAGGATGAGGCTCGTGCTTTGTAAGCAGCCCCTCTGCACCAGCCACTGGTGGAAGGTACCGGTGGGACCACCACAGCCGGTGAGCATGGGACTGCCCCTGCTGGAGACTGAGCAGCCCGAGCCCCTGGACTCACCCATGTGTCAGCATCCTGCTGCGGCAGGGTTTGCTCTGGGGGGGCAGAACCTGGGGGTGCAGTGAAGCAGGAGCCTCCAGCTGCCAGCCCCCGCAGTGAGCCATGGTGCTTCATCACACAATGAGATGAACCTCTCCAGACCCCGTTTGGGGGAAGGTTCTGAGTCACTCGAACATCTGAGTCATCCTGGCCCCAGCCTGGAGCAGGGAGGTGGGAGCTGCAGCCCCGAGCCTCCCAAATGTCACTTCAGCCAGCTCATGGGCACGTCTGGGCTTTGCTCCCTGGGTTTTTTGGAGCTGTGGTTTCATGTCACTCTGCCACAGCTTTTGCTGTGGAGGAGAGCTGGTGAGGGGACAGTAGGGCAGGCTGACCCTGACCCTCACCCTGGGGACAGCTCCTGGCCACATAGCTGCCTGGAAGGGGCCCTTCCCTCTGATCCCTGGGGACAGCAGGGTCACCTCCTGGCCACCTCTAGGACCATCTCCCTGGCATCTCCATCCATTTGGGGGTGAGCTTTTGTCTTACAGCCCTGGGGCAGGCTCACCACGGTGGGACTTGTTTTAGGAGAAGACCAACCCAGGACAGACATCAGCAGGGCGTGGGTATGTGTGGACATGGCATGGAACAGCTCCCAAAGGGTCTCATCCAGCTCCTGGGGATGGGGACAGTGGCCAAGACCCAACACAGCACCTCTCTCTTTCTGCTGCCCGCAGGAGGTGATGCCGAGGTGGGATCTGTGCAGCAAGGTCATCTCCAGTCATAGACACGGTCAGCATCAAACTCCACCTCGAAGCGGCCTTGAGCGGCATCCAGGAAGTAATAAATTGTCCAGTTTTGAATGGTGGATACGAATTAAACCAGCTTTTTAACCAGCTACAATATTGTTTCCCTATCTCTCTACTTTAAAATCAATTTGGGGGTGAGCTTTTGTGTTTACAGCCCTGGGGCAGGCTCACCACGGTGGGACTTGCTTTAGGAGAAGACCAGCCCAGGGCAGACCCCAGCAGGGCGTGGGTATGTGTGGACATGGCTCCAATCACTTCACAAAAGCAATAATTCCCAACCCCCCTGTCTGTGCCGTGCTGATGTTCAGCATCTGGGCAGCACCGAGCCCCCGTGGTTCTATGGAGCCGTTGGGGGCTGCGCTCTGGCAGGGGCGTGGGCTCTGGGTGGGCTGCCCACGCCACGAGCCCTTCAACCCCCAGGAGCTTCACCAGCTCCTGCCCCTGCGTGGCAAGGTGCCCTCGTGGGGGGACACGGTGATAAAAGGGGACTGGGGAAGAGTTTTATCTCTGTTTTATCTCACCAGCCTGACTGAGCAGCATCCCTCAGCCTTGGGAAATGACACGGGTACCGGGCGGGTTCCTCTCCTCGCAATGTCCTTCAGAGTTGGATGGGGACAAGGTGTTTGGCACTCAGGCCAGCTTTAGTTTACAAATGAATATATCAACATTGTTCCTCACCAGGCAGGAATGCGTTTCCCTCCCTTCTCCCCCACCTTATCCCCATCCCCTTCCGAGTCAACTTCCTTCCTCCTGTAATCTGGAGCGGAAACCTCGCCGCATATTTGACCGGCTCGGAGAAATCAGCTCGGTTTTCCCTGGTGTGACTTTGTGCCTTGAACTAGGGCTGGTCAGTCCCTAAGGTGGCTGGCAAGGCACGGGAGGAGGAGGAGGAGGAAGGCTGTCCCGCTGCCCATCCTCGATGCAGAGCTGTTCTCCCAGCCGGATGCTCCGATCAAGCTCCCAGTTGCCCGGCTGCCGTTTCCAAACAAACCGGGGAGTTTCTGGGCACGGACCCAGGGTTGAACAGACTGAGGTTGGCTGCAAGCTCAGCCCCTCGTGCTGCCCCACACCACGGAAACGCTGCTCCCACGGGCTGGGGGTCACTTGTGCTGGCCCCTCGCCGGGGGTAGGCGAGGAGAGAGGTGTCGGTGCCACGTGAGGAGGGACATTTGCATCAGGAGGATGTTTGCTCCCTGGGAAATAGCCCAGGACTGGACCCTTCCCATCAGCCTGCCAATGCCTGGGCATGACTCTCAGGCAAATGAGCTCCCAGCCACTCACCAGACCTGCCTCACCCTGTGTCCCACGGGGTTTATGGCCATGTCACACCTCCAGACTGCCTTGATGTCCCCACAGAGCAGTCCCCACGTCCCTAGGCCAGTCCCAATGGGTTCCAACACCATGTTCCCCCCCAGGAAGGTGGAGAGCAGGTTTGAGGAAGGTTTAGTGCCACTACACATCATAACACAAGGTTTTCATCCTCCCTGCTGACTGCAGGACCAACCAAATGTGTACACAAGGGTAGGTGAGAGTGTAGGGGGTTGATCCCTTTCTAAGCTGGATGACGTGGACAATTAAGCCACCTCTGCTTGCTTTGTCTCCTGCTTGCTGGTGCCCAGACTGTCAGGATGGGGACATTGGGTCTCAGCTCCCAGAGTTAGCTCTCCATAAGTGTAACTTCAGCTGCAGGCATTATTTCACCTCACCTCTTCAAAATATGCACAGTACAGGTGAGGGGCTGACCTGCTGGAGAGGAGCTCTGTAGAAAAGGACCTGGGTGTGCTGGTGGACAGCAGGGTGGCCATGAGTCAGCAGTGTGTCCTGTGGACAGGAAGGCCAACAGCATCCTGGGGTGCATTCAGAAGAGTGTGGCCAGCAGGTCCAGGGAGGTTCTCCTCCCCCTTTACTCTGCCCTGGTGAGGCCACATCTGGAGTGTTGTGTCCAGTTCTGGGCTCCCCAGTTCCAGAGGGACAGGGATCTTCTGGAGAGAGTCCAGGGGAGGCCACAAAGATGCTGAGGGGCCTGGAGCATCTTTCTTACAAGGAAAGACAGAGAGCTGGGGCTGTTCAGCCTGGAGAGCAGCCTGAGAGGGGATCTGATCAATGTCTGTCAATAGCTGAAGGGTGGGGGCCAATGGATGGGGCCGGGCTCTTCTCAGTGGTGCCCAGTGACAGGACAAGGGGCAATGGGCACAAACTGGAACACTGAAATTTCCACACAAACTTAAGGAAAAACTTCTTTCCTGTGAGGGTGCCAGAGCCCTGGGACAGGCTGCCCAGAGAGGGTGTGGAGTCTCCTTCTCTGGAGATGTTCAAACACACCTGGACACTTTCCTGTGTGACCTGGTGTAGGGAACCTGCTTTGGCAGGGGGGTTGGACTGGATGATCCCAGAGGTGCCTTCCAACCCCCACCATGCTGTGACTGTGATTCTGTGGTTACAAATCCCTTTCACTTGCTGTGGTCCTTTAGCATGGCAACCACAAGGAAACCTGTGAGCCTCCAAGAGAACTTCTTCATGTCACCGTGTATTCTGAGCACCGTTGCTGTTCAGTGCGCTGTGCTCAGTGTCACACGCTGCTTTAACGCAGGGATTATGCTCTGCTGCTGAAACTGGGACACACCAGCATGATTCTCCACAGGAAACACTGGGGTTTAGGTCACCTGGTTTCAGTACAAACTGGAAGATGCTTTTGCCAGGGAGACAGAGGGGTTCCCTGGCAGTGAGGTCCCTGGCTCAGGGCTGTGTCCTGGTTCCACCTGGGATAGAGCTGATTTCCCTCTTGGTAACTAGAATCATGCTGTGTTTTGGTTTTAGCATGAGATTTGGTATGAGAAGAATGTTGTGTCACATCTTCTGGGGGAATCGTGTGGTGGGAGCAGTGGGGTGATGTTCCTCCATCCCTGCAGCCACCGCCAAGGGGTGATGAGTGGCCCTGAGGACCATGTGTCTTCAGAGACACAGGCTCAAGCCAAGGCAGTTTGGTATAAGCATGCTCAGGTGTGGCAGGGACATCAGCCAAGGCCATGCCACAGGGTGGCCCAGCAGCACCAGGACACAGGGGCAGCTGGAGAGCCCTGCCTGCAGCACCAGCCAGGAGCAGGAACCATTTCCTCAGGTGTCCCAGCTGGTGGCCTTTTGCCCGAACAGCATTTTCCTGCTGTCAGTGCACAGGCTGTAGGTTACAGGCAGGGGCTGAACATCAGGAGAGCTGCAGCATTTCCAGTGGGATAGGGATGGATAAGAGCAGGCACTGGAACAATTAAAGGCCAAGCTGCAGTGTGACAGCCCAACCCACACAGCCTGGCACCGGGTCACCACAGCCCCTGCGGGGAGTTGGGGTCCTCTTGCCCTGGGGCCAGGTGAGCAGGGATGGCCCCACCTGCATCCCCCTATGGACAACAACCACATGTAGGGTTATGACTGTGCTTGAGTCTCTCTCAGGTTTTAAATCCTGTTTGTCACAGGCTGGGAGGGAGGGAACACATCAAGGTCAGGCTTGATGGGGCTCTGAGCAACCTGCTCTAGTGAAGATGTCCCTGCTCACTGCAGGGGGTTGGACTAGATGACCTTGAGGGTCCCTTCCAACCCAATACATTCTATGATTTTATGATTCTATGAACACAAAGAGCAGCATCCATGGTGGCACCTGTGGGAAGTGGCAGTCCCCACCCCACATTCCGGTGATGGCCCTTGTCGTCCAGGTGTCCCAGGGGGATGGGGGACATCTGGAGCCTCCCCATGTCCCCAGGACTTCCCTGAGCCACCCATGAGAGCTCTACTCATGGTGCCTTGCTCCCTGCAGAGGACACAGGGCACCTGCACATGTGTCCTCACTGCATGAGCACAAGGTTTCTCTTGTAAACCCCAGCTCCTGGCTCAGGAACGTGCTGTCTGCAGGTCTGGCAGGGGCCCAGCCCCACCCTGGCACTGCCTGGGTGCTGCTGAAGGTTCTCGGTGCGTGATGTGCCCATGGAGAGAGTGTGAGGCCGGTCCCATGGCAGTGCCTCTGCTTGCCCCCTGCTGCGAGCAGGGCAGCTCTCTGGCAGGGCAGAGGAAGGTTTGTCCCTTGTTGAGATCCCCCCGCCACACACAACCCACCCCCTGGGACAGGGCTCTCCTCTGCTCCCACCTGAAGCACGGGAGACCAATCCCACCCAGCACCCCGACCCCGCATGGGCTCCCCTCCCTGCCCGCATCCCCCGGCCCGGGCAGGCGGCGTTGGCCAAACTCGGCGTTTCCCCGGCGAGGCTCCGGGAACCGCTTTGCCAAAAAGCCGGGAGGCAAAACAGCGGCGGGGCCCGCGGCGGAGGAAACCTTCGCGCTTCCTCCCGGCTCACGGGGAGCCGAGCAGGCGGTGACTCTCCCTTCGCTGGGTCCCTGCGCTGGGAAGAAAAGCTCTCGTCTTTCCCACGCTCCCCGACACATTTGAATGAATTAAGTGGGGGCACGCCCCCTCGCCGCCTGCCCCGGATCCGTCCTCCGGCTCTCCGGCTCCCTTCAAGGAGGCCTCCGGGGGTGGCTGGACTCTCCCTGGTTTGCCCGCTTGGCCCACAGGACGGGCACTGCCCGCTCGGGTTTTTTACAAGAGGGCTAGGACGTGCCCAGCTCAACGTCCCGGGGCGGCTCTGAGTCCCTCCGGCAATGCCGGCGGCAACCGTCCCTTCTCCTCTCGCCCACAGGCTCTCGTAAGCGGGGCGAAATTTAGTTGTCACGTCTCTTGAGGAGGGGAAATTCGGTCCGTGCCTCTCGGCGTGACCGTTCGCGAAAAGCATCGAAGCGGCGGGTCTCTCTCCCCGCCTTCCGCCGCCGTCTGCAGCGCCGGCGCTCGCCGCGGCTTCCCCTCTTCTCAGAAGAGAGCAGATAAATCACTGGGTGGGACTACTGGTTCTGCAGGGCCCCGCGGAGCCCGCGCTGGGTGGGAGGGAGGGCGGGAGGGAGGGAGCGAAGGGGCCATCCAGCACCCAGCACCCACCGCAGCCCCTCGCCAGCCCGCCTCCCATACCACCGCACCCGGTTATAGAGCTGAGGCACAAATTGGAGCCAAAAAGCACAGTTTCAAAATTGCTTTTTTATTTTCCCTTTTTTTTTTTAATAGTTGGGATTTTTTTTGCTGTTTTCCCTCCCGCTCTGGCGCCGTTCCCAGGCCGAGTCCTGCCCCCACCTGCCAGCCCCGAACATTTGCATGGCTGGGTCCCTGCCCGGGCGCTGGATTTTTCTCACCAGTGTCACTGGCAAACGCAGATTTGCTTGTGAGGATGTAACTCTGGCCAAGCCCCAGACCGGGGAGGTGTCAGCAATTCCCACTCTCCCACGGCGCTCTCAGAGGGCTCGACACCTCGCAGGATACAGCCCCTAAATGCACCAAATCCGTTGTGCCAGGATATTTGGGAGTGGAAAGGATGGGGTGAGCCGGCAGGAGCAGAGCCCTGAGCCCCAGGCTCCTGCCACCGCCACCGCCGCAGCTCCCGGCTCCGACAGAGCCGCCACACGACCCGCTGCCTTCCCTTTGGCGGCTTCGCCGAGATGGCTTTGCCGGGTTTAGTGCCGGGGAACGGTCACGGGCTGCCCTGGCTTCGGCACTCCCCAGCACCGGGCTCTGCTCAGCCGTAACTCCCCGTGAGTCACCCTGAGTCACGGCACGTCCCGCTGCTCAGCACAGCAAGGTGACACGAGGGAGAGGAGGGCAGGGATTGTCACTGGTGTCCCCTGCTGCCACTGCAGCTGGGGTGATGGGGGGCAGAGCCACCACCTCCTACCCAGGCCGGGGCCCACGGGGGGACAGGACAGGGGGTGGCTCCTTTTCGGTGTCCTTGGACAAACCTGGCTCCTGCACCCACACGTGGACCCCAAGACCACCTCCATGACCTGCTCCATTGCTGTGGGGGCTCCATGCCTCAGTGGCACGGGGGTGTCCTGGGAGAAGCTGCACGGGCACAGGACAGCAGAAGGGACAGCAGCAGCCTCAGTGCCGTACTGGCCTCAAGTCCCCCACCGTCATCACATCCCAGTTCTGGCTGTTCCACCAGAACGATGTGCTCCAGTACACTCTTGGTAAAGGTGCAACTGGGAGATCTCTGGCTTGGGGAAACCAAAGGATGGGAGATATGGAGACCAGACAGGGATGGATGGGGTAGGGCAGGATGGGATGGAATGTGATCAGATGGGGTGGAGATGGGGATGGGACAGGGATTGGGATGGGATGGGGTGGAGATGGGAACAGGAAAGGGATTGGGAAGGGTTGGACACTGGAGAGGAGATAGGGATGGGGATGGAGACGGGGATGGGGATGGGATGGACAGAGATTAGATGAGGACAGACATGGGGTTGGGTATGGGCATGGGATGAGGGTGGAGATGGGAATGGACATGGGGATGAGTCCCCACGGGACACATGGGAATGGGATGAAGATGGGGATGAGAAAAACTGGCTGCAGAAATGGATTTAGGAAAGTTGACCCTTATGAGAGGAGAAACGGGAGCTGCTGTGCTGACTCCAACAGCCCAGTCCGGGCTGGGTTAACCTTGCCCAGGGCAGGAGCAGGACCCAGCCCCAGCCAAAGCCCCGGGAAAACGCCACGGGGCGAGTCATGCCCAGAGCTCACGGCCACTGTCCTCCATCCATGCGGCGGGTGGCTCCGAGGTGGCATGTTTCATCCGAGCCCTCTCACTCCATCGGGGCAGAATTCAGCAGTTGGCTGATTTTTCCCATTCCATCCCCAAATGGACACGCTGGCAGGGCCAGGTGACAGCAGCTTGCCGGCCCTAGGCGTGGCTGCTGTCACCTCATTTTACAACACGCTCCTTCCTTTCTTCCTGCACCTCCTGCTCTGCTCCGGCCGACCAAACGCCCGGCAGACACGGGGAGCACCGGCCTCGGAACGCCACTTCCCACGCGGGCTCTGCCGTTTGCTCCCCGCAGGCCAAACGGGCACCGGGAGGGCCCCGCCGGGGCGGGTTTGGGTTCATGCACCAGTTTTGGTGCTTTTTTGTCCATTTTCCTGCCTGACCACAGTGTCTGCACCTCCCGCTGCTCCTGCACCACGAGCCCGGGCGTCGCCGGGCAGCCGGTCCGACCCCGGATAACGCCCCTTGTGACCGAGCCGAGGCACCCGGGGCTGGGGGGACCTGGCGGGGGCTGTGTATTCCCCCCAAAAAAATCACTCCCACCCGTGGATCCCCGAAACCTGGTGCAGCCCCCGCCACGGGGCTCCATCCCCCTGTCTCTCCCAGGGACCTGTCCCTGGCTGCTCACGGGGGGGACAAACGGTGTTACCCCAAAGTGTGAAGGTGTTTGCAAAGAAACAGCCCCCCTCCCCCCGCAGCACCTCGGTGACCCCCGTCCCAGCGGGGTTTGGGGCCAGTGGGTTCCGCCTGGGGGAGAGGCGCGCGGGGTGGTTGGGGACAGGGACAGCCCGGGCCCGGCACAGGCTGCGGGAGACGCGGGCAGGGGAACGGCCGCAGGCGCCCGGCTCGGCACGGCTCGGTACAGTGCGGCTCGGCTCTGATCGGCTAGGTTCGGCTCGGCCTGGTCCGGCTCAGCTCGGTTCGACTCGACTCGGTACGGCACTGCTCGGCTAGGCACAGCTCGGCCCGACTCGGCACGGCACCGCTTGGCTTGGCACGGCTCGGCCCGGTCCGGCTCAGCTCTGATCGGCTCGGCTCTGCAGGGCCCTGCACGGCTCGGCACGCCTGAGCGCTGGTGCCCCCTACCTGCGGCCGCCGAGCTGACCCGAGGCAGACCGAGGCAGGCCGAGCCCAGCCGTGCCGAAGCGGGACGTGCCGGGCTACACCGAGCCGAGCGAACTCCCGGGCAGAGCCGAGCTGAGCCGGGCCGGGCTCGGCCAGGCCGGGCCGAAGCGAGCCACGTCGGGCTGTACAATACTGAGAGGAGCCCCGAACCGAGCCGAGCCGAGCGGCGCCGAGCGGGGCCGAGCCGGCAGCGCCCCCCATCGCCCCCCCGCAGAGCTCCCGCTGTGGGTGAGGGGCTCCCCGGCTCCTGCGGGGGGGGCGTGGCTTACCGGAGTCCCCGCCCCTTCCCCGCCTTGTCATTCCAATAGGAGCGCGGTGGTGTCGCCCCGCCTCTCGGCGCTACGTCACGGCCGTGCCATTGTTATGCAAATAAAAGGGGGGTAAATGCGCGGCGTGGGGCGGCTCCGCTCCAGACAGGCCCGGGCGCGGCGGCGGCGGAGGCAGCAGCGCGGAGGCAGCAGCGCGGAGGCGGGAGCGGCGGGGCGCGGGGGCCGCAGCGCAGCGATCAGCGGCCGCAGCAGCCCCGCAACAACAACAGGAGCAGCAGCAACAACAGCAGCACCGGCAGCACCGGCCGCCACCGCATGCCCGGGCGGGCGGGAGGCGTCGCCGTCCATGCGGGGGGCGGCGGGGCGTGAGGCGGCGGCATGAGCCAGAGCGAGGTGTCGGCGTGCGCGGCGCCGCCGCCCAGCCAGCGCGTCTTCCAGGAGGCGGTGAGACGCGGTAACACCAAGGAGCTGCAGTCGCTGCTGCAGAACATGACGAACTGCGAGTTCAACGTCAACTCGTTCGGGCCCGAGGGGCAGACGGCGCTGCACCAGTCGGTCATCGACGGTAACCTGGAGCTGGTCAAGCTCCTCGTCAAGTTCGGCGCCGATATCCGTTTGGCCAACCGGGACGGCTGGAGCGCGCTGCACATCGCCGCCTTCGGGGGCCACCAGGACATCGTGCTCTACCTGATCACCAAGGCCAAATACTCCGCCGGTGCCCGGTGATGCCGGGGCTGACCCCCCCCCGCCCCCCTCTCCACCCTCCCCCCCACCTCCCCCGGCCGCCAAAGCTGCTCCCACCCCCCGCGTGGGGTTTATTTGGCGAAGATTTGGGGCCCCACGCAAATCACAGCACCGTTCGCCCGCTTTTGGTGTTTTTTTCTAATTTTCTTTCCAAGGGTTGTTTTCCTGCTGTAACACGGTCTGGGTTTTTTATTATTATTTTTTAACTTTTTTTTTTAGTTTTCCTTCTAAGAGTTGTTTTCCTACCGTAATAAGATTTGGGTTGGTTTTGTTTTGTTTTTTAATTTTCCTTCCAAGGGTTATTTTCCTACTGTAATTTTTTTTTTTTAATTTTTATAATTTTTTTAATTTTTTTTTTCCTCCATCTACCTCGGCTGCACTCACAGTATTCACGGTTTCAGTTTGACATCTGGTCAGATGCTTTAAAGGCTCCCCCCGCTGGTATATAACCCCTCTCCCCCCGGTTTAAAGCGTTCTGGCTCAGACGCGACTTTTCATTTCAACGTTCCCCGGAGCTCCCCCGCCGTTACCGGCGCTGCCCGGTCCCCCCGAGCGCTGGCGGTGCCGGTCCCGGGGGCTCTCCCGGCCGGGAGGAAGAGCGGGGAAGCCTTCCTCCTCTCGCAACCCTCCCCCGTCTCTTCCCACCACTCATTATATTTTTTCCCGAGGCGACTCCGTTGGAATACGACAGACACGGTTTTCTCACCCCGGTTGCTCCTTTTTGTTTTGTTTTGTTTTATTTTGCGATGGGGTTTTCTGCTTCGGTTTTATTTTTTTCTTTTTGGGGGGGTGTTTGAAGAAAATCTGCATCCTCACCCACTCCTCCAGTCCATTTAACATGCGTGAGATCCCAGGAAAAGACATTGGATCCTTCTGGTCCTGTGTGTACAGGGGGATTAGCAAATCCTGGACTTTTTTTCTTTCTTTTTTCTTTTTCTTTTTTTTTTTAAAGTGAAATAAACTCTAGAGGCAGAGGATTTGCTTTTGCACAGAGAAGGGGCGCGAGCGCTCTCTGCTGCCTAGAGAGATGCCGGAAAACTACTGAAAATAGTTTGGGAACTTTTATTATTTTTATTTTTTTTTTCTTCTTTTTGGTGAAACTTGGATAACACTTCTCAATGCAGAACGATTCATTTGACGTATGTAGATTCACCTGCCTTTTATACTATATATATATATATATACCTAAATATATATATTTATAAAAGAAAGGGAGGAAGAAGAGCAAAGCCACCCGGAGGCGCATTTTGAAGTGACTGCACGTATAATTGCAAATGCTGCTTTTTATTGCTATGGCACAAGAACATCCATTTGGGAAAAAAAAACAAAAATGTGGAAAATTTCAGAAGTCTCCTTTCTCCCACTGGCCTTTCTTCTCTTCGCCTGCACTAAAACTGTCCATGTCACTGCCATCTCCCCGCTCTTTCCTTCTCTTGCTCCCTGCATCCAAACCATTCTGATTAAAAACAAAAACACACACACACAAAAAAAGGAAAAGAAAATAGTTACCTGCTGGTCTATGTGGGTTGTGTCTTAACTATTTATCGTGTATGTATATATTTGTGGGTGAAGATTGTGAGCCTGGTTTTGTTTGAAGCTGGTGGTGAGTGTTTCAGAAATATGGTTTGGGAAATTTGCCTTTTTTTGTTGTTGTTTGTTTGTTTTCCTAGTCTTAAAACTAAAAAAAAAAAGAAAGAAACAACACAACCAACTTGAGTCTGCCACGATGATTTCCCATTGCACTGAATATTCTGCTTTCTCTCCGATGGTTTCACCTGCAGTTTGGGTTTTTAGTTTATTTTTGCCACTTCAAGTTGAGATGATTTTTTTTAAAAAGCTCCTGATTTAAAGAAGAAAAAGGAAAAAAAAACCACAAGAAACTGTCAAAGCATCTACTGTTAATGCTGTAATTTGCAAGGACCTGCTTGGCCGAAGTCTTTCTGTGAGCGTGGGCGGGGGTGTCCAGCACTTCCCCTGGTGCTTCTGTGCGACAGTTACGGGGTGGGAACAAGATCTTTTCTAGCGAGGTTTTTCTCCTCGTTACCAGATGGTTGCACATTTATTTTTTTGGTTGGTCTTTTTTTTGTTTGTTTGTTTTATTTTTTCTTTGACTAAATGGATTTGCCACAATGAAATGTCATAACATTTATGACATGATATTAAAAAGTGTATTGTAAAGCCAAGTTCTAGATGGATTTTTTTGTTTTTAAATGAAATCTTGGTTATAAACCCAGTCTAAAGGGAGCTCTGTGCAGTGTTGTAAAGACAACATGATGAAACCCATATTTATATTTTTATAAAATACCTATTAAGACTGTGAATCTCCTGTGTGAATTGCTGGGTGAGTTGTTTTCAGAAAAGTATTGTTCCTTTCCAGCCTCCTGGAGCTTGAGACACGCTGAGATTTTTTTGTTGTTGTTTGGGGAAACTGTACGTGGGGGAAGGGGGTTTGCTCTGAAATGGTGAGTTGATGTATTTTTACATCCCTTTGTATTTTACTGAAAAGCTGCTGCCCTTCCTAGTCCCTAGAGTTTCAATTTTCTATGCAACCCCCACACCCCCCCCGTCTCTCTCTTGATCCTGAGAAGTAAAAGGGATGCAGATGGATTCAAATTGAAATGAGGGTCCCCCCAACCCCCCCTTGTTGGCTCATCGTGCTGCTGACCCTTCACGCCAAAACGGGGAGTACAAGGAATAAAAACATAAAATGAAATGAGAGGCAGGTGGGGGAGGCTCCCGTGCGTGACTGGTCGCCTTCCCGCAGTCATCTTTTTAATTATTATTATTATTTTTGTAAGAAGAATATATTGATAATGTCAGTGAAATAAGCAGACATTGAAGCTGATGCACAGATTGCTCCAGAAAGGAGTTTTTCTGTAGATTTTTCTTTAGATGCGAATACCTTTTTTAATTATGTTAATTAATGTTAAGAATTTTTAGGCTTATATTGAAGCTGTATGTGGGTCACTATATGATCATTTCTAACTGGAGAAAGTCTGTACAGTACAGCATATTCCTGAGTGTATGATAGAGATGTGTAGCCCCAGAGTGCAAAATTTATGAATAAATTTTTCATTGATCTTTTTATAAAAAAAAAAAAAAATCAAATGGCTTTTCTGTTTGTTCTTTTGCATGTGGGTGTGGGCGGCTCTCAGGGTGGGGGGTGGCTGGCTGCACCCCCCAGCTCCCTATTTTAGTGTCTGAACCTGCAGCTCCTCGGGGGTTAAGTGCATCCCCAGAGGGTGCTGGTTGGGGTGGATGTTGGGGGCTGCTGGTGGTGCAGCCCCTTCCCAAGGGCTGGAGGAAGCCCCTGGGGTTGGGACTGGGGGTGTCCCAGTGTTTGGAGGCTGGTGGAGGGGTGACCCTGGTGCTGGAGTAAGTATGTGGGGTTTGAGGTGGCCCTAAAGAAGCTGCCAGTGAGGGGGGAGCCCTGTGAGAGGTCCCAGTGACCACAGACCATGGGAATAGGGCACCTCTATGGGTCTGCAGCCAGCTGAGCACCCCCATGGTTCCCTGCAACACTTCCTGGGGTTTTCTATATTCCTGTCTGGGATTTGAGATGACCTGGCCCCCACTGAGCCCTCAGGCAGTGATGGTGTGGTCACCTTCCAGCTGGAAACTGATGGTGGCTTCAGCCACCCCCTGGGAGGGACATGGAGTGAGGGTGGGCATGGGGTGAAGGTCTCCATCCCCAAAGGCATCTCTGTCCTCTTGTGTGGCTCAGAGCAGATTGGTACCCAAAAGCAGGGTGAGCCCTGTGTCTTTGGAGGTTTCCAAGCAGGATCTGGTCACCTTGGGAAGAGGGAAGAGCAGAGGCAGCCTTGTGCCTGCAGCAGCTGGGTCCTGCCCGCAGCCAGGCTGTGGAGGAGGGTGCAGGGGAGCCTCCTCGCTGGCAGCCCCGTGGCTCCATGGATGAGACTTTTCCTAAACTGTAACTTTGCCAGCTCTGGAAATGCCCAGATCCCTGGGAAATTTGTGCTGTGCCGAGTGTGGCTCCGGGGTGTGGGTTCCCCAGGGATGCTGGGAGTGCTGCCCTGCAAATGGTGGTGGGGAGGAAACCTGGAGAAAAGGCTCACTGTGACCTTTCCAGGTTGACCAACATCTGCTCCAAGATGCCAAGCCCTGTGCCAACCAGCACCACGGGGGATGGTGCCCAGAATGGACATTTGCCAACTGTGCCCTGGGGACAGTTCAATGGCTTGAAAGTGGCAGAGGGGAGATGGAGCTGAGATGTGAGGAAGAAATTCTTTGGTGTGAGGGTGGTGAGACCCTGGCCCAGGTTGCCCAGAGAAGCTGTGGCTGCTCCTCCCTGGAAGTGTTCTGGGCCAGGTTGGATGAGGCTTTGAGCAACCTGGTCTGGTGGAAGGTGTCCCTGCTGCTGGCAGGGGGGTTGGGACTGGATGAGCTTTAAGGTCCCTTCCAACCCCGACCAGTCTGGGGTTCTGTGACACGCAGCCCATCCCAGTGGCAGCCCAGTATGGAAGACGGGCACAGAGTGACCTGGTGTTTCTCAGCAGGGAAACCAGCTGGGCCCAAGCCCAAGTTGCTTGTTTCTCCAAACAACTCCTCACAGCACCCGCTTTGGGCTACCCCAGGGCTGGGCTCAGCCCCCTTCTCACTGTTGCCGTTGTCCCAGGGCCTCGGCCAGCCGTGGCCTCGAGGACAGGTTTTTTGGAGGACACCCAGATTCCTGCACACAGCTCCTCTGGCCCCCGTGGAGGGAGCGGGCTGGGGCTGCAGCAGCCCCTGTGCAGGGATTTGGGGTGGCTGCTGGATACAAATCGCATCCCTGAGCACCAAACCCAGTGCCCATGACACCACCTCGCGTCCCCAGGGTCCCACCTGTGCTGGCCCCAGCAGTGGGGACACACTGAGAGTGCAGCCAGACCCTGACCCCCCAGCACTGAGCCCCAGGACCGGGCTCCCTGCGTGGCCCACGGCCACCCCGCTTCACAGCTCTCCTCTACAGAAACCCTGTCCAAGAAATCTAGGAACTCCAAAGCCTTGTGCTTTTCTTTTCTCTTTTCTTTTCTTTTCTTTTCTTTTCTTTTCTTTTCTTTTCTTTTCTTTTCTTTTCTTTTCTTTTCTTTTCTTTTCTTTTCTTTTCTTTTCTTTTCTTTTCTTTTCTTTTTCTTTTCTTTTCTTTTTCTTTTCTTTTCTTTTCTTTTCTTTTCTTTTCTTTTCTTTTTTTCTTCTCTTTCTTCTCTCTCTTCTCTTCTCTTCTCTTCTCTTTCTCTTCTCTTCTCTTTCTTCTCTTCTCTTCTCTTTCTTCTCTTCTCTTCTCTTTCTTCTCTTCTCTCTTTCTCTCTTTTCTCTTCTCTTTCTTTCTTCTCTTCTCTTCTTTCTTTCTTTCTTCTTCTTTCTCTTCTCTTCTCTTTTTTCTTTTTCCTTTTCCTTTTCTTTTTCTTTTTCTTTTTCTTTTTCCTTTTCCTTTTCTTTTTCTTTTTCTTTTTCTTTTTCTTTTTCTTTTTCTTTTTCTTTTTCTTTTTCTTTTTCTTTTTCTTTTTCTTTTTCTTTTTCTTTTTTTTCCTTTTCTATTTTTGTCCCAATACAACACAGATATTGGGTTGTTTGGTGGCGTAAGCACATTCTTTTGGCATTTTTGCGTGTCCCCGGCCGCGCGTTATTGTCCGCCGGCCGCATTACGTAGGTGCCGTTGTTCCAAGAGAAACCAAAGCAAGAATTTGAACTTTCAAGTGCTTCCTGCCATTGTCTTTTGCTTTTGTTTGTGCTCCTGACTCCAAAGCAGATGGATCGGGCTCCCCTCCGGCCGTGGGGGCGATGGGAAGTCAACACAACCCGGCGAGGTTTGACAGCTTTGTCTTCTCCTCTGTCGCCCTTCAGCCGTCAGGGGCTCAACCCCGGCGCTGAACCGGCCAACGCATGTGGGGGGGGGGGGGGGGGGGGGGGGGGGGGGGGGGGGGGGGGTGGGGGGGGAGGTGGGATTTTATTTGAATTTCAGGGAGCTTAACACAGTCAGTCATGAATGAGAGAGAAAGAGACGGCGAGCGGGCGAGGGGGGACGGGCTGCCATCAAAATTCAGTGCATTTTAAATAGAGGCTTTGTGGGGCACTGTGTGCCGGTGACAATGCGGAGGGTCCCACCAGGAGACACCTTCTTCTAAACCAGAAAATCACAATTGACCACTGCTGGGTGCTGGGGAGGAGCCGGCGCCCGGCTCTGCCCGGCCAGGATGGTCCCTTCTCCAACGTTCATGTTTTGTCCCTTCTCGATGCTTTGTGGGCTCCATCCCTGCTGTCAGGGGGAGCCCCTCTGCGTGGGTGGGTGAGTGGGTGGGTGTAGGGGGTGGCAGAGTGGCCAGACAGGCTGCAGTTGGTGGCACCAGGGGTCCACAGCAGGACCCATCGTGCAGGATGGGATAGCTCCTGGTTTCAACCCATTTTGCTGCTGACCCAGTGGTCAGCCTTGGTGCTGGGACTCAGCACAAAGGTGCTGGCCCCCAGGATCCTGCCCATGCTGGAGCTGGAGCTGGAGCTGGAGCTGGAGCTGGCCACCCCATTCCTGCAGCACGGAGCCTTTGGGGTCTTCCTGCAGCGCTCACAACCCTCACACCCTGCAGCATGGTGGGTGCAGGGGTTTCTGTGCCAAGTCCCCATGTCCTGACATCACTGTCACTCTGCAGACCCCCACACTTGGGGGCCTGTGTCACCCCAGGGATGCTCCCAGGCCTGGGATGTGTCAGCACAGGGACCGCTGGTGGCTCCTGCTTCTCCTTGGTGGCAGCAAATGTCCCAGGGAATGACACTGCTCCATCGTGTGGGCAGGAGAAATGTCTTCTCATCCCAGAAACTCTTCAGCTGCCGTGTCCCAGTGCCACCACAAGCACCCACCTCTTGGCGTGGTGACCAGTGGGTCTCACACTGGGTGGGACACAGACCTAGGGGTGCAAGGTAGTTTTTGAGTTCATGTCAGCAGGTTTCTCTTCCTGATCCTAAAGAAATGTCCAAGCAGGGTGACACAGGGGTGTTTTGTTTTGGGGAGGACAGTGGATGAGGTGGAGGTGTGCTTGGATGGAGGCATGGCTGGGAGGGTCATAGGGATTGCTGGGAACATGGAGAGATGGGGGAATGGAGGGACAGGAGGTGGCTGGGGACAGAGGCATGGCTGGGGATGGACAGAGGGATGGGTAGAAGAATGGACAGAGGCAGAGCTGGACTGCTGGGTGGATGACAGGTTGGGGGGTGGTTGAGACCACTGTTTGAATTGGAAACTCCTTGTTCAGCCTGAATCCAACACCATTCTGTGGCTGGGAGTGGTCTCTGAGGGCAGCCAAGGAGAGCAGCACCTCCAGCAGCACCCTTGCAAGGCAGCAGACCTTGGTCCAGCTGTGCTGGAGATGTCCTCCCGCTGCCTTTTAGGAAGATGCTCCCCAGAAGGTGCCTCCTCTTTCCCCTCCTGATCTGGGCAGCAGCCCTGGCAGCCTGGAGGAGGGTGAAGGGGCACAGAAACCCACCCACGAGCATTGGCTGGTCACTGACAGTGGCTTGTCCTTGGCCATGGCCAGCACTTGCCCACTGACAAATCCATCTTCCTCATCTGATCCAGCCCAGCACCAACCAGCTTCATATTTCTCCCTCCTGAGAAGAACTTGGGAGTCCTGGTGGAGAAGAAGCTTTGACCTGAGCCAGCAGGGTGTGATTGCAGCCCAAAGGCCAACTGTGTCCTGGGCTGCATCACAAGAGGGGTGGGCAGCAGGGTGAGGGAGGGGATTGTCCCCCTCTGCTCTGCCCTTGGGAGGTCCCATCTGGAGTGTTGTGTCCAGGCCTGGAGCCCCCAGCACAAGAAGGATGTGGAGCTGTTGGAGCAGGCCCAGAGGAGAGCCAGGAAGATGGTCAGAGGGCTGGAGCACCTCTCTGCTGAAGAAAGGCTGAGGGAGCTGGGCTTGTTGAGCTTGGAGAAGAGAAGGCTCTGGGGAGAGCTCACTGCAGCCTTCCAGTGCCTGAAGGGAGCTCAGAAACAGGAGGGAGAGACTTTTGCCATGGGCAGAGAGTGATGGGACAAGGGGAGATGGTTTTAAACTGAGAGAGGGGAGATTTAGGTCAGATATTGGGAGGAAATTTTTCCCCCAGAGGGTGGTGAGACACTGGCCCAGGTTGCCCAGAGAAGCTGTGGTTGCCCCATCCCTGGAGGCATTCAGAGCCAGGTTGGATGGAGCCCTGGGCAGCCTGATGTAGTGGTTGGTGACCCTGTCCACAGCAGGGGGTTGGAACTGGATGATCTTTAAGGTCCTTTCCAACCCAAACCAGTCTGTGATTCTGTGATTTACCCCAGGCAGGATGGACACCCGGCAGCATGTGGCTCTGCTGCCCCCACCTTGGTGCCAGCCCTGCTGCAGGCATGGAGGACCCCAGGGAGCCTGGCATGGGGCTGCAGCCAGATGCTCCCAGACAGCACGGAGCAGAGACAGGGCTGACCCAGCGAGGACAGCCACACACAGCCCTGGCCAGAGGGGACATGGCCAGAGGGGACAGGGACCCAGCAACAACTGGCAGCTCTGTTAAGCCTCTGTGATGTGTTGGGGGACAATGTGAGGCTCAACCTTCACGTGGAGCCTGAGCAGCACCCTGGGACTGCTGGCTTGTGCCCTGAAACATGAGGGCACAACGAGCAGACTCCTGGTTCCAAATGGATGTTACAACCAAGGAGAACCTCTGCCTGGAAACAGCACCTCTGCAGCCTCCTCTCCCCGCTGGAAGCTCGGCATCCTCACTTCTGGTTTTCTCCAGCTGAAAAAACACTTCTCACCTGTGCCTGGTCACCAGTGATGTGACCAGTGATGTGACACACTATGCAATTGCACAGACAGACTCCAAACGGGCCCAGAACTCCCTCAGGTTTTCTGCCCAGGACCAGACCTCTGCCACCCACCCCTGCTTGTTGCAGGAGCTCTTGCTGGGAGGTCTCAGCATGGTTGTCCCTCCACCAGCTGAGGCAGCAGTGGTGTGGCAGCTCCCTGGACACTTAAATTCCTTTAATTATGCCCAAACCACTCAATCATCTGGTGGCTGGAGGGTTCTGTGGGGGAGTGGACAGAGAAACTGGGGTCATCACTCCATGCTTGCTGCCTCCTCCCATGCCCAGCCTGCCCCATGCAGAGGAGTCGGGTCTTCCAGCAGCCCAACACCTTGGGGAACCACCAACTGCTGGGACACTGACTGGGATCTCTCCCTGGATGGTTCAGTTTGGAGATCACATCTGGTAGACCCCCAGCCTTGGCCTCAGGGGGCTGGGGCACCCCGAATCCCTGCAGGAAGAGGGGTGCAGTGTGACCTGAGCAGCTCAGCACCCACTGCCCTGTGTGTCCCCATGAGCAGGGGACACAGGGCAGCCCTGGCAGCACCAGGATCAGGTCATTGTCACCCAGCACAGCACCCAGCCAGGGCGACCATCCCCGGCGGGTCCCCAGCTCCCATTCACAGCTCTGCTGACAACCCCGAGCCGCCCCCCGTCCCCTCTCCCACTCCCGACTCCCCCTCATTCAAAGCCTCTGTCCTTTTAAGCTCTTTTTTTCCCCTGCTATTCATTTCCCGGCCGCCTCTCTCCTTTCTCTCCAGCCCCTCTCCCCGAGCAGCTGCTATGCTAATCAGCGCGGGGCAGAAAGGGAGCGGAGCCTTTGCAGGGGCTGGGGAGGAGAGAAAGACCCCCGAGCCCTCCAAATGCTGAATAAATCCCAGGCTGGAGCAGCACCCCTGAACAAAGAGGCCTGGCCTCCCCCTCTCTTGTCCCCAGTTCCCAATTCCAGCACCTTTTCACATTCAAATCCATTAAACAGCGAGCAGAAAGACCCCGGGTATTCATAGCATTGCATTAAAGAGAAAGCCCCGCGGTCCCTCTGCGGCCGGGCGGGGCGGAGGGAAGGGCGAGGGGTTCTCCATCCCCGCCGGGCTGCGTCTGCCACCGGCTGGGAAACGCCGGGCTGCGGCCCCTCGGCACGGCAGGAGAAGGACAAAAGCCCCCTGGCCACCCCAAAGGGACATGAGTTGCCCTTCACCTCAGTCCCAGGTTTCTTCCCCACCTGGAACCCTTGGGTTCCTCCATGGGGATGGAGCTCCTGGAGCGCGGGCAGCTGTCGGGGGCTGGATGGGAGCCGCATGGGATGGGAGAGTCTGGGGGTGCAACAAGGTGGGGACCCCCTGTGTCTCCTTCTCATTGATGGTACTGGGGAGTGTTATGGCAGTGACAGGGCAATGGGGACACCCAAAGTTGTTTTTGGTGGTGCCCAGTGACAGGACAAGGGGCAATGGGCACAAACTGGGACACCAGAAGTTCCAGACAAACTGAAGGAAAAACTTCTTTCCTGTGAGGGTGCCAGAGCCCTGGGCCAGGCTGCCCAGAGAGGCTGTGGAGTCTCCTTCTCTGGAGATGTTTAAAACCCACCTGGACACTTTCCTGTGCCACCTGCTCGAGATGGACCTGCTTTGGCAGGGGGTTTGGACTGGATGATCCCAGAGGTCCCTTCCAACCCCACTAGTCTGGGATTCTGTGAAATCTCAGGGTGACAAAGACCCCCCACAGACAATCCCAAAGGGCAGAGCTCCAGGTCTGGGTGAAGGGTGAGAAGGGAGAGGGTTCCTGCAGGGCCATGCACAGCTGAGGACCACTGTGACGTGGCCACCAGCCCCTGAGTGAGGACCAGCCACCTCTGCCTCGCCATGGCTGTGCTTACCCAGAGGGGCAGGTGCCTTGTGCTGATAACAGAGGTCCCTTATGCCAAAATCGATGATTTTCCACCCGTTTTGCCCTGGAGTCAGAGCAGCTTTCTGGTGCAACGACCTCAGACCTCATTCCCTGAGCAAGAGGATGCAGTGATGAAGGTGGACATGTAGGGTGGGCTTCATGTCTACTGTTGAGGATAGTGGTGGAATGCCTGAAGGGATGTGACTCTTCTCTGGAGGAGGAATAGATGGACATTTCCTTCTTCTGCCTTTTGGGATGGAAATGGGGACACCTCCAGGAAGGATTTCATACTCTTCTCTGGCACCAAGTTTCTGCTGGAGTCACAGGACTCCAGGAGATGGGACTTTTAGTACCAAATATTGAAAGAATGTTTTAAAATGATGGACTTTAGCATGTGAGGGTTGAAGCTGTCTCAGTGATGCCCACTGGACCATGGAAACCGTCATGGTCATGTGTAGTGCTCAGAAGGCAGCAATCACTGGGACCCTGCCTGCACAGCTTAGTCAGCTGGGTGGGATTCAGCTCTGAACCTGGGGTGTCCATCCGAGGTGGTGTCTGGGCTCCTTCATGGGCTGTGGAAGCAGGAGAGGGATGTCAACCCTTACACCCGAGCTCCTTCTGCTGCTTCAGGTGTCCTCACATGTCCTCCCTGGCTTCTGCCCCAGGGTCTGGAGACCATCCTATCTCCTAGACTTGCACAGAGGTCCTGGGCACCCTGGGGCATCTCAGCTGGCACAAGGTGACTGTCTTTTGGTGCCTGAATCCTGCTCTGTATTGACACAATCAAGAGTCTGGAAGGTGATCAAGGTGGCCCTGACATGCCACCTGCATGTGCCTGGACATGTCCCACACTGGGCTCCTGCAGCCATGTCCACAGGGTCACCAGGGCTCCAGCCTGACCATTGCAGGTGCTGCACAGCGTTGGGGTACCTGGGGGACCAGGCCAGCGAGAGATCTAAACCAGAAGATGGAGAGAGGCAGGATAACCCTCAGGAAACCTAAACATTTACCACTACATGGGACACAGGACATGGGATGACCTCAGACCCCTGTCCCTGCAGTGCAGGGCCCCAGAGCTGTGTGTGTAGTGCCCTGAGGCGTGTCCCTGCATGGGAACCTGGGCTCCCCAGAAGGCTCCTAGCAGTGTAGGATTCCTGGGGTGCTTTCACAGCTGATGTTTCAGGGCTGTAGGACTTTTCTGACCCATCCCATCCTTGGTTCCCACTGCAGACCACCAACTTCTCAGCCTGGAAATGTCTTGCTCACTTCAAGGCCTTGCTGGGCTCCTCCAGGGATGTGTTCCCCCAGAAAACAGAGCTCTCTGAGGTGAATGTCAGCAGGAACCTGGAGAGGTTTCTGAGAACAACCTTCCCTCCTCCCCTTGTCCTGTGAAGGAAACCAGCTCCAGCCAGGAGTGTCAGCCTCAGACTCCTGACTCACAGAGAGGGGATGTGTTTCCATGGAGGGGGCCGTGCTGCTCCAGCCTGGGTGGACTGGCCTTGCCTTGGCAAGGGCAATGTCCTTGGGCAGTGACAGCAGGCACCAAACCTGCACTACACTGACCAGGTGACTCACTTCTACCTGCTCCTCACCTGAGACAAGACATGGAAGGTCAACCTTGCACGGGACGTGCCAGAGCCATGGAAAGACCCAGATGCTGCTGACCCACAGCCCTACTCTACGTGACTCCTCACATGTCCCCCCATGGGTTTGGTCAGTGGTAGGTGGCCAATGCCCACCATTGCCCTTGGGAGCCCCCCATTCCCAGTGTGACCCCATGCCCATGCTCAACCATCTTGCTCTGCTCCAGCCCCTTCCAAGGACCAGCCCCAGCAGTAAAATCCACCCTGTCCCAGAGCTGCCCTCAGAGCAGAGCAAAGACCCGGGTGTGGAAAGTCCTTCATCATGCAGGTGCTGGTGGTATGGGTTAAATGGGACCAGTGGGAGGGGTTGCAAGCCACCATGCCACATCTGAACCCCAAACTGCATGGCTATGGGAGGTGCTGAGATGGGCAATGAACACCCATGGGTTTTTTGAGGGATATCCTGTGGCTGAGAGGTTGTGGTTGATCAGCAATGGGGCACCAACACCTCTGACAGCGAGGCTGTGGCTGGGAGTGCCCCAGCCCTTCTCCAGGAGGGCAAGCACAGGCCCAACCCTGCTGCAGGCTCCAGCCTTCCTCTGAGCACCAAAGCTAAACTCCAGCCCTGCAGGATGAGGCCCACAGCTCTGCTGGGACAAGGGCTGTGAACGTCCCAGAGACCCACATTGCTTCACATCACACCCAGGCTGGTCCAAGGGATGTCCCAGCTGCCTCCTCATCCTCACAACGCTGACCCAAGGGACCTGTGAGCACCCTAGTGCTGCTGTCCCCCAGTGTGGCTGCACCCCAAGGAGCTGCAGCGTGGTGGGACCATCTCAGGAAGGTCTACCTGCAGCGGCAGGTGGGACAGGGGTCTGGGGCATCCCTCTGACGGCCGACCGGGGAGAAAGGTCCCTGTTTAGCGATGCAGGAATGCAGGTCGGGCTGAATGGGGTGGGGGCGGGTCTGATCTGGTGCCCCACTAAGCCCCCATTCTTTCCCAGCCGGTGCATCTCGTATTCAGGCTGCAGCTCCTGAGCAGAGCGTCTTTAATCCTCCCCTTGTCTCCCCCATTCCCTTTCAGGCCCTTGGCCAATGGGAAGGGGATGAGCAGCGCTCTCCAGGAAGGAAATTAAAAGCGGGGAGGAGGGTTGGGAGGAGGAGAGCGCGGGGAGGGGGACTTGGAAGGGGAGACAATCCTGGAGTGGAGATGCCAGTCATCGGGGTCTCAATAGCCCCATTCACCCTGCCCAGCCACACAGAAAATCAGGGTCACCAGGATCCGTGCCCTGCCTGGAGACAACTGTTGCTTTATTCTTTTTAATTGCTGGAAAACGCAGAAAAGTTCACTTGTGTGTGTGGGGCTGCGGTGGGGGCTGCGGTGGGGACTGCGACGGGGGCTGCGGTGGGGGCTGCGGCGGGGATGGGGTGGGGGCTGCGGCGGGGCTGCGGTGGGGGCTGCGGTGGGGATGGGGTGGGGGCTGCGGCGGGGCTGCGGTGGGGGCTGCGGTGGGGGTTGCGGTGGGGGCTGCGGTGGGGGCTGCGGTGGGGGCTGCGGCGGGGATGGGGTGGGGGCTGCGGCGGGGCTGCGGTGGGGGCTGCGGCGGGGGCTGCGGTGGGGGCTGTAGTGAGGGCTGCGGCGGGGATGGGGTGGGGGCTGCGGCGGGGGCTGCGGCGGGGCTGCGGTGGGGGCTGCGGCGGGGGCTGCGGTGGGGGCTGCGGCGGGGGCTGCGGCGGGGCTGCATAGGGACTGAGGCTGGGGGCGCGGGCGGCAGAGGGGTGGGAGGGATGGGGTGAGGCCAAGGCGCAGTGAGAAGGGACACAAAAAGCAGCAGCCGCACGTGAGGGTGGAGGCTGCGACCCAGCGCGGTGGAGGAACCGTCTGTGCGGCTGGGCAGGGGGTGGCTCAGGGACAGGGAGAGCCCCTGGGTGGCTCAGGGACAGGGAGATGCACCGGGATGGGGATGTGGTGGCTTTGTCCCCTGGGCACTCATAGGAAAGGTTCCTTGGAGCTTTGGGGTACAGTGGGCTAGGCAGGGGAAGGACCTGTCCAGACAGACATGCGTGGATGGATGGGCAGGTGTCCCCATGAGCAGGTGTCCCCATGAGCAGGTGTCCCCACATCTCTGGGCATGGAGATGCCTGGGCTGATGCTTCTGGCTGGAGACACAGCAACTCAGGCAGCAAAAAGCACACGCACCCATGTAGGGGCACCCAAAGGCACACTGCCACCCTGACCTGAGGATGCCAACATACCTCCTAGATGGACACATGGCCATGCCACCTCCACCCTGAGACCCTGCTGCAAGTGCCACCCCAGTCAGGTTCCACCCATGGTGGAACTCCTGTCCCTCTGCACCCATGCAGTCACCCCCAGGGATGTCCTTGGGGCTCTCTCCCAGCCATCCTCTTGCTCTACCGTCAACCCCACTTGCTGACCCAGGTACCAGATGTGAGTGAGCACCAGCCTTGAAACACAGGCCAACATGGACCATGGGCTACATGCCACTGATCAGCAGCCCAACAGGTCCACCCATGGCTGCCATCCAGCTCTGATGGGTGGTGGGTGCCAGGGGGCACTTTGGGAGCAGGACATGAGTGCCTGGACCACACATGGAACCAGTTTAAGTCTGTCTTCATCAGGAGCAACCCAGGAGGTACCTCTGCCCATCCTCCCCCAGGCTTTCTGTGAGCCTGGGGTGGTTTGTGTCTGTCACAGCCCCAGACTGGGGTTGCACTTCCCTCCCCAGTCCAGCCTTTGCCCCTCTTTGCTCTGCCCTTTGCTGAGCGCTCAACGTGTCCTGAAGTGCATCAGAGATGTGCTGACTGTTCTGGTGGTCCTGCCTGCTCTCATCCTGCAGCTCGTCCTCACCCCACCAGTGCTCCCAAGCACTCTGTGACCCATGGAACACAAGGCAGCAGCCTCTGAGGTTTTTGTGACACCACGTTCTGTGCCCCCTTGCAAGTCCCTGGACCACCATCCCTGCCTACCCTCTTGGCTGTCATTGGGCTGGCAGCCCCATGCGAGGAGATGCAGGAGACACAGCGCCTGGCATACCAGCCAGCCTCTGGAGCAGGGGAGACGCCTACTGGGCACGGCCAAGTCTCCAGCAGGTCTCCTGACCAGCCCCACAAGTGCTGTGCCGTGTTCACCCTCAGTACAAGGCTCGGAGACTCCCCTTTGCCATGGCTGGAAGGAGGGACCTCAAAAACTCTGGGGCAGGAGCAGAGTCCCCAGGCTAAAGGAGCATCCAGTGAGCAGGGAGGAGGAGGTGAAGAGGAGAGGCAGGTTTGTGGAGCATAGAGAGGAAACCTGCTGCAGAGCAGGAGCATCCCACACTGTTCCTGGGCAGAGGGGCTGTGGGACACGTGAGCCCCCAGACCCAGCCACGCGCTGCAGCCGCAGCCCCCTCCCTGGCAGACGTAAAAGCCATAACTGCACCCATTTGAAACCATTTGACCAGCCCCGATCAATGGCAAACAGAGACCTTCCCCGGGCCACAGCCTGGGCAGGCTCAGACAGGAGCGTGGCCACAGCTGGGGCACAGAAAGGTGTTTGGGAGACAAACTGGGGCCTTGATGTTCAGAGCGTTTGGAGAAGGACACGAAGCAGAAGCGAAGGGTGCTGAGCCCTGACGCTGCCAGGCACCATGTCCTGGAGCTGGGGCAGAGCTGCAAATGCTTCCACAGCAGTGCTGGGGGCACAAGGGACAGTGGGAAGCTTGACAGAAGGCAATGGCACCATGCACCATGAGCAGGAGACCTGGAGGAAGGTGGGCAACCACCAAGGTGCAGTGATGGCCCAGTAACAGCCTCGTAAGAGTGCCAGAGGAGGGGTATGGGTGGGAGGGGGGGTTGTGTAGAATGAAACAGTGTAGGAAAAGGGTGTGAAGACACCTTGGAAGGTGAAAATCTCAGGCTGTAACAATAAAAATGCAACATTCTGGGTGCACGTGATGAGAACAGTCATGGGGAAATGTGGAGTGTGACTGGAGAACATGCAAACTCTGAGGGTGGAGGTGGGAGGTCACTCCCCCCACTTACAGACTGGCTTCATCAAGACAAGATGTAGAGATACCATCTGTGGGTGCTGGCCTGGATCAGCACCAGTGTGGCCAGTAGGACCAGGGAAGTTCTCTCCTTCCTGTACTGGGCACTGGTGAGGCTGCAGCTCGAGTGCTGGGTTCAGTGTTGGGCCCCTGAGTCCAAGAAGGACCTGGAGGTGCTGGAGCGTGTCCAGAGAAGGGAATGGAGCTGGGGAAGGGTCTGGAGCACAAGTGTGCTGAGTTCCCGACTGAGGGAACTGGGGGTGTTGAGCCTGGAGAAAAGGAGGCTGAGGGGAGACCTTCTGGCTCTGTCCAAGTCCCTGCAAGGAGGGTGCAGAGAGGTGGGGGTGGGTCTGTTCAACCAAGGACCAAGGGACAGGACAAGAGGAAATGGGCTCCAGTTGTGGCCAGGGCAGTTGAGATGGGATGTGAGGAAGAATTTCTTTGCTGAAAGGGTTCTGAGGCACTGGAAGGGGTTGCCCAGGGCAGTGGTGGAGTCCCCATCCCTGGAGGGATTGAAGAGTCGTGTAGACACAGTGCTGAGGGACATGGGTCAGTGGGGACTGGTCAGTCTGTGATTCTGCAAATGAAGCCTCTTGGGGTGGTGAGATCCACAACCCACAAGCAAAGACGCTGTTCTGGGCTGGCTCTTGTGTGCTTGGCACTGGGTTGAAGAGGTTCTGGGGGAACTGCTCCATCCCAAAGATCACAGCACGACTGGGTTTGACAGCGCAGTGGGACAGAGGGGGCCGGGTCTGTCCCGTAACGAGTTCAGGAAAGGGAACTATGGAGAAACGGGGCACACTAGCCCAAAAACATACCCCAAACCTCAAGACCCTAAACATGGCCTGGATGGTGCTAAAGGGGCCGTAAGAAGCTTGTGTAAAACATGTGCCACAATTCCAAAGGAAAACCACGTGGTTCAGCGCCCACCTTCCTGGTTTGTTGGGAGAGATAGTGGAGGTGCCACAGAAAACACCGATGTTTCAGAAGCAGAAGGCTTAACTAGGAAAGAATGGGAGAGACAATGGACAAGTCTGCTAGAAACAGGAGGATAAAAGCTAAAACCGGATATTTTTATACATAACACCCTGAAAAAGATGCTACAGCTGGTTGAGGACCACGTCTTTAAACCATTAAAGGCAGAAAGCCAAGGGTTGGGGGGATGCCCAGGGTGCAATGGGACCTTCAGGATGATGAGGGCCCATGAAGAAGCTCAGGGTTGGCCTGTTGGCCAACAGTGGTGGGGAGACCCCCAGGCCTGTGCAGCAGCAGGTTCCTCAGAGCAGCCAGACCAATGTGAAGTAAATCTAGAGGAAGCTCCAGGCAGATGAGACAAGCTGGTCATCAGCAGGTCCCCAGGACAAGAGGTGTTTGCTCATGTCTGGGAAGAACCTGTGAAACCACAGAGGTGCTGGCTGCAGCATGGGACCTCTCCTTACAGCCAGGCACAGGGCTGGTGGATGGTGACACTTTCAGCTATGGAAATGGGGTGCTGGGAGCTAGAAAATGGAGATTCTCCTCCCTGTAGCACCAGTGAGACACCAGAGCTTGTACAGAAGGGTGGGATTGCTGAGCATGTGTCTGAACGTAGAGCTGGGGAGAAGCTGGCAGGGCTCCTGTCTCAAACACAAAGGATCCAGAGGACATCATCTGTCTGAACTGACAGAAAGCTCCTGATGAGGCTCCATGACGAAAGTTGTTGAAGAAACAGACTTGCTGTGGGAACAGAAGAAAGGCTTTTCCATGAACTGAAAGGTGGTTGAAGGATCAGAAGTGACATGTAAAGCTCTTCAGGGTGGAGAACAGTCAGCAGTGGGGTCCCCCCCCCAGCTCTGGGGCCAGTTTCATACGTAACATCTTCATCCAATCCCAGTAAAAGGGAGTGAACAGGGAAATCTTTGAGCTGACAAGTGACACTGAGCAATTCTGGGTGGCCAAAGGCTTGTGTTGATGTCAAGGAGTTTCAGAAGGACCTCACAAACTGGGGAGCATAGAGGTAGCAGGTGAGATCTGCTATAGAGAAAGGAAGGTGATGCTCCAAGGGAGAAGCGATCAGAGTGGGGTTCAGCACGGAGCTCGGTGGCTGAACTCAGGAGAAGAGCTGGGAGACATCACTGACCTCGTGCTAACGGGCACGAGCAGCTGAAAAAGTCATCAAACTACTGTATGATCAAGAGGGTGTTGAGAACAAAATGGAAAGTGTTTTGACACTGTACAAAACCTTGGTGAGACCTCATCTTGGGTGCTGTGTACTTGAGCTCCAGTTTCCACAGCTCAAGAAGGAGACAGAGGAGTTGACTTTCTCTAGACCCGTTATATGAGAGAGGACTGGGAAGGCTGAGACTCTCCTGTTTGGAAAAGGGAAGACCAAGGGAGGATGTGACTGAGGCTGGCAAAATCATGAAGGTGATGGACAAGCTGAGCATGAAACTCCAGTACTGCAGCAGTCCTTGGAGAAAGGAGTGCTGGCAAGTGATGGGTTTGGAACAGAGAAGATATAAAAACCTCTGTACATAGCAGGGTCTGAACTTCTAGAGCTTGTTGCCACAGAGGGGGAAGGAGCCAGACAACACTGTCAGGTTCAGAAAGGGACTGGATGAACTCGTGGACAAAAGGCTCGGAAAGGGACATGAGAAGGACGGGGCAGGAATCATCACAGAGCTGGTGGGGAGTGGGAGAGGAGGGGAGTCAGCCCGTGCAAACACATAGCATCTCCTTTTGTCACTGTTGGACACCGAGTCCTGGTGACCCTCACCTCTGCAGGGGTCTGCCTGCTGTTCCACCAGCCACCAGGTCAGGGCATGGGGCCTGGTAGTCCCCCAGGTCCTGCTGTTTGTGCCCCCTCGCCCACCCCACCATGCCCCCCACATGTCGGGGCTGCTGGGAGCTGGGACCTCTCAGCGCTGGTGGGTTGGGGGAATTTGGTCTGTGGGAATCTGCTGGTGGTTTCTGCCTACATTTGGTTTCTCTCCAAACTGCTCTGAAACCAAAGCATTTGCTAAACTCCCTGCAAACTGGCAGCTCCTGGCACCCTGCAGCTCCTGGCACCCTGCAGCTCCCACGGGACTGGTGCTGCCCCATCTCCCCGCCAGAGCAACCACAGGAACATCCCTGAGTACCCAGAGCCACTCAACCCGGCTTCCGCTCCCTGGGGTGCCATCATGGGACCTCAGAGCCACGGACCCTGGGGTCCCAGCAGCCCCCCTCCCTGGAGAGCCATGTCCTGCAGATGCTCCATCACATCCCTGTGCTCTGGTGTCATTGGGGGCTTCTCCATCCCCATCCCTGTGAGAGCAGCGGTTCAGTGATCTCGGCACGAACACAGCTGCAGACTTTGGGGATGGGGAGGGGGATGGGGATGGGGAAGGGGATGGGGACGGGGACGGGGATGGAGATGGGGATGGGGACGGGGACGGGGATGGAGATGGGGATGGGGATGGGGATGGGGATGGGGATGGGGATGGGGATGGGGATGGGGATGGGGATGAGGATGGGGATGGGGATGGGGATGGGGATGGGGATGGGGATGGGGACGGGGATGGGGACGGGGACAGGGATGGGGACAGGGTGAGTGTTTTTGGAACTCAGCAAGGGGATAGGGGGCTGCACCACTTCTCTGGGCTCTCTCCACAGAGGCATCACACACGAGCTGAGTTTTGCAGCCAGTACAGCTGCTGCCCAGCTTTCGCAGTGAGGATGGTGCCCTCGGGCCATGCCCACAGCCACACACTGTGTTCATGTGCACAGAAGAGGAGAGGACCAGGCTGGATGTGCTCCAGGCCTCCAGCTCCCCTGGCTCTTGTCCTGTGGAAGGCACTCGCTCCCTCTGATCCCCCCAGCACCGGCAGTGGGAGGAGAGGAGCCGAGCAGCAGCCACAGGAAGGACAACTGACCGATGCCAGGGTCATGATGCCCCATCTCCCCACCAGAGCAACCACAGGAACATGTGTGGGGTCACACATCCTCCTGGCTCTCCTGCCAGGTCCCAGCATGGGGCACGTGTGCTCCCAGTAGAGCAGGCTGGTCCCTGAAGAGGATATTTAGGAGCGTGTCCTGCATTGTTCACACCTGGGCCTGTCACTGTTTGGGCGCCTTTGCCCTCACAGGGCATTTCTCTGCCCAAGGCCATGGCAAGGCCTGATCCCTGCACGGGCAGCATGTGGGCAGCCACTCCTGCCTCACTGCCCACTGCCTGCTGGCTGCCACCTGCCCCAGGACAGCATGGGGCTCTGGCAGCTGCAGGCACTTAGCAGTGATTCCTGCTTTGCAGAACTCCTGGGGCTGCCCATCACTGCCCATCACTGCCCATCACTGCCCATCCCAACTGCCCATCACTGCCCATCACTGTCCATCCCAACTGCCCATCACTGCCCATCCCTGCTGCCCATCACTGCCCATCACTGCCCATCACTGCCCATCCCAACTGCCCATCACTGCCCATCACTGCCCATCACTGCCCATCCCTGCTGCCCATCACTGCCCATCACTGCCCATCACTGCCCATCACTGCCCATCCCAACTGCCCATCACTGCCCATCACTGCCCATCACTGCCCATCCCAACTGCCCATCACTGCCCATCCCAACTGCCCATCCCTGCCCATCCCTGCCCATCACTGCCCATCACTGCCCATCCCAACTGCCCATCACTGCCCATCACTGCCCATCCCTGCTGCCCATCACTGCCCATCCCTGCTGCCCATCCCTGCTGCCCATCACTGCCCATCCCTGCTGCCCATCACTGCCCATCACTGCCCAACCCAACTGCCCATCCCTGCTCATCCCTGCCCATCACTGCCCATCCCCACTGCTCATCACTGCCCATCACTGCCCATCCCTGCTCATCCCTGCCCATCACTGCCCATCCCTGCTCATCCCTGCCCATCACTGCCCATCCCCACTGCCCATCACTGCCCATCACTGCCCATCACTGCCCATCCCAACTGCCCATCCCTGCCCATCCCTGCCCATCACTGCCCATCACTGCACATCCCCGCTGCCCATCACTGCCCATCACTGTCCATCACTGCCCGTCCCCGATGCCCAGCACTGCCCAGCACTGCCAGCCCCCGCTGCCGTCGCTGCCCGGGAACCTGTTCCCCCGGAGGCACAGCGGGGTCCCCCCCGCCGGGAGCTGCAGCGGGGCCGGGAGCGGGGCCGGGAGCAAGAGCGGGGCCGGGCTGTCGTTCCTTACCGGGGCCAGGCTGTCATTCCTTACCGCCGGCTGCCACCTAGCGCTGGAGGGGCCGTGGGCAGCGGGGACCTCTGTGAGGTGCGGGGACCCCTGTGCGGGGGGTCTCCCGCAGCCTAAGCTCGGGGGGCTGCAGCCCAGGGCTGAGGTGGTCTCCTCCAGAGAGAGAAAGGAGTAGGCGTGCTAATGAGGTGGGCTCATTAACGGGGTGTCCGTCCCACCTCCACACTCCCCCCATGCTCCCGGGGACACCCCAGATGTGGCACCAAGACCTGTGTGTGACCAGGTGGCTCAGGCTGTCCCTGCCCGGACCACTGGCTCCCCGGTAGCCCACGCAGCGCATCCATCAGTCCTATGCCAAGGGCCGGTTGGTGCCCGCGGTGGTGAGAAGGGGTGAAAGTCCGGCTGGTTCTGCCCAGCGAGGCTCCAGCTCCGGCCCTTCCTTCTCCCCAGACCCTGGGCGGGAGCCGAGCCGGCGAGGGGCTCCTGCCCTTTGCTCTGTTTGTTCCCCCGAGCTGTTTGGTTTCAGTTAATGATCCAGCAAAGGCAAACAGCAGCGGGGAGGGGCGGCGTGTCCCACACCTCCCACGCCTGCCAGGCTCAGGAGCCCTCGGCCATGGGGTGGTGACAATCATCCAGCCCCTGGGTATTGGCCACCGGCTTGGGACCCCCGGGGAAGGGGGTCCAGGGGAGAGCAGGCAGTGTGGGCTCTGCTCCCTATGGACTCTGGTCAGGATTAGGCAGCCTGGGGTGAGCACTGGGGACTCCACAGGTCCTCTCCTCTCTGCAGGGTTGGGCTGGTCTGCTGGGGCTGGGGGCACCATCAGGGCTCCTTGCAGGACACCAGGGCAGGACTATCAGTCCTAAGGCAGAATCACAGAATCCCAGAGTGGTTTGGGTTGGAAGGGACCTTAAAGCTCATCCACTTCCAACCCCCCCGCCAGCAGCAGGGACACCTTCCACTAGACCAGGTTGCTCAAAGCCTCATCCAGCCTGTAGCATGGAGGTGAGCAGGTCTTGTCCCCACCTGGCTCAGCCTGGCTGGGCAGGAAGATGCTCGTCTCTCCTCCTGTGCCCCACACTCTACAAATCACCACAGCCACCACGGGCAGCAGTGAGCCCCATGGCCACATGGCCAGGGCTGTGTGGGGCCACCAGTTGCCCCACGCCCCCCCCAGCAGGCCCCCCCCAGCTGTGCTGGCCGGCCCCGCTGGCCGTGGTCTGAAGGTCACAGTGCTGCGCAGCGGGGACAGTGCAGAGTCCGGGATCCCGTGCGCGTGCTGGGGCTCAGCGGAACTCTGAACGCACCAGCCACAATGTTTTGGGGTCTCCTTTGCCTCCTCCTCTTCTCTCCAGCCAGCGGGATCCCCGTCGGGGACCAGGATGAAGATATCCAAGTGCAGGAGAATTTTGAGGCTGAGCGGGTAACAGCAGCTTGCAGTGCTTCAGTTCTGGGGGCAGGGGGATGGGGGAAAGCTTGATTTAATTTTCCTCCAGAAAGAAGGGTGATAATTACCTATGTCCACGTCAGGCTGTGCAGGACAGGCACTGGCAGTGTGGCTCACCCTGGGTGCCACTCAGGGGTGCCACCCAGCCAGCACCAGCCCTCGGGATGGTCTCAACCCAGCAAACACCCAGGCAGGGTGGCTGGAGCCCGAGAGGGCAGAGGAGATGATCTGCCCAGCTCCAGCACGCAGGATTCCTGAGGGATGCAGACCCTGGGAGATCTGCCACCAGCTCCATCCCCTGCCAGGCTCTGCACACAGGGATGCCAGCCTCGTGCCTCCAGCCCTGCCTGTGGCCAGGGGACCCAGAAAAATCCTGCTCAGTGCTGATCTGCTGCCCAAATACTGCAGCAGCTCTGGCCCTGCCAGCCTGCACCACCACCCCTTGGTCACTCTTGGCCACGGTGTCCTGGTTTCACTAGGACAGAGGTAGTTTTCTTCTCAGTAGCTGGAATAGCTGTGGTTTGGTGTCAGTGTGGGATTTGTTATGAGAAAAATGTTGATAAGGTGCTGATGTTTTTAGTAGCTGCTGGAAGTCCAAGGACATCGTGTTTGGCTGGTTCACAGGTGCAAAGGACTGGGAGGGGGCAAGCGCGGTTATCAGCAAAACCCAAACTGGCACTCAGCTCTGCCAGTGAGATATTCCATCTCATGTCACGTCATGGCCAGTATATTAATGAGGGTTGACCAGAAAGTGGGAAGATTTTCTCAGGAATGACCCAGAATCACTCTTACAGGATTGCAGCTTTGGGTTCAGGGTTCCTTTTTGCTCCTCTGGGATCACTATTGGCGGGTGGCACTCTTATATTTATTTATTTATTTATTTATTTATTTATTTATTTATTTATTTATTTATTTATATTTATATTTATATTTATATTTTTATATTTATATTTATATATGTATAAATATTATCATTACTATTTTAATTTTATTTTACTCCAATTATTAAATTGTTCTTATCTCAACCTACAAGTCTCCTTACCTTTAGCCTCTAATTCTCTCCCCCGTTCCCTGGGTGAGGAAGGGAAAGGCGGAGGATGCGAGCGGCTGTGTGGTGTTTGGTTGCCAGCCGAGTTAAACTACTACACATGGCTATTTCAGCTCTGGAGAAAAGCAGGAGATGCCTCACCTGGATGGAGAGGGCTCCTGCTGGAGATGTCCCTTTCCTCTCCCTGCAGATGTACGGGAAGTGGTACGACGTGGCCATCGGCACAACCTGCAAGTGGATGAAGAACTACAAGGAGAAGTTCAGCATGGGCACGCTGGTGCTGGGCCCCGGCTCCAGCGCCGACCAGATCAGCACTGCCAGCACCAGGCTGCGGTATGGGGCACTGCCGTGGCTGCTCGAGCCTCCTCCAAAGCCACCCCACCCAGGGGTGCTGTCTCCCAGGGGCTGGGGCAAGACAGGGGGTTAATTGCTCTAGCTGGCATCAGAGCGCTAAGGAGGGGCCAGATTGGGCTCAAATACCCAATGCCTTGGGCAGGGGGATTCTGGGGGTCCTGTGCCATGGCCTCAGTGCCCCAGACAAGATTTTCATGCAATAATCAGGAAGAATGGTCACCCCAAGCAGCTGACTGCTTTCCTCCTCCCTGCAGGCAGGGTGACTGCACACACATCTCGGGAGAGTACCAGAAAACCAGCACCCCCGGCAAATACACCTACTACAACCCCAGTAAGTTGGGCTCACTGCCACCCTGCTCGGCCCCGAGAGCTGCGGTGTGGCTGGGCAGTGGGAACCAGCTGGCAGCTGCGGAAGGGGCTCAGGAGAACAGGGCTCAGAAGCTGCTCCACCGTTTGGGTCATTTCCAGCCAAAGTACGGAGTGAAGTTGAGGGAATGGGGCTGTTTCAGCACTGTCCCTGCATAGGCACAGGACTGTGAGATGTTCCAGCAGATCCCTCCTGTCCCCAAGGTCCCAAGCTGGGGCAGGCTCCCACCAGCCATGTTTCAGGAGTGTTGGTGGTATCTCAGTTGTCCACAACCCTTGGTTTCCAATCCCCTCAACTGTGAAGAGGCTGGTGAGTCTAAAGGGAGACAAGGTTGTACCAGAGTCTGCTTCTCAAAAACCAGTTATTTTCTTGAATGAGCCGCCTGATTTCAGCCCCCAGCTCTGGGGCTGGCTTACACTGCCCTGTTTCTCCCTGAGGGGCAGGAATTATGTCCCCTGTGTCTCTGTCTCCCCTAGAATGGGACGTGTCTATCCGGTCCTACGTGCTCCGCACCAACTATGAGGAATACGCCGTCATCCTGATGAAGAAGAAAAGCAGCTTTGGCCCAAGCACCACCCTGAAGCTGTACGGTAGGTCTGGCTGTGGCACTGGTGGGCCAGCAGGTTCTGGGGTGGGCCAATGCAGCTCAGAAACACCACACAAGGGTCCCTCAGGTCTCTTGGCCTTGAGAGACCTGGCCATGGCTTTGGAAGTGGTGCCTTGGACCAGCTCATCGCTGGCACTGCAGAGGCTGAGTCTTACAGCTCAGCTTAGAGCCACGTCACACAATCCACATCCAAAGCAGCCTGTTGTGTGGGATGAAGGTGCCAATATCTGCCTGGAAGAAACCCAGGCCCTGAGCTGGCAGGAGATGCTGCCTCTCATGATTAAGGAACTTTAAAACCACTTTGCCCAAGCCCTTGGTCAAGGCTGGTGAATAATAACGGAGGAGAGGTTGGGTAGGACCAGGAGGCTGGTACTGGGCCTGTCTGCAGCTGCCTGAGCTCTGTGGGTCAGTGGGTGCTTGGGGGGGTGCATGCAGACCACCTCCCATGCCAGCCCTGCTCACAGCCTGTTCCCTTGCCCAGGGAGGAGCCCGGAGCTGCGGGAGGACCTCATTGAGTCTTTCCAGCAGCTGGCTCTGGAGATGGGCATCCCTGCAGACTCCATCTTCATCCTGGCTAACAGAGGTAACCCACCAGGAGACGTGTGCTTCTCCTGCTGCCTGTCCCCCTGGCCTGCCGTGCGCTGCGGCTGCTCCTTCTGGGTGTGTGGGGCGGGGAAGAAGGGGGATGGTAAGGACGGAGGGAGGAGAGATGAGGGCTTTGGTAGGACAGGAAGGAGATAAGGCCACATGTCAGTCAGGCTTCCACCAGCTTCCAGTCAGCGGGGTCTTTGCTGGGCTGTCAGGTCAATGCACCCCACAAGGCTGTGCTGGGACGAGGGTGCAGGACACCCAGGGACACTCACAACTGCTCCCCATGGCTGGATGCTCCCAGGACCTGAGGAGCTCCTTGCTCAGCCCAGGGTTCAGAAGGTGCTAGCTTGATGCAGGTGGGGGTGGGGATTTTGGGTTGATGCTCCTGCGAGTGGGAGGTAGAAAGCATCAAGAGAAGAACATTGGGGTGAAACTGGGAGGGTGTCCCCTTCCCCGGGTCCTGTGCATGCATGGTGCAGGACCACAGTGAGATGAGTTTGTCAGGACACCACCCCTCTGACGCTGCTGATCTTCTCTCCTGTCATCTGGGCCAGGTGAATGCATTCCTCAGGAGACTGCAACTGCCCCCCAGGTGAGTGGTCCAGCCAGGACCTCCTGAGATGGATCAAGGCTGGAGACATCCCCTCCAAGCCAAACCCACTGGAGACCTGGTGTCCAGGGACCAGGCTCCATGGTCAAGACACGTTGTTTGGGCAGTGGCTCCACTGGCCACCCTGGGAGATGCTCTTTCATCTCCACTGTTGGGCTTTGCCTGTAAGGATGGGGGCACAGGCAGGAAAGGGCTGCAGAGTGAGGGTCCTGGGGGCCAGGTGGGCACCAGGGCTCCTTTCCAAGCAGAAAGCAACAGTCCTTTCCTACTCTGATTTTTTTTCACGGGGTGAAAGTTGTTGCATGTGGAGTCTGGTGTCTCCTTGCTCCTCACCTGGCTGTGGGTGCCCCACCCAGGCTGGAAACCGCCTCTCCAGGGATGGGGATTCAGCTCATCACCTCACTGGTCCTTCAGCTACCATCACTCAGCACCTCCCAATCTCACAGGGATGAGTTTAGAAAGATTTTCAAGAGGGGGTAGGACTTTCACAGGAGAAACAACCCAGTTAACTCAAGAGCAGGTAACACATCACCCTGTGTCAGTGAGAGCAGGGACACGTCTCCAGCACAGGGTGTGACTGGGACACTTTGGGTGTCTTTATCCACAACACATGCTCCTGGCCCCCACCCAGGATGAGCACAGGGCTGGGAAGACCATGAGGTGAGGAGGGATCGCAGCCTGTTGACCCAAGATCCATGACTGGAGGTGTGCTGGGAACACCAAAGAGGGCTGGAGCCTGGGTGGGCTGCAGCACCCAGCAGAGCTGCCCCTGACACAGCCCATCCCAGGGTAACAGGGGTCCAGGGGCGATGGGGTGGGCAGTGGGGGTCCAGGGGCGATGGGGTGGGCAGCAGATCCCACAGGCAGCGGCTGATGGCAGCTCTGTGCTTCCTTCCCCATGCAGAGGGCACGGAGAGCAGTCCTGCCCCCCGAGGAGGGCTCGGCCGCGGGACCCTTGCCCCCTTACCTCGGCAATAAGGAAGGTACATCCCAGGGAGGGGGGCTGCACCGTGTGTCCCCCTGCCCCGCCTCCCCATCTGCCCGTGACAGCCCGTGCCGTGCTCGTCCCCAGACTCGTGCCGGCTGAGCCGGGACCCCGGGCCCTGCAGTGGGATGCTCTCCCGCTTCTTCTACAATTCCTCCTCCATGGCCTGTGAATCCTTCCTCTACGGCGGCTGCCTGGGCAACGGCAACAACTTCCCCTCGGAGAAGGAGTGTCTGCAGGCGTGCCGGACAGAGGGTGAGACCCAGAGACATCCCGGCCCGCGGGGGCATGGGGGCTGCCTCTGCTGAGGGATCAGGGGGGATCGGAGAGTGGCCTTCAGCCTCAGGTGCCCGGCACCCATGTGGGAGGTGTGGGGGGCTCTGAAGCCCCTGCCCTCAGAGCAGCCCCTCTCCCGCAGCTGCCTGCAGGCTGCCCATCGTCCAGGGTCCCTGCCAGGAGCCGGTGATGCGCTGGGCCTTCGACGCAGCTCAGGGCAAGTGCATCACGTTCAGCTACGGGGGCTGCAAGGGCAACGGGAACCAGTTCTACTCGGAGAAGGAGTGCAAGGAGTACTGCGGGGCTCCTCCCCTGGCAGGTACCCCCTCCCTGCCCGCACCCTGCACCCCCTCCCTGCCCGCACCCTGCACCCCTCCCTGCCCGCACCCTGCACCCCCTCCCTGCCCGCACCCTGCACCCCCTCCCTGCCCACACCCCACACTGCGCTGTGCCAGGGCAGCCGGGGCACCACGAGAGCACCAGAGACACCCACGGCTGGTCTGGGTGTGCTGGGTCTGCCTGGGGCTGGGACAAGGCTGTCCTGAGTCTGGGATAAATCTGGGGTCCTGGGTCTGGGTGGGTCCAGAATGGGTCTATCCTGGGTCTGGGATAAGCCTGGAATGGGTTTGTCATGGGTCCTGGGTGGGTCCAGAATGGGTCTATCCTGGGTCTGGGATAAGCCTGGAATGGGTTTGTCACGGGTCCTGGATGGGTCTGGGATGGGTTTGTGCTGTGCCTCGAATGGGTCTGTCAGGACTCTGGGATGGGTCTGGGTTGGGGACTCTGACGGATAGAGAAATATGGTCATTCACCTACAAACAGCATCACACAGGGGGTCTGTGTAGGCTGCAGATGTCCTGAACTTCAAAACACTCTTGATAAAAGGGGGAATGGCACCAAGTGGGCTGGGGTGCAGTGGGGAGCACTGGAGGTGACAGCCCCCAGACAGGATGGCAGCAAGGGAAGAGTGGCCACAAGACTTGGGGGAGTGTAGGGACCCTGACACCAAACAAGGACCAAACTGGAGTCCCCACCAGGGATGTACCCCCCATACAACACCTGCCAGGTGCTCCAGCTCCAGTCAGCTTGAGGGTTTCCAGGTTGAACCTCCTTGGGAGACACAACGGGCACTGTTCAGCCCTTGGGTGAATGGAGAACCAGGTTTTTGGGAGTGTGGCAGGGGAAATCTTCCCACAGAGAGGGGTGAGCTCAGGGGTCTTCAACCACAGCCAGGCCTTGGGCGAGCCTGCTCCCAGCAGGGCAGGAGCTGGGGGCTTACTGTGCCCCCACGGGTGGGAGATGGGGCCAGAGTAATAATCTTTTATTACCCCTATCACCAATATAAAGTACATTAGTGCCACCATGGCCAGTGACGGGACATGAAGAGACATCCCAGAGAGCATGGGGGTGCACAGAGGGTCTAGACCCCACTGCTGACAGCAGGGACAAAGTGGGAAGCAGCAACTGTCACCATCTGTCCATGGGGCAAGGAGGGGATCTGTGGGTCTGTCCGTCACCCTGCGTGTCTCTCCCCTTGCAGAGGACGAGGATTTTCTGCATCTGTCCAACTGACGTGGGTGGAGGACGAGCTGCCAGCACCCAGCAGCGGGGCCTGGCAGGAGGGTGCTGGCAGCTCCAGCAGTACAGGAGATGCCTCCAGCAGTAAATGTCTCTAATGTGACCAACGAGCCCAGTGTCCATCCTCAAGCTGGTGGGGAGCAGGGTGGGGGGGGTGCAGGTGGGGGATGCTCTGAGGTCCTCACTGGCTTCCCTGGTGGGGTGAACCCCCTTTGTGGGGCTGCTGGGTGCTCCCCACCAAGTCTCTGTTCCTTCCTCAGCCCCCTGCCCTCTGCTCGTGCACTGCTGGGGTGGCCAATGGGGGCACTGAGGGGCTCAGGGGGTCCCCTGGGTGGGGTTCAGCCCCCCTCATTTCCCAGGGGATGGTGATGGGCAGCCGGGAAGGGGTCAGCAGGGGGGAATTGGGTGCATGGTCCTCCTTAAAGGTGAATAATTGCTGCTGCATCGAGGTCACACTGGGAAGGGCATGGTGGGACCTGGGGGGATGCCAGTCATGGGCCAGGATAGGGATCATGGGGGGGTATGGCCATCATGACAGGGTTATGTGGGGTTACAGCAAGGGATTTTGGGGTGTCAGAGGGGACCCTGAGGGGTCACAGGAGGGGACTGTGAGGTTTAGGGGTCATGGGGGTCTATAGTGGGTCACAGCAGGGAATTACAGATGTGATAGTGGGTCACAGCGGGATTATTGGGGGTCACAGGAAGAAATTATGGGGTTGTGAGGGTCACAGGGGGAAAATGGGGGTGTCCCAGGAGAGGATTACAGGGGTTGTGGGGTTCACAGATAGGCAACAGGGGTCCCAGGAGAGGGTTAGAAGTTGGTTTTGGGGGGGTCCCAGGGATGCTGGGGGAAGGGGGGGGTCCCAGTAGGGGTTTATGGGGGTTACGGGAGTCAGGGGGCAGCTATGGACGTGGCAGGAGGGGGTTACAGGGTTCATGTGGGTCACGGCTGGGGGGGTACGAAGCCTGCAGGAGGGGACTGGGGGAGTCCTGGGGGGGCTATGGGGGTCCCGGGGGGGAATTAACGTGGCTACGGGGGTCACACGAGGGGACTGCGGGGTCTCGGAAGGGTTGCGCGGGGCTCACGGCGGGGTCCTGGGGGTCGCGCTCACCCCTCGCCCCGGCCCCGCGGGCCCCGCCAGCGGCCGCGCTGCGCCCCGCTGGCCCCTACCGGCCACCGTAGCCGGCGCCGCGCTCGGTCCGTCCCCCGCCGGCGAGGCGGAAGAGGCAAGATGGCGGCGGCGGCGAGAGCCCCGTGCCGCCTCCGATCCCCGCGCCCGGCCCCCAGCGGCGGCCCCCGGCGGGGCTGAGTCGCCGCACCGGCCCCACCGCCGCCGGCAGGAGCTACCACCCCCCCACACTGCTCTCCCCGCGCCGCTCCAGCCCCGGGCCATGCCCGGTTAGCGCCCCCTCCCCCGGCACACGGCGGGGTCCCGGCTGAGCCCCCTCCCCGCCGCGGCGGGCCGGGCCGGGCCCGCACACCTCCGCCCTGCCGAGCCCGGGAGGCCGCTCATGGCCGGCCCTGCCCTGCCCCAGCCCTGACTGACCCGTGCCCTCCCCTATGCCCCCCCCGGGGCCGCCCTGCCCCTGAGCCCCGCCGCAGCGGCCGCCCGTTTCCCGGAGGTGGTGGCGCAGGTGCGGGAGCACAAAGATGTTCTCGGCTCTGAAGAAGCTGGTGGGCTCGGACCAGACTCCGGTCAGAGACAAGAATATCCCCGCGGGGCTGCAGTCCATGAACCAGGCGCTGCAGAGGAGGTTTGCCAAGGGAGTCCAGTATAACAGTGAGTCGGAGCCCAGCCTGGGGGGGTCTGCGGGGGGCGCAGCCAGCCCCGGGCCGGGGGCAGACCGCTTCGGGCCATCCCGGCTGATGTCCCGCAGGGACCCCCGGGACTCCGAACCGCGTGTGCTTTGGCTTTGCCCGGTGGTGTTTTTATGAGGATTCCGCCCAAAGGCAGGTTGGCAGTTGAGTGTTGGAGCTCGCGGGAGCGTGGGAGGAGGGAGGGATGGGGAACCTGTAGTGTCCCCTCAGCACATGGCCCGAACGCTGCCTGCTCGCCGCTGGCTGGGGCACGAGGGTTTCTTGTAAATCAGTTTCTGTCGGATAAAGCATCAAGAGGGCAACTCCCCTGGGTGTGTGGGTGACCTTCCCTGCAGCCCAGGATAATGGTATTTATAATTAAGCTGCAGTGGTTATATGATAAGGGTCTGTGGAGAGCTCTGCCCTACCAGGCTTTAATGCAGGGTGAGTGATGGACACCTTTACATGCCCTTGGTACATCATTTCATCCTGATTCTCTGTTTCTGCAACGTTTGCTCTGTTCTCAGGAATGTTTTCAGAATTTTTTTTTTTTCCTTTCCATCTTGAGACTCAGGGTTGTGTTTTTCCCTTGAAGCTCAGTAAAGGTTGTTTCTAATGCAGTGTTTCAGTAGGGCACTGCAGGTATGTGCAGTACATCCCAAAGTAACAATTGGGAGACAGGGACAGTTGTTATGTCATCCTTGCTGAAAATAGAGATGATAGCAGAGAGCGCTGCGAGGATCAGCTCGTCTGTGGGGACCCAGGCAGGCAGGGAAGTCAGATTGCAGAAGGCCAAGAGATTGGCAGTTTGGAAAGAGACTGATTTGTAAACGTGGCACTGAAAGAATTCTGCAAAGGCACACGTGTTGGAGGAATAGAGCTTAGGTTGGATCCTAATCTGAAACTGAATGTGGAGGGAGAGGTTAGCACTTCAGGGTTTGGGGTTGTCTTTTTGCTTTGTTTCATGTTGACTGTGCCAGAACTGATATGTTTTGAAGCTCTCTGCTTTACTAGGGAGAGCATTTGGTGCCTTGATCCAGAGCACATCTGTTAGATATGCCAGGAGTGCTTAATTCAGAAAATTAGTGTCTTAGCAAGCAGTTGTGAATGTGAACAGAAGCAGTGACTTGATTTCCAGTGAGAGGCAGGGCCTGAGGATGAAACTGTTGTGCCTTGAAACACGGCACTGCAACATTAAACTGGTACTTGGAGATCTGCTCCTGCAGGACTGTGGATTTGTGCAGAGGCTTCGTGCAGCCCACAGCCCAGGACACATCCACGTGCTTCACCAGACCCCCTTTGAGACCAGGTAGCTGACAGCAGCTTGTGAGTTATGTCAGAGAAAGGAGCTGACTTTTTGGAGGGTGAGTGTTTGTGCTGTGGGTCAGCTGCATCCTGCTGGCACCGCAGTCGGCGGGGACAACTCTCTGTTAGGTGCTGACTGACTGCACTGTGGAAGGACCTGCCAGGAGCTGTACCTGCTAAAAATGCCAACAGCTGAGCTGCCAGCTGCAGCTTTGCTGCTTTTTGTCTTGTTACCAAAAGCCTTGGGAAAGCTTTTTGGTTTGTGTCTTGTTTTACCAGGATTTGTGTGTTCTAGTTACTGCTTTGATATCTGGAATAAAACTGCAGCTTTCTGTCGCTGCCTTAAGGGAAGCTTTCCAATCTCCATAGTAACTCTTCCAGGACTGCTGTTGTATAATATTTATAGGGGATATGGGCAGGCTGATGAAAGAGCTCCAAGGTACCCCACATAGCTGTGGCACTGGGTGGATGGGGTGGGCTCCAGCACGGAGAGGTTGTGGTGGTCTCAGCTGAAGGTGGGCTGTGCAGGAATGTCATGACAGGGGGCCATGGCTCAGGAAGGGCAGAGCTGCAAACCCTGCACATTGCCCAGGCTCCTTTCTTAGCACGTACACAGCATTCGGCAGGGGAGAGCAAAATGTGATTTGCAGCCACCATTAACACACACAGATCTTTGAAAACCTCCCCCATCCCCCTGGAGCTGCCTGAGCCTAAACCAAAGGGTGCTGCGATGGCTGCTTTTACAGAAGCCTTTCTTTGCTTTCACAGATCATTACTGACCATGGACTGAAGCCTGTGTCCTTCCCAGCAGTACATTTAGTGTGCTGGGAATGCCTTGAGATGCTTGCTGATCAAGTGGGCAGCAAATGGCCTCGTCACCTGGCTCTCTGTGGCTCTGCAGGGCTCAGCACAGGCCGCGCTGTGCCAGCCCTCACGGCTGGCCAGCACGTGTGGTAACCAGCCAGCCCGCCGGTGTGAGGTGATTCGGGGGCTGTGTGATGGTTTAATGGCACTGAGGGTTACAAGCACTGGGTAGGAGGCACCTCTAAGTTGAACTGAAATCCAGATGATTTGTTTTGATGGTCTCTCTCCCACTCAGTTGAGTTTTCCAAAGGAAGAGTGTTGCAGGGTGGGTAGGTTCAGATTTCTAATGAAATGATGAGAGCAAAGGCCAGTATCAGCCCTCAGCAGCAGTCAGTTCCTCTGTGTGGTACATCCTATTTCAAAACAAAAGCATTTCCACACTGCTTTCCCAGCACACACACTCCTTATTTGCTCTCTCTGTCATCTGCACAGAGCTCCTGTGTTTTATGTACCATGGCTCCAGTAACGCCAGGGTTCCCTGGGCACCACAGAACATACAAAGGTGAAGGTGATGTGGGTCTGTGCCATATATGTAGTGGCTCTAACATTTATGGGAGGTCACAGGTCCAAGTATGGGGAATGAATCTGGGTGAAAACTTGTTCTTTTTTCCTGTCTGGGTTAGCCTGAGCTTGGCTCAGGTCTGCTGCACTGCTGTTGGGACAGCTGTGCTCGCCCAGGGAGGGTAGCACAGGCCAGAGCCAGTAGGCTCGGTGGAGAGGGAGCGAGGTGGATCTCATTCCTTTGGCAGTGGTGCTTGTTTAAACAAATTAGGAGGCAAATTACAGAAGGAAACACCAGCACGAGGTTACTCAAACGTGAAAGTTTATGTGAGGCAATGATGGGCAAACAGGGGTGAAATGAACAGTTCTGGCTGGATTACACCGGCAGGAGGATTCCCTGGAGTTGTCCATTGATGACAGTGACAGGAACAAAAAGTGCTAAAGGTTCAGATCCGTCCCTCCTGTTGCCCAGACCATGGAGTGGCTTCTGCTCCTGGGCTTTGTTCTTACACTGCACCCAGTGTGCCCCCCAGCCGACAGACCCACGCGCCGTGCGTGCCTGGAGCACGGGCTGGGTCCTGGGGAGCTGCCGGCCAGAAGGCAGCAGCTCCAGGAATTACCCCTGTCCCTGCCCCTTATTACTCTTCTGCCTAAAATGTGCTTTAAAACACAAAGCTTAACACTGTATAAGCACTCTAGTCCTTACTGCTTCAGTGTTGTTTCAGAGGAGTAGTTCCCAGACTGCGATGTAGTTTTGTGAAGCATTTTCATTCAGTGCTGCTCCCAACAGAAAGGCTTCCTCTGCCTGCTGCCTCCCACCTCCTCCTGTTTCCTCTTACAGGTGTCTGTGCAACGTGTGGCAAACCTGCCCTGACTGCTGTCTGGCCTCTTCCCCCCCAGGAATTGTGCCTGGGGGTGTCTGCACACCAGGGTGCTTCTTTTGGCAGCAGAACCAGCTTAAAACATTTGAATTAGTCTGGAGAAGAGAAGGCTCCAGGGAGACCTTTCAGCAGCCTCCCAGTACCTGAGGGGGCTCCAGGAAGGCTGGGGAGGGACTTTGGCCAAGGGCAGGGAGTGACAGAACAAGGGGTGATGGCTTGAAAATGGCAGAGGGGAGATGGAGCTGAGATGTGAGGAAGAAATTCTTTGGTGTGAGGGTGGTGAGACCCTGTCCCAGGTTGGCCAGAGAAGCTGTGGCTGCTCCTCCCTGGAAGTGTTCTGGGCCAGGTTGGATGAGGCTTTGAGCAACCTGGTCTAGTGGAAGGTATCCCTGCTGCTGGCAGGGGGTTGGGACTGGATGAGCTTTAAGGTCCCTTCCAACCCAAACCAGCCTATGAATTGCAGCCTTGTACTCACTGTCCCAAAGACCTTAGTCAGGGTCAGACTGTGACCCTTCGTTTGGGGATTGTTAGCAGAGAAGTTTGGGGATCTCTTTGCTGCTGAGATCCTCAGTTGCTGCAGTGTCCTGAAGGAATGTGGGCAGAGCTGGGAGTTCCTGATTTCTAGTTCTCAGTTGGTCTGAGACCTGCTCTCTGGGCCTGTATCATCACTGCTCTGCTCCCACCTCCCCATCTGCAGAAAGGAAATCCCTTTATTTTTCCTGATGCAGTGGCAATATGAATAAAGATATTTGTTTAGCTTTTTCCTCAAATCTTGATTCTCTACCCTTCTTCCCACAGGTAATTCTCCTTTGCTAGAACCCTATGGCTGTTTGCAGCAAGTACTGATTTAACTTAACATTAAAATAAGGCAGCAGTTGTTTCTGTCCGTGGGTACCAGTGCTAACCTCACCCATCATTGCTGGTCCCCTTTCCACAGGGAGACACAGCCCAGGCCTGTGCTGCACCAGCCTGGCTGTGCCCTGGAGCTCACTCAGCTCTTCCTGTCTTGCAGGTGCCTGTCATTGAGTAGAGCTGCCCCAGCCAAAGTCCCAAATACAGATTTTGTTTTGCTAAAAATGATTTACATCACCTGCCTTCTTCCTCTTCTGCTTTTAAAGACTTTTTCTTTCTTCAGGAAAAAAAGTCAGTGAAAACTCCTGCACTGTGTAGGAGGAAAGAGATCCTACCACAGGGAGTGGGGCTGGAAAGAGACACTGGAGCTGTTCAGACTGAGCATGTGGTGCCACAAGCACCTTACATCGATCTCAACGTGATCTCCTTGCCACTCCAGCTGCTCCCCCCTTGTGCTGCTGCTCCTGCTCCTGCAGCTGAGCACTGGAGCTAGAGAAGGAAACTGAAAATGAATAACTTTGGGGTTCCCCTTCTACTCTGCCCTGGTGAGGCCACATCTGGAATATTGTGTCCAGTTCTGGGCCCCACAGTTCAAGAAGGACAGGGAGCTGCTGGAGAGAGTCCAGCACAGAGCCACCAAGGTGATGGAGGGAGTGGAGCATCTCCCTGATGAGGAAAGGCTGAGGGAGCTGGGGCTCTTGACCTTGGAGAAGAGGAGGCTGAGGGGGGACCTCATTAATGTTTATAAATATTTGAAGGGTGAGTGTCAGGAGGATGGGGCCAGGCTCTTGTCAGTGGTGTCCAATGATAGGACAAGGGGCAATGGGTGTGAGCTGGAGCACAGGAGGTTCTGCTTAAACTTGAGAAGGAACTTCTTTACTGTGAGGGTGCCAGAGCCCTGGGCCAGGCTGCCCAGGGAGGGTGTGGAGTCTCCTTCTCTGGAGATGTTCAAACCCACCTGGACACTTTCCTGTGTGATCTCATCCAGGTGTTCCTGCTCTGGCAGGGGGATTGGACTGGATGAGCTTTCCAGGTCCCTTCCAATCCCCAACATTCTGTGATTCTGTGAGTTTTCAGCCAGTTCAGTTCCTTGGTCCAACTCTCAGTGTAGCTGCAGGAATAACGCTGTGGCACTAGGAAGTTCCCAGGGGAGGTAGGATCACCCCTTCCTGGGAGAGCTCAGTCAAGGTATCTGGGGGTGATCCTGAACGTGTGCCTTGGGAGCAGCCTGGGCATGCAGGGAAGGGTCTGTTTGTCCCTTACAACTCACTGTTTCAGTATCTCATGCTGCACTTCATGGGGGAATATGAATTTTAGCACAGCTGTCTAAGGTAGGCAGTGAGAGAATTTATGAAGGCTTGGGCTTGAAAGAGGACAAATGGGATCTCATTCTGCCTGTGCCATGGACTTGCTGCATTAATTCAGAAATACCAAATGAATCCTCCACTGGTGGTTTCACCATCTGTAAGAAGGAAGCAGAATCACACACAGGGCAACAGGAAATGCAGGAAACTGTTTGTTGTCTCTGCAGAGTTGCTCCAGGACCTGTAAGTGAAGTCAGCCTATAAATACTATGTTCATTTGTGCCTTTATTATCCTTTTGCTCTTTTAATAAGTAAATTTCTAAAAGAATAAACAGCAACAACAAAAGCACACTGGATCTGCAGCACAAAACGTCACCAGGCAAAACTCTTCCACAGACTTTGCATATGTTGTCTGTTTTGCCTTAAAATATACTTCAACTTTTCTCTGAGTGCCTGCAATAACTCCTGAGCTGCCACAGAAGGCAGCTTCAGCCTGAGATTTCCTTGCTGGAATGCTGATGCACAACCTAATGCTGATCACCTGCATCTGCCATTAGAGGTCTCTGAGTGGCCCATTTGCTAGGGGATAACAACTCCTGTTCAAAACACAAGCATCAAAGTTCTGTCCAAGTCAGCTTACGTTTCCCCACAGCCTTGTGGCTGCCGCTGGAAACAAGGATGGTATTTAAAAAATAATCCCATACTGTAACAGAAAATGTGGAAAACAACAGATACTGTTTTCAGAAAGCATAAGGTAACATTAAGAGTCTCTGCAAAGTTCAGGATATTAATTGCTACAGAAGTTACTCTGCTGGGTCATGGACAGGTCATGGTGTTTTGGACACTTCCCTGGGGGGGTTTGAAGGAGTTTCTGCACTGACACTTTCCTGCCGTGGGTCCGAGCACAGGCGCTGGTGGCAGCTCAGCTGAGAGCCTCAGTGCCTGGGTGAGGTCAGTCCCTGGACCTGGAGCTGTTGTGTTTTCACCCAAGACTGCAGTTTCTGAGGCTGCCAAGTGCCATCAGTGCACCCACACCTCAGAGCAGCCCAGGGCTGGCTGCTGTGGTACAGACTGTCCTCTGACACACGGAGGACCAAAGAGATTCACTTTCTGTTGGTTTTATTTCACTGTTATTTAAGTGGATTTCTATCCCCATGCCTGTTTTGGTTCAGTTTAGCTTGTTTCTAATGCATGTAAGACAGACTGATTTTGGGTTAATTTGAATCAGACTGTGGCCATCAATAGAGGCAGTTTGGTGAATTGATTGGGGCAGTTTAAGGCAGATGCCTGTGAAGGTGAAGTACCTTGGGCCTTGTCCCTGCCAAGGATTGTCTCCTCTCTGGGGACCATCTGGGCTGTGAGCTGGAGCAGCTGAGGAGCGGTACACAGTCTTGTTCTGCCCCAGTGCAGGAAGGCTGGAGATAGCTGAGAGTGGTGACAGCTCAAGTCTGGGGTGATGTTCACCAGGAGCTGCCTCTCAGCTCTCCAGCACCATCCCCAAAGCAATGTCACCGGTGCCTGAGGGGTGTGGGGAGCAGCACCTCCAAACGCAGGACCCAGCCTCACCAGCTCGGCTCAGAACTGCTCCTGGAGCTTTTGGTGACTCGGGGCAACTGGGTTTAGTAAGTGAGGATTTGCTCAAGGAATGAGAAGTGTTTAAGGAGAAATGGGAGTAAGAGAGGAGGTACTTGAAGGAGAAGCCTGGCACAAAAGGCTGGCAAAGGGATAGTGTCTAGGGTAAGGGCTAAGCAGAGGTGGAGAAGGCAGGAGGATGCCAAGAGCAGAGGCTTAGCTGGCTGAAGCTGTGCAGATGCTGAGGATTCAATCTTGTTTCTGCTAAGCTGGCGTGAGTAGCTGAATAAACACTGATTTTAATGGCTGAGGCTCATGTTTTTAACAAACCCCATCCTGCCTGTGTAATGTGGGAGAGCTAATTACATCTGAGTAATGCTTGCAAAAAGTTAACATGCTTTTCACAGCATTCTTTGGTTTGTTTTTAATCAGCTTTATTTGTCTGCTTGCTCTTTTCCTCAGTGAAAATTGTCATCCGAGGGGACAGGAACACTGGGAAAACCACACTGTGGCACCGACTGCAGGGAAAGAAATTTATTGAGGAATATATTCCAACTCAGGAGATCCAAGTCACCAGCATCCACTGGAATTACAAAAGTAAGATGGAAGAGGGTGGAGGGAGTGACAGTCATGGGACAGTGCCTTGGGGGTAGAAATTCCACTGCAGCCTCGTTTGCTTTTCTTCTCTGTCTGCTTGGGAGATAAAATGTTCTCTCATCATTCTTGTTATTTTAATTATTACTCACAGTTTCTCAGCCATGTTTTTAATAGCTGTACTTGGAAACTATATAAGTGCAAAAGGATGGGTCTTTGGAAGCCACAGTTCAAGGGAAGTGTTCAGTGGGTGATTCAGAAGGTTTGAGCTGTTTGAGAGACACTTGAGTTGTTAATGAGAACAGGTTCCTTGTGGAAGTGTCTCTGAGGCTAACCCTGCTTTTGGTGCCTGTGCTCTGTAGAAGTGAATAGCATGATGCAAACTAGTTTTTTACTGATGAAAATATAAAGAGCATCCTGTAAGTGGTGAAGGTGGTGTGTTAAGAATCATTGTTGTGCTAATAACTCTAGGCTGACTTCCTGAAGCAGAGAGGTATCTATCAGTAGCTTTTTTAAATGCAAGTTTGAGTCTGAGAGATGAGATGTGAATTTTTTTACATTTTTATTTTCCTCATCTGCTCTGGCAGTATAAAGTGGCTATGAAAGCCCTGGATCTCCCCTGGAGAAGACACTGCAGGCATTGAAATTACATAAGGCTGTAATTCAACAGGGCATCAAGTCCAGCTTTCAGGTTCCTGATCAAAAATGCCCCAGCCTTCTGGGGTGAGCTACTGATTCAGCCTGACCTTGCTCTTTAAGACTGATCTTGCTTTAAAAAAAAAGAAAAGTTCATCACTTAGTTTGTCATTATCTGACATTGTCCATCTGCCCCCTCTGACCTGTTGTTGCATCAGGTGCTCTCTGTCTCCTCACAGACAGGAAAACCCCGTGCAGTGGGGCTAACCACCAAACTGGGTGCTTCATCTCATTCACCAGTCAAATCTGTGTTACTGGATGATACCATGGTGCCCAAGCCTCATGGAAATGCTCACAGAGCCACAGGGTGTGTTCAGTCCACCTTGGGACAGTGGAGTCTGCCAGCCTCTGTTGGCATCATGGGCTTCAGCACAAGCAGAGCCAGCAGATGCTGCTGTTGTACGTTCACAGGGGCTGGTCACCAGGGTCTGGGGGCTCTCCTGCCCTTGTGGAGACAGGCTTCCACCTGAGCCAGCTCTTTGATAAAGGTTGAAAAGGTTTATAGAATCATGGGGTGGTTTGAGTTTGAAGGGACCTTTAAAGGTCATCTAGTCCAACCCCAGGGACATCTTCAAGCAGATCAGGTTGCTCAGAGCCCCATCCAACCTGACCTTGAATGTTTCCAGGGATGGGGCTTCTCCCACCTCTCTGGGCAGCCTGGGCCAGGGTCTCACCACCCTCATTTATAAGGAGGGATGATTGTGATTTGCCTTGGTTGTGGGAGAGCAACAGGCCACCCTTGCTCAGTGCAGCCAGCAGCTTTCTCTTGTTCAGGATCCGAGGCTGAGCCAGGTCTGGTGTCACAGACCAGACCCTGTCCACGGGGCCGTGGTGCAAAGGTGTGCCTGTGAGCAGCTACATCTCTTCAAAAAGTATCTTTATTTTGAATCACACCTTCCTGGTGTTCTGCCCATCTCCTGGCCCAGGGTGTTGACTGATCTGCAGTATTCATGCAGCAGAGAAACCTCTGCCTTGTATTTTAGCTGTGGCAGCCTTCCCCCACACTCCTCTTCCTCTCTCTCAGAATGTCAGCACATCTGTTAATAAAGTGTAAACATAAAGCTTCCAAATTATTTGGATGATGGAAACTACCTCCAAAATCAAACTTCAGTACTTCAGCCTAAACAGACTGAGATCAGAGTAAGAAAGCAAACACCTCATTTGTAGACATCCAAGTCTGAATGTTAATTGTGGTTTTCTGCAATATCATAGGTAAAAAGACTTCAGAGTTTGGTTTCTTCTCTAATGAGCGTAGGTGATACAAGTGCTGGTTGTAAATGCAGCCTGGGAGTCTGGTGTTTGATTTCTAAGAGGCTTATTCATAGCTCATTGGTTTTGTATCCATGAACAGGTATACAGAGTTTTTGTGTTTGGAGAAAGAACCAGTCATCTTGTATGTTCCTGCATAAGAAAGATGTGGAGCTGTTGGGGCAGGTCCAGAGGAGAGCCAGGAAGATGGTCAGGGGGCTGGAGCACCTCTCTACTGAAGAAAGGCTGAGGGAGCTGGGCTTGTTGAGCTTGGAGGAGAGGAGGCTCTGGGGAGACCTCACTGCAGCCTTCCAGAGCCTGAAGGGAGCTCAGAAACAGGAGGGAGAGAGACTTTTGCCATGGGCAGAGAGTGATGGGACAAGGGGAGATGGTTTTAAACTGAGAGAGGAGATTTAGGTCAAATATTGGGAGGAAATTTTTCCCCCAGAGGGTGGTGAGACCCTGGCCCAGGTTGCCCAGAGAAGCTGTGGATGCCCCATCCCTGGAGGCATTCAAGGCCAGGTTGGCTGGGGCCCTGGGCAGCCTGATCTGGTGGTTGGTGACCCTGTCCACAGCAGGGGGGTTGGAACTGGGTGATCTTTAAGGTCCTTTCCAACCCAAACCAGTCTGTGATTCTATGATTTTAGGGACTGTGTGTTCTTTTACTGAGCTGTGCCTTAGACACTGGGTTTTTTAACATGGATACAGTCCTGGAGTAGAAAACAGCTACATGAGAGGCTTTTGCTGTGTGTTGGTAACCGTGGCTGTGTTTGTTATTGGTGGTGCTGGGTTCTAACACTGATGTGATGTGTTTCTGTAGAGCTTGCTGGTTAGAGTTGGCAGCAATGGGTACATCTGGTGATGGAGTTTTCTCAAGGTGGAGTGTTGCTGAGCTAGTCTAAATACCTGGAAAGCTGTAGGTGAAATTGTGCCTTTCACTGGTGTTCCTTTTACACTGTAAAACTCTCTATTCTGTTCTTAGTAATAATTTCCAGCAGTATAGGAAATTCTCTGTTGAATTTCTTAAAACTTGTTTTAAAAAGTAACCCTGTTGTTTAAAACACTGTAAGGTATGTTTCCTGCTGTGAAAACTTTCCATCCAAGGGGGGTGATGTGGGTACTGTGAGAAATGGGCTCAGATCTAATTACCACCCTGTTGGCTCAGTTAATCTGTAGAGCAAAAATGAAGTTTGTTTTTCCTATGATTATGCTCTCAAGCTACCTTGGATAAACATTATGAGGGAGCTGGCAGCAAATATTTACGGATGTTAATTAAATCCCTGTCAAATATTGGAGGATTCTTACATTGCCTGGTGTTAGAAGATTTACACTTTAGATGTGGAACATGCCACCTTGTCAGATCTTCAGAAATTTTATACTGGAGAAATTAATAAAGGTAGAGTAATTTGAGTTATTTCTTCCTCCTCAGAGTGAACAAAATTACTTTTCTGTGACAATTGTCTCTGTAATGGATATTTGGAATTTTTGTGTCCAAGTAAGGAGTTACCATTCCTGTCCCTAGTGTACCCTTCTTCAGATTATGCTAGTCATCAATTTTATTCTCTATTTGGCAATCTCAGAAAGGCAGTCTGAAATACAAATTGGCAAATACCTTTGTTCAGCTATTTTGCATGGTTGATAGGTGTGTGTGAGGGATGGCAGAGCTGCTCTGCTCTGGGAGGTTGGTGATCATTGTGCACATGAAGTGAATCATGTAATTGCATGAGAGTAAATATCCCTGTGATTTCCTGGTGATGAACTCACCCCTACAACACTGATTCTTGTTTTTAAATGAGCTTTCTTGCAGTTGGAGTCCTCCCACACCTCTGCACTGTGTTTGGGGGAAGCAGTGTCTGAGCGTGCCACTGGCTGCAGGGTACTGGGCCAAAGAGCAGCTGAGTAGAGGTTTTCTGAGTGGTTTGATCCATGGCTTGTGCTGATTGAAGTCCCAGGGTTAAAGGGATGCATTGGCACTCTTTTTGCTGTGACATGCCTTCCAAAGCCATTAAGGTGAAATGCTGCTGTGTATGAGTCATCCCCAAGCCAGCACAGCAGCACTAAAGGAATTATCCTCTTGTGTGTTCAGGATAATCAGGAGTGAAGCTGGTGATGAAAGGGAAGAACTCACTGGCTATGAGCTAGCAGGAGCACTGGTACGAACAGGAGAAAAACCCATGGGGAAAAATGGTTTTCTTGGATCTCATGCAGTCCCTTTCTTGGTGAAATTCAGTACTTCACTTCAAATAAAAGGGTGTAGGGCAGGTCTTTGTGGGTCAGAGGGTTCAACTCCAGCTCTCTGGGAGTGCTGCTGCTCAGCAGGATGTCAGGACTGTGGAAATTGCTCAGCAGGATTAAAAATCTTAACTGAGGGTGCATTTGGTGTTAGGGTGAGGAGGTGGGGATGTCTGGAGGTCTGTACAGTGCTAGGTACGGGGTCACCTCCTGGGAGGGCACTGCAGGTCACCCCAAGGCTTTACTGTTCTGAAATGGGGTTCCAGCTTTTCCACAGAAGCCCCTTGTTAACGCTTCACACAGCGCTCCTGGAGAGAGCAGGCAGCTCCTGACTCCTGCTCCCCTGCAGTTTGCCATCAGAGGAGGGAAGACATCAGCTTGGTGTCTGAGTGGGGGACCTGTGACTAGTGGTGTCCCTTAGGGGTTGGTGTTGGGGCTGGTGCTGTTCAACATCGTTGTCGGTGACCTGGGGAGTGGGACTGAGTGCACCCTCAGCAAGTTTGCCAGTGACACCAAGCTGAGGGGTGTGGGTGACACGCTGGAGGGACGGGATGGCATCCAGAGGGACAGGGACAGGCTGGAGAGGTGGGGCTGTGTGAACCTTGTGGAGTTCAACAAGGCCAAATGCAAGGTCCTGCACCTGGGTTGGGGCAACTCCAAGCACAAATCCAGGCTGGGTGGAGAATGGCTGGAGAGCAGCCCTGAGGAGAAGGACTTGGGGTGCTGGGGGAGGAGAAGCTCCACATGAGGCGGCACCGTGCGCTGGCAGCACAGAGCCAATAACCGTGTCCTGGGCTGCACCCAGAGCAGCGTGGGCAGCAGGGCCAGGGAGGGGATTCTGCCCCTCTGCTCCGCTCTCCTGAGACCCCCCCTGCAGTGCTGCCTCCAGTGCTGGGGCCACCAACAGCACAAGGACATGGACCCACTGGAGCCAGTCCAGAGGAGGCCACGAGGATGATGCCAGGGCTGGAGCAGCTCTGCTGTGAGGACAGGCTGAGAGAGTTGGGGCTGTTCAGCCTGGAGAGGAGAAGGCTCCAGGGAGACCTTCCAGTGGCCTCCCAGTACCTGAAGGGGCTCCAGGAAGGCTGGGGAGGGACTTTGGCCAAGGGCAGGGAGTGACAGAACAAGGGGTGATGGCTTGAAAGTGGCAGAGGGGAGATGGAGCTGAGATGTGAGGAAGAAATTCCTTGGTGTGAGGGTGGTGAGACCCTGGCCCAGGTTGGCCAGAGAAGCTGTGGCTGCTCCTCCCTGGAAGTGTTCTGGGCCAGGTTGGATGAGGCTTTGAGCAACCTGGTCTAGGGGAAGGTGTCCCTGCTGCTGGCAGGGGGGTTGGAACTGGATGAGCTTTAAGGTCCCCTCCAACCCAAACCAGTCTGGGATTCTGTGATCTCCTGTCCTTCTGCAGAGAGATTTGCCTGTTGAAAGGCACCAGGGTTGTCTGTGCTGGTCTCTCCATCCCGTTGTCCTGCAGGGACAGCAGCGGCACTGCCAGTCCCAGCTGCAGGGTATGAATTTGGGGGCACATCTCCACTAGGTGATGTGTCCCAGCTCCTGCAGGGTCATGGAGCCCCCTGAGTGGACCATGGGCTTGAGCAGCCCATGTCACGGGGAGAGCACCCTGCTGTGCTGTGCCAGGCCTGTGGGTGAGGAGCCAGCCAGTCACTGGGTGCCAGGCGAGTGAGTACAGGGGAGTGGTTGGACTTTGGCCGTGCCTGGCTTGATGCTCTGAGCAGTATCCAGGGACAGAGTTAATGTGGTTTGAGCAGAGGTTTGGTAGAGGCTGCTCTGTGCCTGTTGTGTTTTCAGTCCCATCTGAGCCTGTGCTGCACTGGCTGGGCCGACCCTGGGCAGCTCTCCTGTTCATCTGTGCCCCAGTGCCCTGCTGGGACAGTGGGAGATAAACGGGAGCTGCTCTGAGAAAAAACAGAGGCTGGCTTTGCTTCATGCATAAATGTAAAAAAGAACCTTTCTCCAGAAGCAGGGGATCAAAGTTTTCCTTTATTCATAATCTGTCTTTACAATATTTTGAAACATTTCAGTTAAGCCACCAGTGAATTCTGTAGAGGAAATGTTTCCTGGCTTGACAGTGCTGCTCAGCTCAATTCTCCTGCCATCCTCTGGGATGATGTTCTGCTCTGAGACATTATCCCCCTGTTCCATTGCTTTATGCTCAGAGCTGCTCCAAGTACAAACTTGTGCTTTGTAGCCTGTAGCATTTCCAAAAAGCAACTGTTTCTTGGAAGAACTTCATGAAGATGAGTCTGTTTGCTTGGATTCAATCAAAACATCTGAGCAAAGCCACCCATCCCTCGTGCCATCTGAAGGTTCAGCTGCCAGCACCAGCAGCCCTGTCTCTGTAGTTAGAATTTAGCTTCAGATTGTAGAAACTCAGATTTATGTTGTTACTTGTAATTCATTGGTGCTGTAGGTCGTTAAGAGACAAAATTACCAGTAATACCTAATTTTTCACAAAATACAACTTGAAATTTGCAGAGAGTGGATTTCAGTAGCCACAGTCTGCACTGTTTGTCACGTTCACATGAAAATGTTATTAGTGAAGTTGATCTTCCTTAGAAAGCATGTGTTCCTTTCTTTTTCAGTTGTACACCTTGCTTATGGCCAGGCTTTATTCTCCACATTGGATTTGTATCTTTTTTTTAAAGAGTGTGCAATCTTCTGTATGTTAAGAAAAGAATCTACACAAAATATTTATAACATGCTTCAAATCAGGTGTAAAACATCAGTGAAATCTGACTGTCACTGGGTGACTGGGAGTGCAGTTTTGGTGACAGCCTGGACCTTCAGCTGGGGGCTGCCTTCATGCTGGATTGTTCTTCTAACTCAAGAATTACTTTGCTTTCAATATTCACCTGGTACTTTGGCAGTGTTGGCTTTGGCTCTGTGGTGAGTGGTGAGTGTTGGAGTGTTCATTGATCATCTCACTGAAGCCCTCCTCTAACACTTTGTGTTCTCTCTGTGTTTTCAGCCACTGACGATATTGTTAAAGTTGAAGTCTGGGATGTCGTTGACAAAGGTAAGATTTAGAACTTCCTTTCTAGTGGAGATTTATTACTCTTTCTCAATTTTAATTAAAAACTTACATGGAATTCAGAAATACCCACTTACTTCTGCTTTAGAAAGGTGTCTGTGCTTATTTTTTTCAAGTGCATGGATGCTACTTGCTGAAAAAATATGGAAAGGAGAGAGAAATGTTTTATTCCAGAGCCTGTTGTTTAGTATCCAAACTTCAGCTGGAACTCAATATTCAGAAGCAGTTGTCTCACGTGCTCCCTGACAGATTAAATAGTCTGCTGCTCAGTGTATTCAGGTTCTCTCAACTTTATTATAAACTTGGTCGTCTCCCCTTTACAGTTTTATATCTGTTTAGGAGTTACCGAGTTCTTTGTTCTGTTTATAGAAGTTCTTGCTGGGCTGTTTTTGTCAAGGAATGCTGTTGTTAAATTGATAAAATGTTATCTGCAGTGAATAATGTCTGCAGGAGGGAAGGATAAAAGGGAAGCCAATTACTTAAATTCACTTAGGACAGAAAATGCAATATATTTAATCCAAAACCTTTTCTAAATGCTTAGGCAAGGAAAGTATTGTGGTAAATAAACACACTTTCCAGTAGTTTTCAGTTTTTGTCAGAGTATGAAGTTCTGTTTTATAAAAAATAAAAACAAGCCTCAAAAAGACACAACCTGGGTGCAGTGGAGTCTTTTCCTGGCAGGGTCTGGGGTTCAGATGTAATCTCAACAGCCCATTCTGTAGCCCCAAGTGCAGATAGTGTTTGGCTTTTTAAGAGGCATTTGGTACCAGCCAGGCTCCTGGTTTGAAGTGTGAGTATGGTCAGAAAAGCAGCTCTACAAATGAGCATCTCTTGCTCTGGGGGTTGTGCTCCTTGTTTGTGTGTTTCTGGCAGTCACAACTGTTGGTCACAGTCATTGAGACTTAAAACTTTTACGGTTTGGCTGCTGCTGCCTTTCCTGCTGGAATCTGTGCTGGGGCGCGTTCCTCAGCAGAGCAGCACACCTCTGGTGTAACACCTGGGCAGCTTACACACCTGGTAACATCAGAAAATGAGAAGATAAGTACAACAGGGAAGGAGAAATGTAATTTTTCATGATAGCTAAATTGTATTTAAAATAGTAAAACAAGAAAGGTAATTAAAGATAGCAGCTCTAGTTCAGGTGCATAACAGAGCCTTCAGGTTAAACTTCAGATTAATTTTAAATTCAAATCTTGAGTGCTTTGTCTTTTTATTGTTTTAAACCCCAGTTTTCACAGTGTGGACAAAACCATGCTTGGTTCAGGTACTGCTGGAATCAGTCTGGTCAGTCTTTGGCTCTCAGCTCCCGGGGTAACGGGCAGGGCTGGAATCTGAGCACAACATCTGTTTTCTCGCTGCCTTGCAACTCTGGTATGAATAGACAGATAATTTGGGAGTTGTGTGGTTCCAGCACTTATTTCTGTGAATAGCTTCTCTGAGCAGAGTCAGCTCGACTGGAGACTTGTCATTTTTTGGTCAAACGGATCAGATTTGCTATGTGCAGATGTTGATAACAGCTCTTCTGGTACTGCTTTCATTTCTGACAGTGGAGCATGTGGTAGAAATCTCAAGGGACTCTCTTCTCTCCACTTCATATTCTTTTGAAATATAACTAGTTCTGTTAAGGTCCCTACTGAAGCATCACAGATACATATTTTTATGTCATCAAATGTACTTAATCAATGCAGTGTAAAAATTCAGGTCATCATGGTTTAACAAAATCAAACACTTTCCTATTGCCGTAGCATTGCTGAATCTTGACAAGTGCCACGTTAGGAAAATGTGCAAATTAACTCTTAAGAGCTTGCTCATATCTTAACTCTCATCTTAACGTTATCTCATTACATTTTTGTTCTTCCTTCTGTGTGCTCAGGACAAAAAATCCTCCTGCGCGACGCGTTTGGTGAGAGTGACCCTGATCCGGGCTGTAGAGTTGTAGTAGTGAAGTGTCCAGTGCTGCTGTAGTGTAGTGCTGGCAAGCCCTGATCCTCCTTTTTTTCCTTGCTGACCAGATCCTGGCTAATGTGCATATTTAAAGTTGTGCAGAGTGCTGCATTGATCAGGCTGGATTTGAGACTGCCAAAAAATGCACGTTCTGAACGCGCTTCTCAACGTACCTTGTTTTCCAGGCAAAATGTTTTGCCAGTGTTTCCCCATTTTGGAAGAATTGTTCCTTGTTAGAGAAAATTAAGAGACTTCTATTTAAATTAAGACATTTGAAAATGTGTTTGAAGCCTGACGTGGGGATGTAGCTGGACTGCCTGGAAGATGTGTCCTTAAACTGCAGTTGTCAACTTTGGTCTCGTAAAGCAGCTTCAGCCTCTTCCCTGCTCTGCAGCGCTGCTGTTCTTCATGTCTCCATGTGAACATGCACAGGAGGATTTGGGGAAATGGAAGAAGTTTCACCCTGAAAAACTTCATGTATGTTTTTGCACTGAAATTAGATGTGGTTTTACTGAGTGGTGCTTCCCCGTGCGCTCACAGCAGTGTGACCCCCCCAGCCTCGGTACTTCAGCAGTGTGCTTTGATTTTTCCCTCCAGACTGTTTCAGGAATGCAGGAGGCAGCTCTGCTGGCCCTGCCTGGCTGGTGCCTTCGTGTCATTTATTTAGAATATAGATTTTAATTTTGGTGTGTGGAGAGATTTGTTGTGGAAGCCCAAAACCCATGGGGGTGGTTAGTGCGCTGGGGCAGGGGGACGTGCAGCCTCTGTGCTGTGCTGCTCCTCTCACCTTTCTCTGGGCTCTTTGGGATTGCTTTTTTTTCAAGTGCAGACTCACTGGAGTTCAGGCTTCCCTGCAGCCTGCTGTGTTCTCCTTGGGCCTGCTCACAGAGCAGGGCTGATTTGTGTAATGATGCCATTTGTTAAGATCTTTAACAAGCAGAGCTTGCCCCCAGCTACGGCCTGTACTGAATTGTGTGCAGCGTGTGTGGTAAATACCATCTCCTTTGCTGCCCTGGTAGAACATGGGAAGGATTTCTCTCAGGAAAAGTCACAGTCCTGACTCATCTTCCTGGCTTTGCAGCAAGTTGTGTAACTACTGCAGGTCATAAAGCTGTAACAGGTCCTGAATGCAAAGAAGCTGCTTGGATGCAGGTGATTCAAGAACCGTTCCGAGCTCCTGTCTTGTCACCTCTGCTGGTTTGGTTCCTGCATCTTTTCCCACACACTAACTGAACGGATCAAATCACTTTTTTTTTCCTGTTGCCCCCAAAATAGCATAAACTCTTTCCCTTATATTGGAGATCCTTTCCTTTCCCTGCCCCTTCACCCCTCTTCCTCTCAGAGGTGTGCTGTGAAGAAGGAGGAAAGATCAGAATTAATGTTTCTGTTATTTTCAGATGTTGTGAGTTAGATAACACTATGCACATATTCTAGACTTGTCTTTTTTGAATGGTGAACAGAGGCATCTCCCTCACCCTGTGCACAGCATTTGCTGGCAAACTGGACTGAATCCTTGCTATCCTGCAACAAAACTGATGGTACAGTGAGGTGCAGAGGCTCTCTGGTGCTGGCCATCACCCCAGTCTTCTGGTGTTCAGAAAGAACTGCTCTTACTCAGCCCTACAGGCTTTGGGGCACTGCTGCCAGGTTATTTGGTTTCAGTGCTGCTGTTATCCCTGTAAATGAGGAGCAGTCATCGTTCCGGGTAGAGAAGCTGAGCAGTCGCAACACGAAGCCCTTTGCTTTCTGATTGAGGCCCCTGGATCACACATCAGTGCAACCTTAAACACAGGAACCTGGTTCATGTAGCAACACCATCTTCATTGAGTGCTTGTCTTTCCAGGCTGAATTGCATCTTTTCACTACATACATCTTGGCTTTATCTGGCTCATCCTGCAGTTTTGGTTCCAAAAATAGAGGCTGTGCATGGATCTGTACACACATGCGCTTTGCAGCTCTGTGCCTCCGTTGTGGTGACCTCCTTTCCAGCACTGAGGAGCAGCATGTCTGAAGATGACTCACACATAAAGCCATAAACAGGGAGAGGCCTGTGAGTCTTCTGTTCAGTCTCAAAGTGTTGGTTGTAAATGTGTCCAGGTTAGAAACACACCTGGGTTGCTTAGGACAAGAGGACCTTTGGGGAGTATTTGTGGTTGCTTGAGCTTCTGTTTCAATACCTGGAAATCCAGGTCATGCCAAGCATCATTTAGCAGTGACTGTTGATATTCAGAGAAGCCACACGAATGCCACTGACTTGAATTTAGTTTAAGTGGGGAAAGGCCTCCACATCCTAAACATCCCACACCTTCAGCTGTGCTGGGAGAAGTCAGAGCCCATACTCGGATTCTCCAAGGAAACACGAATGGGGAAGGATCAGGATTAATCTTTCTGCTACTTTCAGACATCAGCAGTGAGAGGGAGTGAGGGGGTCAATCATTTTGCAGTCACGCACAGGAACACCCACCAGGCACTGTCAGGGTGTAGGGACTGGAATCTCCTGCTGCATCCTGCAAGATTAAAACTGCCATGAATAACTCTGTGTTTCACCACTATTTATCCTTGACCTGTGTGCAGAAAGAAGCACTTTGTTTCACATGCAGCCTCTAGCAGAACCATGGATGTTACAATCAGAGGGAGCTGGGTATTTGGTGGAAGCAGTTTTGGTTCCCAGTGCTGCAGAGTCTGTTAAAGAGCCAGTGGGAGGGGTTTGTGGGTGCATCTGAGCTGCCAAGGTGTTGTGTCGTCAATGCCAGGCAACTTCTAGAAATGATGAAAGGAATTCCAAGTGTCTGCCATTGTACTTTAGTTAACTCCTCATTGTTTAGACTGGGAAAATAGGGAAGAACGTTAATTCAGAAGTGCAGCTCTTAATTGCTGTCAGTAACATCTGGAAGAGATTTGGTGTCTATAAAACCTGACTCCAGATCTTGCAGGGTTGTTTACTGAGCAGTGCTCATCATTTGGTAGAACTCTGGGAGCTGCTGTGCACAGGTGGAGTTTCAACAATTCCTGGGGGCAAGGGCAGATTTTTTCATGGTGTGTCCACACAAACATCTTTGGCTGTAGGTGAAGGATGTACTCACTCTTATGAATTGAGACTCCTGGCAATCCTTAGTGCTGAGTGTCCACACCAGAAACTCATGTCAGCTGATTGCCACACTGCTGATTGTACCTACAGATGCGTGGTGTCTTCTGCCCTGTCTGCTGTGGTTGCAGGCTTTAAGATTTGGAAAAGTGATTGCAGTGTGACTGATGTAACACAAAATGGTCAGGGAGCCTGAGGGTTAAAGACAGTGACTCCTTTGCTGGAGATGCTGAGTTGAATGCCAGGGGTAGTTTAAAATGTCAGTTTGTGAACTTACCCAGTGCTTACTGGAGGTGTAAGAAAGGGGAGAAGTCTCAGGGGGTCTGGCCTTTGAGTCTAAGGGCTGTGTTTTAGCATGTGCCTCAGAGGAAGCAGATTAGTTGGAGAGAAACCTGTAGATTCCTCCAGATGGGATTGTGGCTGTGGGACTGCAGGGCAGGTCTCTGCAGTGGGTTTCTAATGTCTTCTCCAAGTATTTAGCCTGTTGCCTCTTGCCCTTTTCTGTGAGCTCCATCAGAGTTTTACTTGTCCTCTGGCTGATTTGTGTGTGTGTCTCTGGAGCGTGTGCCTTTGGATGGTGCCTCTGGAGAATCTGCTCCCCCCACCACTCGTGTTCCTGACCCTGCTGAGATCAAGGTGTGAAGCTGCTCCCTGCTTATGGAAAGGATGAAGTTCACCCTGTTCATTGGTCTTTCCCAGGAGGACTCTCCCTGTGTTTTCTCCCCGTTTTCAGTTGAAGTTTAGGTGCTGTCAGGAGGTGGAAATGTGCACATCCATCATTCTGGGTTTTAGTGTCCGTTGCTGCAAGATTTTTGGTCTTTATATGGAAAAATGATGCCTTGGTCTTGGGCATATTTAACACAGGCTTTGCTTGTGTGTTAACAAGGTGCAGATGGGCCTGTGTTTCTCCAGCCATTCTGTACTTACTGTTAGTCCCAAAGCCCAGTGATGCTGGGCCAAGCTCACCTGCTTGACCTGCTGACTGCCAGTTACATCATGTTACACACTGCCTGTTCCTGTGGGACCACAGGGATAAAAAGGTCCAAATAAAGCCACTGAGAAGTCATCATTAAACCAGACTTGACCTCTGGTTCTGGCCTCTCATGCACGTGTGGGCTCTCTCTCCTCTACTTCTCCACAGCATCCTCAGCACAGTTTTATTTTGCTTGGATTTCCCCTTGTACAAGTCCTGTCTGCCTTTTGGCTGTTAAATGCTCAGAGTCTCCCTTTTTTTGGCCAGAAGTCAGCCCAAAGCACCCAGTGGGCTCTGAGATCACAGTTATTTACCAGATTGCGTGCTGCAGGTCAGTGACAAGGCACAGCAAGGTCAGAGCACCTCGGGAAGGCTGTTGTGCAGGTCAGTCTTAGCATCCCTGTGATCCTTTGCATCTTCAACACCAACACAACAAAAAGTGCCACAAAGCAGCTTCCCTTTGGGTCAGGGAGTGCACCAAACCCTGGATTATTCGGTCATTGTGACTTTATGCTTTCAAAAATGTGGTTTAAGCTGCCCCAGACTTTTTTCTTACTCATCTTTAACTGAGACTGGCTGAGCAGGGTAGCTGGTGTTCTTCAGCAGGACGTGCCTGTCCCACCCCTGCTCGTTTCCCATGCTTATAGTAGAAGTTGAAGCTGCTTTAAGGTCATGTTCAAAATGCTGTGGTCCTGCCCAGACCCATCCTGGAGTTCTCTGCCCAGTGTAATGCTTTGTTTTTGTTTTTCTTTTTCTTTTTTCTCCCCCAATTCTTTTTAAGGAAAATGCAAAAAACGAGGAGATGGTTTGAAACTGGAAAATGACCCTCAGGAGGTGAGTCACCTTGAATGCAGATGTCTGCCTCTTAGCAGGAGGCCTCTAATCCACCTTTGGTCCATGGAGAGTGAGTTCTGTGTTTGTTTCTGGTTTGAGGCTGGCTGGGCAGGCGGGTGAGGGGCAGTGGGATCCCTGATGCTCTCCATTCTTTTGCCTGTGCATTTTATCCATGTTTGTGCCCTCTCCACGACTTCCCTGCTGTTCTCCATTCTGTCTGTTGGGAATGACTGCTCCCCAGATGTTTACTCAGTAGCTTCTTACCTGTCTGCACATGGGCAGGATGTCCTTGTGTAACAGAGCATAACATCAAGTGAAGAAGTTGCTTGGTGCCAAGCTCTCTGTCTGCTTCTTGGGCTATCAATTACCTTTTAAGACTCTTTGAAATATAGAGGAGGAAGGGGCAGCAGAAGTGCTGCCCAGCAGGTAAAATTAAACAGTGGCTTCCTCAAAGCTTTTGCACAAATGTGTCTCCTTTGGACCTCCTGCTGCAGGACAAAGTGCTGTGTGGGAGACCGTGCCACCACATTTGGGCTGCCAGTGGGCTTCCATAAAATCTCTTTCAAAAGATAGATGATTTAATCCTCAGGAAATATTCAGTTTGAAAGCCCTTGATCCCATGATCTCTGCTGCAGCTCTTACAAAGAGTTTCACTTATCCTGTCCATGTGTCAGTGCCCTCTGGGGCTCAGTCCACAGGCGGGGTCCTGCTACTGCTCAATGCCCGCCTTGTTGAGGGGATTGATAGGAACGGGGGCGTCACCGATACGCAGAGAGCTGAGCACTCAGGTCTGGGGATGGGTCAGGGCAGTGGAGAGTTACCTCTTGCACCAGGGTGCCAGTCCTGCTCAGTCTGTGTGGTCAAAAGGGGAGAATTTTCTTTATAAATGTTCTTGTATGGGGTGAAAGCCTCTCTGAGAACAGATACCAGGGCTGCTGCTTCCTTCACTCCTGGGAAATGAACAGGAGTTGTTCCATAGGCACCACAGTGCAGAAGGAGCCTTGGAGTTTTGAGTTGTGATCACTACTGGACTTTGCAGGGTCCAAATGATGAAAAGCAAATCAGGTGCTGATAAATACGTTCAGCCCTGTATGGGAGAAGTTGGTAGAAGCTGCATCCTGGCTTTATACACCTGAAGCATCAGAAGTGCAGTCTGTATTGGGGTCAGCAAGGAGATGGACTGGGAGCTGTGGCCTCTGTCCTGTAGTCCATATGGAGTTAGCTTAGCTTAGATTGGATGTGAGGAAGAATTTCTTTGCTGAAAGGGTTCTGAGGCACTGGGAGGGGTTGCCCAGGGCAGTGGTGGAGTCCCCATCCCTGGAGGGATTGAAGAGTGGTGTAGACACAGTGCTGAGGGACATGGGTCAGTGGGGACTGGTCAGGGTTGGGTTGATGGTTGGACTCCATGAGCTCAAAGGGCTTTTCCAATCCAGGCAATTCTGAGTTTCTGTGATCTTGTCAGTGCAGGGCTGGGGACAGAGGGGAAAGAGGAGGGGGTGAGTTTCAGCATTTGCTGTCAGACGTGTTTTTTTCAGAGGCTGTCAGGTGCTTCACATCCTGCTCCCATGGGCAATGGAAGCTGTGAACCACCAGATATCCTGCTTAAATGATGGTGCTGTGAAATCCATGGATACTTCTTACAGTGACTGTCACTTCACAAAGTTTGTCTGTTCAGTGCTCCGTCAGTTGTGTTCTGTACAAACCTGAAGTTGAATCCAGTTGTTTATTGCGTCTTTTGCCTTTATTTCCTCAGGCAGAGTCAGAAATGGCCCTGGATGCAGAGTTCCTGGATGTCTATAAAAACTGCAATGGCGTAGTGATGATGTTTGACATCACCAAACAGTGGTGAGACATCCTCAGCAGCGGGCACCCCGTGATTCTCACTTGTTTGGTGGAAACAAATGACTTCTAGATGTCTTGATTCCCAGATGGGTTTTGGAGTTGAAAACCAGCCTAATGAGTTGAAGCAAGCTTCTATCCCTTAAAATAACAGCTTTATCTTCTGACATGTCTTTTAATATCCTCCTCTCCTGGGCTTGTTTCAAACAGACAGTCTCCCTGTGGGCTTATGAGCTGCAGTTTCTGATACACTGCTGGCTGAGGCTTGATAATTAGTGCTGTCACAGGTGCAAAGGATGCAGGGCATGTTACAAACCCATGCTCTGCAGAGCACAGGGGAAGGGGGAATGCCAGTGAGAAATTCCCAGGAAGACTGGTATTAGTAAGGATTATTTAAAGGCTCCAGTCTGCATTCATGTACAGAAATAATGAACAGCTCGTTTTGCATATCCACTGAGGACAGTGAGAGACGTATGGAAAGCAGAGAGGGAAGAGGAGGTGATAAGAGTTCCTGCTTTACACTCTAAGCTTGTGTTGTCCAGGTTTGGTACAGGTCAGTGAGCCCACTGACAGCTGAAGGAGGGGAATCCTTTTCTTCTGCTGACCCCACACAGTTTTGTAGGACTGAGAGAAATATTGCTGTACAAGATGTGAGGTTGCTGGTGGAAGTGGATAACTGAACTGTCAAGTTGTTTTTGAATAAAGAATGATACAAACATATTTACAGTTAATGCATTTCTCTGAGGAGGGCAGAGAAGGCACAAGTCTTGGAAAGATTTTGGAAAGAAATTTATTTCTTTGGGGGTTTTTTTTCTGTGATTTATGCATGAAACTGCTCAGAGAATGATGTTTCCCACTCATCTGCCTGTGTCTCTCTCTCCTATGGTGAAGGACTTTTAACTATATTCTGAGAGAGCTTCCTAAAGTGCCGACCCACGTTCCAGTCTGCGTGCTTGGGAATTACCGAGACATGGGGGAGCACCGGGTCATTCTGCCTGGCGATGTGAGGGACCTCATCGACAACCTGAACAGGTGAGAGGCCCTGCAGCCACCAGGCAGGGGAGCAGGCCTCAGCCTCTCTCCATCAGCAGCTGTAGGTAGCTGTATTGCTGCCGTGTTTCGGATGCACATCCCGCTCATCCTCGGACTCTGCCTGGTGTTTGGGCTTTCACAGCTCTGAGTATCTCACACAGCAGCCTTCACGAGGGGCTCTGCTTCCTTTGATCTAGGAGCCTGTTCTGGGCAGATTTTTAGCTGTCATCCTGGACACACTGAGTGCCTTTCAGAAGTAATTTTCCCAAAAAGTCATCTTCTTTCTGAATAATCCTTCCCTTGTGAAAGAATCCTTGCCCTGCAGCACAACTGTTCTCTGCTCCAAATAATTCTACAAGAGAGCCAGCTAGTGCAGCTGTCTTCCCTGCTCTTCCTCTGAGAGCATCCCCACACAGCATTTACTGGGCACAGCCAAGTCATATGCCTCCTTGGCAGCCAGGCAAGATCTTCCCTTATGCAGAGATCTGAAGCACTCTGTTATGTAGCATAATTATTTGTTGGTCAGGATTCAATAGATTGTACCTTTTTGTGTGGTTTTATGTTTTTAAGGCATTTTTTCATTTTCCTGGTCTCTGACTTGTTTGTGCCTGTGTCAGGCACACAGAAACAGTGTCAGTTTTAAGGCTTCATTCCACAGTGTAATAATTTCTTTCCAAGTTCATCTCTGTACGTGACTGATCTGAGTTTAATGCCTGCTGCTGATGCTTGTGACTTAATGTAGGTCTGTTTGTGGTTTTAAAACAAAAACCTTCACTGAGAAATGAGCAGCTTGTACAGCTGTGAAGCCCCCAGTTTAATAAACCAATGGCCCAGTGTCCTGACACAGTGTTTCTCAGTCTGGCAGCCACATGACACTGCAACGCAGCAGCCGCTGCAGTGAACGCGGCACAGCGCGGTTCTGCCACCCTTCAGGAGGAGCAGAGCGTGAGCTTTGCCTGTAAACAAAACAGAGTCCCTGGCAGAATGACCTGCCAGCCTGCACTTGGGACTGAGGGGTTGGCCTGGGGATGAGGACTGTGCATGGTGTGTGATTCAGAAGGTGCCTTGTCTGTGTGTGCAGCCCGTGCCCCTGGTACAGGTTTTCTCTCTCTGGTTGCGACAGGCCTCCCGGCTCCTCGTACTTTCGCTATGCTGAGTCTTCCATGAAGAACAGCTTTGGCCTCAAGTACCTGCACAAGTTCTTCAACATCCCCTTCTTGCAGCTGCAGGTAAGAGAGAGGGGATGTCCCCGGTGTGCCAGGTGGGTGGGACGGGTTTCATGTGCTCTGTCTCTAAGGCGGGAGTTTGATGTTTGGGGGTTTCGTTTGTTGTTAAAGGATCCTGAGTAGATTTTTGTTTTCATAACAAAGTTATGTTAGTACATTGGTGCCTGTGATTTAGACATGTCACTGCTTGTGTGAGGACTCTTCTCTGCTGTGTTCACCAATACTTACCTCTGGAGAAAGGCTCCAAGGTGATGAATAACCCTGGCAAGAGGATTGCATCCAGTGGTGTAGTTACCAAGTCAGAAATGTTCCATACACATATTTGTTAAACTTTGTATTTAAATTCTGTTCAGTTAAAACTCAAATGAGAAGAGATTTGGTCATGAACTGAACAGTTCAGGGACAACTGGTTGCTGAAAATCTTTTCCCTGGTGGTAACTGGTCTGCTTGGATCCTCTGCTCGTGGATCCAGGCCTCATATTTCCTTCATAATTGATAATTCTTGGGTAGGCTGAGTGGAAAGGCAAGGGCTGAATGGGCACTAAAGGGTGGAATTCTTTAGACAAGGACCTTTTGGGGTCATCAAACAGTGGTCTTTTGGGATCAACAAACAGTGGTCTTTTGGGGTCATCAAACAGTGGTCTTTTGGGGTCATCAAACAGTGGTCTTTTGGGATCACGTCGTATACTTTTTTGGGTACATATGATGTTTTATCATTTATTCTATTGGATGGAAAAAAACAGGCAGTTGATCCTGAATATCTGTCACCAGTAATGGAAATATCTGTGTGTATTTTTGTACAAATAATCCCCACTGAAATGTTAGTTCAGAAGAAGCTTGGATATATTAGTGGATGTTACCATGTCCTCAGGGTGCAGAGCAGAAAGAACAGGGATAAGAAAATTGACTGTATAAAATCCTGGTAAAGCAAGTGGAACAATGTTTTTGAGGAGGAAGTTGTTGAAATCTGAGCTATAAACCCAACTTGCTTCTCAGTGGAGAAGATGGAAATCTACCAGCATGGTGTTGGTTAAATGTTTGGTTCTGTAACCTCAGCTCCTATGGCAAAGTGATGTCTTGTGGAAACCATGCAGAATAAATAGTTCCCAGGTTACTTTTGTCAGATTTGTAGATCTCTACTTTTCTTCCCAAATAGATGTTGGTAAGAGAAAAAGGCATTAGAATAGGCTCCCTGCCAGGTTTGTTTCTGAAAGCTGCTCACAATGATGCTGTTAATAGTCAGGATGTGTAATGATTGTCCTAGCTATAGTTATAAGCAGGAAATACCAAAGCATTTGTGGCATCAGGTTTGCTTGGAAGCAGCTTTAGGATACGAGTCTTTACAGGACCTTTCATTTGTATGTGCTGTGTATATATAAACATGATCCATTAATCTGAGACTGGAAGCAGTTAGGACACTTGGATAATGTATTTGGCCCCAAAGCTGGAGAATGTCTTGGACAAATCTTGGTCTTCAAGGAAACAGACAAAATAAATCTGATATAACCTTTAGTTGTTTGGAGATACCAGTGACAGTGGCTTAGGAGAGGTGAGGGAAATTGAATCACCAGCCCATATTTTTTCTCCTCTCAGTGGGCTTGGGCTGGCACTGGGCATGATCCAAAAGGTGCAGGTGCCACATAATTAAGACTCCCAAATCCTGTTTTTTTTCATGCAATGTAATTAAATAATTCCACACTGCAGAAACAAACCTGAAAAGATTTCTTATTACAGTTTAGTTCCTAAAATGTGCAAGAGGAGATTTGGCTGGGCACGTACAAACCATGCTTGTAAAGATGTTTGTGCTGTTCTTTGTACCTCAGCACAGAAGGTGCCAGTTGAGGAGATTGTCCTGTCCCTGTCACTGAAGGAGAGAGTGATCAGACCACAGCTGGCCTGATCCTGACTGACTTTTCCTTTAAAGCAGCAATACCAAAACTAATTCCTGCAGCTCTGTGCTCATACAGAGGTTGCAGGCAGTTGTTTTTCTGTGCAGTCTGAAAAACCCCACAGCATAAGATCCCACGTGGAGGTGGCTTGTTTCATTTCCCTCTGGTGCACAGGAGATCCCTGGCCTTGCCATTCTGTGCCGTGGCAGACTGCAAGTTTGGAGGCTTTTGGTTGCTTCCACCCAGGCTTTGGTGCTTTACTTGATGTCAAACTTCAGCCAGGAGGTACTGCACTTAGTTTTTCCAGTGCTGTTTGCATTTGCCACAGGTTTTTTAGAAGAGCTTTGTGCTGCTGTGAGGAGCTGCTGCTGGTGGCTCTGGGCGCTTGGCTGCTCCGCTAGGAACCTTGTCTGGGAGTGCGTGGGGAGCTGGGGCTGGGCCCCCAGGCCTGGTTAACAACCAGCACAGTGTGATGGTAAAACCTGTAGGAAATCACAGCTAGAGTTCATTCCTGAAGGTTCTGCTTGTCCCTTCAGAGAGACTTGCCAGTGACAGGTTGTGGTGGTAGCACTGGGCTGGCAGCCAAACCCAGCCGCTCGGTCACTGCCCGCCCAGGGGACAGGGGAGAGAATTGGGGGGCAAGGGGAAGGAGTCTCGTAGGGTGAGAGAAGAACAACTTAATAATTGGAATAAAATAAAACTTTAAATAGTACTGATATTAAAATAATAAGGATAATAATGACAGTAATAAAATACACAAATGAGCAATACCCAGTGCCACTGTCACCCCCCGCCCACCCAGCCTGGCCCGTTCCCAGAGAACGATCCCGGAGCAGCGACAATCCCGACCCGAAACCGCAATCCCGGGAGAGCCAGAGCCCGAGCGAGAGCCAGAGAGAGCCAGAGAGGAAGAGCCCCTCATGGATCTCCTGCCCATGGGGGACAGGAGATGGAACAGCCCCTTGGCAGAGCCCAATGCCCATGGAGCTGATCCATGGCAATATTCCTCACCCCTGAGATCTGGCGCTTGCAGAGGGACAAACACAAAGTCCTTCAGTGCCAGGGACACAAATGCCAACATGGGGATGTTCTCAGCGTTTCTCTCCTGACAAATCCCAGCTGAACCCAACGCCCAGCGCTGCTCCAGCTGCTGAACAGAACCAGCTCTGGCCCAGCTCACACCAGGACACTGGCTCCAGGAAGGAATCATTTCCCTGGTGCTGTGGTGCAGAGCAGGGTTAAAGGAGAGGAAAGCTGCCCGGTATGAAATGCACTTATGATTTAATCACTCTCAGTCGGCCTCTGAGGTTTCTGTATGTCCCTCAGCCCAGGCTCCCGGGGCTCTCTGGGGGAGGAGGAGTTGTTCAGCTGGATGATGTGAGTTCCAGCTGTCCCTCAGCAGAGCTGCTGTCGGGTGCGCTGGTTTTAAGTTGCCTGTTTCAGTGTTCAGCTCACACTCATGCATCTTTCATACAGAAAGCGGCGGCTGAAATCCATACCCCAGCACAGAGCACGGTCCCTCTCGCAGCCCAGGCCCTTCCATTATTGATCAGTTCCTTCCCAGGGGCAGGGTTGTCCCTCCTGAGGGGCGGCATCGCTGGAGCTGTGGCTGGTAGCCCACAGAATGTGCACAGGTGATCCGGGCACCCCGGCCCGCGGGTGCTGCGCTGGGAGGAGACAAAATCCTGCAGGCAGCTGAAATTACCTTTTCCCAGAAAGCACTTGAAAGTGGCATTCAGCCAAAGCACTGGGCTGGAGCACATGATTTATTCCCTTCTTTTGGGTCATTGCTAAAAATAAGCAATTTCTTTAATATTTTAATGCCAGCGTGGTAAAACAGAATTTATTTTTTTTTTAGTATTTGGAAGTCCATTATTAGTGATGAATTTTTACAACATTAAATGTAACTCTCTCTTAAATTAAATGTAACTCTCTCTTAATTAAATCTAAATTCTTAATTTACTGTAATCTGTGAAAATTACAAGAAATACAACTCTGGTGTATGTCTCGCTGCCAAAGCATGAGGAAAGGCAAGCCACTTGTTAAATAAAAGCCATTATCTGAGTGCCCAAGGTGAGCACTGGAGAGCAGTGTCCCTCCTGTCTCTGGTTATTCAGCTAATTTGCTCAGCATTTCTTTCATTCACCTTAGGAAACTGAGGACAAAGAAGCAGAAAACTTGGTCGTTTTGGTCTCATTTTTGCTTATGCTGTATGAATAACATAAAGGACTGAAAACTGCTGCTTCTAAAACCTTGAATTTCTTGAATCTTGAATTCTAAAATCTAGAATTATTTCTCAAATCTTCATTAGTACTTCTGTTAGTGCAGCCAGTTTAAATATGTCCAGCAAGTTCTGCTGCAACTTTCTCGTCTGTATGGCACAATAAGAGGCATTTGAGTTAATTAATGACTTCATAATTCTTTGTGTACGTGTTAATTGAAGTCAAGTTTCCATATGCATAGAGCTTATGAATATGATGAATAAAAATTAACTAGCAAAGGAAATATGGATCACTCCAAGCTCTTAACACAATGACAGAGGTAAAAATGGAGACTCTAAATGCCTTGGAAGCAGTAAATTAGCTTAAATGATCATAGAAGCTCTTAGATTTCAAGAAGGACTGTCTTGCAGTAAGTTAGCATGGTGAAATGTTATCAGCTGCTATGAATCACCTGGTATTTGTATTTATAATACAAAATAAAAATTAATTAAGCCTTGCTTGTGGATTTAAATCATGGTAGAATTTGATGTAAATCAGCCTGCCCCATTGGGGCTCAGCCTGCCCCATGTGGGGCTCAGCCTGCCCCATGTGGGGCTCAGCCTGCCCGTTCCCCGGGGCAGGAGCGTGGTGTGTGTTTGAATTTCTTGATAGCTCCAAAGTTGTCCTGTCTATGAAACCACATTGTCAATAGTGTGTGCACATAGAGACTGAATGCTTTATACAAATGTTTGTCTTCCCATGGGGATTTTATTCTGTAAATCATGTTGTAGATTTCCTTCTGTGCTTTTTCCTCTAATGGGAGCTTTCTGCAGGGAGCACACGTGGTGGTAAAGATGGAATTAAAAATTCACCACGGTTATTGACACTAAACTTCAAAAATAGTTGTCATGGTAGAAAGCTTAAATGGATGTTGAGGATAAGGCAGTTATAAAAGCAAAAACCTTTACAGTCTGGAGGAAACCTGGGGTTTTTCATCTGTCTCCTGTCTGGGCAGTGGAGCAGCTTGGCAGCCTGCGGCACCAGTGGACGCTGCATGAACGGGCACCGTGCGGGGCCGTGAGTCATCAAGGTTTCAGCACAAGCTGTCCCAGCTTCCTGGGCCACCTAGTACGTGGGCAGTGGAAGAGGACTGGGGCTTTCAGGCACTGAACTTCATAGAACCATAGAATCCCAGACTGATTTGGGCTGGAAGGGACCTTCAAGCTCATCCAGTCCCAACCCCCCTGCCAGCAGCAGGGACACCTTCCACTAGACCAGGTTGCTCAAAGCCTCATCCAACCTGGCCCAGAACACTTCCAGGGAGGAGCAGCCACAGCTCCTCTGGGCAACCTGGGACAGGGTCTCACCACCCTCACACCAAAGAATTTCTTCCTCACATCTCAGCTCCATCTCCCCTCTGCCACTTTCAAGCCATCACCCCTTGTTCTGTCACTCCCTGCCCTTGGCCAAAGTCCCTCCCCAGCCTTCCTGGAGCCCCTTCAGGTGCTGGGAGGCCACTGGAAGGTCTCCCTGGAGCCTTCTCTTCTCCAGGCTGAACACCCCAACTCTCTCAGCCTGTCCTCACAGCAGAGCTGCTCCAGCCCTGGCATCATCCTCGTGGCCTCCTCTGGACTGGCTCCAGTAGCTCCATGTCCTTGTGCTGTTGGTGGCCCCAGCACTGGAGGCAGCACTGCAGGGGGGGTCTCAGGCATCCTGACTTTTGACTCCAGATTTCAGTGTGGACACTGGACTGACCTCCCCTTGCTCAGGGGCTCCTGGGAGGCCGGTGGCTGCCGGTGCTGGGAGCGTGGCCGGTGCCGGTGCCACA